>CM052653.1:119692302-119723378 GCA_028533165.1 Leontopithecus rosalia | reverse complement strand
TCTAGTTCACCGTCCGAAACCCGTTCAGTCAGATGAACATAGCAATCTCCCCTCCCAAGTCTCAAATTGTTGGTTTAACAGGGCGCCCAGACCCGTGTGTTTTGTGCGCCTTGCCGCTGCCGCGGTGCTGGCTGCCTGGCCGCGCCAGCGGAGAGCGCTGTGCTTGAGTCCTGCGTGCCTTTTACACCTGGGCTTTTCCCCCGCTCTGTGGGCTATAAGGATCCGTCTGAAAATGCGGTGTTTGCTTAACCTCTGCATCTTGCTGGAGAGCTGCAGTGGTGAGTTGCTTCTAGAGCACCATCTTCCTCCCCTCCCACCTAAAATTTTCTTGCCTTTCCTTGCCTTGCATATTTTGCCTTACCTTTCTTTCTTGCCTGGAATTGGCCTTCCTGCCCTGTAATTTTTTGCATTGCCTTGCTTTTTCTAGCCTCGTATTGCCCTTCCTGAATTTTTTTTGCCTTGGCTTGCATTGCCTTGCCTGGAATTACCTTTCCTATAAGTGACTTGCATTGTCTGACCTGGCACCGACCTAACTTGCATTTCCTTGCCTGAAATTTTCCCTCCTGGAATTGCACTACCTTGACTTGACTTGCCTGGAATTGCCCTGCCTTTCTTTGCTTGTAATTGACTTTCCTGGAATTGCCGTGCATATCCTTGCCTTTTTTGCCTCGAATTGACTTTTATGTAAGTGCATTGCATTGCCTTGCCTTTTCTTGCATGTGATTGCCTTGCCTGGATTTGTCTTGCCCGGAATTGCCTTGCCTTGTCTTGCCTGGAATTGCCTCTTTTTGCCTTGCCTTGCCTTGCCATGCAGAAAGTTGTCTTTTCTAAAATTGCCTTTCCTTTCCTTGCCTTGCCTAAAAGAATTTTGCCTGAAATTGCCCTACATTGACTTGCCCTGCCTTTCCTGAAATTGCCTTGCCTAGAATTACTCTGCCTTCCCTTCCCTTGCCTTGCATTGCCTAGAATTGCCTTGTCTATAATTGTCTTGCCTAGAATTATTCTGCCTTCCCTTGCCTTGCCTTGCCTAGAAATGCCTTGCCTGGAATTGCGTTGCCTTGCCCTGCCTGGAATTTCCCTGATTGGCATTGCTTTGCATTGCATTGCCTTGCCTTGCCTTGCTTTTCCTTGCCTGGAATTGCCCAGCTTTGCCTTCCCTGGAATAACCATGCCTCGAATTGCCTTGCCTTGCCTTGCTTTCACTGGAATTGCCTTGTTTTGAAGTGCCTTCCCTTGCCTTTCCTCGCCTGGAATTGCTTTGTCTAGAATATTTTTTCTTTGTGTTTCCTTGCCTTGCCTTACCTGAAATAACCTTGCCTGGAATTGCCTTGCCTTGCCTTAGCTGGAATTGCCTTTTCCAGCCTTTTCTTGCCTTGCCTTGCCTGGAGTTGTCTGTTTGGCAATTGCCTTACCTAGAATTGCACTGTCTTGCATTGCCAGGAATTGCCTTAACTTACATTGCCTTGCCTTGCCTGGAATTGCCTTGCCTAGAATTGCATTGCCTTGCCTTACCTTGCCTTGCCTGAAATTTACTTGCCTCGAATGGCCTTTCCTTAATTTTCCTGGAATTACTTTGACTGAAATTGCATTGCCTTGCCTGAAATTGCCTTGCCTTGCCTTGTCTTTAATCGCATTTCCTGGAATTGCCATTTTTGTCTTGCCTTGCCTTGCCTTGAATTGCCTTGCTTGAAATTTCCCTACTTTGCCTTGCCTCGAATTGCCTTATTTGGAATTTCCCTGCCCTGTTTTTTCTTGTCTTGTTTTGCCTGGAATTGCCTTGCCTTGCCTTGCCTGGAATTGTTCTTTTTTGTCTTGCCTTGCCTTGCCTCGAATTGCCTTGCTTGAAGTTTCCCTGCTGTGACTTGCCTCGAAGTGCCTTGCTTGGAATTTCCCTGCCCTGTTTTGTTTTGTCTCGTCTTGCCTTGCCTGGAACTCCCTTCCCTTGCCTTGCTTTGCCTTGCCTGAAATAGCCTTGCCTGAAATAGCCTTGCCTGGAATTGCCCTTTTTTGCCTTGCCTTGCCTTGGATCAAATTGCCTTATTTGTAATTTTTCATCTTTGCTTTGCCTCGAATTCCCTTTTCTGGATTGCCCTGCTTTGCCTTCCTTTTCCTTACCTTGAATTGCCTTGCTTGGAATTGGCCTGCCTTGCCTTGTTTTGCTTTGCCTGGAATGCCCTTTTCTGGAATTGTCTTTCCTTAGCTTGCCTTGACTTACCTGGAATTGTCTTGCCTATGATTGCCTTTTCCTGTCTTCTCTTGCCTTCATTTTTCTGAAATTGCCTTTCCAGCAACTGCCCTTCCTGAAATTACCCTGCCTTTTATTTCCTGGAGTTGCTTTACCTGGAATTGACTTGCCTTGACTTACCTAAAATTGCCTTGCCTGGAATTACATTTCTCTGCCTTATCTTGCCTCGCCTTGTTTTGTATTGCCTTTACTGCAATTACCTTGCCTAGAATTCTGTTTCATTGCCTTGCCTTCCCTTGCCTTGCCTTTCCTGAAATTGCCTTGCCTGGCATTGCCTTGTCTTGCCTTGCTTTGCCTTGCCTAGAATTGCCTTGCCTGAAATTGTTTTGCCTTGCCTCATCTAAAATTTTCTTGCATTGCCTTGCTTTTTCTTGCCTGGAATTGCCCTGCCTTGCCTTCCCTGGAAGAGCATTGTGTTGAATTGACTTTTCTTGCTTTGCCTTGACAGGAATTGCCTTGCCTGAAATTGCCTTTTCCTTGCCTTGCCTTAAAAGAAATTGCCTTGCATGAAACTGTCTTGCCTTGTATTGCCTTGACTTGCCTGGAATTTTCTTGCCTAGAATTGCATTGCCTTGCATAACATTGCCTTGCCTGATATTGCCTCGCCTGGAATTGCCTTTTTTTTTGCCTTGCCTGGAATTTTCTTGCCTGGAATTTCCTTGCCTTGTCTGGCCTTGCCTTCCATTGAGTTGCCCTGTTTTGCCTTGCCTTAAATCGCCTTTCCTGGAATTGCCCTTTTTTACCTTTTCTTCCCTTGCCTTGAATTGTGTTGATTTGAATTTCCCTGCCTTGCCTTGTCTCGAATTGCCTTGCCTGGAATTGCCATGCTTTGCCTTGCGTTTCCTTACCTCTAATTGTCTTGCCTGGATTTGGCCTGCCTTGCCTTGTTTTGCCTTGTCTTGAATGACCTTGCCTGAAACTTTTGGCCTTGCTGGGAATTTTCTTGCTGGCAATGAATTTTATTGCATTGTCTTTTTTTGCCTAGCCTGGAATTGCCCTGTCTGGAATTGCCTTGCTCTGGCTTGCCTTGCCTTGCCTGGAATTGCCTTGCCTAAAATTGTGTTATCTTGTCTTCCACTGTTTTTAATTGCCCTTCTGCAATTGACCTGCCTTGCCTTGCCTTGCCTGAAATTTCCCTGCCTGCAATTGCTTGCCTTGCCTGGCCTAAAATTTTCTTTCTTTGCCTTGCCTTGTGTGTATTTGCCTTGCCTGCAATTTCCTTGCTGAGTTTTGCCTGGTATTTACTTGCCTGGAATTGTCTTGCATTGACTTGACGTGCCAGGAATTTTTTGCCTGGGATTGCCTTGCCTTGCTTTGACTTGCCTTACCTTCTCTTGCATTGTCCAGAATTGCCTTGACTTTCCTGGCCTTACCTGGAATTGCCTTTTATAAAATTGCCTTGCCTTGCCTGGAATTCCTTAGCCTGAAATTGCCTTGCCTTGCCTTGCCTGGTGTTGCTTTGCCTGGAATTGCATTGCCATGCCTTTCCTGGATTTGCCTTTTCTGGAATTGCCCTGCGTTGACTTACGTGGAATTGCCTTGCCTGGAATTGCCTTGTCTTGCCATGCCTGAAACTGCCTTGCCGGAAAATGTCTTGCCTGCACTTGCCTTGCCTTGCTTTGCCTAGAATTGCCTTGCCTGAAATCGCCTTGCCTGGAATTGCCCTGCCTTTCTTTGCCTTGTCTTTCCTTGCCTTGCCTGGAATTGCCTTGCCTTGCCTTGCCTGGAATTTTCTTGCCTTGCCTAAAATTTTTTTGTTTTGCCTTGTTTTCTTCTAGCCTCGAATTGCCCTGCCTGGAATTGTTTTGCCTTGGCTTGCCTTGCCTTGCCTGGAATTGCCTTTCTTATGATTGCTTTGCCTTGTCTTGACAGACACTGACCTGCCTTTTATTACTTTGCCTGAAATTTCCCAGCCTGGAATTGCACTGCCTTGCCTTGCATTACCTTGCCATTCCTTATTTGAAATTGACATTCCTGGAATTGCCTTGCATTGCCTTGCCTTTTCTTGCACGGGTTTGTCTTGTTGGAGTTCTCTTGTCTAAAATTTTCTTGCTTTGCCTTGCCTGGAATTGCCTTGCCTGAAGTTGCCTCTCTTTGCCTTGCCTTGTCTTGCTGTGCCTAAAATTGACTTTCCTTAAATTGCCTTGCGTTGCCTTGCCTTGCCTAAAAGGTCATTGCCTGGAATTGTCCTCTATTGCCTTGCCATGTCTTTGTCTGGAATTGCCTTGCCTAGAATTATGCTGCCTTCCCTTGCTGTGGCTTGCCTAGAATTGCCTTGCCTGGAATTACCTTGCCTTGCCTTACCTTGATTTTCCCTGCCTGGAATTGCCCTGTCTTGCCTTCCCTGGAATAGCCTTGCCTGGAATTGTTTTTTCTTGCCTTGCCTTGACTGGAATTGCCTTGTTTCGAATTAACTTGCTTGCCTTTACTTGCCTGAAATTACTTTGCCTAGATTTTCCTTTCCTTTACTTTCTTTGCCTGGCCTTGCTTTACCTGGAATTGACTTGCCTGGAATTGCCTTGCCTTGCCTTAACTGAAATTTCCTTGCCTGGCATTGCCTTTTCCTGCCTTTTCGTTCCTTGCCTTACCTTGCTTGGATTTGCCTTTTTGGCAATTGCTTTGCCTAAAATTGCCCTGCCTGAAATTGCCAGCAATTGTCTTGCCTTACATTGCCTTGCCTTGCGTGGACTTGCCTGCCTTCCCTTGCCTTGGCTGGAATTCCCTTGCCTCGAATTGCCTTGTTTTGCCTTGCCTGAAATCGCCTTGCCTGGAATTGCCCTTTTTTGTCTTGCCTCACCTTGCCTCAAATTGCCTTGATTGGAATTTTCCTGCTTTGCCTTACCTCGAATTACCTTGCTTGAAATTTTTCTGCCTTGCCTTTTCTTGTCTTGCATTGCCTGGAATTGCCTTGCTTTGCTTTGCCTGAAATAGCCTTGCCTGGAATTGCCTTTTTTTGCCTTGCCTTGCCTTGCCTTGAATTGCCTTGTTTGTAATTTCCCTTCCTTGCTTTGCCTCGAATTGCCTCATCTGGGGTTGCCCTGATTTGCCTTCCCTTTCCTTACCTTGAATTGCCTTTCTTAAAATTGGCCTGCCTTGCTTTGTTTTGACTTGCCTGGAATACCCTTGCCTGGAATTGCCATGCATTGCCTTGCTTGAAATTGCCGTGCCTGAAATTTTCTTGCCTTGCCAGTAGTTTTCTGGCATTGCCTTGACTTGCCTAGCCTGGAATTGCCTTGTCTGGAATTTCCTTTCCTAAGCTTGCCTTGCCTTGCCTGGAATTGCCTTGCTTAGAATCGTCTAGCAGTTTCTTGTCTAAAATTTCCCTGCCTTAAATTGCCCTTCCTGGAATTTCTTCACCTTGCCTTACCTTGCCTGAAATTGCCCTGCCTGAAATTGCCTTTTCTTGCCTTTCCTGGAATTACCTTCTCTGGAGTTCTTTTTCCTTTATTTTCCTTGACTTCCCTTGCCAGAAACCACCTTTCCTGGAATTGCCCTTTTTTGCCTTTCTTTGCCTTGCCTCGAATTGCCTTGCTTGGAATTTCCCTGCCTGGTCTTGCCTCGAATTGCTTTGCCTGTAATTGGTCTGCTTTGCCATGCCTTCCCTTACCTCGAATTACCGTACATGAAATTGGCCTGCCTTTCCTCGATTTGCCATGCCTTGCCTTGCCTAGAATTTCCTTGTCTTGCCTTGCCTTCCCTGGGATAGTCTTGCATGGAATTTCCTTGTCTTTTCTTGCTTGACTGGAATTGCCTTGCTTCAAATTGCCTTACCTTGCCTTTGGTCGCCTGAAATTGCCTTGCCTTGGATTACCTTGCCTTGGATTGCCTTGCCCTGCGTTGCCTTGCCTTACCTTGACTGAAATTGCCAAAAAATACTTTTTCTTGCCTTAGCTGGAATTGCATTGCCTGAAAATAAATTTCCCTGCCTTATCTTGCCTTGCCTTGACTTGCCTTGTTTTGCTTTGCCTGGAATTGCCTTGCCTGGAATTGCCATGCCTTGCCTTGCTTGGAATTGACTTGCCTAGAATTGCCATGCCTTGTCTGAAATTGTCTTGTCCGGAATTTCATTGCCTTTCCTTGCCTGAAATTGCCTTGCATGGAATTTTCATGCCTTGCTGTGAATTTTCTTGCATTGTCTTGCCTTGCCTAGTCTAAAATTGCCCTGTCTGGATTTGCCTTGCTTTGGCTTGCCTTTTTTTGCCTGGAATTCCCTTGCCTAAAATTGCCTTGCCTTGCCTTGCCTTGGCTGAAATTGCCCTGCATGAAATTGCCCTGCCTATTTTTGTTTTTTTCTAGAATTGCCTTGCCTTGCCTTGCCTTGTCGTACTGTGCCTAAAACTGACTTTTCTGAAATTGCCTTGCATTGACTTTTTTTGCATAAAAGAGCGTTGCCTGGAATTGCCCTACATACCCTTGCCCTGCCTTGGCCGAAATTGCCTTGCTTAAAATTGCCCTGCCTTGCCTTGCCTTGCCTTGCCCTGCCTTGCTTTGCCTTTCTTTGCCTGGAATTGTTTTGCTTGGAATTGCCTTGCATTGCATTGCCTCCCCTTACATGAAATTGCCTTGCCTCGAATGTCCTTGCCTTGCCTTGCCTTGCCTTGCCTGGTATTTCCTTACCTGAAATTTTTTGCCTTGCCTTGCCTTGTATTGCCTGGAATTGCCTTCCCTGGAATTGCCTTGCCTTGCCTTGCCTTACTTGGAATTGCCTTGCCTGGGATTGCCTTTCGCTGCCTTCTCTTGCCTTAATTTTTCTGGAAGTATGTTTTTGGCAGTTGGCTTGCCTGGAATTGGCCTGTGTTGCATTTCCTGAAATTGCCTTCCCTGGAATTGCCTTACCTTGCTTTACCTAAAATTGCCTTCCCTGGAATTGACTTTCTCTACCTTCTCTTGCCGTGCCTTGCCTGGAATTGCCTTTACTAAAATTGCCTTGCCTAGAATTTCTTTGCCTAGCCTTTCCTTCTCTCCCATTGCCTTGCTTGAATTGCCTAGCCTGGCATTTTTTTGTCTTCCCTTGCCTTGCCTTACCTTGCCTGGAATTGTCGTGCCTGAAATTGTCTTGTCTTGCCTCACCTGATATTGTCTTGCCTGAATTTGCATTGCCTTTTTTGCCTGAAATTGCCTTGCTTGGAATTTCCGTGCATTGCTAGACATTTTCTTGCATTGCCTTGCCTTAACTACCCTGGAATTGCCCTGTCTGGAATTGCCTTGCCTTGGCTTGTCTTATCTTTCCTGGAATTGCCTTGCCTAGAATAGCCTTGCCTAGCCTTGCCTTGCCTTGTTTAGAATTGCCCTGCCTGAAATTGCCCTGCCTTGCTTTGCCTTTCCTGGAATTGCCTTGCCTTGCCTTGCCATGCCTACAATTGACTTTCCTGAAATTTTCTTGCATTGACTTGCCTTGCCTAAAATAGCCTTTCCTGGAACTGTCCAACATACCCTTTTCCTGTCTTGGCTGGAATTTTCTTGCTTATAGTTTTCCTGCCTTGCCTTGCCTTGACTTGACTTTCCTTGCCCTTCCTGGAATTTCCTTGCTTGAAATTGCCTTGCATTGCATTGCCATGCCTTGCCTGGAATGTACTTGACTTGTCTTGCCTTTTCTTGCCTTGACTGAAATTTTCTTATCTCGAATTTTTTTCCCTTGCCTTGCCTTGCCTTTCATTGCCTGGAATTGCCTTGCCTTGTCTTGATTGAAATTGCCTTCCCCTGCATTGTCTTGCCTTGCCTGCAATTGCATTGCCTTGGCTTGTCTGTAGTTGCCTTCCCTGAAATTGACTTGCCTTGCCTTACCTAGAATTGCCTTGTCTGGGATTGACTTTCCCTGCTTCTTCCTGCCTTAATTTTTTTGAAATCGCCTTTCCAACAATTGCCTTGCCTGGAATTTTTCTGCCTTGCATTGCCTAGGGTTACCATCCCTGGAATTGCCTTGCCTTTTCTTACCTAAACTTGCCTTGTCTGGAATTGCTTTTCTCTACCTTGTCTTTCCTTGCCTTGCGTGGAATTGCCTTTCCTGCAATTGCCTTGCCAAGAATTGCATTGCTTTGTCTTGCCTTGCCTTCCCTCATTTTCCCTTGCCTGGAATTAACTTGCCCGGCATTGCCTTTTCTTGCCTTGCCTTACTTTGCCTTACCTTGCCTTGCTTTGCCTGGCATTGGCTTGCCTGGAATTGCCTTTCCTTGCCTTGCCTGAAATTTCCTTACCTGGATTTTTTTGCCCTGCCTTGCCTTGCATTGCCTGGAATTGCCTTGCCTGGAATAGCTTTGCTTTGCCTTGCATTGATTGAAATTTCCTTGCCTTGCATTGTCTTGCCTTGCCTGGAATTGCCTTGCCTGGAATTGCCTTGCCTTGTGTTGTTTGGAGTTGCTTTCCCAGAAATTGCCTTGCCTTGCCTTACCTGAAATTGCTTTGCCTGGGATTGCTTTTCCCTGCCTTCTCTTGCCTAACTTTTCCTGGAATTGCCTTTTCAAAAATTGCCTTGCTGAGAATTACCCTGCCTTGCATTTTCTGGAGTTGCCGTCCCTGAAATTGCCTTGCCTTGTGTTACCTGATATTGCCTTTCCTGGAATTACCTTTCCCTGCCTTGTCTTGACTTGTCTTGCCTTGCCTGGAATTGTCTTGCCTTGTTATACGTAAAATTGCCATGACTGGAATTGCCTTGCATTGCCTTCCCTGGAATAGCCTTGCATGGAATTTCCTTGTCTTGCCTTGCCTTGCCTTGACTGGAACTGCCTTGCTTTGAATTGTCTTGCCTTGCCTTTTCTCTCCTGGAATTGCCTTCCCTAGCATTGCTGTGCATTGCATTGCATTGCCTTGCCTTGACTGAAATTGCCTTGCCTGGAAATGTCTTGCCTTGCCTTGCTGGAATTGCCTTGCTTGGAAATACCTTTCCCTGCCTTGTCTTTCCTTGCCTTGCCTTGCCTTTCTGGGAATTGCCTTTCCTGAAATTGTCTTGCCTTGAATTGCCAGGAATTGCCTTGCCTGAAATTGCCATGCCTTGCATTGCCTTGCCTTGCCTGGAATGCCCTTTCCTTGAATTGCCATACCTTGCGTTGTCTGAAATTGCCATGACTAAAATTTTCGTTCCTTGCTGGGAGTTTTCTTGCATTGCCTTGTCCTGCCTAACCTGAAATTACCCTGTCTGGAATTGCCTTTTTATGCCTTGCCTTGCCTCTTTTTGTCTGAAGTTACCCTGCCTGGAATTGCCCTGCCTTGCCTTTACTTCCTAGAATATCCTTGTTTTGCCTTGCCTTGCCTTGCCTTGTCTGGAATTGCCTTGTTTTGCCTTGCCTTGCCTTGCCTGGGATTGCCTTGCCTAGAATTGCATTGCCTTGCCTTACTTTGTCTTGTCTGAAATTGTCTTGCCTGGAATTGCCTTGCCTTGCCTGGCCTTGCATTGCCTGGAATTTTCTAGCCCGGAATTGCCTTGCCTCACCTTTTCTGAAATTGCCTTGCCTCACCTTTCCTGGAATTGCCTTGCCTAGTATTGCCTCTCCTTGCCTTGCCTTGCCTTGCTATACCTAAAATTAACTTTTCTGAAAATGCCTTGCCTTGCCTTGTTTTGCTTTAAAAGAGACTTTTCTGGAATTGCCCTACATTCACATGCCCTGCCTTGCCTGGAATTGCCTTGCCTACAATTGCACTGCCTTTTCTTTCCTTTCCTTGCCTGGAATTTTCTTGCATTATTTTGCATGGAATTTCCCTTCTTGAGATTACCTTGCATTGCATTACTTTGCCTTGCCTTGTTTACCTTGTCTGGAATATCCCTGCCTTGCCTTCCCTAAAATAGCATTGCCTGGAATTGCCTTGTCTTGCCTTGCCTTGATGGGACTTGCCTTGTTTTGAAATGCCTTAGTTTGCCTTTTCTCTCCTGGAATTGCCTTGCCTAGAATTGCCTTGCCTTGTGTTGCTTTGCCTTGCCTTAGCTAGAATTGCCTTGTCTAGGATTGACTTTCTGTGCATTGTCTTTCCTTCCTTGTCTGGAATTGCCCTGCCTTGCATTGCCAGGAATTGTCTTGCCTAGAATTGCATTGCCTTGTTTTACCTTGCTTTGCTAGAAATTCCCTTGCCTTGAATTGCCATTTTTTGCCTTGCCTGAAATTTTCTTTTCTAGAATTGTTTTCCCCTGTCTTTCCTTGCCTTGCCTTGCCTGCAATTGCCTTGCCTGGAATTGCCCTGCCTTGCCTTGCCTTTCCTGGAATTGCCTTGTTCTGCCTTGCCTTGCCTTGCCTTGCCTGGAATTGCCTTTCCTTGACTTGCCTGGAATTGCCTTTCCTTGCCTTGCCTGGAATTACCTTGACTGTAGTTCTCTTGTTTTTAATTGCCTTGACTTGCCTTACCTGAAATCACTCTTTTTCACCTTTTCTTGCCTTGCCTCATAATGCCTGGCTTGGAATTTTCTGCCTTGCTTTGCCTCGAATTGCTTTACCTGGAATTGCCCTGTTTGCCTTGTCTTATCTTACCTCCAATTACCTTGCCTGAAATTGGCCTGCCTTGCCTTGTTTCATCTTGCCTGAAATTGCCATTCCTTGCCTTGAGTGGAATTGCCTTGACTTGCCCGGAATTGCCTTGCCTAAAGTTGCCCTGCCTTGCCTGGCTTTGCCTTGCCTGAAATTGCCTTGCCTGGAATTGCCTTGCCTTGTCTTTCCTAAAATTTCCTTGCTTAGAATTTCCATGCCTTGCTGGAAATTATTTTGCATTGCCTTGCCTTGCCTAGCCTGGAACTGGCCTGTCTGGCATTGACTTTTCTTGGCTTACGTGCCTTGCCTGGAAATGCTTTTCCAGGAATTGCCTTGCCTGGAATTGCTTTGACTTGCATTGCCAGGAATTGCCTTGCCTGAAATTGCCTTGCCTTGCCTGGAATTGCCTTGCCTAGAAAAGCATTGCCTTTCCTTTCCTTCCCTTACCTGGAATTCCCTTTCCTTGCCTTGCATGGAATTTTCTTGTCTGAAATTGCCCTGCCTTGTCATGTCTTGCCTTGTGTGGAATTGCCTTGCCTGGCCTTGTTTGAAATTGCCTTGCTTGGAATTGCTTTTTTGGCCTTGCCTTGCCTTGCCTCGAATAGCCTTGCTTGGAATTTTGCTGTGTTGCATTGCCTCGAATTGCCTTGCCTGGAATTGCCGTGCTTTGCCTTGGCTTTCTTTACCTCAAATTGCCTTGCCTGGAATTGGTCTGCCTTGCCTTGTTTGCCTTCCCTTGAATTCCCTTGCCTGGAATATTTTGTCATTGTTTGGAATTATCTTGCATTGCCTTTTCTTGCCTAGCCTGGAATTTCCCTGTCTGAACTTGCCTTATTTTGGCTTGCCTTACCTTGCCTGATATTGCCTTGCCTAGAATTGTCTTGCCTTGCCCTGCGTGGTCTGGATTTGTTCTGTCTGGAATTGCTCTGCCTTGTCTTGCCTTGCCTGAAATTGCCCTGCCTTGTCTTGCCTTGCCTGAAATTGCCCTGCCTGAAATTGCCCTGCCTGTAATAGCTTTGACTTGCCTTGCCTTGCCTGAAATTTCCTTGCCTTGCCTTGCCTGGATTTGCCTTGCTTGCAATTTCCTTGCCTAAGCTTACCTTGAGTTTACTTGCCTGGAATTCCCTTGCATTGACTTGCCTTGCCAGGATTTTTTTTTGCCTGGAATTGCCTTGCCTTGCCTAGAATTGCCTTGCCTGGAATTGCCTTGCCTGGAATTGTTTTGTCTTTCCTTACATGGAATTGCCTTGCCTTTTCTTGTCATTATTTGCCTTCCCTGGATTTGCGTTGCCTTGCCTTACCTAGAATTGCCTTACCTGAGTTTGAATTTCCCTGCCTTCTCTTGCCTTAATTTTTCTGGAATTGCCTTTCTGGCAATTGCCTTGCCTGGAATTGCCCTGCCTTGCATTTCCAGAAGTTTCCTTCCCTGGAATTTCCTTGCCTTGCCTTACATAAAATTGCCTTGCTGGGAAGAGATGGGAGAAGATGGCGCTATAGAATCTACTCAGGATTGCAGCTCTCAGTCAAGACGCAGAGGGTGAGTTCACACCGCATTTCCAGACGGATCTTTGTTGCCCACAGAACGGGGAAATTCCCAGGTGTAGGAGAGACATGGGATGCCAGCACAGCAGTCTCTGCTAGTGCAGTCAAATGGGCGGTGCCCCAGTGCAGTGGCATGCTGCAAAAAATGCACCAGTCTGGGTGCCCGGTTAAACAAGCAATTTGAGATTTGGGAGGGAAGATTAGCATATTCATCTGATTAAAAGGGATTTGGACAGTGAGCCAGGCCAGGAGATTCCCAAGAGGTGAACTGTGAGCCAGCACAGCGGGTCACTGCACGGGAAATCACACAGACCCTGGTGCCCTTTCAGCCAGCCACTTACACACCTGGGAGAGAGTCAACCATACAACTTTAAAAAAAAAGCAAAATGTCTGAGGCAGGGAGCGAAGAGATCAGTCTCGACGGGTCCCACCCACACAGGGACAAACAAAACGGCGATTTGAAATGCTTGGGGTTGAGTGTATCATTGCGGGCACAGATAAACCCAGGACTGTGCAGCTCGGTGGGGGAGGGGTGTACGCCATTACAGAGACCTTCTGCCCCTACTGAGGTACTCGCCCATTGCTAACACAGCCATCTATTGCCAAGGCAACCTGCCATAAAAGAGAGACTCCGCCAACAGGGCAGAGCTCACGTCAGCAGGGTGGAGCCCACGTCACTATGGAAGAGCCAAAAAAAGCAGGATGGAGCCCACAGCAACAGGGCAGAACCCACAACAGCAGGGCAAAGCCCACAGCAAAAGGGCAAACCCCTAAGAACCTCGGCAGGCAAATAGTGACTAAGCTGCCTCCTATCTAGGCAGGACAGAGCAATGGACACTCATAAAAGGGAAAGCTGTAACTCCCCAAGACAGAGCATCTGTGGGAAAAAAAGTGTTCTATGAGCTCTGCTGCAACAGACTTAAATGTACTTGCCTAGCAGCACTGAATGAACAACAGAGCTCACAGCTCAGCACTGGAGCTCCTATAAAGTACAGACTATCTCAAGAAGCTCCCTGACCCCTGTATACCCAAAGAGTCACCTGAAAAAGACTGATCAGACTAATATTTGGCGAGCATCATTCTGGGACAAAGATAGAAGAAGAAACTGGTAGCATCCCTCACTGTTCTGCAGCTGCTACAGGTGTACTCAATGTAAGCAGGACCCTGATCGACCTCAGCAGTCTTACAGCCGAGGGGCTAGACTGTGCAAAGAAAAATTAAGAAACAGAAATACTTCATCAGCAACAATGTGGGACTCTGCTCAGAGATCCAATCAAAAAATCAGCAACTACTCAGACGACAGGTGGATAAATCCACAAACGTGGGAAGAAACCAGGGCAAAAAGGAGGAAAACAGCCAAAACCAGAACACCTCACTGCCTACAAAGGACCAAAACTCCTCACCAGCAAGGGAACAAAGCTGGACGAAGAATGAGAGTGAAGAAATGATGGAATCAAACATCAGAAGGTGGGTAATGAGAAACTTCTGTGAGCTAAAAGAACATGTTCTAAATCAATGCAAAGAAACTAAGAACCTTAAAAAAAGATTTGAGGAAATGATAAAAAGAATGGACAACTTAGAGAGGAATATGAATAAATTGAAGGAGCTGAAAAACATAACATGAGAACTTACTGAAGCATGCACAAGTTTCAACAGCAGAATTGACCAAGCAGAAGAAAGGATATCAGAAGTCGAAGATCAACTCAATGAAATAAAACTAGAAGCCAAGATTAGGGAAAAAAGTGCAAAAAGGAATGAACAAAGTCTTCAAGAAATGTGGGACTATGTGAAGAGACCTAATCTACGTTTGATATATGTAACTGAATGTGACAAAGAGAATGAATCCAAGCTGGAAAAAACTCTTCAGGATATTATCTAGGAAAATTTCCCCAACCTAGCAAGGCAGGCCAACACCCAAATCCAGGAAATACAGAGAACACCACAAAGATACTATACAAGAAGAGCAACCCCAAGGCACATAATCGTCAGATTCACCAGGGTTGAAATGAAGGAGAAAATGCTAAAAGCAGCCAGAGAGAAAGGTTGGGTCACCCACAAAGGGAAGCCCATTATACTCACAGCAGATCTCTTGGCAGAAACCTGTGGGCCAATATTCAATATCCTTAAAGAAAAGAACTTTCAACCCAGAATATCATATCCAGTCAAACTAGACTTCATAAGTGAAGGAAAAATAAAATCCTTTGTGAACAAGCAAGTACTCAGAGATTTTCTCACCACCAGGCCTGCTTTCCGAAAGCTCCTGAAGGAGGCACTACACATAGAAAGGAACAACCAGCAGCAGCCATTCCAAAAACATACAAAATGCTAAATAGCATCAACAAAATGAAGAATCTGCATCAACTAACGGGAAAAACAGCCCGATAGCATCAAAATGGCAGTATCAAATTTACATATAACAATATTAACCCTAAATGTAAATGGGCTAAATGCACCCATCAAAAGACACAGACTGGCAAATTGGATAAAAAGCCAAAACCCATTGATGTGCTGTATCCAGGAAACCCATCTCACATACAAGGATACACAAAGGCTCAAAATAAAGGGACGGAGGAAGATTTACAAAGCAAATGGAGAGCAAAAAAAAGCAGGAGTGGCAATTCTCATCTATGATAAAATAGATTTTAAAGCAACAAAGATCAAAAGAGACAAAGAAGGTCATTACATAATGGTAAAAGAATCCAACAAGAAGAGCTAACGATCCTAAATATATATGGACCTAATATGGGAGCACCCAGATATATAAGGCAAGTTCTTAACGACCTACAAAGAGAATTAGACTCCCACACAATAATAGTTGAAGACGTTAACACTCCACTGTCAATATTAGACAGATCAACCAGACAGAAAATTAACAAGGATATCCAGGGCTTGAACTCAGACCTGGAGCAAGCAAACCTGATAGACATTTACAGAACTCTCCACCCAAAATCCACAGAATATACTTACTTCTCAGCACCACATCACACCTACTCTAAAATTGATCACATAATTGAAAGTAAAGCACTCCTCAGCAAATGCTAAACAACTGAAATAAGACAAAAAGTCTCTCAGACCATAGTGCAATCAAGATAGAACTCAGAATCCAGAAACAAACTCAGAACCACACAGCTTCATGGAAATTGAACAACTGGCTTTTGAATTTTGATTGGATAAACAATAAAATGAAAGCAGAAATAAAGAAGTTCTTCAACACCAACGAGAACAAATACACAACATACCAGAATCTCTGGGACACATTTAATGCAGTATCTAGAGGAAAATATATAGCTATAAGTGCCCATATGAGAAGAGTGGAAAGATCCAAAATTGACACTCTACCTTCAAAATTGAAAGAGCTAGAGCAGCAATATCAAAAAATTCCAAAAAAAACCCAGAAGACAAGAAATAACTAAAATCAGAGCAGAACTGAAGGAGATAGAGACACGAAAAACCTTTCAAAAAATTAATAAATCAAAGAGCTGGTTTTTTGAAAAGATCAACAAAATAGACAGACCACTAGCCAGACTGATAAAAAAGAAAAAAGAGAATAGACACAATAAAAAACGATAAATGAGAAATCACCACAGATTACACAGAAATTCAAACCATCATCAGAGAATATTACAAACAACTCTATGCAAATAAACTAGTAAACCTGGAAGAAATGGATTAATTTCTGGAAACCTGTGTCCTCCCAAGCCTAAACCAGGAGGAAGCAGAAACTATGAATAGACCAATAACAAGGTCTGAAGTCGAGGCAGCAATTAAGAGCCTACCACACACCAAAAAGCCCAGGTCCAGATGGGTTCACAGCTGAATTCTACCAGACACACAAACAGGAACTGGTACCATTCCTTCTAAAACTACTCCAAATAATCCAAAAAGAGGGAGTCCTTCCCAGTTTATTTTATGAGACCAACATCATTCTGATAGCAAACCCCAGCAGAGACTCAACAGGAAAAGAAAACTTCAGGCCAACCTCCATGATGAACATAGACGCAAAAATCTTCAATAAAATATTGCCAAGCCGATGGCAAAAGTACATCAAAAAGCTTATCCATCATAATCAAGTAGGATTCATCCCGAGAATGCAAGGCTGGTTCAACATATGCAAGTCTATGAACATAAATCACCACATAAACAGAAACAAAAACAAAAACCACATGATTATCTCAATCGACAGAGAGAAGGCCTTTGACAAAATTCAACAGCCCTTTAGGCTAAAAACCTTCAATAAACTCAGTATTGATGAAACTTATTTCAAAATAATAAAAAGCTATTTATGACAAACCAACAGCCAATATCATACTGAATGGGCAAAAACTGGAAGCATTCCCTTTGAAATCCATCACAAGACAAGGATGCCGTCTCTCACCACTCCTATTGAATATAGTACTGGAAGTTCTAGCCAGAACAATCAGACAAGAAAAAGAAATAAAGGGTATTCAAATAGGAAAGGAGGAAGCCAAATTGTCTCTATTTGCAGATGACCTGACCGTATATCTAGAAGACCGTATCATCTCAGCCTGAAAACTCCTGAAACTGATAAGCAACTTCAGCAAAGTCTCAGGTTATAAAACGAATGTACAAAAATTACAAGCATTCCTATACACCAGTAACAGACTGAAAGAGAGCCAAACCAAGAACGAAGTGTCATTCACAATTGCTGCAAAGAGAATAAAATACCTAGGAATACAACTTACAAGGAACCTACTGGACCTCTTCAAGGACAACTACAAACCACTGCTCAACAAAATAAGAGAGGACAGAAACAAATGGAGAAACATTCCATGTTCATGATTAGAAAGAATCAATATCATAAAAATGGCTAAACTGCCCAAAGTAATTTACAGAATCAACGCTATCCCCATCAAGCTACCATTGACTGTCTTCACAGAACTAAAAAAACCACCTTGAACTTCATATGGAACCAAAAGATAGCCCGCATAGCCAAGTCAATTCTAAGCAAAAAGAACACAGCAGGAGGTATCACACTACCGGACTTCAAACTATACTACAAGGTTACAGTGATCAAAACAGCATGGTACTGGTACCAAAGCAGAGATATATACAAATGGAACCGAACAGAGGCATCCGAGCCAATACTGCATATCTACAAGCATGCAATCTTCAATAAACCTGACAGAAACATGCAAAGGGGAAGGGACTCCCTGTTTAATAAATTGTGTTGGGAAAACTGGCTAGCCATGTGCAGAAAGAAGAAACTGGACCCCTTCCTGACACCTTACACTAAAATTAACTTCATATGATTAAAGACTTAAACATAAGACCTGGTACCATAAAAACCCTAGAAGAAAATCTAGGCAAAACCATTCAGGACACAGGAGTAGGCAAGGACTTCATGACCAAAACACAAAAAGCATTGGCAACAAAAGTCAAAATAGACAAATGGGACCTAACCAAACTTCACAGCTTCTGCACGACAAAAGAAACAGTCACTAGAGTGAATTGGCAACCAACAGAATGGGAAAAAAATTTGCAGTTTAACCCATCTGACAAAGGGTTGATATCCAGAATTTACAAAGAACTCAAACAGATTTACAAGAAAAAAGCAAACAAGCTCATCCAAAAATGGGCAAAGGATATGAACAGTCGCCTTACAAAAGAAGACATAGAAGAGGCCAACAAACATATAAAAGAATGCTCATCATCGGTGGTCATTAGAGAGATGCAAATCAAAACTACATTGAGAACAGATGCTGGAGAGGATGCGGAGAAATAGGTACACTTTTACACGCTGGTGGGAGTGTAAATTAGTTCAACCATTGTGGAAGACAGTGTGGCGATTCCTCAAGGACCTAGAAATAGAAATTCCATTTGACCCAGCAATCCCATTACTGGGTATATATCCAAAGGATTATAAATTATTCTACTATAAGGACACATGCACATGAATGTTCATTGCAGCACTGTTTACAATAGCAAAGACCTGGAATCAACCCAAATGCCCATCGATGATAGACTGGACTGGGAAAATGTGGCACACATATACCATGGAATATTATGCAGCAATCAAAAATGATGAGTTCGTTTCCTTTGTAGGGACATGGATGAATCTGGAGAACATCATTCTCAGCAAATTGACATAAGAACAGAAAATAAAACACCGTATATTCTCACTCATAGGCGGTTGACGAAGAATGAGAACACATGGACACAGGGAAGGGAGTACTACACACTGGGGTCTATTGGCGGAAATAGGGGAGGGACAGCGTGGGGGCAGTTGGGGAGGGATGGCATGGGGAGAAATGCCAAATGTGGGTGAGGAGCAGAAAGCTGCAAAACACACTGACATGTTTGTACCTAGGCAACTATCTTACATGTTCTGCATATGTACCCCACAACCTAAAATGCGATAAAAAAATAAAAATATTTAAAAAATTTCCTTGCCTGAAACTCTCTTTCTCTGCCTTGTTTTTCCTAGGCTTGCCTGGAATTGCCGTTTCTGCAATTGCCTTTCCTAGAATTGCATTGCCTGGAATTGTCCTGCCTTGCCTTATTTACCCTTACCTTAAATTCTTTTGCTTGGAAGTTTTTTGCCTTTCTGGGACTTCTATTGCATTGCCTTTTCTTGCCTAGCCTGGAATTGCCCTGTCTCGAATTGCCTTGCTTTGGCTTCGCTTTCCTTGCCTGGAATTGCCCTGCCTAGAATTGTGTTGCCTTCCTTTGCATTGTCTGGAATTGCCCTGCCTGGAATTGCCCGGCATTACCCTGAGTTGCCTGAATTTGCCCTTCCTGCCATTGCCCTGACTTGCCTTGCCTTGTCTGGAATATTTTTGCCTTGCCTTTCCTTGCCTGGATTTCCCTTGCGTGTCATTTTCTTGCCTAGGTTGCCTGGAATTTACTTGCCTGAAATTGCATTGCATTGACTTGCTTTGACAGAAGTTTTCTTGCCTGGAATTTCTTGCCTTTCCTTGCCCTGTATTCTGTTGACTGGAATTGCCTTGAATTTATTGGCCTTGCTTGGAATTGTCTTTCCTGAAATTTCCTTGTTTTGCCCTGCCTTTTCTTGAATTGCCAAGCCTGGAATTGCCTTGCCTTCCCTTGCCTGGAGTTGCCTTACCTGGAATTGCCGTGCCTTGCTTTTCCGGGATTTGCCTTTTCTGGAATTGCCCTGCTTTGCCTTACTGGAAATTCCATTTCCTGGAATTGCCTTGTCTTGCCTTGCCTTGCCTGGAATTTCCTTTCCTGAAATTGCCTAGCCTGGACTTGCCCTGCCTTGCTTTGCCTGAAACTTCCTTTCTTGAATTTGCCTTGTCTTGCCTTCCCTTGCCCTTCCTTTTTTTGCCTTGCCTACAATTGCCTTGCCTGGAATTGTCTTGATTGGAATTTCCTTGACTGAATTTGCCTTGCCTTTTTTTTGCCTTGACTTTCTTTGCCTTGCTTTTCCTTGCCTTGTGTGGAATTCTTTTGCGTTGCCTTGCTTTGCCTAGCCTGGAATTGCCCTGCCGGGAATTGTTTGGCCTGGGCTTGCCTTGCCTTAATTGGAATTGCCTTGTCTGTAATTTCCTTGCCTTGTCCTGCCCGGAACTGACCTGCCTTGCATTACCTTGCCTGGAATTTTCCTGCCTGTAATTGCACTGCCTTGTTTTGCCTTTTCTGGAATTCCCTTGCCTTTGCTTGACTGGAATTAACTTTTCCAGAATTTCCTTTTATTGTCTTAAATTTCCTTGCATGGGATTGCCTTGCCTGGAGTTCTCTTGCCTGTAATAGCCTTGCCTTGCCTGACTGGTATTGTCTTGCCTGAAATTGCCTTGCCTTGCCTTATGTAAAATTGCCTTTTCTAAAATTGCGTTTCTCTGCCTTACCTTACCTTGCCTGAAATTGCCTTTCCTGTAATTGCCTAGCCTGGAATTGCCTGCCTTGTTTTCCTGGACCTGCCTTGACTGTATTTGCTTTGTTTTCTCTTGTCTTGTCTTGCCTTGCCTTGCCTAGAATTGCCTTGCCTGGAATTTCCTTGATTGGAATTGCCTTGCCTGTAATTGCATTGACTTTTGTTGCCTTTCTTTTCCTTGCCTTTCCTTGCCTTGCCTGAAACTGCCTTGCATTGCCTAGAATTTTTTTGCTTTGCCTGCTTTGCCGAGCCTGGAATTGCCCTGCCTGGAATTATTTTGCCTGGGCTTGCCTTGCCTTGCCTAAAATTGCCTTGTGTATAATTTTCCTGCCTTGTCTTGCCCAGATCTGACCTGCCTTACATTACCTTGCCTGAAAGTTTTCTGCCTGTAATTGCACTGGCTTGCCTTCCCTTGCCTGGAATTGCCTTGCCTTCCCTTGCCAGGAATTGACTTTTCTGGATTACCTTGCATTGCCTTGCCTTTCCTTGTATGGGATTGCCTTGCTTGGAGTTGTCTTGCTTGCCTTGCCTTGCCTTGCCTTTCCTTGTCTGGAATTGCCTCTCCTGGCCTTGTCTTGTCTTTCCGTGCCTAAAATTGACTTTTCTAAAATTGCCTTGTCTTGCCTTGCCTAAAAGAGCCTTGCCTGGAATTGCCCTACATTGCCCTGTTTTGCCTTGTGTGGAATTGCCTTGCCTAGAATTGCACTGCCTTCCCTTGCCTTGCCTAGAATTGTTTTGCCTGAAATTGCCTTGCCTTGCCTTGACTGAAATTTTCTTGCTTGGAATTACCTTGAATTGCATTGCCTTGACTTGCCTTACTTTTCTTTGCCTGGGATTGCCCTGACTTGCCTTTTCTGGTATAGTCTTGCCTGGAATTGCCTTGTCTTTCCTTACCTTGACTGGAATTACCTTGTGTTCGATTCCTTTGCCTTGCCTTTCCTCACCTGGAATTGCCTTGCCTGAAATTGCCTTGCCTTGCCTTTTCTGGAATTGCCTTGCCTGGAAATACCTTTCCCTGCATTGTCTTACCTTGCGTTTTCTGGATTTGCCTTTCTGGCAATTGCCTTGGCTGAAATTGCCCTGCCTTGCCTTGGCAGAAATTGCCTTGCCTAGAATTCCATTGCCTTGCCTTACCTTCCATACCTTGCCTTACCTTGAATTGCCTTGCCTCGAATTGCCTTTTCTTGACTTTCCTAAAATTTCCTTGTCTGAAATTGCCTTGCCTTGTCTTGCTTTGCCCTGCCTGGAATTGCCTGGCCTTGCATTGCCTGAAATTGCCTTGCCTGAAATTGCCCTTTGTTTCCTTGCCTTGCCTTGCCTCGAATTACCGTGTTTGGAATTTCCCTGCCTTGCCTTGCCTCTAATTGCCTTGACTGGAATTGCCCTGCTTTGCCTTCTTTTCTTACCTCGAATTAACTTGCCTTGTTTTGCCTTTCCTGGAATGCTCTTGCCTGGAATTGCCATGTTTTGCCTTGCTTGAAATTGCCGTGATTGAAATTTTCTTGCCTTTCCAGGAGTTTTCTAACATTGCCTTGCCTTGCCTAGCCTGGAATTACCGTGTCTGGAATTGCCTTGCCTTGGCTTACCTTGGTTTGCCTCTCCTTGCCTGGAATTGCCTTGCCTAGAATTGCCATGTTTTTCGTTGTCTGAAATTGCCCTGCCTGAAATTGCTCTACATTACCTTGTCTTGTTTGAAATCGCCCTGCTTGGAATCGTCCTGCCCTCCTTTGCCTCACCTGGAATTGCCTTATTTTGCTTTTCCTTGCTTTTCCTGGAATTGCCTTTCCTGGAATTGCATTGCCTTACCTTACCTTGCCTTGCCTGGAATTGCCTTTCCTTCCCTTGTCTGTAATTACCTTATCTGGAGTACTTCTGCCTTTAATTGCTTTGACTTGCTTTGCCTGAAATAGCCTTGCCTGGAATTGCCCTTTTTTACCTTTCCTTGCCTTGCCTCGAATTGCCTTGCTTGGAATTTCTCTGACTTGCCTCGCCTCGAATTGCTTTACCTGAAATTGCCCTGCTTTGCCTTCCCTTTCCTTTCCTCGAATTACCTTGCCTGGAATTGGCCTCCCTTGCCTTCTTTTGCCTTGCCAGGAATTGCCTTTGCCTTGAATTGCTATGTCTTGCCTTGCCTGAAATTGCGTTACCTAGAATTGCCCTGCCTTGCCTGGCTTTGCCTTGCCTGGAATTGCCTTTCCTGAAGTTGCATTGCCTTACCTTGCCTGAAATTGCCTTGCTTGGAATTTCTGTGCTTTGCTGAAAATTTTATGTATTGCCTTGCCTTGCCTAGCCTGGAATTGCCCTGTCTGGAATTGTCTTGACTTTTCTTTTCTTTCCTTAACTTGCCAGAATTGCCTTGCCTAGAATTGCCTCGCCTTGCCTTGCCTTGTCTGTAATTGCCCTGCCTGGAATTTCCCTGTCTTGCCTTGCCTTTCCTGAAATTTTTCTGCCTGGAATTGCCCTGCCTCGCCTTGCATCTTCTGGAATTGCCTTGCTTTGCCTTGCGTTGCCATGCCTAAAATTGACTTTTCTAAAATTGCCTTGCATTACCTTTCCTTGCCTAAAAGAGACGTGCCTGGAACTACCCTACATACACTTACCCTCCCTTGCCAGTGATTGCCTTGCTTAGAATTGCGATGCCTTGCCTTCTCTAAAATTTTTTGCTTGGAATTGCCTTGCATTGCATTGCCTTGTCTTGCCTGAAATTGCCTCTCCTGGAATGTCCTTGCCTTGCCTGGAATTCTCTTACCTGGAATATTTTTGCCTTGCCTTGCCTGGCATTGCCTGGAATTTTCTGGCTGGAAATAGTCTTTCTTTGTTTTTACTTGATTGGCATTGTCTTGCCCTATGTTGTATTGCCGTGCCTGGAATTGCCTTGCCTTGTCTGGATTTGCCTTCCCTGGAATTGCCTTGCCTTCCCTTACCTGGAATTGTCTATCCTGGGATTGCCTTTCCCTTCCTTCTCTTGCCTTAATTTTTCTGGAAGTGCATTTCCAGCAATTTCCTTGCCTGGAATTGCTCTGCCTTGCATTGTTTGGAGTTGCCCTCCCTTGAGTGGCTTTCCTTATCTTACTAAAATTTTCTTGCCTTGAATTCCCTTTCTCTGCCTTGTCTTTCCTTGCCTTGCCTAGAATTGCCCTTTTTGCAATTGTCTTGTCTAGAATTGCGTTGCCTTGCCTTGCCTTTTATCGCCTTGAATTGCCTGTATTGCCTTGCCTGGCATTGCCTTGTCTTGACTTTGCTTACCTTGCCTTGCTTGTTTTGCCTTGCCTTGCTTTACCTTGCCTTGTCTTGCCTAGAATTGCCTTGCCTGGAATTGTCTTTCCTTGCCTTCCCAGGAATTTCCTTACCTGAAATTTTTTAGCCTTGCCTTGCCTTACATTGCCTAACATTGCCTTGCCTGGAATAGCTTTGCCTCTCCTTGCCTTGATTGGAATTACCTTGTCCTGTGTTGTCTTGCCTTGCCTAGAATTGCCTTGCTTGCAATTGCCTTGCCTTGTCATCTCTGGAGTTGCCTTTCCTGGAATTGCCTTGCCTTTTTATACCTAAAATTGCCTTGCCTGGGATTGCCTTTCCCTGCTTTGTCTTGCCTTGCCGTGCCTGGAATTGCCTTGCCTTGCATTGCCAGAAATTGCCTTTCCTTGCATTGCTTTGCCTTGCTTTGATTTGCCTTACCTAAAATTGCATTACCTTGTCTTGCCTGGAACTGTCTTTCCACGCCTTGCCTGGAATTTTCTTACCTGGAACGTTTTTGTCTTGACTTGCCTTGCATTCCATTGCCCAGAATTGCCTTGTCTGAAATAGCCTTATCTTGCCTTGCCTTGATTGGAATTGCCTTGCCTTGCTTATTTGCCTTGCCTAAAATTGACTTTTCTTGAGTTGCCTTACCTGGAATTCCCTTGCCTTGCTTCACCTGGAATTGCCTTGCCTGGCATTGCCTTTCCCTGCCTTCTCTCACCTTAATTTACCTGGAATTGCCTTTCCAGTAATTGCCTTGCCTGGAATTGCCCTGCCTTGCATTGACTGGATTTTCCTTCCCTGAAATTGCATTGCCATGCTTCACCTAAAATTTCCTTGCCTGGAATTGCCTTTCTCTACCTTGTCTTACCCTGCCTTGCCTGGAATTGCCTTTCCTGCAATTGCATTGCCTAGAATTGCATTGCCTTGCCTTGCCTGGAATTGCCTTGCTTTGCCTGGAATTGCCTTGCCTTGCCTGGAATTGCCTTGCCTGGCATTGCCTTGACTTGCCTTGCCTAGCATTGCTTTTTTTGCCTTGCCTTGCCTTCTTTTCTTGTGCCGTGCCTAAAATCGCCCTACTTGGAATTGCCATGTCTGGGATTGTCTTGCCATGGCTTAACTCAAATTGCCTTGCCTGAAATTTTCTTATATTACCTTTCTTTTATTTGCTTGAAATTTCCCTGCCCTGCCTTCCCTGGAATAGCCTTGCATGGAATTGCCTTGTCTTGCCTTGCATTCACTGAAATTTTCTTGCATTGAATTGCCTTGCCTTGCCTTTCCTCACCTCGAATGGCCTTGCCTTGCGTTGCCTTGCCCTGCTTTACCTGGATTTGCCTTGCCTGAAATAATCTTGCTTTGCCTTAGCTGGAATTACCTTGCATGGAAATACCTTTTTCTGCCTTGTCTTGACTTTCCTTGCCTGGAATTGCCTTTCTTGAAATTACCAGTAATTTTCTTGCCTGAAATTGCCTTACCTTGCCTTGCCTTGCCTAAAATTGCATTGCCTTGTCTTACCTTGCCTTGCCTGGAATTGCCTTTCCTGAAATTGTGTTTTCTTGCCTTGCCTGGAATTTTCTTGTCTGGAATTCCCTTGCCTTGCCTTTTCTTGCCTGGCCGTGAATTCCCTTCCTTTGCTTGCCTGAAATTGCACTGCTTGGAATAGCCCATTTTTCCCTTCCGTTGCCTTGCCTTGAATTGCCTTGCTTGGAATTTCCCTGCCTTGCCTTTCCTTGCCTTGAATTGCCTTGCCTGGAATTTCCCTACTTTGCCTTGCCTTCTGATACCTCGAATTGCCTTGCCTGGAATTGGCCTGCCTTGCCCTGTTTTGCCTTGCCTTGAATTTCCTTGCCTGGAATTTATTTGACTTGCTGGGAACTTTGTTGCATAGCTTTTTGTTTCCTAGCCTGGAATTTTCCTGTCTTGATTTGCCTTGCTTTGGCTTCCTTGCCTTGCCTGAAATTGTCTTGCCAGAAATTGCCCTTATTTTGCCTTGTCTTGCCTTGTATCTAATTGCCTTGCTTTGAATTTTCCTGCCTCGCCTTGTCTTTCCTTACCTCGAATTTTCTTGCCTGGAATTGGCCTGTCTTGCCTCGTTTTGCCTTGCCTTAAATTCCCTTTCCTGGAATTTATTTGCCTTGCTGGGAATTTTCTTGCATTTCCTTTCCTTTCCTAGCCTGGAATTGCCCTGTCTTGAATTGCCTTGCTTTGGCTTGCCTTGCCAGAAATCGTCTTGCCTGAAATTGCCCTTATTTTGCCTTGCCTTGCCTTGCCTCGAATTGCCTTGCTTGGAATTTTTCTGCCTTGCCTTGCCTTTCCTTACCTCAAATTCCCTTGCCTGAAATTGGCCTGTCTTGCTTTGTTTTGCCTTGCTTTGAATTCCCTTGTCTAAAATTTATTGCCTTGCTGGAAATTTTATTGCATTGCCTTTCCTTGCGTAGCCTGGAATTGCTCCATCTTGATTTGCCTTGCTTTGGCTTGCCTTGCCTTGCCTAAAATTTCCTTGCCTAGAATTGTCTTGCCTTGCCTTGCGTTGTATGGAATTGCACTGCCTGAAATTGCCTTGCCTTGCCTTGCTTTGCCTTGCCTGAAATTGCCCTTTTTACAATTTCCCTGACTTGCCTTTGCTTGCCTGGAATTGCCTTGCTTTGTCTTGCCTGGATTTCCCTTGCCCACAATTTCCTTGCCTAGTTTGCCTGGAATTTACTTGCATGAAATTGCCTTGCATTGACTCAACTTGCCATTAATTTTTTGCTGAAATTGCCTTGCCTTACATTGCCTGGAATTGCCTGGACTTTGCTGGCCTTGCCTGCAATTGCTTTTCCTGGAATGGCCTTGACTTGCCTTGCCTTGAGTGGAATGGTCTAGCCTAGAATATCCTTGCCTTCCCTTGCCTGAAGTTGCCTTGCCTGCAATTGACTTGCCTTGCCTTGTCTGGATTTGCCTTTCCTAGAATTGCCCTGCCTGGCATTACCTGGAATTGCCTTGACTGGAATTGCCTTGTCTTGCCTTACATCGCCTGGAATTGCCTTTTCTGCAATTGCCTAGTCTGGAATTGTCTTGCCTTGCCTTACTTTCCTTGCCTTGCCTTTTCTGAAACTGTCTAGCCTGGATTTGCCTTCTCTTGCTTGTCTTGCCTTGCCTTGCCTTGCCTTGCCTAAAATAAGCTGGCCTGGAATTTTCTTGCCTGGAATTGACTTGTCTTTCTTTGCCTTGTCTTCTTTGCCTTGCCTTTCCTTGCCTTGCTTAAAATTGCCTTTGCTAGAATCCCCATGCCTTGCCTTGCATTGTCTTGCCTTTCCTGGAATTTCCATGTCTTCCTGTGCCTTGTCTTACCTTGCCTGGAATTGCCTTGAGTTTTCTGTCCTTGCCTGGAATTCCCTAGCCTAGAACTGCCTTTCCTTTTCTTGTTTTGTCTGGAATTGCCTAGCCTTGCCTTGCCTGGATTTGCCTTTCCTGGAATCGCCCTGCCTTGCCTTATGTGGAATTGCCTTGCCTTGCCGTGCCTTACCTGGAATTGCCTTTCCTGCAATTACCAAGCCGGGAATTTTATTGCCTTGCCAAGAACTGCCTTGTCTTCCCTTTTTATGCCTTACCTTGCCTTTCCTAGCCTTGCCTTGCCTAGAATTGCGTTGACTTTCCTGGAATTATGTTTCCTGGATTTGTTTTGCCTGAAATTGCCTTGCCTTTTTTTGCCTTGCCTTTTCTGGTCTTGCCTGGAATTGCCTTTCCTGGAATCCCTGTGCCTTGCCTTTTCTTGTCTTGCCTTGCCTGGAATAACCTTGCCTAGAATTGCATTTCCTTGCCTTACCTTGCCTTCCCTGGAATTGCATTCTTCAAATATTCTCTCCTTGTCTTTCCTGGAATTACCCTGTCTTGAATTGCCTTACTTTGTCTTGCCTTGCCTTGCCTGGAATTGATTTGTTTTCCCTTGCCTAAAATTGTCTTGCCTGGAATTGCCTTTTCTAAAATTTTCTTGCCTGGAATTGTTTTGCCTTGCCTTGCCTTGATTTGCCTTGCCTTCCCTTGCCTGGAATTAGCTTTCTGGCAATTGCCTTACATTTCCTTGCCTTTTCTTGCATAGAATTGCCTTGCCTGGAATTCTTATGCCTGAAATTGCCTTACCTTGCCTTGGGTTATCTTGCCTTGCCTTGCCTATATCACTCAGTGACCCTCTGAATGAGTGGCCATATGGAAGAGAATCCTTACTTATCCACCGGTGTGCATTACTCCATGAGATTCTGTATTAGTGGCCATATGACTATTTCACAGGTGTGTACCATTCAGTGAGGCTCTGAGAAGCCATATGAAAGACATTCCTAAATATCCACAAGGAGCTTATTACCCAGAGAGGCTCTGAATAAATGGCTATATCAATTAGGCTGCTGACTATCCCACAGAAGTGCATTATTCAGTGAAGCTCTGCATGAGAGGCCAGATAAAATTGTCTTCTGACAATTCACATTCAGAAACTCAGTGAATAATTCCAGTGTATTATTCACTGAGTTTCCGAATGTGTGGCCAATTGACATACACTCCTGACTATTCTTCAGGTGTGTGTTATTCACTGAGGTTCTGTATGAGTTGCCATATAAAATAGACTCCTGACAATTCCTCAGGTGTGCACTACTCCCTGAGGCTCTCACAGAGTGGCCATATGAAATAGACTCCTGACTCTACCCTATGTGTGTATTATTCAGAGAGGCTCTGAGTGCCCATATGAAATACACTTTTGTCTAATCCCCAGGTGTGCATTATTCACTGAGGCTCTGAATGAGTTTCAATATAAAATACACTTCTGACTATTCTCAGGTGTGTTTAATTCGCACGAGTTCTGAATGAGGGGCCCTAAGAAATAGACTCCGGACTATTCCACAGGTTTGTATTTTTCACTGATGTTCTGAATGTGTCGCCAAAGAAAGTAGACACATGGCTACTCCACAAGTGTGCATTTTTCACTGATGCTCTGAATGACTGGCCATGTGAAAGAGACTACAAGATTTTTCCAGGTAGGCATTATTCAATGAGGCTCTGAATGAGAGGACATTGTAAATAAACTCCTGACAATACCCCAAACTTGCACTATTTGGAGGGCTCTGAATGAATGGCAATATGAAATAACCTAATCAATATTCCCCTGGTGTGTATTATTCACTGAGGCTCTAAAAGTGTGTCCGTATGAAAGAGAAACCTGTCTATTTTCAAGGTGTGCATGATTCAGTTTGGCTCTGAATCACAGGTCATATGGAATAAGATTCTGATTATTCCCCAGGCGTGTACCATTCACTAAGGCTATGAATGAGTGGCCATATGATATAGAGCCTTGAATATTAGCCATGCATGTATTATTCACTGAGGCTCTGAATGAGGGTTTATTTGAAATAGAATCCTCAATACTCCCCGGGCGTGCATTATTCACTGCGGCTCTGAATGAGTGGAAATACGAAATAGACTCCTGACTATTCCACAGGTGTGTACCATTCAGTGAGGCTATGAATGAGTGGCCATATGAAAGGGAATTCTGACTATGCCAAACATATGCATTATTCAGTGAAGGTCTAAATGAGTGACAATAAGATAGAATCCTGACTATTTTCCAGGTGTGCGTTATTCACTGAGGTGCTGAATAAGTGGCCATATAAAATAGATTGCTGAGTACTCCCCATGTATGCATTAGTCACGGAGGCTGTGAATCAGTGGCCATGTGAAATAGACTTCTGAATATCCCCCATGTGTGCATTATTAAGGGAGGTTCTGAAAAACTATCCCTATGAAATAGACTGCAGACTTTCCCCAGCTGTAGATTATTCACTGAGGCTATGAATGGGAGGCAATGTGAAATAGACTCCTGATTATTTTCCAGATGGGTTTTATTCACACGGGCACTGAATGAGGGGCCGTGTGAAACAGATTCCTGTCTATTCCACAGGTGTGTATGATTCGCTGAGTTTCTAAATGTGTGGCCAAAGGAAATAGACACCTGGCTACTCCACATGTGTACATTATTCACCAACGCTCTGAATCAATGGCCAAACAAAAGAGATTCCAAATTTTTCTCCAGGTATACATTATTCAATGAGGCTCTGAATGCAGGCCATACAAAATAGACTCCTGACAATTCTTGAGTTGTGTAATACTCAGTGAGACTCGGAAGGAGGGGTGATATGAAATAGACTCCTCACTATTCTACAGGTATAGTATTCAGTGAGTCTCAAAATGGGTGTCCATGTTAAATAGAATCCCGACTACTCCCCACGTGTGTATCATTCAGTGAGGTGCTCAATGAGTGGCCATATGATATATAATCCTGAGGACTCAACAAGTGTTCATTGTCCACTGAGGCTTTGAATGAGGAGCAATATGAAGTAGACTCCTGACTATTTCGCAGTTGTGTATAATTCACTAAGCCTCTGAATGATTGGCCTGAAGAAATAAACTGCTGGCTATTACCCAGGTGTGTATTATTCAGTGAGGCTCAAAATGGGTGGACATATGAAATATACCTCTCAGTACTCCACAGGGATGAGTTGTTCAGTGAGACTCTGACAGAGTGGGCATATGAAATAGACTCCTGACTATTCCTCATGTGTGCATTATTCACTGAGGCTCTGAATGTGTGGCCATTGGAAACAGAATCCTCACTATTCCCTAGGTGTGTATTTTTCACTAAGTCTCTGAATGAGTGGCAATTCTAAATGAACTCCTGACAATTCCCCAAACTTGCACTACTTCGATAGGATGAGAATGAGGGGCAATACTAGAAAGACTCCTCAGTATTCCCCTGGTGTGTATTACTCACTGAGGCACTAAACGAGTGTTCCTATCAGATTTCTCAGTATTCCCAAGATGTGCATTATTCAGTTTGGCTCTTAATACTGGTCGTATGAAATAGACCCTTGACTATTCCCCAGGTGTGTATTATTCACTGAGACTTTGAATGAAGGGTTATTTGAAATAATATCCTCAGTACTTCTCAGGCGTGCATGATTCACTAAGGCTCTGAATGAGTGGCTATATAAAATAGTCTCCTGACTATTCCACAGGTGTGTACCATTCAGTGAGGCTCTGAATGAGTGGCCATATGAAACAGAATCCTCACTACTCAAAATGTGTGCATTCAGTGAAGGTCTGAATGAGTGTCCATAAGAAATAAAATTCTGACTATTCCCCTGGAGTGCATTATTCACTGAGGTGAGGAATGAGTGGCCATAGAGGGACATTGCTGAGTACTCCCCAGGTATGCATTATTTACTAAGGTGATGAATCAGTGGTAATATGAAATACACATGTAAATATCCCCGAGGCGCCCATTATTCAGAGAGGCTCTGAATGAGTAGCTATATCAATTAGGCTCCCGACTATTCCACAGGAGTGCATTATTCAATGAAGCTCTGAGTGAGAGGCCAGACAAAATTGACTCCTAATCCTTCCCCAGTTGTGTATAATTCACTGAGCTCTTAGTGTGTGCTTAATTGGAATACACTCCTGACTATTCCCCAGGTGTATCTTATTTACAGACGTTCTGTATGAGTTGCCATATGAAATAGACTCCTGACAAATTCCCAAGTGTTCACTATTTTCTGGGAGTCTCAGTGAGTGACCATAAGAGACAGATTTCTGAATCTTCCCAATGTGTGTATTATTCAGGGAGGCTCTAAAAGAGTGTCGATATGAAATAGACTCCTACCTATTTCCCAGGTGTGCATTATTCACTGAGGCTCTGAATAAGTGGCAATATATAATAGATTCC
>CM052653.1:119653582-119691802 GCA_028533165.1 Leontopithecus rosalia | reverse complement strand
CAAATTGACACAAGAACAGAAAAGAAAACACCGTATATACTCACTCATAGGCGGGTGATGAACAATGGGAACACATGGAAATAGGGAAGGGAGCACCACACACTGAGGTCTATTGGGGGAAATAGGGGAGGGACAGTGGGGGGGGGAGTAGGGGAGGGATGGCATGGGGAGAAATGCCAAATATGGTTGAGGGGGCAGAAGGCAGCAAAACACACTGCCACGTGTGTACCTATGCAACTATCTTGCATGTTCTGCACATGTACCCCAAAACCTAAAATGCAATAAAAATTAAAAAAAGGAAAAAAAAGAAAATTTCAGGCAATGAAATTCTAGGCAAGGAAAGAGAAGGAAAGGCATAGTACAGCAAAACAACGTAAGACAAGGAAAATCCAGGCAAGAAAATTCCAGGCAAAATAAGGCCAGGCAAGGTAAATGCTGGAAAGGTAATTCCATGCAAGGCAAGGCAAGACAAGTGAATTCCAGGCTCGGCAATTCCATGTAGGGCAATGCAGGGCAATTCCAGGAAAGACAAATCCAGGCAAGGCAAGGCAGTTTTTGCAAGGCAACTCCATGCTAGGCAAGGCAAGAAAATTTCAGGCTAGGCAATTCAGGGCAAGGCAAATCAAGGCAAGGCAAGGCAAGGCAAAGCAAGTCAATTCCAGGAAAGGCAATTTCATTTAAGGCCAGAAAAGTCAAGGCAATTCCAGGCAAGGCAAAACAAGAAAAGACAAGGCAAATCAAGGCAATCCCAGGCAAGAAAATTGCTGGCAAGGCAAGTCAATGCAAGGCAATTTCAGGCAAGTAAATTCCAGGCAAGGCTAGTCAAAAAAATTGCAGGCAAGGAAAATCCAGACAAGTCAAGACAAGGCAGGGAAATTCCAGGGAAGGCAAGGCAAGGCAAGTCAGGGCAATTTCAGGCAAGGCAAGACAAGTCAGGGCAATTCCAGGCAGGGCAATTAAAGACAATGCAAGGCAAGGCAAGACAATTCTAGGCAAGGCAATTTCAGGCAAGGCAAGGCAAGCCAAAGGAAGGCAATTCCAGACAGGGCAATTCCGGGTTAGGCAAGAAAAGGCAATGCAAGAAAATTCCCAACAAGGCAAAAAAAAATCCATACAATGGAATTCAAGGCAAGGCAAAACTAAGCAAGGCAGGCCAATTCCAGGCAAAGCAATTCGAGTACAGAAAGGCAAGGCAACACAGCGCAATTCCAGGCAAGGCAATTCGGGAAAAGGCAAGGCAGGGAAATCCCAAGCAAGGCAATTCGAGGAAAAGTCAGGTAAAAAAGAACTATTTTAGGCTAGGTGATTTCAGAAAAGACAAAGCAAGGGAATTCCAGGCACGGCAAAACAAGACAAGGCAAGGTAATTCCAGAAAAGGAGATTCCAGGAAAGGCAAGAAAAGACAATTTCAGGCAAGGCAATACCAGGCAAGACATGGTAAGGGAAGGCAATGCAATTCCAGGTAAGGCAATTCCAGGTACAGCAAGGCAATTTCAGGCAAGGCAATTCCTGGAAATGCAAGGCAAACCAATTCCTAGCAAAGCAATTGCCGGAAAGGCAATTCCAGGCAAGGCAAGGCAAGACAAGGCAGGGAAAATTATTTTTAGGCACAGCAATTTCAGGTAAGGTAAGGCAAGACAATTCCAGGCAAGGAAATTTCAGGCAAGGCCAGGCAAGGCAATTACAGGCAAATCAATTCCTGGTAATGTAAGGCAAGGCAATTCCAGGCAAGACAATTGCCAGAAAGGCAATTTTCAGCAGCAAAAGGCAAGAAAAGGCAGGGAAAGGTATTTTCAGGTAAGGCTATTCCAGTTAAGGCAAAGCTAAAGAATTTCAGGCATGCATTTTCTCTCAAGGAAAGGCAAGGCAAGGCTATTTGAAGCAAGGAATTTTCAGTCAAGGCAAGGCAAGAAAAGACAATTCCATGCAAGGCTACTCCAGTGAAGGCAAGGCAGGGCAATTCCAGGCAAGGAATAGCAAGGAAATGCAAGAAAATTCCAGGCAAGGCAATTTCCGGTAATGCAAAGCAAGACAATTCCAGGCAAGGCAATTCTAGGCAAGGCCAGGCAACACAAGATAATGCCAGGCAAGGCAATTTCAGGCAAGGCATGGTAAGGCAAGCCAAAGCAAGGTAACTCCAGACAGGGCAATTACAGGCTAGGCAAGGAAAGGCAATGCAAGAAAATTCCCAGCAAGGCAAGAAAATTCCAGTCAAGGCAAAACAAGGCAAGTCAGGCCAATTCCAGGTAAGGTAATTTGAGGTAAGAAAAGGGGAGTCAAAGCAGGACAATTCCAAGCAAGGCAATTCGAGGCAAGGCAAGACAAGACAAAAAAGGGCAATTCCAGGCAAGGCGATTTCAGGCAAGGCAAGCCAAGGCAATTCTAGTCAAGGCAACACTAAAAAAGGTAAGGCAATTCCAGACTAGAAAATTCCAGGCAAGGCAAGGCAAGGCAATTTCAGGCAAGGCAATTCCTGGCAATGCGAGGCAAGGCAATTCCAGGCAAGGCAATTGTTGGAAAGGCAATTCCAATCAAGGCAATTATTGGAAAGGCAATTTCAATCAAGGCAAGGCAACTCAAGGCAAGGCAATTCCAGACAGAACAATTCAAGGCTCGGCAAGGCAAGGCAATGCAAAAAAATTTCCAGCAAGGCATGGAAATTCTAAGCAAGGCAAGTTCAGGCAAGGCAAGGCTAGGCAGGACAATTTCAGGCAAGGCAAAACCAGGCAAAATAGGGAAATTCTAGGCAAGGCAATTCCAGGCAAAGCAAGGCATGGCAATTCCAGTAAAGGCAATGCAATTCCAGGCAAGGCACTTTTAGGCAAGGCAAGGCAAGGCAATGAAAGGCAGTGCAATTAATTTCAGGCAAGGCAAAGCAAGGCAATGTAAGGCAATTACAAGCAAGGCTCTTTTAGGCAAGACAAGGCAATGCAAGGCAATTTCAGAAAATTCAGTTTTAGGCATGGCAAGGCAAGGCAAAGATTGGAGAGTCAATTCCAGGCAAGGCAAGGCAAGGCAAAGAAAGTCAAGGCAAAAAAAGACAAGGCAATTCCAAACAAGGCAATTCCAGGCAAGGCAATTCCAGGCACGGCAATAATAGACAAGGCAAGGCAAGAAAAACAAGGCAAGGCAAGACAAGTCAAGACAAGGCAAATTTAGCCAAGGCAGATCCAGGCAAGAAAGGCAAGGCAATTCCAAGCTAGGCAATTGTTGGAAAGGCAATTCCAGGCAAGGTAATTTTACGTAAGTCAAGGCAGGGCAATCCAGGAAAGGCAAATTAAGGCAAGCTAATGAAAGACCATTCCAGGCAAGGCAACTTCAGGCAAGGCATGGAAAAACAATTTCAGGCTTGGAAATTCCAGGTAACGCAAGGCAAGGCAAGGCAATTCCAGGAAAGGCAATTTTAGGCAAGGCCAAAAAAGACAAGGCAATTTCAAAAAGACAAAGCAAGGCAATTTTAGGCAAAAAAAATTTCTGGCAAGGCAAGTCAGGGAAAGGCAATTTCAGGCAAGTAAATTTAAGGGAAGACGAGGAAAAACAATTGCACGCAAGGCAAGGCAAGACAATTCCAGGAAAGAAAAGGAAAGGCAGGGCAATTCCAGGCAGGGCAATTTCAGACAACACAAGGCAAGGCAAGACAATTTTAGGCAAGACAATTTTAGGCAAGGCAAGGCAAGCAAGAGCAAGGCCATTCCAGACAGGGGAATTCCAGGCTAGGCAAGGAAAGGCAATTCAAGAACATTTCTAGCAAGACAAGAAGATTCCATGCAAGAGAATTGAAGGCAAGGCAAAACAAGGCAAGGCAGGCCAATTCTCGGCAGGGCAATTACAGAAAAGGCAATTCCAGGAAAGGCAAGGCAAGCCAAGCAGAGAAAGGCAATTCCAGGGAAGGCAATATCAGGTAAGGCAAGGCAAGACAATTCCAGGGAAGGCAACTCCAGGCAGTGCAAGGCAGGGCAATTCCAGGCAAGGCAATTTCAAAAAAAATTTAAAAAGAGAAGGCAGGAAACGGCAACCCCAGGCAAGGACATTCCAGGTAAGGGAAGGCAAGGCAATTTCAGGGTAGGCAACTCCTGGAACCAAGGCAAGACATGTAAATGCATTGGAAGGCAATTCCAAGCAAGGAAATTCCAGGCCAGGCCAGGCCAGGCAAGGCAATTCCTGGCAAGGCAAAAAAGGCAGCACAATTATAGGCAAGGCAATTAAATGCAAGGCAGGGCAAGGCAATGTAGGACAATTTGAGGCAAGCCTCCTTTAGACAAGGCAAGGCAATGCAAGGCAATTACAGGAAAGTCAATTTTAGGCACGGCAAGGCAAGGAAAGGCAAAAAGAGGCAATTCCAGGTAAGAGAATTCCAAGCAAGGCAAGGCATGGCAATTTCAGGCTAGGAAATTTCAGGCAAGGCAATGCAATTCCAGGCCAGACAGTTTCAGGCAAGGCAATCGAATGCAAGAAAAGGCAAGGCAATGCAAGGCAATTGCAGGAAAGTCAATTCCAGGCAAGGAAAGGCAAGGCAAATCCAGGCAAGGCAAGGTAAGGTAATTATAGGCAAGGCAATTTCAGGCAAGGCAAGGCAATTCGAGGCTAGGCAAGGAAAGAGAAGGCAAGGCAATTCCAGACAAGGCAAGGTAAGGCAATGCAAGGCAAGGCAATTCCAGGTGAGGAAAGTCAAGGCAAGGCAATTTGAAACAGGGCAGCTTCAGTCAAGGCATGACAGAAAAATGCAATTCCAGGCAAAATTATTCCAGGGGAGGCAAGGAAGGGCAATTCTAAACAAGGAAAAGTAAGGCAAGGCAAGACAATTAAATGCAAGGCAATTCCAAGCAATAAAATTCCAGGCAAGGCAAGGCAACGCAATTCCACGCAATTTTAGGCTAGGCAAGGTAAGGCAAGGCATGGGAAGGCAGCACAATTCTAGGCAAGGCAATTCCAGGCAAGACAAAACAAAGCAATGTAGGGCAATTCTAGGCAAGTCTCTTTTAGGCATAGCAAGGAAATGCAAGGCAATTTTAGGAAGTCAATTTCAGGCACGACAAGGCAATACAAGACAAGGCAAGGCAAAAAGAGGCCATTCTAGGCAAGTCAATTTTAGGTAAGACAAGGCAAAACAAGGCAATTCGAAGAAGGGGGTTCCAGTCAAGGCAAGGTAAGGCAAGGCCATGCAAATGTAGAAAAAGCAATACCAGGCAAGGCAATGCAATTCTAGGCCAAGCAATTCCAGGCTAGGCAAGGTAAAGTAAGGTAAAAAATTCCAGGCATGGCAATTTTTGGCAATGCAAGGGAGGGCAATTCCTGGGAATGCAATTGCCAAAAATGCAATTCCAGGCAAGGCAAGGCAAGACAAGGCAGGGAAAGCCAATTCCAGGAAAGGCAATTCCAGCTAAGGCAAGGCAAGACAATTCCATTCAAGGCAATTCCAGTCAAGGTAAGGCAAGGCAAATCAAGGCAAGGCAATTCTAGGAAAAGCAATTCCAGGTGAGGAAAGACAAGGCAAGGCAACTTGAAAGAAGGCAAATTCAGTCAATTTAAGGCAAGACAAGGCAATTCCAGGCAAGGATATTCCAGGGAATGCAGGGCAGGATAATTCCTGGTAAGGATAAGCAAGGCAAAGCAAGGCAAAGCAATGCCAGGTAAGGCAATTTCAAGCAAGAAAATTTCAGGTAAGGCAAGGCAATTTTAGGCAAGAAAATTTTAAAATAGGCAAGGCAGGGCAAGGGAATGCAGTGCAATTCTAGGCAAGACAATTTCAGGCAAGGCAGGGCTATGCAATGTAGGGCAATTCTAGGCAAGGCTCTTTTCGGTAAGGTAAGGCAACGCAAGGCAATTTCAGAAAAGTCAATTTTAGGCATGGCAAGGCAAGGCAAGGCAAGGCAAAAAGAGAACATTCCAGGCCAGGCAATTCCACATAAGGCAAGGCAAGGCAATTCCAGATTAGACAATTCCAGGCAAGGCAATCCCATGCAAGAATAAACAAGGCAATGCAAGGCAATTGAGGGAAAGTCAATTCCAGTCAAGAATAGGCAAGACAAATTCAGGCAAGGCAAGGCAAGGCAAGGCAAGGCAATTCCAGGCAAGGCAATTGCACGAAAGGCAATTCCAAGCAAGGCGATTTCAGGAAAGGCAAGGCAAGGCAATTCCAGACAATGCAAGGGAAGAAACAGGAAGGGAATTCCAGGTAAGGTAATTCCAGGACAGGCAAGAAAAGGCAATTCGAGGCAAGGCAATTCCAGGGAAGGCAAGGGAAGGCATGACAATGCAGTTCTAAGCAAGGTAATTCCAGGCAAGGCAATGCAATATAAGGCAAAACAATTTCAGTCAAGGCAAGGTAAGGCAACACAAGGCAAGGCAATTCCAGGCGCAAAAAGGCAAGGCAGGGCAATTTGAAAAAAGGCAACTCCAGTAAAGGCAAGGCAAGACAAGGCTATTCCAGGCAAGTCTATTCCAGGGAAGGCAAGGCAGAACAATTCTTAAAAAAGAAAAGCCAGGCAAGGCAAGGCAATATAAGGCAAAACAATTTTCAGTCAAGGCAAGGTAAGGCAACACAAGGTAAGGCAATTCCAGGTAAGGATAGGCAAGGCAGGGCAATTCCAGGCAAGGCAAGGCAATATAAGGCAAAACAATTTCAGTCAAGGCAAGGTAAGGCAACACAAGGCAAGGCAATTTCAGGCACAAAGAGGAAAGGCGGGGCAATTTGAAAAAAGGCAACTCCAGTAAAGGCAAGGCAAGACAAGGCTATTCCAGGCAAATCTATTCCAGGGAAGGCAAGGCAGAACAATTCTTGAAAAAGAAAAGCCAGGCAAGGCAAAGCAATGCAATGTAAGGCAATTCCAAGCAAGAAAATTCCAGGCAAGCAAGGCAAGGCAATTTCAGGCAAGGCAATTTTGGGCTAGGCAAGGCAAAGCAAGGGAGGGCAGTGCAATTCTAGGAAAGGCAATTCCAATCAAGGCATGGCAAGGCAACGTAAGGCAACTCCAGGCAAGGCTCCTTTAGGCAAGGCAAGGCAACTTAAGGCAATTTCAGGGATGACAATTTTAGGCAAGACAAGGCAAGGCAAGTCAAGGCAAGAAAATTCAATTTCAGGAAAGGAAATTCCAGACAAGGGAAAGCAAGTCAATTTTAGGCTAGGCAATGCCAGAAAACGCAAGGCAAAACAAGGCAAGACAAGGCAATTCTAAGCAACACAATTGCAGGCAAGGCAATCCCATACAAGGAAAGGCAAAGCAATGCAAGGCAATTCTGGGAGAATCAATTTCAGGGAAGGAAAGGCAAAGCAATGCCAGGCAAGACAAGGGAATGCAGTGCAATTCTAAGCAGGAAAATTTCTGGGAAGGTAATATAAGGCAGGTCTGTTTCAGTCAAGACAAGGCAAGACAATAACAGGAAAGGCAATTCCAGACAAGAAAAGGCAAGGCAATTCCAGGCAGGGTAATTCCAGGCTATGCAAAGCAAGGCAACGCAACACAAGGCAATTCTAGGCAAGGCAATTCCAGTCAAGGAAAGGCAAGACAAGGCAATTCCAGGCAAGGCTATTCCAGGGAAGGCAAGGTAGGGCAATTCCAGGCAATGGAAAGCAAAGAAATGCAAGGCAATTTTAGGCAAGGCAATTCCAAGCAAGGCAAGAAAAGGCAAGGCAAGGCAAGGCAAAACAGGGAAATTCTAAGCAAGGCAATTCCAGACAAGGCAAAACCAGGGTATATAGGGCGATTCTAGGCAAGACCCTTTTAGGAAAGGCAAGAGAAGGCAAGGCAATTTCAGAAAAGTCAATTTCAGGCAAGGCTAGGCAAGGCAAGGCAAGACCATTCCAGAAAAGTCAAAGCAAGGCAGGGTAATCCTAGGAAGGGCAATTTCTCGCAAGACAAGGCAAGGCAGGGCAACTACAGACAAGACAAGGCAAGGCAAGGCAAGGCAAGGCAATTATAGGTAAGGCAATTCCAAGCAAGGCAAGCAAGACGAGGGAAGGCAATTCCAGGCAGGGCAACTCCAGGCTAGGCAAGGCAAGGCAATGGAAGAAAATTTTCAGCAAGGCATGAAAATTCCAAGCAAGACAATCTCAGACAAGGCAAGGCAAGGGAATTCCAGGCAAAAAAATCCAGGCAAGGCAAAGCCTGGCAAGGCAGGGCAATCCCAATTATGGCAAATCCAGGCAAGGCAAAGCAAAACTAGGCAGGCCAATTCCAGGCAAGGTAATTCGAGGTAATAAAAGGCAAGGCAACGCAGAGCAATTCCAGGCAAACAATTTGAGGCAAGTTAAGGCAGGAAATTTCCAAGCGAGGCAATTTGAGGCAAGGCAAGGAAAGGCAGAAAAGGACAATTCTAGGCAAGGTGATTTCTGGCAAGGCAAGTCAAGGCAATTAAAAGCAAAACAACTCCAGACAAGATAATTCCAAGCAAGGCAACAAAAGGCAATTCCAGGCGAGGCAGGGTAAGGCAATGCAATGCAATTCTAGGCAAGGCAAGGCAAGGAAAGGCAAAACAAGGCAATTCCAGTCAAGGCAAGGCAAGGCAGGGCCATTCCAGTCAGGGCAATTTCAGACAAGAAAAGGTAAGGCAATTCTAGGCAAGGCAATTCCAGGCAAGGTAAGGCAAGCCAAGGAAAGTAATCCCAGACAAAACAATTCCAGGCTAGGCAAGGCAAGGCAATGCCAGAAAACTCCCGACAACGCAAGAAAATTTTAGGCCTGGCAATTTCAGGCAAGGCAAGGCATGGCAATTCCAGGCAAGGGCATTCCAGGCAAGGCAGGCCAGGCCAATTCCAGGCAGGGAAGTTCACGGTAAGAAAAGAGAAGGCAAAGCAGAGCAACCACAGACGTGGCAATTCGAGGCAAAGCAAGGAAGGGCAATTACAAACAAGGCAATTCAAGTCAAGGCAAGGCAAAAAAGTACAATTCCAGGCAAGGTGATTCCAGAAAAGGCAAGGCAATGCAATTATAGGCAAGGCAATTGCAGGAAAGGCAATTCCAGGAAAGACTAGTCAAAACAAGGAAAAGGAAAACAGTTCCAGAAAAGGCAATTTTACATAAGGCAAGGCAAGGCAATTCCAGGAAAGGCAACTCCAGGAAATGAAAGGCAGGGCAATTCCAGGCAAGGCAATTGCCAGAAAGGCAATTCCATGAAAATTAAGACAAGAGAAGGCAGAAAAAGGCAATCTCAAACAAGGCAATTCCAGGTAAGGCAAGGCAAGGCAAATACAGGGAAGGAAAATCCAGACAAGGTATAGAAAGGCAATTCCAGACAAGGCAAAACAATTCCAGGCAAGGCAATCACAGGTAAGACAATTCTAGGCAATGCAAGGGAAGGCAAGGCAAGGCAAGTCCAGGCAAGAAAATTCCTGGCAAGGCAAGTCAATGCAAGGCAATTTCAGGCAAGTAAATTTCAGGTAAGGCTAGGCAAGAAAACTGCATGCAAGACAAATTCACTAAAGGCAAGGCAAGGGAAGGAAATTTCAGGCAAGGTAAGGCAAGTCAGGGCAATTGCAGGCAGGGCAATTTCAGGCAAGGCAAGGCAAGACAAGGCAACACAGAACAATTCCAGGCAAGGCAATTTCAGACAACGCAAGGCAAGACAAGACAATTTTAGACAAGGCAATTTCAGGCAAGGCAAGGCAAGCCAAAGCAAGGCAATTTTAGAAAGGGCAATTCCAGACTAGGCAAGGAAAGACAATGCAAAAAAATTTGAGGCAAAAAATTCAAGGAAAGGCAAAACAAGGCAAGGAGGACAATTCCAGGAAAGGCAATTCGAGGCAAGGCAAGTCAGGAAAATTCCAAGCAAGGCGAATCTAGGCAAGGCAAGCCAAGGCAAAAAAAGGCAATTCCAAGCAAGGCAATTTTAAACAAGGCAAGGCAAGGCAATTCCAGCCAAGGCAAGACAAGAGAAGCAAGGAAATTCCTGACAAGGAAATTCCAGGCAAGGCAAGAAAAGGAAATTTCAGGCAAGTCAAGGTAAGGCAAGGCAATGCAATTCTAGGCAAGGCAATTCCAGGAAAGGCAAGGGAATTTCAGGCAACGCAATTCCTGGCAATGAAAGTCAAGGAAAATCCAGTCAAGGCAATTGCCAGAAAGGCAATTACAGGCAAAACAAGGCAAGACTAGGCAAGTCAATACCAGACAGGGTAATTCCAGTCTAGTCAAGACAAGGCAATGCAAAACAATTTTCAGGAAATCATAAAAATTCTAAGCAAGGGAATTTCAGGCAAGACAAGGCAAAAATATTCTAGGCAAGGCAATTTTAGACAAGTCAAAGCCAGGCAAGGCAGGGCAATTTTAGGAAATGCAATTTCAGGCAAGGAAAGGCATAGCAATTCCAGGTAATGCAATTTCAGGCAAGAGAAAACAAGGCAACGCAGGCCATTCCAGGCAAAGTAATTCGTGGTAAGTGAAGGCAAAGCAGTGCAGTTCAAGGCAAAGCAATTCGAGGCAAGGCAAGGCAGAAAAATTCCAAGCAAGGCAATTCGAGGCAAGGCAAGAAAAGGTAAAAAATGGCGATTTTAGGCAAGGCAAGTCAAGGCAATTAAAGGGAAGACAACTCCAGACAAGGTAATTCCAGGCAAGGCAAAAAAAGGCAATTCCAGACAAAACAAGAAACGGCAATTCCAGGCAAAGCAAGATAAGGTAAGGCAATACAATTCTAGGCAAAGCAATTTCAGGTAAGGCAAGTCAAAACATGACAATTCCAGGCAAGGCAAGACAAGACAGGGCAATTCCAGGCAAGGCAAGACAGGGCAATTCCAGGCAAGGCAAGGGAAGGCAAGGCAGGACAATTCCAGGCAAGGCGATTTCAGGTAAGGCAAGGCAAGTCAAGGCGAGGCAAGGCAAGATAAGGAAAAACCATTCCAGAAAAAAAATTCCAGGCAAGGCAAGGAAAGGCAATTTTAGATAAGGAAATTCCAAGCAAAACAAGGTAAGGCAAGGCAAAGCAATTTTAGGCAAGGCAATTCCAGGCAAGGCAAGGCAATTCCTGGCAATGCAAGTCAGGCAAATTATCGGCCAGACAAGGCAAGACAAGGCAGGAAAATGCAATTCTAGAGAAGGCAATTCCAGCTAAGGAAAGGCAAGGCAAAGCAATGCAAAGTAAGGCTATTCTAGGCAAGGCAATTCCAGGTGAGGGAAGAAAAGCTAAGGCAATTCGAAACCAGGCAAATTCTATCAAGGCACGGCAAGACAAGGCAATTCCAGGCAAGGTAATGCAAGTCAATTCCAGGAAAGGCAATTCTAGGCAATGCAAAGAAAGGATACGCAGTGCAATTGTAGGCAAGAAAATTCCAGGCAAGGCAGGACAAGGCAATGGAGGGCAATTCCAGGCAGGGATGTTTTAGGCAAGGCAATTCCAGGCAAGACAATTCCAGGCAAGACAAGGTAAGGTAAGGCAATGCAATCCTAGGCAAGGCAACTTCAGGCAAGGCATAGCAAGGCAATAAAAGACAATTCCAGGCAAGGCAAAACAGGGCAATTCTAGGCAAGGCAAGTCAAGGCAGTGCAATTCCAGGCAGGGCAATTTCAGACAAAAAGAGGCAAAACAATTCTAGGCAAGAAAATTCCAGGCAAGGCAAGGCAAGCCAAGGCAAGGCAATTCCAGACAGGGAAATTTCATGCTAGGCAAGCAAGGCAATGCAAGAAAACCCCTGGCAAGGCAAGAAAATTTCAGGCCCGACAATTTCAGGCAAGGCAAGGCATGGCAATTCCAGGCAAGTGAATTCCAGGCAAGGAATAACAAGGCAAGGAAGGCCAATTCCAGGCAATGGAATTCGAGGTAAGAAAAGACAAGTCAAAGCACGGTAACTGCAGACAAGGCAATTCAAGACAAGGCAAGGCAGGGAAATTTCAAATAAGGCAATTAGAGGCAAGGCAAGGCAAGGCAAGGCAAGGTAAAAAAGGGCAATTCCAGGCAAGGCGATTTCAGGCAAGGCAAGGCAAGGCAAGGTAACTCCATGCAAGACAAGGCAAGACAAGGCAAGGGAATTTTAGACAAGATAATTCCAGGCAAGGCAAGAAAAGGCAATTCGAGGCAAGGGAATTCCAAGCAAGGCAAGGTGAGGCAAGGCAAGGCAATTTTAGTCAAGGCAATCCCAGGAAAGACAAGGCAACATAATTCAAGGCAATTCCAGGCAAAGCAATTCCTGGCAATGCAAGGCAGGGTAATTCAAGGCAAGGCAAGGCAGGGAAAGCCAATTTCAGACAAGGCAATTTCAGCTAAGGTGAGGCAAAACAATTCCAGGCAGGGCAACACAAGGCAACACAAGGAAAGGCAATTTTAGGTAACACAATTCCAGGCAAAAAAGGCAAAACAAGGCAACTCGAAACAAAGCAATTCCAGTCAAGGTAAGGCAAGACAAGGCAATTCCATGCAAGGTTATTCCAGAGAAAACAAGGCAGGGCAATTCCAGGCAAGAAAAACAAAAGCAAGGCAAGTCAATGCACTGCAAGGCAATATCAAGCAAGGAAATTTCAGGCAAAGCAATGCAAGGCAATTCCAGGCAAGACAAAGGAAAGAAAGGCAGCACAATTCTAGGCAAGGCAATTCCAGGCAAGGCAGGGCAATTCCAGGCAAGGCAGGGCAATTCCAGGCAAGGCTCTTTTAGGCAAGGCAAATCAATGGAGGGCAATTTCAGCAAAGCCAACTTTAGGTACAGCAGGAAAAGACAAGCAAGACAACTCCAGGAAAGGCAAGGCAATTCCAGGGTAGGCAATTCCAAGCAACGCAAGGCAAGGCAAGGCAATTCCAGGCAACACAACTCCAGGCAAGGCAATACCATGCAGGGAAAGGCAAGGCAAAGCAATGCAATTCCAGAAAAGGCAATTTCAGGCAAGGAAAGGCAAGGCAAGGCAAGGCAAGGCAAAGCAGTGCAATTCCAGTCAGGGAAATTTCAGGGAGGGCAATACAAGGCAGGTCAGGTCCAATCAAGACAAGGCAAAGCAATTATAAGCAAAGCAATTCCAGGCAAGACAAGGAAAGCCAAGGCAAAACAGTTCCAGGCACGGTAATTCCAGGCTAAGAAAAGAAAGGCAAGGCAAGGCAATGCAAGGCAATTCCAGGCAAGGCAAGGAAAGGCAAGGTAAAGAACGTTAAGGCAAGAAAATGCAAAGCAATTCCAGGCAAGGAAATTTCAGGCAAGGCAATTCTATGCAAGGCAAGGCAAGGCAAGACAAGGCAAATTCAGGCAAGGCAGTTTCAGGCAAGGCAAAGTAAGGCAATTCCAGGCTAGGTAACTCCAGAAAGGCAATTCCAGACAAGGCAAGGCAAGGCAAGACAAGCCAATTCCAGGCAAGGTAATTCCACGTAGGGCAAGGCATGGCCATTCAAGGAAAGGCAAATTCACGCAAGGCAAGGCAAGGCAAGGCAAGGCAAGGCAAGGCAAGGCAAGGCAAGGCAAGGCAAATTCAGGCAAGTCAAGACAAGGCAATTCCAGACAAGGCAATTCCATGTTAGGCAAAGTAGGGGAATTCCAGGAGATGCAAATCCAGGAAAGGCATTGCAGGGCAATTGCAGGCAAGGCAACTCCAGGCAAAGCAAGGCAAGGCAATTCCAGGGGAAGCAATTCCAGGCAAGGCAAGGCAAGGCAAGAGAATTCGAGGAAAGGCAATTTCAAGCAAAGCCAGGAAAGTGAAGACAATCTCAGGCAAGGCAAGACAAGGCAATTCCAGGCAAGAACATTCCTGGCAAGGCAAGTCAATGCAAGGCAATTCCAGGCAAGTAAATTTCAGGCAAGGCTAGGCAAGGCAAATTCAGGAAAGAAAAGGCAAGGGAAGGCGAATCCAGGCAAGACAGTTTCAGGCAAGGCAAGACAATTCCAGGCAAGACAACTCCACGGAAGGCAAGGAAATTCCAGGAAAGGCCAGGAAAGTCATGGCAATTCCAGGGAAGGCAAGACAAGGCAAGGCAAAGCAAGGCGAGGAAAGACCAAGGCAAGGCAAAGCAAGGCAGCTCCAGGCATGAAAATTTCTGGGAAGACAAGTCAATGCAAGGCAATTACAGGCAAGTGAATTCCAGGAAAGAATAAGCAAGAAAATTGCAGGCAAGGCAAATCCAGGCAAGGCAAGGCAAGCCAATTCCAGGAAAGGCAAGGCAAGGAGATTCCAGGCAAGGAAAGCAAGTCAGGGCAATTGCGGGCAGGGGAATTTTAAGCAAGGCAAGGCAAGGCAGGGGAATTTCAGGCAGGGCAATTCCAGACAACGAAAGGAAAGGCAAGACAATTCTAGGCAAAGCGATTCCAGACAAGGCAAAATGAGTCAAAGTAAGAATCCCAGACAGGGCAATTCCAGGCTAGGCAAGGAAAGGTAATGCAAGAAAATTTTCCACAAGGCCAAAAAATTTCAGGCAAGGGAATTCATGGCAAGGTAAATCAAGGCAAAGCAAAGATATTCCACGCAAGGCAATCCGAGATAAAAAAAAAAGGCAAGGCATAACAGGGCAGTTCCAGGCAAAAAAATTCAAGGCAAGGAAAGTCAGGGAAATTCCAGGCAAGGCTATTCGTGGCAAGGCAAAGCAAAAAGGGCAATTATAGGCAAGGCGATTTCAGGCAAGTCAAAGCAATGCAATTTCAGCCAAGGCAAGAAAAGGCAAGGCAAGGCAACGCAATTCTAGACAAAAAAATTCCAGGCAAGGCAATGAAAGGCAATTCCAGGCAAGGCAATTTCAGGCAAGTCAAAGTAGAGCAAGACTAGGCAATACAAGGCAAGGCAATTGCTAAAAAGGCAATTTCAGGCAAGGCAACGCAATGCAACGCAAGGCAAGGCAATTCTAAACAAGGCAATTCCAGGCGAGGAAAGGCAAGGCAAGGCAATTTGAAATAAGTCAATTCCAATCAAGGAAGGCAAGACAAGGAAATTTCAAGCAAGGCAATTCTAGGCTAGGCAAGGGAAGGCAAGGGAAGGCAATTCTAGGCAAGGTAACTCCAGGCCAGGCAGGGCAAGGCAATGTAGGGCAATTCTAGGCAAGGCTCTTTTAGGTAAGGGAAGGCAACACAAGGCAATTTCAGGAAAGTCAATTTTAGGCATTTCAAGGCAAGGCAAGGAGAATCAATTTAAGACAAGGCAATTCCAGGCAAGGCAATTTCAGGCTAGGCAATTTCAGACAATGCAAGGCAATGCAATGCAAGTCATGGCAATTCCAGAAAAGACAATTTCATTCAAGACAATTCCAGGCAAGGCAATTTCATGAAAGGAAAGACAACGAAATGGAAGGCAATTTCGGGAAAGTCAATTTCAAGGAAGGAAAGGCAAGGCAATTACAGGCAAGGCAAAGCAAAGCAGTGCAATTCCAGGGAAGAAAATGTCAGGGAAAATAGTACAAGGCAGGTCATATTTAGTAAGACAAGGCAAGGCCTGGACATTCTAGGCAAGGCAATTTTAGTCAAGGCAAGACAATGCAGTGCAAGGCAATTCCAAGCAAGGAGATTCCAGGCAAGGCAAGGCAAGGCAAGGCAAGAAAAGGCAGGGAAATTCTAAGGAAGGCAATTCCAGGCAAGGAAGTGTAAGGGTATGTAGGGCAATTTCTGGCAGGCTCTTTTAGGCAAGGCAAGGCAATGCAAGGCAATTTCAGGAAAGCTAATATAAGGCACAGCAAGGCAAGGCAAGGAAAAGCAAGGCAATTCCAGGAAAGGCAAGAAAAGGCAGGGCAATTCCAGGCAGGGCAATTTCAGGCAGGGCAATTTCAGGTAAGTAAGGAAAATTACCAAAAAGGCAAGGAAAGACAATGGAATTCTAGGCAAGGCAATTACAGGCAAGGCAAAGCAAGGCAACACAAGGCAAGGCAATTCGAGTAAAGGCAAGGCAATTCGAGTAAAGGCAAGGCAATTCGAGTAAAGGCAAGGCAAGTCAATTCGAAACAAGGCAACTCCAGTCAAAGCAAGGCAAGACAAGGCAATTCCATGCAAGGCTATTCTAGGGAAGTCAAGGCAGGGCAATTCCAGGCAAGGCAGTTGCTGGAAAGACATTTCCAGAAAAATTAACACAAGAGAATGCAGAAAAAGGCAATTTCAGGCAAGGCAATTTCAGGTAAGGTAAGGCCAGGCAATTCCCAGGAAGGCAACTCCAGACAAGGAAGGGCAAGGCAATTCGAGGCAAGGCAAGAAAACGCAGGGTTAGACGATTCCAATCAAGTCATGGCAAGGCAAGGCTATTAAAGGAATGGCAAATCCAGGAAATGCAAGGCAAGGCAAGGTAAAAAAAAATTCCAGGTAAGTACATTCCAGGCAAGGAAATTTCAGGCAAGGCAAGGCAATGCAAGACAAGGCAATTTCAAGCAAGTAAATTTCAGGCAAGCGAGGCAAAGCAGGGCAATTCTAACCAAGGTAATTCCAAGCAAGAAAGGGCAAGAGTGTGTAGGGCAATTCGAGGCAAGGCTCTTTTAGGTGAGGCAAGGCAATGCAGGGCAATTTCAGGAACGTAAATTTTAGGCACAGCAAAGCAAGGCAAGGCAAGGCAAGACAAGGCAATTTCAGGCAAGGCAAGGCAAGGCAATGCGATGCAGGGCAATTCCAGGCAGGGCAGTTTCAGGCAATACAAGTCAAAACAGGGCCATTCCAGGCAGGGTAATTTGAGAGAAGGCAAGGCAATACAAGGCAATTCTAGGCAAGGCAATTCCAGGCAAGGCAATTCAAGTCAAGCCAAGCAACGCAACTACAGACAGAACAATTCCTAGTTAGGCAAGGTAAGGCAAGAAAATTTCCAACAAGGTATGAAAATTGGAAGCAAGGCAATTTCAGCCAAGGCAAGGCAAGAAAATTCCAGACAAGACTATTTCAGGGAAGGCAAGAAAGGGCAATTTCAGGTAAGGAAAAACAAGAGAGGGAAAGGCAATGCAATGCAAGGCAATTAAAAGCAAAAAAATCCAGACAAGGCATTTCCAGACACAGTAGAACAATGCAATGTAGGGCAATTCCAGGCAAGGCTCTTTTAGGTAAGGCAAAGCAATGCAAGGCAATTTCAGAAAAGGCAATCTGAGGTTTGGTAAGGCAAGGCAAGAAGAATAAATTCCAAGGAGGGCAATTCCAAGCAATTCCAGGAAAGGCAAGGCAATTTCAGGATAGCCATTTCCAGGCAATGCAAGGCAACACAAGGCAAGGCAAGGCAATTCCATGCAAGGCAAGGGAAGGCAGTGCAATTTCATGCAGGGAAATTTCAGGCAAGGTAATGCAAGGCAGATCAGTTTCGGGCAACACAAGACACAGCAATTATAGGCAAGGCAATTCCAGGCAAGGCAAGGAAATACAAGGCAAAGAAAGTCAAGGCAAGGAAAGGCAATGCAATTTCTGGCAAGGCAATTCCAGGCAAGGCTACTCTATGCAAAGCAAGGCAAGAAAAGGCAAGGCAAGACAAGGCAAATCCAGACAAGGCAGATCCAGGCAAGGAAAGGCAAGACAAAACAAGGCAAGGCAAGGCAAGGCAACTGCAGGCTAGGCAATTGCAGGAAAGAAAAATCCAGGCAAGGCAGGGCAAGACAAGGCAATTCCAGGCAAGACAATTGCACATAAGGCAAGGCAGGACAATGCCAGGAAAGGCAAATCCAGGCAGGGCAAGGCAAGGCAACCTCAGACAAGGCAAGGCAAGGAAATTCCAGGCTAGGCAATTCCAGCTAAGGCAAGGCAATACAAGGCAATGCAATTCAAACAAGGAAATTCCAGGCAAGGCAAGAAAAGAAAATTCCAGGGAGGTAATTTCAGGAAAGGCAAGATGAGGCAAGGCAATGCAATTCTAGGCAAGGCAATTTTAGGCAAGGCAATGCAATACAAGGCAAGGCAATTTCAGGCAAGGCAATTTTTGGCAATTTCAGGCAAGCAATTCCAGGCAAGGCAATAGCTGGAAAGGCAATTCCGGGCAAAGCAAGGAAAGACAAGGCAGGGAAAGGTATTTTCGGGCAAGGCAATTCCATCTAAGGCAAGGCAAAGCAATTCCAGTCAAGGCAATTAAAGTCAAGGCAAGGCAAGGTAACACAAGGCAAGGCAATTCCAGGCATGGCAATTCCAGGCGAGAAAAGGCAAGGTAAGGCAATTCGAAGCAAGGCAGTTCCAGTCAGGGCAAAGAAAGACAAGGCAATTTCACACAAAGCTATTTTAGGGAAGGCAATGCAGGGCAATTCCAGGCAAGGAAAAGCAAGGCGATGCAACGCAATTTCAAGCAAGGCAATTCCAGGTTAAACCAGGCAAGGCAATTCCTGGTAAGGCATTTTCACGCAAGGCAATTTTAGGCAAGGCAAGGGAAGACAAGGAAATTCCAGGCAAGGCAATTCCAGTGAAGGCAAGGCAAGGGAAGGCAAGGCAAGGCAATGCAATTCTAGGCAAAGCAATTGTAGGAAAAGCAATTTCAGGAAAGGTAAGGTAAAACAAGGCAGAGAAAGGCAATTCCAAAAATGGCTTTTTAGATAAGGCAAGGCAAGGCAATTCCAGGTAAGGCAACTCCAGGAAATAATAGGCAGGGCAATTACAATCAAGGCAATTGCTGGAAAGGTAATTTCAGGAAAAATAAGGTAAGAGAACGCAGGGAAAGGCAATCCCAGGCAAGGCAATCCCAGGTAAGGCAAGGCAAGGCAAATCCAGAAAAGGCAACTTCAGACAAAACAAGGCAAGAAAATTCTAGGCAAGGCAATTCCAGGTAAGGCAATTCTAGGCAAGGCAAGGCAAGGCAAGGCAAGGCAAGTCAATTCCAGGCAAGAAAATTCCAAGCAAGGCAAGTCAATGCAAGACAATTCCAGGCAAGTAAATTTCAGGCAAGTCTAGGCAGGGAAATTGAAGGCAAGGAAAATCCAGGCAAGGCAAGGCAAAGAAAGGATATTCTATTTAAGCAAGGCAAGTAAGGGCAATTGCAGATAAAGACATTTCAGGGAAGGCAACGTAAAGCAAGGCAATGCAATTCTAGAAAAGGCAATTCTAGACAAGGCAGTTCTAGGCAAGGCAAGGCAATGCAACGCAAGGCAATTTCAGGCAAGGCAGTTCCTGGCAATGCGAGGCAAGGTAATCCCAGGCAAATCAATTGCCAGAAAGGCAATTCCAGGCAAAGCAAAGCAAGCTAAGACAAGGGAATTCCAGATGGGTCAATTCAAGTCTAGGCAAGAAAGGGCAATGGAAGAAAATTTCCATCAAGGCATGGAAATTCTAAGCAAGGCAATTTTAGACAAAACAAGGATAGGCAATGCCAGGCAAGGCAACTCAAGGCAAGACAAAGCCAGGCAAGGCAGGGCAAATCTAGGCAAGAAAATTCCAGGCAAGACAAGGCATGGCAATTCCAGGCAAGGCAATTCCTGACAAGGCAAAACAAGGCAATACCAATCAAGGCAATTTCAGGAAAGGCAAGGCAAGGCAACTCCAGGCTAGACAATTCCAGGCAATACAAGGCAAGGCAAGGCAAGGAATGGCAATTCCAGGCAGGACAACTCCAGACATGGCTATTTTATGCAAGGAAAGGAAAGGCAATGCAAGGCAATTCTGAGAAAGTCAATTCCAAGCAAGAAAAGGCAAGGCAATTCCCAGCAAGGCAAGGCAAGGCAGTGAAATTCTAGGCAGAAAAATTTCAGGCAAGGTAAAGTAAGGCAGGTAAGTTCCAAACAAGACAAGTCAAGACAATTATAGGCAAGGCAATTTCAGGCAACGCAAGTTAAGGAAGAACAATTCCAGCCAGGGCAATTTCAGGCTAGGCAAAGCAAGACAACACAACAAAATTCCAGGCAAGGCAAGGCAATTCCAGGCAAGGAAAGGAAAGACAAGTCAAAGAATGTCACAGCAATTTCAGGCAAGGCAAGGAAAGGAAAGGCAAGACAAGACAAGACAGAACAAGAAAAATCCAGGCAAGTCACTTCCAGAAAAGGCAAGGCAAGGAAAGGCAAGGAAAGGCAATTCCAGGCTAGACAATTGCAGGAAAGGCAGTTCCAGGAAACGCAAGGCAACTAAGGGCAAAACAAGACAAGGCAAAGCAAAGCAAGGCAATTCCAGGTAAGAATATTTCTGGCAAGACAAGTCAATGCAAGGCAATTCCAGGCAAGGAAATTCCAGGAAAGGGTAGGCAAAAGAATTGCAGGCAAGACAAATGCAGGCAAGGCAAGGCAAGGCATAAAAATTTCAGGCAAGGCAAGGCAAATCAGAACAATTGCAACAGGGCAATTTCAGGCAAGGCAAGGCAAGGCTGGGCAATTGCAGGCAGGGCAAATCCAGACAATGCAAGGCAAAGCAAGACAATTATAGGCAAGGCAATTCCAGGAAAGACAAGGCAAGCCAGAGCAAGGCAATTTCAGACAGGGCAATTACAGTCTCGGCAAAAAAGGCAATGCAAGAAAATGCCCAGCAAGGCTAAAACATTTCAGGCAAAAATATTCAAGGCAAGGCAAAACAAGGCAAGGCAGGCCAATTCCAGGCAAGGCAATTTGAGGTAATAAAAGGCAAGGCAAGGCAAAGCAGGGATATTTCAGGCAAGGCAATTCGAGGCAAAACAATGCAGGGTAAAGGCAAGGCAAGGCAAAAAAAGGGCAATTTCAGGCAAGGCAATTTCAGGCAAGGCAAGGCAAGGCAATTCCAGGCAATGCCAGACAAGACAAGGCAAGGCAATTTCAAACAAGAAAATTTCAGGGAAAACAAGGAATGGCAATTTTAGGCAAGGCAAGAAAAGGCTAGGCAATACAATTATTGGTAAGGCAATTCCAGGCAAAGCAATGAAATGCAAGACAAGGCCATTTCAGGCAAGGCAATTAATGGCAATGCAATGCAAGACAAGACAAGGCAAAAAAGGGCAATTTCAGGCAAGGCGATTTCAGGCAAGGCAAGTCAATACAATTCAAGGGAAGACAAGACAAGACAAGGCAAGGCAATTCTAGACAAGAAAATTTCAGGAAAGGCAAGGAAAGGCAATTCCAGGCAAGGGAATTCAAGGCAAGGCAAGAAAAGGCAAGGCAATGAAATGAAAGGCAAGGCAATTTCAAGCAAGGCAATTCCAGGCAATGCAAAGCAAGGCAATTCCAGGCAAGGCAATTGCTGGTCAGTCAATTCCAGGCAAGGAAAGGCAAGACAATGCAACGAAAGGTATTTCCAGGCAAAGCAATTCCAGCTAAAACAAGGCAAGACAATTCCAGGCAAGGCAATTTCAGATAAGGCAAGGCAAGGAAACGCAAGGCAAGGCAATTCTAGGCAAGGAAATTCCAGGCGGGAAAGGCAAGGCAAGGCAATTTGAAGCAAGGCGAAGCAAGGCAATGCAAGACAAGGTAATTCCAGGCAAGGCTGTTCCAGGGAAGGCAATGCAGGGCAATTCCAGGGAAGACAATTCCAGGCAAGGTAAGTCAAGAAAATTACAGAAAAGGCAATTCTGGGCAACGCAATTCTAGGCAAGGCAAGGCAAGTCAAGGAAAGGCAAGAAAAGGCAATGCCAGACAAGTCAATTCCAGGCAAGGTAAGGTAAGGAAAGGCAAGGAAAGGCAATGCAATTCTAGGAAGAAAATTGCAGTAAAGTAATTCCAGGCAATTGAAGGCTAGACAAGGCAGAGAAAAGCAATTCCAGGCAAGGCAAGGCAATTCCAGGGAAGAAAACACCAGAAAATGCAAGGCAGAGAAATTCCAGGCAAGGCAATTTTCAAAAAGGCAATTCCAGGAAAAGTTAGGCAAGATAAGTCAGGGAAAGACAATCCCAGGCAAGGCAAGGCAAGGCAATTCCAGAAAAGGCAACTCCAGACAAGGCAAGGCAAGGCAATTCCAGGCAAAACAATTCCAGTTAAGACAAGACAAAACAAGTCCAGGCAAGGCAATTACAGGCAAGGCAATTTTAGGCAAGGCAAGGCAAAACAAGGCAAGGCAATTCCAGAAAAAAAAATTTCTGGAAAGGCAAGTCAATGCAAAAAAATTCCAGGCAAGTAAATTCCAGGCAAAGGTAGGTAAGGAAATTGCAGGCAAAGCAAGGCAAAGCAAGGCAATTTCAGGTAAGGCAAGGCAAGGCAGTGCAATTGCAGACAGGGCAATTTCAGGCAAGGCAAGGCAATGCAGGGCAACTCCAGACAAGGCAAGGCAAGGCAAGACAACTCTAGACAAGGCAATCCAAGGCAAGGCAAGGCAAGCCAAAGCAAGTCAATTTCAGAGAGGAAAATTTCAGGCTAGGCAAGAAAAGGCAATGCAGAAAAATTTGCAAGGAAAGACAAGAAAAAGCAGGAAAATTCCAGGACAGGCAATACCAGGCAAGGCAAGGCAGAAAAATTCCAAACAAGGCAATTCAAGACAAAACAAGGCAAAGCAAAAAAGCGCAATTCCAGGCAAGACGATTTGAGGCAAGAAAAGCCAAGGCAATTCCATCCAGGTAAGGCAAGACAAGACAAGGCAAGGAAATTTCAGACGAAAAAAATCTAGGCAAGGTAAGAGCAGGAAATTTCAGGAAAGGCAAGGTAAGTCTAGCTAATGCAATTCAAGGCAAGGCAAATTCAGTCAAGTCAAGGAAATGCAAGGAAAGGCAATTTCAGGCAAGACAATTCCTGGCAAGGCAATTCCTGGCAATTCAAGGCAAAGCAGTTCCAGGCAAGGCAAGGCAAACCATGGCAAGGCAACTCCAGACAGGACAATTCCAGGCTAGGCAAGGCATGGCATTGAAACAAAATTATCAGCAAGTCATGGAAATTCTAAGAAGGTAATTTCAGACAAAACAAGTCAACACAATTCCAGGCAAGGTAAGTCAAGGCAATTCCAGGCAAGGAAAAACAAGGCAAGGCAGGCCAATTCCAGGCAAAATAATTCGAGGTAAAGAAAGACGAGGAAAAGCAGGGCAATTCCAGTCAAAGCAATTCGAGGCAAGACAAGGCAGGGATATTCCAAGCAAGGCAATTCGAGGCAAGGCAAGGAAATGCAGAAAAGGGCAATTCTAGGCAAGGCGATTTCAGGCAAGGCAAGTCAATGCAATTAAAGGCAGGACAACTTCAAACAAGGTAATTCCAGACAAGGAAAAAAAAGGGAATTCCAGGTAAGGCAAGCTAAAGTAAGGAAATGCAATTCTAGGCAAGGCAATTCCAGGCAAGGCAAGGCAAGGCAAACCAGGGCAATTCCAGGCAAGACAAGGCAGGGCAGGGCAATTGCAGGGAAAGCAATTTCGGACAATGAAAGACAATGAAATTTTAGGCAAGGCAATTCCAGAAAAGGCAAGGCAAGCCAAAGCAAGGCAATTTTAGACAGGGCAATTCCAGGCTAGTCAAGGCAAGGCAATGCAAGAAAACTCCAGGCAAGGCAAGAAAATTTTAGGCACAGCAATTTCAAGAAAGGCAAAGCATGGCAATTCCAGGCAAGGGCATTCCAGGAAACACAAAACAAGGCAAGACAGGCGAATTCCAGGCAAGGCAATTTGAGGTAAAGAAAGGCAAGTCAAAGTAGGGCAACTCTAGACAAGGGAATTCGAGGAAAGGCAAGGCAGAAAAATTTCAAACAAGGCAAATCCAGGCAAGGCAAGGCAGGGCAAAAAAGGGCAATTCCAGGAAAGGCCATTTCAGGCAAGGCAAAGCAAAATAATTCCAGGCAAGGCAAGGCAAGACAAAGCAAGGCAAGGCAAGACAAGGCAAGTCAACTCCAGACAAGGTAATTCCAGGCAAGGCAAGGAAAGGCAATTTCAGGAAAAGCAAATACAGGCAAGGCAAGGAAAAACAAGACAAGTCCAGGCTAGGCAAATCCAGGCAAGGCAGGTCACGGCAAAGAAATTTTAGGAAAGGCAATTCCAGGCAAGGCCAGGAAAGTCAAGGCAATTTCAGGCAAGGCAAGGCAAGGAAAGGAAAGGCAATTTCATGGAAGAAAATTACTGGCAAAACAAATCTATGCAAGGCAATTCCAGGCAAGTAAATTCCAGGCAAGCCTAGGAAGGAAACGGCAGGCAAGACAAATGCAGGAGGTCAAGGCAAGGCAAGGAAATTCCAGGAAAGTCAGGCCTATTGCAGACACGGCAGTTTCAGGCAAGGCAAGGCAAGGCAGGGCAATTCTAGTCAATGCAAGGCAACACAAGACAATTCTTGGCAAGGCAATCCCAAGCAAGGCAAAACAAGGCAATTCCAGGCAAGGCAAGGCAAGGCAAAGCAATTCCAAACAAGGCAATGACAGGTAAGGCAATTCCAGTCAAGGCAAGACAAGAAAAAAGAAGAAGAGGCAATGCAAGACAAGGCGATTCCAGGCAGGGCAATTCCAAAAAAGGCAATTCCAGACAAGGTAAATTAAGACAAGACAGAGAAAGGCAATTACCGGCAAGGGAAGGCAAGGCAATTTCATGCAAAATGATTCCAGGCAAGGCAAGACAAGGAAGATAAGGCAATTCCAGCCAAGGAAATTTCAGGCAAGGCAAGGTAAGGCAATTCAAGACAAGGCAAGGCAATTTCAGCTGAGGCTATTTCATTCAAGGGAATTTCAGGCAAGGCAAGACAGGGAAGAGAAAACAATTCCAGTAAAGGCAATTCCAGGCAAGACAAGGCAAGGCAAGGGTAGAAGAGGCAATTCAAGGCAAGGCCGTTCTAGGCAAGGCAATTCCATGAAAGGCATTTCCAGGCAAGGCAAGTCAAGATACAGCAGGTAAAGGCAATTTTAGGCAAGGCAATTGCAGGTAAGGCAAGGCAAGGTAATTCCATTCAAGGCGATTCCAGGCAAGGCAAGACAAGGAAGATAAGGCAATTTCAGACAAGGCAATTCTAGGCAAGACAAGCCAATGCAAAACAAGGAAACACCAGGCAAGGAAATTCCAGGCATGGCAAGGCAAGGCAAGGCAAGGGAAGCAGAGGCAATGCAAGGCAAGGCATGGCAAGGCAAGGGAAGGAGAGGCAATGCAAGGCAAGGCAGGGCAATTCCAGGCAAGGCAAGGCAATTCCAAAAAAGGTAATTCCAGGCAAGATAAGGTAAGGAAAAGCAACGCAATTAAATGCAAAGCAATTCCATTAGGTAAGGCAAGGCAAGGCAATACCAGGCAAGGAAATTCCAGGCTAGGGAATTCCAGGCAAGGCAATTCCAGGCAAGGCAAGGCAAGACAAGTCAAGGCAAGACAATTCAGGCAAGGCAATAAAATTCTATGCAAGGCAAGGCAAGGCAAGAAAGTGCAATGAAAGACAAGGCAATTCCACAAAAGGTAAGGAAAGCAAAAGCAAAAAAAGTCAAATTCACATAAGGCAATTCCAGGCAAGGCAAGAATAGGCAAGGCAAGGCAGGAGAATTCCAGGCAGGGCAATTCCAGGAAAGGCAATACCAGAAATGGAAATTCCAGGCAAGGCAAGAAAAGGGAAGAAGAGGCAAAGCAAGGGACAATAATTTCAGGCAAGACAATTCCAGGCAAGGCAAGGCACGACAAGCCAAAACAAGGCCATTCCAGCAAGGCAATTCAAGGCAAGGCAAGGCAATTTCAGACAAAAACAACTGCAGGCAAGGCAAGGCCAGTTACGACAAGGAGATTCCAGGCAAGGCAAGCAGGGCAATTTCAGGCAAGGCAATTCAAGGCAAGGCAATTCTAGGCAAGCCAAGGCAAGGCTCTTACAGGCAAAACAATTCCAGGAAAGGCCAGGCAATTCCAGGCAAGTCAATTCCAGCAACGTCAAGGCAATTACAGTCAAGGCAATTCCAAGTCAGGCAATTTCAGGCAAAGCAGTTCCAGGCAAGGCAATCCCAGGCAAGGCAAGGCAAGGTAAATCCAGGCAAAGAAATTCCAGGCAAGGCAAAGCAAGGTAATGAAAGGCAATTCCTGTCAAGGCAGGCCAAGACAGTGTAATTCAAGCAGGGCAATACCAGGCAGAGAAAGGCAAGGGAAGGCAAGAGAAGGAGAGGCAATGCAAGGGAAAAAATTTCTAGGCAACGCAATTTCAAGAAAGGCAATTCGAGGCAAGTCAAGGCAAGACGAGGTAGAAAAAGGCAATTCTAGGCAAGGCAAGGCAAAAAAACGGCATGCAAGGCAATTCCAGGCAAGGCAAGACAAGGAAGGCAAGGCAATTTCAGGAAAGGCATTTTCAGAAAAGGAAGACAATGCAGGGCAAGGCAATTCTAGGCAAGGCAAGGCAAGGCAAAGCAATTCTAAGCAAGGCAATTCCAGTCAAGACAAGGCAAGGAAAGGAGAGGCAATGCAAGGCACAGCAATTCCAGGCAAGGCAAGGCAAGGCAATACCAGAAAAAGGAAGGTAAGGCATGCGAAGTCAAAACAATTCCAGGCAAGGCAATTTCAGGCAATGCAATACAAGACAAGGCAAGTATATTCCCATCAAGGCAATTAAATGCAAGGCAAGGCAATGCAAGGCAAGGCAATTTCAAGCAAGGCAATTCTAGGAAAGGCCATGAAAATTATAGCAAGGCAATTCCAGGAAAGGAAAGGCAAGGCAAGGTAATTCCAGGCAAGCAATTTCCGGAAATACAAGGAAAATCAAGAAAAGGAAATTCCAGGAAAGGCAATTCCAAGCAAGGCAAGGCAAGGCAATTCCAGGCAAGGCAGGGCAATTCTAGGCAAGGCAAGGCAAGAGAAGGAGATACAAGGCAAGGCAATTTCACACAAGACAATTCCAGGCAAGGCAAGGAAAGACTAGGCAAGGCAAGGTGATTCCAGGCAAGGGACGTCAAGGCAATTCAAGGCATGGCAATTTTAGGCAAGGGAATGTATGGCTATGAAAGACAAGGCTATTTCAGGCTAGGCAAATTTAGGCAAAGGAAGGCAAAGCAAAGCAAGGCAATTCCAGAAAGAAACAATTCCATGCAAAATAAGGCAAGACTAGGCAAGGCAATTCCAGGCAAGGCAAGGCAAGGCAATTCTAGGCAAGGCTATTGCAGGCAAGGCAAAGCAGGGCAATTCAAGTTGAGGCAATATGAGGTTTGCATTAGCATCGCAAAGCAAGACAGGGAAATTCCAGGCAAGGCAATTCGAGGCAAGGCAAGGCAGCCAGGGCAATTTCAGACAAGGCAATTCTAGGCAGGGCAAGGATAAAAACAACAAGGCAATTGCAAGCAAGGCTAAGCCAGGCAGGGCCATTTCACGAAGCCAAGGCAAGGCAGAAAAATTTCAAGCAAGGCAATTCCAGGCAACACAAGGCAAGGCAAGCCAATGAAAGGCTATTCTAGGTAAAACAATTCCAGGCAAAACAAGACAATTTTAACGAAGGCAATTTCCGGCAATTTCAGTCAAGGCAAGGTAAGGCAAGGCAATTCCAGGCGAAGAAAGGCAAGGAAATTCCAGGCAAGGCAATGCAAGAAAAGATAAAGGAAGAAGAGTCAATGCAAGGCAAGGCCATTATAGGCAAGGCGATTCCAGAAAATTCAATTCCAGGCAATGCAAGGCAAGACAAGAGAGGGAAAGGCAATTACAGACAAGGCAATTTCGGGCAAGGCAAGGCAATTCCAGGGAAGACAAGGCAAGGCAAGGCAATTCCATGCATGGCGGTTCCACACGAGGCAAGACAAGGAAGATAAGGCAATTCCAGGCAAGGAAATTTCAGGCGATTCAAGAGAAGGAGAGGCAATGCAAGGGAAAAAAATTCTAGGCAACGCAATTTCAAGAAAGGCAATTCCAGGCAAGGCAACGCAAGGCAGGGCGATTCCAGTCAAAGTAATTCCATGAAAGTGAAGGCAAAGGATGGCAAAAGAATTGCAAGCAGGCTGGGTGCAGTGGCTCAAGTCTGTAATTCCAGCACTTTGGGAGGCCAAGGCAGGTGGATCACGAGGTCAAGAGATTGGGACTATCCTGGTCACCATGGTGACATAAAAATACTTAAAAATACTCTCTTTAGTAGAGAGGATTCCAAGATAAATCCTCTCTACTAAAAATACAAAAAAATTAGCTGGGCCTAGTGGTGCATGCCTGTAATCTCTGTTACTCGGAAGGCTGATTCAGGAGAATTGCCTGAACCCAGGAGGTGGAGGTTGTGGTGAGCCAAGACTGTGCCATTGCACTCCAGCCTGGGCAACAAGAGCAAAACTCCATCTCAAAACAAACAAAACAAAACAAAATAAGAACTGTTACCAAGGCCAAGCAAGGCAAGACAAGGCAAGGCAATTCCAGACAGGACAATTCCAGGCAAGGCAAGGCCAGGCAAGACAAGGCGATTCCAGTCGAGGCTATTCCAGGCAAGTGAAGTCAAGGCAATTCCAGGCAAAACAATTCTAGGCAAGGGAAGGTAAGGCCAGGCAAGACAAGGCAATTTCAGGCTAGGCAATTCCAGGCAAAACAAGGCTAGGCTAGGCAAGGCGATTCCAGGCAAGGCAAGGCAGGACAATTCCAATCAAGGCAATTTGAGGCAATGCAAGGTAAGGCAAAGCAGGGCAATTCAAGGCAAAGCAAGACAGGGCAATTTCAGTGAAGGCAATTTCAGTCAAGTCAAGGCAAAATAAAACAAGGCAACTGCAAGCAAGGCCAGGCTAGGCAAGGAAAGGCAGTGCAATTTTATGCAAGGCAATTTTAGGCAAGCCAAGGCAAGGCAGGGTAATTGCAGGAAGGGAAAATTCAAGAAGGGCAAAGCAATTCGAGGCAAGGCAATTCTAGACAAGAGAAGGCAAGCCAAGGCAAGACTATTCCAGGCAAAACAATTCCAGGCAAGGCAAGATAATTCCAGGCAAAGCAATTCCAGGCAAAGCAATTCCAGGAAAGGCAATTCCAACCAAGTCAAGGCAATTCCAGGCAAGGAGATTACAAGAAAGGCAATTCCAGGCCAGGCAATACCAGGCAAGGCAAGGCCAGGCCAGGAAAAACAAGGCGATTCCAGGGGAGGGGATTTTAGAAAAGAGAAGTCAAGGCAATACCAGACAAAACAATTACAGGCAAGAGAAGGTAAAGCCAGGCAAGAGAAGGCAATTTTAGGCCAGGCAAGGCTAGGAACAGCAATTCCAGGCAAGGCAGGGCAAGGCAAAGCAGGGCAATTCCAGTCAAGGCAATTTGAGGCAATGCAAGGTAAATAAAGGCAGGACAATTCCAGGCAAGGCAATTAAGGCAAGGCAAAAATGATGGCAGAGAAGATGGTGCTGTAGGACCAACTCAAGATTGAAGCTTCCAGTCAAAGCACAGAGGGTGAGTGGACGCTGCAATTCCAGACGGATCTTTATTGCCCACAGACCAGGAGATTCTCAGGTGTAGGAGCCCCACAGGCTGCCAGCACTGCCTTTTGGGCCAGTGCAGCTGTTTGGGCTGGGACTGCAGCGCAGCAGCACTCTGTACAAAATACTCTGGTTTGGCCGTCCTGTTAAACCGGCAATTGGAGATTTCAGAGGGCAGATTAGCACATTCATCTGATTAAGCAGTACTTAAACAGAAAGCCAGGTCAGGAGATTCCCAGGCAGCAACATTGTTCCAGCCGGTGAAGTGTGTCTCTGCATGGGAAATCACACAGATCCTGGCACCCTTTCAGCAGGGGACTGGAACACCTGGGAGACAGTTAACCATTCAACTAAATAAAAAACAAGGGATCTGAGGCACGGAGCCAGGTGATCAGGATCGGTGGGTCCCACCCCCACAACAACAAAAAAAACAGAAATTGGAAACGCTTGGGTTTGAGAGTTTTATGGCAAGCACAGCTGAACCCAGGACAGTGCAGCTAGGTGGGGGAGGGGCGTCCGCCATTACCAGGGTACTCGACCCCTATGGAGTTACTCTGCCATTGCTGACACAGCCTGCCATTGCCGAGGAAACCCGCCATTGCTGATGAAACCCACCATAACAGAGAGCCCACCACTACAGAGGCAGGCCACCATAACCACGGGAGCTCTAACCACACCCATATAAACAAGACTAAAGGGAATTACACATGGCAGCAGGGCAGAGCCCATGAGAGCAGGGCAGAGCCCACAACAGCACGTTGGAGCACATGACAGTGCAGCATAGCCACTACAGGCAGGCAGTAATTAGACTGCCTCCTTGCTGGGCATGACAGTGCAATGGATACTCATAAATAAAGCCCTAACTCCCTGGGTCAAAGCACCTGAGGCAAAAGGGGCTTTATGAGTTCTGCTGCAGCAGACTTAAACGTATCTGCCTTGCAGCCCTGAATGAAAAACAGAGCTCACAGCTCAGCACTCAAGCTTCTATAAAGTACAGACTGTCTCCTCAAGTATAAAGTACAGATAGTCTCCTCAAGCAGGTCCCTGACCACCGTACATTCAAAGAGTACTCACAAAGGATTAATCAGACTGACATTTGGCAGGCATCATTCAAGGACAAAGATAGCAGAAAAAGAAATTGGTAGCAACCCTCACAGTTCTGCAGCTGCTACAGGTGTACTTCAGACAAGCAGGACCTGAAGTGACCCTTAGGAGTCCTACAGCAGAGGGGCCAGACTGCATCAACTAATGGGCAAAACAGTCAGCTAGCATCAAAATGGCAGTATCAAATTCACACATAAGAATATTAATCCTAAATGTAAATGGGCTAAATGCACCAATCAAATGAGACAGACTGGCAAATTGGATAAAAAGCCAAAACCCATCAGTGTGCTGTATCCAGGAAACCCATCTCACATGCAAGAATACACAAAGGCTCAAAATAAAGGGATGGAGGAAGATTTACAAAGCAAATGTAGAGTAAAAAAAAAGCAGGAGTTGCAATTCTCGTCTTTGATAAAACGGACTCCAAAGCAACAAAGATCAAAGGAGACAAAGAAGGATATTACATAATGGTAAAAGGATTGATACAACAAGAAGAGCTAATGATCCTAAATATATATGGACCCAATACAGAAGCACCCAGATATATAAGGCAAGTTCTTAATGACTTACAAGGAGACTTAGACTTCCACACAATAATTGTGGGAGACTTTAACACTCCACTGTCATTAGAAAGATCAACCAGACAGAAAAATAACAAGGTTATCCAAGACTTGAACTCAAACCTGGAACAAGCAAACCTGATAGACATTTACAGAACTCTCCACCCCAAATCCACAGAATATACATTCTTCTCAGCACCACATCACACCTACACTAAAATTGAACACATAATTGGAAGTAAAGCACTCCTCAGCAAACGCAAAACAACTGAAATCGTAACAAACAGTCTCTCAGATCACAGTGCAATCAAGTTAGAACTCAGAATTTAGAAACTAATTCAGAACCGCACAGCTTTATGGAAACTGAACAACTTGCTCTTGAATGTTGAATAGATAAACAAAGAAATGAAGGCAGAAGTTAAGAAGTTCTTCGAAACAAACCAGAATGAAGACACAACATAACAGAATCTCTGGAACACATTTAAAGCAGTCTCTAGAGAAAAATACATAGCAATACGTGCCCACATGATAAGAGTGGAGAGATCCAAAATTGACAATCTAACATCACAATTGAAAGAGCTGGAGGCACAAAATATAAAAAACTCAAAAGCTACCAAGAAATAACTAAGATCAGAGCAGAACTGAAGGAGATAGAGACAGGAAAATCCCTTCAAAAAATTAGTAAATCCAAGAGCTGGTTTTATGAGAAGATCAACAAAATAGACAGACAACTAGCCAGACTGATTAAAAAATAAAAGAGAGAATAACCAAATAGATGCAATAAAAAACGATAATAGGGAAATCACCACAGATTTCAAAAAAATTCAAACCATTATCAGAGAATATTACAAACAACTCTATGCACACAAACTAGTAAACCTGGAAGAAATGGATAAATTTCTGGACACCTGTGTCCTCCCAAGCCTAAACCAGGAGGAAGTCAAAACTATGAATAGACCAATAAGAAGGCCTGAAGTTGAGGTAGTAATTAAGAGCCTACCACACAAAAAAAAGCCCAGGTTCAGATGGGTACACAGCCGAATTCTCCCAGACACACAAAGAGGAACTGGTACCATTCCTTCTGAAACTATTCCAAATAATCCAAAAAGAGGGAATCCTTCCCAAATTATTTTATAAGACCAACATCATCCTAATACCAAAACCCGGCAGAGACTCAACAAGAAAAGAAAACTTCAGGCCCATATCCATGATGAACATAGATGCAAATATCTTCAATAAAATACTGGCAATCTGATTGCAACAGCACATCAAAAAGCTTATCCAACAAGATCAAGTAGAATTCATCCCAGGGATGCAAGGCCCATTCAACATATGTAAGTCTATAAACATAATTCACCACATAAACAGAATCAAAACAAAAATCACATGATTATCTCAATTGACACAGAGAAGCCCTTTGACAACATTCAACAGCCCTTTATGCAAAAACCCTCAATAAACTCGGTATTGATGAAACGTATCTCAAAATTATAAAAGCTATTTATGCCAAACCAACAGCCAATATCATACTGAATGGGAAAAAACTGGAAGCATTCCCATTAAAATCTGGCACTAGAGAAGGAGGCCCTCTCTCACCACTCCTATTCAGTATAGTACTGAAAGTTCTAGCCAGAGCAATCAGGCAAGAAAAAGAAATAAAGGGTATTCAAACAGGAAACGAGAAAGCCAAATTGTCTCTATTTGCAGACCACATGATAGTATATCTAGAAGACCCCATTGTCTCAGCCCAAACACACCTGAAACTAATAAGCAAATTCAGCAAAGTCTCAGAATATAAAATCAATGTGCAAAAATCACAAGCATTCCTATACACAAATAACAAACTGAAAGAAAGCCAAATCAAGAAGGAACTGCCATTCACAATTGCTACAAAGAGGATAAAATACCTAGGAATACAACTAACATGGAATGTAAGGGACCTCTTCAAGTAGAACTACAAACCACTGCTCACAAAAAAAGAGAAGAAACAAACAGATAAAAAAATTTCATGTTTTTGGTTAGAAAGAATCAATATTGTAAAAATGGCCATACTGCCCAAAGTAATTTACAGACTCAACACCATCCCCATTAAACTACCATTTTACTGGAAAAAAACACCTTGAACTTCATATGGAACCAAAAGAGAGCCCGCATAGCCAAGTCAGTTCTAAGTAAAAAGGATACAGCAGAAGGCGTCACACTACATGACTTCAAATTATAATACAAGCCTACAGTAATCAAAACAGCATGGTACTGGTACCAAAACAGAGATAAAGACCGATAGAACAAAACAGAGGTATCAGAGGCAACACAACATATCTACAACCATACAGTCTTTGATAAACCTGGCAAAAACAAGCAATGGGGAAAGGATTCCCTGTTTAATAAATAGTGTTAGAAAAACTAGCTAGCCATGTGCAGAAAGCAGAAACTGAACTTCTTCCTGACACCTTACACTAAAATTAACTCCAGACAGATTAAAGACTTAAACATAAGGCATGGCACCATAAAAACCCTAGAAGAAATTCTAGGCAAAACGATTCATGACATAGGAGTAGGCAAGTGCTTTATGACCAAAACACCAAAAGCATTGGCAGCAAAAGCCAAAATAGACAGATAGGACTTAATCAAACTCCACAGCTTCTGCCTGGCAAAAGAAACAGTCACTAGAGTGAATCAGCAACCAACAGAATGGGAAACAATTTTTTCAGTATACCCATTGACAAAGGGCTGATATCCAGAATTTACAAAGAAAACAGATTTACAAAAAAAAAACAAACAAACAAGCCCTTTCGAAAATGGGCAAAAGATATGAACAGACACTTTAAAAAAGAAAACATACAAGAGGCCAGCAAACATACAAAATGCTCATTCTCACTGGTCATCAGAGAAATGCAAATCAAAACTACATTGACATACCATTTCATGCCAGTTAGAATGGCGATTATTAAAAAATCTGGAGGCAACAGATGCTGGAGAGGATGTGGAGAAGTAGGAACACTTTTACACTGCTGCTGGGAGTGTAAATTATTTCAACCATTGTGGAAGACAGTGTGGCGATTTCCTCAGGACCTAGAAATAGAAATTCCATTTGACCCAGCAATCCAATTACTGGGTATATATCCAAAGGACTATACATCGTTCTATTATAAGGACACTTGCACATGAACGTTCATTGCAGCACTGTTTACAATAGCAAAGACCTGGAACCAACCCAAACGATAGACTGGACTGGGGAAATGTGGCATATATACACTAGGAAATATTATGCAGCAATCAAAAACAATGAGTTATTGTCCTTTGTAGGGACATGAATGAATCTGGAGAACACCATTCTCAGCAAACTGACACAAGAACAGAAAATGAAATACTGCATATTCTCACTCATAGGTGGGTGAGGATAAATGCGAACACATGGACACAGGGAGGGGAGCAATAAACACTGGGGTCTATTGTGGGGTATGGGGGAGGGACAGCGTGGGGAGGAGCTGTGGAAGGATAGCATGTGGAGAAATGCCAAATGTGGGTGAAGGGGAGGAAGACAGCAAATCACACTGCCACGTGTGTACCTACGCAACAATCTTGAATGTTCTGCACATGTACCCCAAAATATAAAATGCAATAAAATATAAAAATAAATAAATAAAGGCAAGGTAAGATAGCAAAACTCCAGTCAAGGCAATTTCATGCAAGGCAATTCCAGGAAAGCCAAGGCAAGGCAGGTCCATTCCAGGCAGGGCAATTTTAGAAAAAGCAAGGCGATTCTAGGCAAAACAAGGCAAGCCAAGGCAAGGCTGTTCTAGGCAAAACAATTCCAGGCAAGGCAAGGCAATTTTGTGCACAACAATTCCAGGCAAGGCAATTTCAGCCAAGTCAAGGCAATTCCAGGCAAGGCAATTCCAAGCAAGGTAATTCCAGGCATGACAATTCTAAGGCAAGGGAATTCTACACAATGCAAGGCAAGGCAAGAAAGTGCAATTCCAGGCAAGGAAATTCCACAAAAACAAGGAGGAAAAAGGAAGGAAAGGCAAATCCACTTAAGGCAATTCCAGGCAAGGCAAGGTAAGGCAATACAATTTCAGGCAAGGCAAGAATAGGCAAGAAGAAACAAGGCAAGGCAAAGCATGGGAGGACAATTCGAAGCAGGGCAAATCCAGGCAAGGCAAGGCAATTCTAGAAATGGCAATTTTAGGCAAGGCAAGGGAAGAAGAGGCAATGCAAGGCATGGTAAGTCCAGGCAAGACAATTGCAGGCAAAGCAAGGAAAGGCAATTCCAAGCAAGACAAGCGAATTCCAGGGAAGGCAAGACAAGGCAAGGTGAGGGAACTCCAGGCAATGCAATTTCAGGCAAGGCAAGACAAGACAATGCAAGGCATTTTAGTCAAGGCAAGACCAGGCACGACAAGGCGATTCCAAGTGAAGCAAGGGAATTCAAGGCAATTTGAGGCAAAATAATTATAGGCAAGGAAATGTAAGGCCAGGCAAGCGGAGGCAATTTTAGGCTAGACAATTTTATGCAAGGCAAGGCAAGGTGAGGCCATTCTAGGCAAGGCAATTCCAGGCAATGCAAGGCAAGGCAAGGTAAGGCAATTCCAGCAAGGAAATGAAAGGCAAGGCAAGGTGAGGCAATTCAAGGAAAGACAATTCAAGGCAAGAAAAGGTAAGTCAAGGCAAGGCAATTTCAGGCAAGGTAATTACTGACAATGCAATGCAAGGCAAGGTAAGGCAATTCCCCTTAAGGCAATTCTATGCATGGCAAGTCAATACAAGGCAACGCAATTCCAGGCAAGGTAATTTCAGGCAAGGCAAGGAAAGGAAAGGCAACTCCAGGAAAGACAAGGCAAGGCAAGGCAAGGCAAGGCAAGGCAAGGCAATTCCATTCAAGGCAAATTCAGGTAATGCCAGGAAAGTAAAGACAAGGAAACTTCAATCAAGACAATTCCAAGCAAGGCAAAGGAAGGCAATTTCAGGGAAGGCAAGGCAAGGGAAGGAAAGGCAGGGCAATTTCAGTCAAGGAAATTTCAGGCAAGGCAAGGCAAGGGAAGGCAAGGGAATTGCAAGCAAGGCCAGACCAGGCAAGGCAAGGCAGAGCAATTTCACACAAGGCAATTCAAGGCAATTCAAGGCAAAGCAAGGCAAGGCACAGCAAGATAGGAAAGGCGAGGCAATGCAGTTGAAGAAAATTTTAGGCGATGCAATTCCGGGCAAGGCAATTCCAGGCAATGCAAGGCAATTCCAGGCAAGGCAAGACAGGAAAGGCAAAACAATTCCAGTGAAGGAAATTCTAGGCAAGTCAAGGCAATGCAATTCCAGGCAAGGCAATTGAAGGTAAGGCAATTCCAGGCAAGGCAAGTCAAGACAAGGCAAAGAAAGTAGAGGCAATGCAAGGAAAATCCACTCTAAGCTAGGCAATTCCAGGAAAGACAATTCCAGGCAAGGCAAGTCAAGACAAGGAGATGGGATAATGGCGTGGTAGGAACAAATCAGAATTGCAGCTCTCAGTGAAGGCGCAGAGGGTGAGTCCAAGCCACATTTCCAAAGAGATTGTTGTTGCCCACAGAGTGGGAAAATTTCCAGGTGTAGGAGAGACACAGGAAGCCAGTGCAGCTGTTTCAGCTGGTGTGAACTTTTCAGTGGGCGCCACAGCACAGCGGAACTCTGCAAAAAATGCACTGGTCTGGGTGCCCTGTTAAACCAGCAATCTGAGATTTGGGAGGGCAGATTAGCATATCCATCTGATTAAACGGGACGTAGACAGTGAACAAGACCAGGAGATTCCCAGGAAGCCACGTTTGAGCCAGCAGAGTGGGTCACTGCATGGAAAATCACACAGATCCTGGTGCCCTATCAGCAGGTGACTGAAACACCTGGGAGAGAGTCAACCATTCAACTTAAAAAAAGAATAAAAAGGCTCTGAGTCAGGGAGACAGTTGATCAGGCTCAGCGTGTCCCACCCCCACAGAAACAAACAAAACAGCGATTTGATAACCTCGAGGTTGAGAGTTTTACTGTGGGCACAGCTGAACCCAGGATGGTGCAGCACAGTGGAGGAGGGGCGTACGCCATTAACAAGGCATTCTGCCCCTACTGAGGTATACTCCCATTACTGACACAGCCTGCTGTTGCCGAGGCAACCCATCATAACAGAAAGACACTGCCAAAACAGAGGCAAGAGAGTGGAGCCCACCACAGCAGGCTGGAGCCCATGGCAACAGGGTGGAGCCCATGACAGTTGGGCGGAGCCCACAGCAACAGGCCAGAGCCCACAACAGCAGGGCACAGACCATGGTAGAAGGGCAAAGCCCACAGCAGCAGGGAAGAGGCCATGGCAACAGGGCAGACACCATGGCAGCAGGGCACAGACCATGGTAGAAGGGCAAAGCCCACAGCAGCAGGGAAGAGGCCATGGCAACAGGGCGAACACCATGGCAGCAGGGAGAGCCTTGACAGGCAAAGTGACTAGACTGCCTCCTAGCTGGGCACAACAGTGCAACGGACACTCATAAAGAAAACTCTAACTCCCCAAGACAGAGCATCTAAGGAAAAAAGGGTTTTTATGAGTTCTGCTGCAGCAGACTTAAAAACACCTGCCTAACAACACTGAATGAACAACGAAGCTCATAGCTCAGCACATGTGCTCCAATAAAGTACAGATCATCTCCTCAAGCAGCTCTCTGATCATTGTATATCCAAAGAGTCAACTCACAAAGAACTGATCAGACTGACATTTGGCGGGCATCATTCTGAGACAAACATAGCAGAAGAAGAAACTGGTAGCATTCCTCACTGTTCTGCAGCTGCTACAGGTGTACCCCAGAGAAGCAGGGCTTGGAGTGGACCTCAGCACTCAAACAGAAGATAAGCTAGAGTGTTAGAAGGAAAACTAAGTAACAGAAATACTTCATCATCAACAATCTGGGCATCCACTCAGAGACCCAATCGAAAAGTCAGCAACTACACAGACGACAGGTAGACAAACCCACAAAGATGGGAAGAAACCAGCGCAAAATGTATGAAAACACACGAAACCAAAACAACTCGCCTCCTACAAAGGACCAAAACACCTCACCAGCAAGGGAACAAAGCCAGACGGAGAATAAGTGTGATGAAACGATGGAATCAGACTTCAGAAGGTGGGTAATAAGAAACTTCCGTGAGCTAACGAAATATGTTCTAAATCAATGCAAGGAACTAAGAACCTTGAAAAAAGATTTGAAAAAAGATTCGAGGAAATGATAACAAGAATGTACAACTTAGAGAGGAATATAAATGAAGAGACGGAGCTGAAAAAACACAACACGGGAACTTGTGAAGCATGCACAAGCTTCAACAGCCGAATTGACCAAGCAGAAGAAAGAATATCAGAAGTCGAAGATCAACTCAATGAAATAAAAAGAGAAGGCAAGATTAGAGAAAAAAGAGCAAAAAGGAATGAACAAAGTCTCCAAGAAATGTGGGAGTTCGAGAAAAGACCTAATCTACATTTGATAGGTTTACTTGAATGTGATGAAAAGAATGAATCCAAGCTGGAAAATACTCTTCAGGATATTATCCAGGAAAATTTCTCCAACCTAGCAAAGCAGGCCAATA
>CM052653.1:119528496-119653482 GCA_028533165.1 Leontopithecus rosalia | reverse complement strand
GGGCAGCCAGAGAGAAAGTTCGGGTCACCCACAAAGAGAAGCCCATTAGACTCACAGATCTCTCAGCAGAAACCCTACAAGCCAGAAGAGAGTGGGGGCCAATATTCAACATCCTTAAAGAAAAGAACTTTCAACCCAGAATTTCATATCCAGCCAAACTGAGTTTAATAAGTGAAGGAAAAATAAAATCCTTTGCAAACAAGCAAGTACTCAGAGATTTTGTCAAGACCAGGCCTGCTTTACAAGTGCTCCTGAAAGAGGCACTACACATAGAAAGGAACAATCAGTACCAGCCATTCTAAAAACATACCAAATGCTAAAGAGCATAAACAAAATGAAGAATCTGCATCAACTAACAGGCAAAACAGCCAGCTAGCATCAAAATGGCAGTATCAAATTCACACATAAGAATATTAATTCTAAATGTAAATGGGCTAAATGCACCAATCAAAAGACACAGACTGGCAAATTGGATAAAGAGCCAAAACCCATCGGTGTACTGTAGGCAAGGGAAGTCAAAGCAATTTTAGGCAAAACTATTCTAGGTAATAGAAGGTAAGGCTAGACAAGACAATGCAATTTCAGGCTAGGCAATTTTAGGCAAGACAAGGGAAGGAAAGGCAATTCTAGGCAACGCACTTCCAGACAATGCAAAACAAAGTGAGGTAAGGTAATTACAGCAAAGCAAGGCAAGGCAGGTCAAGGCAATTCAAGGAAAGGCAATTCCAGGTAAGAAAAGGCAAGGTGCAGTAAGGCAATTACAGGCAAGGCAAGGCAATGCAATTGCGGGCAAGGCAAGGGAAGGTAAGTCAAGCCAAGGCAATACCAGGCAAAGCAACTCCAGGCAATGCAATGCAAGGCAAGGCAAGACAAGGCAAGGCAATTTCTGTTAAGACAATTCCATCCATTGCAAGGCAATTTCAGGCAAGGCAATTCCAGGCAATGCAATGCAATGCAAGGCAAGGCAAGGCAATTCCAGACACAGCAATTTTAGACAAGGCAAGGCAAGGTTAGGCAAGGCGATTCAACACAAGACAAGGCCAGGCAACACAAGGCAAGGCAAGGCAAGGCAGGACAATTTCAGTCAAGGCAATTTGAGGCAATGTAACGCGAGGCAATGTAACGCAAGGCAAAACAGGCCAATTCCAGGCAAGGCAATTTTAGGCAATTCAAGGCAGTGAAATTCCAGTCAAAGCTATTCCAGGAAAGGTAAGGCAAGGGAAAATGCGGCAATCGCAAGCAAGGCCAGGTCAAGGAAAGGCAAGAGGGGGCAATTTCAGACAAGGCAATTCCAGGCAAGCCAATGCAAGGCAGAGCAATTCCAGGCAGAGCAATCTCAGGCAAGGCAAGGCAATTCTAAGCAAGGCAATTCTAGGCAAGACAAGGCAAGCCAAGAAAATTCTATTCCAGGAATGCAATTCCAGGAAAGGAAAGGCAATTCCAGTAAAAGCAATTCCAGGCAAGGCAATTCCAGCCAAGTCAAGGCAATGTAAGGCAAGGCAATTCCAGGCAAGGCAATTCCATGCAAGGCAAGGTAAAACAAGGCAAGGCAGTTGATGCAAGGCAATTCCACTCAAGGCAAGACAAGGAAGGCAAGGAAACTCCTGGACAGGCAACTCCCAGAAAGACAAGGCAAGGCAATTCCAGGCAAAGCAATTCCAGGCAAGACAGGGAAATGCAATGCAAGGCAATAACAGGCAAGGCAAGGCAAAACAGGGTAATTTAAGGAAAGAAAATACCAGACAAAACAAGGCAAGGGAAGGAAACGGAATGAGAGGCAATGCAAGGCACGGCAATTCCATGCAAGACAATACAAGACAAGGCAACGCAATTCTAAAAAAAAGAAATACAAGGCACGTCAAGGCAAGAAAATTCCAGGCAAGGCAATTACATGCAAGGCAAGGCAAGGCAATACCAGGCAAGACAAGGCAAGGCAATTCCAGGCATGCAATTCCAGGCAAGGCAAGGTAAGACCATTCTAGCAAGGCAATTCCAGGTAAGGGAAGGCAAGGTAATGCAAGGTAATTTCAGGCAAGGCAAGAAAATTTCAGAAAAAACAATTCCAGGCAAGGAAAGTAATGCAAGGCAAGACAATTCCAGGCAAGAGAAAACAGTGCTGGGCAGGGTAAGCAATGGAAGGCAAAATAATTCCAGGCAAGGCAAGGCAAGGCAAGGCAAGGCAATTCCAGGCAAAGGAATACAAGGCACGGCAAGGGAATTCCAGGAAAGGCAAGGCAAGGCAAGGCAACTCAAGCCAAGGCAACTCCAGGCAAGGCAATTTCAGGTAATGCAAGGAAATTCAAATCAAGAACACTCCAGGCAAGGCAATTCTAAGCAAGGAAAGGCAAGGCAATTTTAGGCAATGCAATTTCAGGCAAGGCAATTCCAGGAGAGGAAAGTCAATGCAAGGCAGGGTAAGTTAATTCCTGGCAAGAAAATTTCAGGATCAGTGATTCCAGTCTAGGCAAGGCAAAACAAGACAGGGAAATGCAATTGCAAGCAAGGCAATTCCACGAAAGGCAAGGAAAGGTTATTTCAGGCAAGGCAAGGCAAGGCAAGGCAAGGCAAGACAAGACAGTGCAATTCCAGTCAATGAAAGGCAAGAGAAATCCAAGCAAGGCCAGGTCAGGCAAGGAAAAACAGGGCAATTTCACCCAAGGCAATTCCAGGCAAGGCATGGCAAGACAGGCCAATTTGAGAAAAGAATATTCCAGACAAGGCAAGACAATAAAGGTCAAGGCAATTTTAGGAGAGAAAATTTTAGGCAAGGCAATTCCAGGCAAGGCAGGGCTATTCCAGGCAAGGCAATTCCATTCAATGCAAGGCAATTTTATGCATGACAATTCCAGGCAAGGCAAGACAGGGAAACCAAAACATTTCTAATCAAGCTAATTCCAGGCAAGGCAAGGCAAGGCAATAACAAAAAAAGGTAATTCCAGGCAAGGAAAGGCAATGCAGGTCAAGGCAATTTTAGGAGAGGCAACATTATGCAAGGGAATTAAAGGTAAGGCAGGTCTATTCCAGGCATGGCAAATCCAGGTAATGCAAAACAATACCATGCAAGACAATTCCAGGCAAGGCAAGACAGGGAAGGCAAAACAATTCCAGTCAAGCTAATTCCAAACAAGGCAAGACAAGGCAATTCCAGGCAAGGCAAGGCAAAGCAATTCCAGGAAAGGTAATTCCAGGCAAAGCAAGGCAAGACAAGGCAGGGAAAGGCAACTCCAGGCAAGGCAATTTTAGGTAATGCAAGGTAAGTCAAGGCAATGCCAGGAAAGGAAAGGAAAGACAATTCCATGCAAGGCAATTCCAGGCAAGGCAAGACAAGAAAGGTAAGGCAATTCCAAGTAAGGAAATTCCAGGCAATTCAAGGTAAGGCAATTCCAGGCTAAACAACTCTAATCAAGGCAAGGAAAAGCAAGGCAGTGCAATTCCAGGCAAGAAATGGCAATGCAATGCAAGGCAATTCTACGCAAGGCAAGGCAAGAATATTCCAGGAAAGGAAAAGCAATGCAAGGCAAAACAGTACCAGGCAAGGCAAGGCAAGGCAATTCTAGGCAACACAAGGCAACGCAACAAAAGGCAAGGCAATTTCAGGCAAAGAAATTTCAGGTAAGGCAAGGCAAGGCTGGGCAAGAAAATTCCAGGAAAGGCAATGCAAGGCAAGGCAAGGCAATACCCAGCAAGGCAATTTCATACATGTCAAGGCAATGCAAGGCAAAACTATTCCAGGAAAGGCAAGGCAAAGTCAGGAATGGCAATTCCAGGCAAGGCAAAGTCATTACAGGAAAGGCAAGGCAAAGCAATTACAGGAAAGTCAAGGCAAGGCAATTTCAGAAAAGGAAAGGCAAGGCAAGGCAAATAAAGGTAAGGCAATTCTCAGCAAGGCAGTTCAAAGCACGGAAGGCAATTCAAGGCAAGAAAATTTCAGGCAAGGCAAGACAAAGCCGGGCAAGGCAATTCCAGGCGAGGCAAGGCAATTCCAGGCAAGGCAAGGCAAGGCAAGGCAGGGAAAGGTAATTCCAGGAACAGTGATTCCAGTCAAGCAAGGCAAGACAAAGCAGGGTAAGGCAATTCCAGGCAAGGCAATTTCAGGTAAGGCAAGGCAATTTCAGGTAAGGCAAGGCTACTCCAGACAAGGCAAGGCAAGGCTACTCCAGACAAGGCAAGGCAAGGCAAGGCAGGGCAGGGAAGGGCGGCAGGACAGGGCAAGGCAAGGCAAGGCAAGGCATGGAAATTCCAGGCAAGACACCTCCAGGCAATGCAAGGCAAGCAAGGCAGGGAAACTCTAGTCAAGGAAATTCCAGTCAAGGCAAGGCAAGGGACAGCAAAGGAATTGCAAGCAAGTCCAGGCAAGGCAAGACAAGGCAGGCCAATTCGAGGAAAGGCAATCCTAGGAAAGGAAAGGCAATGCAGGTTAAGGCAATTTCAGGCGAGGCAATTTTAGGCAAGGCAATTCCAAGCAATTCAAGGCTATTCCAGGCAAGGCAATTCCAGGCAATGCAAGGCAATTCCATGCAAGGCAATTCCAGTCAAGGGAAGACAGGGAAGGCAAGACAATTCCAGTCAAAACAATTCCAGTCAAAACAATTCCAGACAGGGCAAGGCAAGGCAAGGCAATTCCACACAAGGCAATTCGAGGCAAAACAAGGCAATAAAAAACAAGGCAATTCCAGGCAAGGCAAGGCAAAGCAAGAGAAGAAGAGGCAATGCAAAGCAAGGACATTCTAGAAAAGGCAATTCCAGGAAATGCAATTCCAGGCAAGGCAATTCCATGCAAGGCAATTTCAGGCAAGGGAAGACAAGAAAGATAAGGCAATTCCAGGCAAGGAGACTCTAGTCAAGGCAAGGCAACGCAAGGCAGGGCAATTACAATCAAAGAAATTCCAGGCAAGTGAAGGCAAGGGAAGGCAAGGGAATTGCAAGCAAGGCCAGGTCAGGCAAAGCAAGGCAGGGCAATTTTACACAAGGCAATTTCAGGCATGGCAAGGCAAGACAAGCCAATTTGAGGCAAGGCAATTCCAGGCATGGAAAGGCAATGCAGGTCAATGCAATTTCAGTCAAGGCAAATTCCTGTAGGCAATTCCAGGCAAGGCAAAACAATTCCAGGCAAGGCAATTCGAGGCAATTCAAGGCAATTTTTTAAAAGGCAATTTGAGGCAAGGCAAGACAAGGAAGGCAAGGCAATTCCAGTCAAGACAATATTAGGCAGGGCAAGGCAAGGCAAGAGAAGGCAAGGCAAGAGAAGGCAAGGCAATTATAGTCAAGGCAATTCCAGGCAATGCAAGGCAAGGCAATTCTAGGCAAGGCAATTCCAAGGAAGGCAGGACAAGGCAAGGCAAGGCAAGACAAGGGAAGGGAAGAAGAGGCAATGCAAGGCAAGGCCATTCTAGGCAAGGCAATTCCAGCAAAGGCAATTCCAGGCAAGACAAGGCTGGAAAGGGAAATCCCAGGTGAGCCAATTCTAGATAAGGCAAGGCAAGGCAATTCAGGCAAGGCAATTCCCATGGAACACAATTCCAGGCAAGGCAAGACAAGAAAAATAAGGCAATTCCAGGCAAGGAAATTCCAGGCAATTCAAGGCAGGCAATTACAGGCAAGACAATTCCAGGCAAGGCAATGCAATGCAAAACAAAACAACTCCAGGCAAAGCAATTCCAAGCAGGAAAAGGCAAGGCAATTGCAGGCAAGGCAAGGCAATTCTAGGCAAGGCAATTCTAGGTAAGGCAGGGCAATTCCACACAAGGCAAGGCAAGGCAAGGCAAAAAACAAAAAGGCAAGGAAAGGCAAGAAAAGTCAAGGAAAGACAATACCAGACAAGACAATTCCAGGAAAGGCAAGGAAACGCTAGCCAAGTTAATATCAGACAAGGGACGTCAAGGCAATGATAGGCAATGCAATTTTAGCCAAGGGAAGTTAAGGCCAGGCAAGACAAGGCAACTGCAGCCTAGGCAATTCCAGGCAAGCAAGGAAAGGCAAGAAAATTGCACACAAGTCAACTCCAGGCAAGGCAAGGCTAGGTAAGGCTCGGTAACACGATTTCAGGCACGACAAGGCCAGGCAAGACAAGGCATGTCAAGTTAAGACAATTCCACACAAGGCAATTCCAGGCAAGCCAAGGCAGGGCAATTCCAGTCTAGGTAATTTGAGGCAAGGCAAGGTAAGGCAAGGCAGGGCCATTCCAGGCAAGGCAAGGCAAGGCAAGAAAAGGCAAGGCAGTTGCAGTAAAGACAATTCCAGGCAAGACAAAGCCAGGCAAGGCAAGGCGATTATAAGCGAGGCAATTTCAGGAAAGGAAAGGGAAGGCAAGGAAATTCTAGGCAAGGCAAGGCAAAGCAATTTCAACCAAGGCAATTCCAGGCAAGGCAAGGGAAGAAAAGAAGATGTAATGCAAGGCACAGCAATTCCAGGAAAGGCAAGGCAAGGCAAGGCAAGGCAATTCCAAAAAAAAAGGTAAGGCACGTCAAATCAAGACAATTCCAGGCAAGGCAATTTTAGGTAATGCAAGGCAAGTCAAGGCGAGCAAATTCCAGGCAAGACAATTACACCCAAGGCAAGGCAAGGCAATTCCATGCAAGTTAAGGCAAGGCAATTCTAGGCAAGGCAATTAGAGGCAATGCAAGGCAAGGCAAGGTAAGGCAATTCCAGCAAGGCAAGGCAAGACAAGGCAAGGCAAGGCAAGGCAAGGCAATTCCAGGCAAGGCAATTCCACAAAATGCAAGGCAAGGCAAGGCAATTCCCATCACAGCAATTCCATGCAAGGCAAGGAAATTCCAGGCAAGACAATTCCAGGCAGGGCAATTCCAGGCAGGGCAATTCCAGACAAAGCAATGCAATGCAAGGCAAGGCAGTTTCAGGAAAGGCACGGCAATGCAAGGCAAGGTAATTTCAGGCAAGGCAATTTCAGGAAATGCAAGAAAATTTAAATTAAGGAAACTCCAGGCAAGGCAATTCCAAGCATGGCAAGGCAAGGCAATTGAAGGAAAGGCAAGGCAATTTCATGCAAGGCAATTCCAGGCAAGGCAGGAAAATTTTAGGGAAGGCAAGGCAAGGAAAGGAAGGACAAGGCAAGACAATTCCAGAGAAGACAATTCCAGGCAAAATAAGAAAAGGATAGGCAAGGTGATTCCAGGCAAGTGATGTCAAGACAATTCCTGTCAAGGCAATTCTTGGCAAAGGAAGGTAAGACCAGGCAAGACAAGACAATTTCACGCTAGGCAATTCCAGGCAAGGCAAGGTAAGGCAATGCAAGTATTTTTCATGAAAAGCAATTCCACTCAAGGCAAGGAAAGGAAGACAAAGAAATTCCAGGCAAGGCATGGCAAGGTAATTCCAGGCAAAGCAATTCCAGACACAGCAAGGTAATGCAATGCAAGGCAATTTCAGACAAGCCATGGCAAGACAGGGTAATTCAAAGCAAGGCAATACCAGGCAATGCAAGGCAAGGATTGCCAAGGGAATGAGAGGCAATGCAAGGCATGACAATTTCAGGCAAGTCAATGCAAGGAAAGAAAAAGGCAATTCCAGGAAAAGAAATGCAAGGCACATCATGGCAAGGCAATTTCAGGTAAGACAATTTCAGGTAATGCAAAACAAGTCAAGGCAAAGAAACTCCAGGCAAGGCAATTACACACGAGGAAAGGCAAAGCATTTCCAAGCAAAGCAAGGCAAGGCAAGGCAAAGGCAATTCCAGGCAATGCAAGGCAAGGAAAAGTAAGGCAATTCCAGAAAGGCAATTCCAGGCAATTAAAGCAATTCAAGACAAGACAAGGTAATTCCAGTCAAAGAAAGGCAAGGCAATTCCAAACAAGAGAAATCCAGGCAATGCACGGCAAGGAAAAGTAAGGCAATTCCAGGAAAGGCAATTCCAGGAAAGGAAAACAATGCAAGGAAAGGCAATTCCAGGCAAGGCAAGACAATTCCGATCAAGGCAAGGCAAGGCAATTTCAGGTAAGGAATGCAATGCAAGACAAGGATATTCCAGGTATGGCAAGGCAAGGCAATTTCGGGCAATGCAAAACAAGACAAGGTAAGGCAATTCCTGGCAAGGCAATTTCACGCAAGAAAAGCAATGCAATACAATGCAATTCCAGGCAAGGCAAGGCAAAGCAATTTCAGGCAATGCAATGCAATGCAAGGCATGGCAATTCTCAGCAAGGCAATTCCATGCAAGGCAAAACAAGACAATTCCAGAAAAGGCAAGGTAATTCCAGGCAAGTCAAGCCAATTCCAGGAAAGGGAATTACAGGCAATGCAAGGTAAGGGAAAGTAAGGCGATTCCAAGAAAGGCAATTCCAGGCAAAGAAAGCAATGCAAGGCAAGGCAATTCCAGGCAAGGCAAGGCAAGGCAAATTCAGGCAATGTAATGCAAGGCAAGACAAAACAATGCAAGTCAAGGCAAGGCAATTCCAGGCAATGCAATTTTAGTTAATGCAAGGAATGTCAAAGCAAGGCAAAGCATTTTTAGGCAAGGCAATTCCAGGCAAGACAAGGCAATGCAAATCAAAGCAACTCCAGGCAAGGAAATTCCAGGCATGGCAAGGCAAGACAAGGCAGGAAAAGAGAGGCAATTCCAGGCAAGGCAGGGCAATTCCAGACAAGTCAACTCCAGGCAAGTCAAGTCAAGGCAAGGCAGGGAAAGGTTATTCCAAGCAAGAAAATTCTAGGAGCAGTGATTCCAGTCAAGGCAAGGAAAGACAAGGCAGGGAAACGCAATTTCAGGCAAGGAAATTTTAGGTAAGTCAAGGCAATGCCATCGTTGACAAGCCGAGGAAATGTCAGGCAATTTCAGGCATGGCAATTCCAGGCAAGACAAGGCAAGTCCAGGCAATTCCAGGCAAGGCAACTCGAAGCAATTCCAGGAAGGCAAGGCAAGGCCAGACAGGGCAATTCCAGTCAAGAAAATTTTAGGCAAGGCAAAACAAGGGAAAGCAAAAGAATTGCAAGCAGGGCCAGGCCAGGAAAGGCAAGGCAGTTTTAGGCAAGGAAAGGCAAGACAGGCCTATACGAGTAAAGACAATTCTAGGTAAGGCAATTCCAGGAAAGGCTATGCAAGGTAAGGCAATGCAAGGCAAGGCAAGGCAACTCCAGGAAATAAAAGGCAAGTCAAGTCAAGGCTAGGCAATTGCCAGCAAGGCAATTCCAGACAATGCAAGGCAAGCCCAGGCAAGGCAATTCCAAGCAAGGCATGCAAGGCAATCCAATGCAATTCCAGGAAAGGAAAAAGGAAAGGCGAGTCAAGGCAAGGCAATTACTGGCAAGGCAATTCCATGCCAGACAAGGCAATGCAAGGCAAGACAACTTCAGGCAAGGCAAGGCAATACCAGGCAAGGCAATTCCATGCAAGGCAAGGCAATTCCAGACAAGGCAAGGCAAGGCAATTCTAAAATAAGCAAGGCAAGGCAATTCCAGGAAAGGCAATTTCAGGTAACACAGGAAAATTTAAGGCAAGGAAACTACGGGCAAGGCAATTCCAAGCAATTAAAGGCATGGCCATTCCTGGCAAAAAAAGGCAAGGCAAGGCAATTCCAGGCAAGGCAATTCCAGACAAGACAAGGCAATTCCAGACAAGACAAGGCAATTCCAGGCAAGGCAAGGCGATTCTAGGCAAGGCAAGGTAATTCGAGGCAAGGCAAGGCAAGGCAGGGCAAGGAAATTCCAGGAACAGTGATTCCAGTCAAGGCAAGGCAAGGCAAGGAAAGGCAGGGAAAGGCAATTCCAGGTAATGCAAGGCGAGGCCAATCCAAGCAAGGCAAAACAAGGCAAGGGAATGCAAGGCAAAAAAAGGAAAGGCAATGCCATTCCAGGCAAGGCAATTGTAGGCAAGGCAAGGAAAGGGAAGAAGAGGCATTGTAAGGCAAGGCCATTCAAGGAAAGGCAATTCCCGGCAAGGCAAGGCAAAACAAGGCAGGGAAAGGCAATTCCAGGAAAGGCAATTTCAGATAAGGCAAGGAAAGGCAAGGGAAGGTAATTCCAGGCAAGGCAAGGCAAGGCAAAGCAAAAAGTTTCCATGCAAGGCGATGACAGGCAAGGCAACACAAGGAAGATAAGGCAATTCCAGGCAAGAAAGTTTCAGGCAATTCAAGACAAGGTAATTCAAGTATAGGCAACTGCAGTCAAGGCAAGGCAATGCAAGTCAGGGCAATTCAAGTTAAAAAATTCCAGGCAAGCGAAGACAAGAAACGGCAAAAGAATTGCAAGCAAGGCCAGGACAGACAAGGGAAGGCAGGGCAATTTCATGCAAGGTAATTCCAGGCAAGACAAGGCAATGCAGGCCAAGGCAATTTCAGGCAGGCAATTTAAGCCAAGGCAAGGCAAGGCAATTCCAGACAAGGCAATTCCAGGCAAGGCAAGGCAATGCAGGTAAAGACAATTTCAGGTGATTCAATTTCAGGCAAGGCAATTTCAAGCAATGCAAGGCAATTTCAGGCAAGGCAAAACAGGAAAGACAAAACTATAGCAGTCAAGGAAATTTCAGGCAAGGCACGGCAATTCCAGGCAAAGCAATAAAAGGCAAAGCTATTCCAGGCAAAGCAAGGCAAGGGAAGAAGAGGCAATGTAAGGCAAGGCCATTCTAGGCAAGGCAATTCCAGGAAAGGCAAAACGAGGCAAGTCAATCAAGACAAGGCAAAAGAATCAAATTCTAGAAAAGGCAATACCAGGTAAGGCAAGGTAAGGCAATTCCATGCAAGGTGATTCCAGCCAAGGCAAGACAAGAAAGACAACAAAATTCCAGGCAAGGCAAGGCAAGGCATTTTCAGGCAAGGCAATTCCAGGCAAGACAAGGCAATGCAAATCAAGGCAACTCCAGGCAAGAAAATTCCAGGCATGGCAAGGCAAGACAAGGCAAGGTAAGGAGAGGCAATTCCAGGCAAGACAGGGTAATTCCAGGCAAAGCAAGGCAATTCCAGGAAAGGTGATTCCAGGCAGGGTAAGCCAAGAAGAGGCAACACAATTCAATGCAAGGCAATTCCACGTAAGGTAAGGCAAGGCAATACCAGGCAAGGCAATTCCAGGCAAGGAAATCCCAGGCAAAGCAAGTTAAGAGAAGTCAAGACAAGGCAACTCCAGGTAAGGCAATTCCAGGCTGGGCAAGGAAGTTCTATGCAAGGCAAGGCAAGGCAAGAAAGTGCAATTCGAGGCAGGACAATTCCACACAAGGCAAGGAAAGAAAAGTCAAGGAAAGGTAAATCGATGTAAGGCAATTCCAAGCAAGGCAAGTTATGGCAATGCAATTTGAGGCAAGGAAAGAATAGGCAAGGCAAAATAAGGCAAGGCAAGGCAGGACAACATGAGGCAGGGCAATTCCAGGCAAGGCAAGGAAAGGTAAGGCAGGGTAAGGCAATTCTATGCAAGGCAAGGCAATTTCAGGAATGGCAAGACAAGGCAATTCCAGGCAAGGCAAGTCAATTCCAAGCAAGGCAAGGCAAGGCAAGGCAATTCCAAGCAAGGTAAGGCAAGACAAGGCAAGGCAATTCCAGACTAGACAATTCCAGGCAATACAAAGCCAGGCGAGACAAGAAGATTCCAACCTAGAATCAAGGCAATTCCAGGCAAAACAATTCTAGCTAAGGGAAGGTAAGGCCAGGCAATAAAAGGCAATTTCAGAATAGGCAATTCCAGGCAAGGCAACGCAAGGCAAGGCAAAGCAGGGTAATTTCAGTAAAGTCAATTTGAGGCAATGCAGGGTAAGAAAAGGCAGGGCAATTTTAGGCAAGGCAATTAAAGGCAAGGCAAGACAGGGAAATTCCAGTCAAGGCAATTCCAGCAAAGGCAAGGCAAGGCAAGAAAAAACAAGGTAATTGCAAGTAAGACCAGGCCAGGCAAGGCAAGGCAGAGCAATTTTATGCAAGACAATTCCAGGCAAGGCAGGGCAATCCCAGGCAGGGCAATTTCAGGCAAGGCAAGACAATTCTAGGCAAGGCAATTCTAGGTAAGACAAGGGAAGCCAAGGCAAGGCTATTTCAGGCAAAACAATTCCAGGCAAGGCAAGGCAATATCAGTCAAAGAAATTCCAGGGAAGGCAATTCCAGGCAAAGCAATTCCAAGCAAGGCAATTCCAGGCAAGGCAATTCCATGCAAGGCAAGGCAATGCAACGTAAGACAATTTCTGGCAAGGCAAGGCAAGGCTGGGAAAGGCAATTCTAGGCAAGGCTGGGAAAGGTAATTCTAGGCAAGGCAATTCCAGGCAAGGCAAGGCAAGGCAAGAAAATTCCAGGCAAGGCAATTTCAGGTAATAAAAAAAAGTCAAAGCATAAAAACTAGCCAAGGCAATTCCAAGCAATGCAAGGTAAGACAGTTCCAGGCAATGCAATACCAGGCAAGGGAGGGCAATTCCAAGCAAGGCAACTCCTGGCAAAGCAATGCAAGGCAAGGCAGGGCGAGGTAATTCTTGGCAAGAAAATTTCAGCAGCAGTGATTTTAGTCAAGGCATGTCAAGCAACGCAGGCAAATGCAATTCGAGGCAAGGCAATTCCAGCTAAGGCAAGGCAATTCCAGCTAAGGCAAGGCAAGGCCATTTCAGGCAAGGCAAGGCAAGGCAAGGCAGTTTCAGGCAAGGCAAGGCAAAGCAATTTCAGGTGAGGCATAGCAAGTCAGGACAGGGCAATTCCAGTCAAGAAAATTCCAGGCAAAGCAAGGAAAAAGAAGGCAAGGGAATTGCAAGCAAGGCCAGGCCAGGTAAGGCAAGGCAGGGCAATTTCACACAAGGCAATTCCAAGCAAGGCAATGCAAGACACGCCAATTTGAGGAAAGGAAATTCCAGGCAAGGCAAGGCAAGGCAACGCAGGTCAAGACAATTTCAGGCGAGGCACTTTTAGGCAAGGCAATTCCAGGCAAGGCAGGACTATTCCAGTAAGGCAATTTCAGGTAATGCAAGGCAATTCCACGCAAGACAATTCCAGGCAAGGAAAGACAGGGAAGGCAAGACAATTCCAGGCAAGGCAAGGCAAGGCAATTTTAGGAAAGGTAATTGCAGGCAAGAAAAGGCAATGCAAGGCAAGGCAATTCAACACAAGGCAAAGTAAGAAAATTCCAGACAAAAAAGGCAATTAAAAGCAAGGCAATGAAAGGCAAGGCCTGGCAAGGCAATTTCAGACAAGGAAAAGCAAGGCAAAGCAAGGCAATTCCAGACAAGGCAATTCCAGGAAAGGAAAGGCAATTCCAGGCAAGGCAAGGCAAGGCAATTCTAGACAAGGCAATTCCAGGCAAGGCAAGGCAATTCCAGACAAGGAAATCCCAGACAAGGCAAGGCTGGGCCAGCCAATTTCAGGCAAGGGAATGCAAGGCAAGGCAAGGCAATTTCAGGAAATGAAAGGAAGGGCAAGTCAAGACAAAGCAATTCCCAGCAAGGTCATTCCATGCAGGAAAAGCCAAGGCAAGGCAAGGCAATTACAGTCATAGGCAAATTTAGGAAAGTCAAGGCAAGGCAAGACAATGCAACTCAAGGCAAGGAAATTCCAGGTAAGGCAATTTCGGGTAGCGCAAGGAAAGTCAAAGCAAGAAAAACCCCAGGAAAGGCAATTCCAAGCAAGGCATACCATGGCAATTACCAGCAACAAAGTTCCAGGCAAGGCAGGCAATTCCAGGCAAGGCAAGGCAAAGCAAGGCAAGGCAAGGCAGGCCATGGTAATTTCTGGCAAGAAAATTTTAGGAGCAGCGATTTCAGGCAAGGCAAGGCAAGGCAATTCCATGCAAGGCACGGCAATGCAAGGCAAGGCGAAGGAAGGCAATTCCTGTAAAGGAAATTCAAGGCAAGGCAAGGCAATGCAAGGCAAGGAAATTTCAGGCAATGCAATTCCATGAAAGTCAAGGCAAGCAATTTCTCTCATGGAAATTTGAGGCAATGCAAGGCAAGTCAAGGCAGGGCAATTCCAGGCAAGGCAAGGCATGGCAATACCAGTCAAGGCAATTCCAGGCAAGACAAGGCAAGGGAAGGTAAGGAAATTGCAAGCAAGGCCAGACCTGGTAAAGCAACGCAGGGCAATTTCATGCAAGGCAATTCCAGGCAAGGCAAGGCAAGTCAGGGCAATTCCAGGCAAAGCAAGGCAAGGCAATTCTAGGCAAGGCAATTCTAGGCAAGGCAAAAGAAACCAAGGCAAGGCTATTCCAGGCAAAACAATTCCAGGCAAGTCAAGGCAATTTCAGGCAAGGCAATTCCAGGCAAGGCAATTCGAGACAGGCAAGGTAAGGCCAGGCAAAGCAATTTCAGGCAAGACAAGGCAATTCCAGAAAAGGAAAGGCAAGGCCAAACGAGGCAATTCCTAGCAAGGCAATTCCATGCAAGCAAGGCAATGCAAGGCAAGGCATTTCCAGGCAAGGCAAGGCAAGGCCGGGAAAGGCAATTTCAGGCAAGGCAATGCAACTTCAGGCAAGTCAAGGCAGGGCAATTTGAGAAAAGGCAAGGCAAGGCAATTCCAGGCAAGGCAATTTCAGGTAACGCAAGAAAAGTCAAGGCAAGGAAACCCCAGGCAAGGCAATTTTAAGCAAGGAAAGACAGGGCAATTTCTGGCAAGGCAATCCCAGGCAAGGCAATCCCAGGCAAGGCAAGGCAAGGCAAGGCAAGGCAAGGGAAGGGAAGGCAAGGCAAGGCAAGGCAAGGCAAGGCAAGGCAAGGCAAGGCAGGGCAAGGTAATTCCAGGAACAGTGATTTCTGTCAAAGCAAGGCAAGACAAGGCAGTGAAAGGCAATTCCAGGCAAGGCAATTCCAGGTAAGGCATGGCAAGTTAAGTCAAGGCAATTCCAGAAACAGCAAGGCAAGGCAATTTGATGTAACGTGATTCCAGGCAAGGCAAACAAGGAAGATAAGGTCATTCCAGGCAAGAAAATTTCAGGCAATTCAAGACAAGGCACTTCAAGGCAAGGCAATTTCTGGCAAGGCAATTCCTGGCAATGCATGCATAGCAAGGCTAGGCAATATCAGGAAAGGCAAGGCAAGTAAAGGCAAGGCAATTTCCAGCAAGGTAATTAAATGCAAGGCGAGGTAATTCCAGGCAAGCCAAGGCAAGGACAGGAAGGCAATTCCTGGCAAGGCAAGGCAATTTCAGGCAAGGCAAGACAAGGCAATTCCAGGAAAGGCAATTTCAGTTAACACAAGAAAAGTCAAGGCAAGAAAACTCTAGGCAAGGCAATTCCAAGCAAAGAAAGGCAGTTCCAGGCATGGCCAGGCAATCCTGGACAAGGCAAGGGAAGACAAAACTTGGCAAGGTATTTTTAGGAACAGTGATTCCAGTCAAGGCAAAGCAAGAAAAGTCATGGAAAGGCAATTCCAAGTAAGGCAAGGCAAGGCAATTTCAACAAAGGAAAGGAAAGACAAGACAAAGCACAGCACGGCAAGGCAAAGCAAGGCAATTCGATGCAACGTGATTCAAGGCAAGACAAGACAAGGAAGATAAGGCAATTCCAGGCAAGAGAATTTCAGGCAATTCAAGGCAAGGCAATTCCAGGCAAGGCAAGGAAATGCAAAACAAAAAAATCCAGACAAGACAATTCCAGGCATGGCAAGGGAAGGAGAGGCAATGCTAGGAAAGGCAGGACAATTCTGGGCAAGGCAAGGAAATTCCAGTAAAGTCAATTTCAGGCAAGGTAAGGCAAGAAAAGGCAACGTAATTCAATGCAAGGCAATTCCACATAACGCAAGGCAAGGCAATTTCAGGCAAAGCAATTCCAGGCAAAGCAATTAAAGGCAAGGCAAGGAAATTTAATGGAAGGCAAGGCAAGGCAAGGCAAAAAAGTGTAATTCCAGGCAAGGCAATTCCACAAAAGTCAAGGAAAGAAAATGCAAGGAAATGCAAATCCATGTAAGGCAATTTCAGGCAAGGCAAGAATAGGCAAGGCAAAACAAGGCAAGGCAAGGCAAGACAACTCGAGGCAGGGCAATTCCAGGATAGGCAAGGCTATTCCAGGAAAGGAAATTCCAAAATTGGAAATTCCAAAATTTCAGTCAAGGTAAGGCAAGGCAAGGCAATTCCATGTAAGGCAAGACAATTCCAGGCAAGGCAATTCCAGTCAAGGCAAGGCAAGACAAGGCGAGGAAACTCGAAACAAGACAATTCCAGGCAAGGCAAGGTCACGTAAGACAAGGCGATTCCAGGCGAGGCAACTCCAGGCAAGGGAAGTCAAGGAAATTCCAGGCAAAAGAATTCTATGCAAGGGAAGGTAAGGCCAGGAAAGAAAGGGCAATTTCAGGCTAGGCAATTCCAGGCAAGAGAAGGCAAGGCTATGCAAGGCGATTTCAGGCAAGGCAAGGCAAGGCAAAGCAGGGCAATCCCAGTCAAGGCAATTTGAGGCAATGCAAGGTAAGGAACAACAGGGCAATTCCAGGCAAGGCAAGACAGGGCAAATTCAGTCAAGGCAATTCCAGTCAAGTCAAGGCAAGAAAAAACAAGGCAATTGCAAGCAAGGCCAGGCCAGACAAGGCAAGGCAGGGCAATTTCATGCAAGGCAATTCCTGGCAAGGCAACTCCTGGCAAGGCAATTCCATGCAAGGCAATTCCACTCAAGGCAAGACAAGGAAGCCAAGGAAATTTTAGTTAAGGTAATTCCAGGCAAGGCAAGGCAAGTTAATTCCAGGCAAAGAAATTCCAGGCAAAGCAATTCCATGCAAGGCAAGGCAATAAAAGGCAATTCCAGGCAAGATAAGGCAACAGAGGGTAGTTCAAAACAAGGCACGGGAAGAAAAAGGAATGAGAGCAATGCAAGGAATGGGAATTCCAGGCAATGCAAGACAAGGAAGGCAAGGCAATTCCCAGCAAGACAATTTTATGCAAGGCAGGGCAATTTCAGGCAAGGCAATTCCAGGCAAGGCAATTCCAGGCAAGGCAATTCCAGGCAAGGAAAGGCGAGGTAAGCCAAGGCAATTCCAGGCAAGGCAAGGAAAGGCAAGGGACAGCAAGGGAATTGCAAGCAAGGCCCGGCCAGGCAAGGCAAGGCAGGGCAATTTCAAACAGAGCAATTCCAGGCAAAAGAAGGCAAGGCAGGGCAATTCGAGGCAAGGCAATTTCAGGCAAGGCAAGACAAGTCAGCACGAGGCAATTCTAGGCAAGGCAATTTCAGGAAAAGCAACTAAAGGCAAGACAAGGAAATTTTATGCAAGGCAAGAGAAGGCAAGGCAAGAAAGTGTAATTACAGGCCAGTCAATTCCACAAAAGGCAAGGAAAGAAAAGATAAGAAAAGAAAAATCCATGTAAGGCAGTTCCAGACAAGGCAAGTAATGCAAGGAAATTTCAGGCAAGACAAGTAAGGCAAGGAAATTTCAGGCAAGGCAAGAATAGGCAATCCAAAACAAGGCAAGGCAAGGCAAAACATTCCGAGGCAGGGCAAATCCAGGCAAGGCAAGGCAATTCCAGAAAAGGCAACTCCAGAAATGGCAATTCCAGACAAGGCAAGGGAAGAAGAGGCAATGCAAGGCATGGCAATTCCAAGCAAGGCAATTCCGGGCAAGACAAGTCAATTCGAGGCAAGGCAATTCCAGTCAATGTAAGACAAGGCAATTCCAGGCAAGGCAAGTTAATTCCAGGCAAGGCAATTTAATTCCAGGCAAGACAAGGCAAGTCAATTCCAGGCAAGACAAGGCAAGTCAATTCCAGGCAAGGCAAGGCAACTCAATTCCAGGTAAGGCAAGTCAGTTCCAGGCAAGGCAAGGCAAGACAACTCCAGGCAAGACAATTCCAGGCAAAGCAAGGAAAGACAGGGCAAGGCAATTCCAGACAAAACAATTCCAAGCAAGGCAAGACCAGGCAAGAAAAGGAGATTCCAGTCAAGGAAATTTCAGGCAAGGGAAGTCAAGGCAATTCCAGGCAAAACAATTCTAGGCAAGGGAAGGTAAGGCCAGGCAAGACAAGGCAATTTCAGGCTAGGAAATTTAATGCAAGTCAAGTCAAGGCAAGGCAGTTCTAGGCAAGGCAACTCCAGGCAATGCAAGGCAAGGAAAGGTAAAGCAATTTCAGCAAAGCAAGGCAAGGCAAGGCAATACAAGGAAAAACAATTCCTGGCCAAAAAAAGCAATGTAATGCAATGCAATGCAATGCAATGCAAGACAATTCCAGGCAAGGCAAAACAAGGCAAGGCAACTCAAGCCAAGGCAATTCCAGGCAATGCGTTGCAAGGCAAGGCAAGGCAATTTCCATCAAGGCAATGCAATGCAAGGCAAGGCAAGTCAATTCCAGGCAAGGCAATTTCAGGTAACGCAAGAAAAGTCAAGGCAAGGAAACTCCAAGCAAGTTAATTCAAAGCAAGGCAGGGCAAGGCAATTTCAGGCAAGGCAAAACAAGGCAACGCAATTCCGGACAAGACAATTTCAGGCAAGACAAGGAAAGGCTAGGCAAGACGATTCCAGGCAAGGGACGTCCAGGCAATTCCAGGCAAGGCAATTCTAGGCAACAGAAGGTAAGACCAGGCAAAACAAGGCAATTCCAGGCAAGGCGATTTTAGGAAAGGTAAGGCAAGGCAAGGCAAGGCAACTCAAGGCAAGGCAATTTCAGTTAGTGCAAGGAAAGTCAACGCAGGGAAAACCCAGGAAAGGCAATTCCAAGCAAGGCATGGCATGGCAATTCCAGGCAAGGAAATTCCAGGTAAGACAGGCCAATTCCAGGCAAGGCAATTCCAGGCAAGGCAAGGCAAGGCAAAGCAGGGCAAGGTAATTCCTGACAAGAAAATTTTAGGAGCAGCGATTTCAGGCAAGAAAAGGCAAGGCAAGGCAATTCCAGGCAAGGGAAGGCAATTCCAGGCAAGGCACGACAACGCAAAACAAGGAAAGGGGAGGCAATTCCAGGAAAGGCAATTTTCAAGGCAAGGCAAGGCAATGCAAGGCAAGGCAATTCCATGAAAGTCAAGGCAAGGCAAGATAGGGCAATTCCAGGCAAAGCAATTCCAGGCAAGTGTAGGCAAGGCAAGCAGGACAGTTCCAGTCAAGGTAATTTCAGGCAAGGGAAGGCAAGGCAATGGCAGATCAGGGAAGGCCAAGCAATTGCAGGCCCGGGAAGGCCAGTTTAAGCCATTCCAGGCCAGGCCAGGTCACACCAAGCCATTTAAGGCCAGGCCAGGGCATTACAATCCAGGCCAGGCGAGGTCAGGCAATTTCAGTTCAGGACAGGAAAGGCCAGAAAATTCTAGGCCAGGACAGACCAGGCAATGAAAGGTAAGGCAAGGGAAGGCAAGGCAATTTCAGGCACGACAAGGAAAGACAATTCCAGAAAAAAAAGGCAAGACAAGTCAAGGCAAGGCAATTTCAGGTAAGGGAAGGCAAGGCAAGACAAGGCAAGGCAATTCCAAGCAAGGGAATTCCAGGCAAGGGAAGGCAGAACAATTTTTCTCAGGGCGATTTCTCTCAAGGCAGCTTGAGGCAATGCAAGTCAAGTCAAGGTAGGGCAATTTCAGGCAAGGCAAGTCAAGGCAGGGCAATTTCAGGCAAGGGAAGGCAGGGCAATACCAGTCAAGGTAATTCCAGGCAAGACAAAACAAAGAAAGGCAAGAAAGTTGCAAGCAAGGCCAGGCCTGGTAAAGCAAAACAGGGCAATTTCACGCAAGGCAATTCCAGGCAAGGCAAGGCAAGTCAGGGCAATTCCAGGCAAGGCAAGTCAGGGCAATTCCAGGCAAGGCAAGTCAAGAAAATTCTAGGCAAGGCAAGAGAAGTCAAGGCAAGGCTATTCCAGGGAAAACAATTCCAGGCAAGTGAAGGCAATTTCAGGCAAGGTAATTCTAGGCAAGGCAATTTCAGGCAAGGCAATACCAGACAAGGCAAGGCAAGAAAACACAACTCAATTCCTTGCAAGCTAATTCCAGGTAAGGCAAGGCAAGTAAAAGCAAAGAAATATTAGGCAAGGAAAGGCAGAAAAAGGCAAATCCAGGCAACTCAATTCCAAGCAAGTCTAGGCAAGGCAATTTCAGGCAAGGCAATTCCAAGCAAGTGTAGGAAAGGCAATGTCAGGCAAGGCAATTCCAAGCAAGGCCAAGCAAGGCAATTTCCAGCAAAACAATTCCAGGTAAGGCAAGGAAAAGGAAGACATGGCAATTCCAGGTAAGGCAATTTGAGACAATGGAAAGCAATATAAAACAGGGCAATTTTAGACAAGGCAAGGAAAGGCAAGGTAGGGCAATTCCAGGAAAGTCAGAAAAAGGCAAGATAGGGAAATTCCAGTCAAGGCAATTCCAGGCCAGGCAAGGCAAAGCAGGACAATTCCAGGCAAGGCAAGGCAAGAAAATTTCATGTAAGGCAATTCTAGAAAAGGCAAGTCAAGACAAGGCAGTTCCAGGAAAGCCAATTCCAGGCAAGGCAAGGCAAGACAAGGCAGAGAAAGGTAATTCCAGGCAAGGCAATTTCAGCTAAGGAAAGGCAAGGCAAGGCAAGACAAGGCAGGCAATGGCAATTTCAGGTAAGGCAAGACAAGGCAATGCAAGGCAATTGCAGGCAAGGCAGGGCAGTTCCAGGCAAGGTTAAACAAGGCAAGGCAGGGCAGTTTCTGTCAAGGCAATTTCAGGCAAGGCAAGCCAGGGCACAACAAGGCAATTTCAGGCCAGGACAGGCCATTGCAGGCCAGGACAGATTAGTCCAAGCCATTCCAGGGCTGGCCAGGCCAAGCTAAGCAATTTCGGGCCAGGCCAGGCCAGGCAATTCCATCCCAGGACAGAAAATGCCAGGCAATTCTAGATCAGGCCAGGCCAGGCAATGCAAGGCAAGGCAAGGGAAGGCAAGGTGAGACAATTTCAGGCAAGGCAATTCCAGGAAAGTAAAGGGAAGACAAGTCAAGGCAAGGCAATTCCAGGCTAGGAAATTCCAGGTAAGGCAAGGCAAGTCATGGCAGGCAATTCCAGGAAAGTCAACTTCAAGCAAGGCAAAACAAGGCAATTCTACACAAGGCAAAACAAGAAAATGGAACTCCAGGCAAAAAAAAAGGCAATTTTACTCAAGAAAAGACAAGGCAAGAGAGCACAATTCTACGCAAGGCAATGCCAGCCAAGGCAAGACAGGGCAAGTCAGGGCAATTCCAGGCAAGGTAATTCCAGGAAAGGCTATGAAAGGCAAGGCAGGGCAATTTCATTCAAGGCAATTTCAGGCAGGGCAAGGCAAAGGAAGGCAAGGCAATTGCAGGTGAGGCCAGGCCAATCAAGGCCATTTCAGGCAAGACTAGGCAAGGCCACTGCAGGCCAGGCCAGGCCACTTCAAGACATTTCAGTCCATGCCAGGCCAGGACAGGACAGACCAGGCCAAACAATTCCAGACTAGACCAAGCAAGGCCATTCCAGGTCAGGTCAGGTCACTCGAAGCCATTTCACGCCATGTCAGACCAGGCCAGACCATACTATTCCAGACCAGGCCAGGCAATTTTAGGACAGGACAGGACAAACAGTGCAAGGCAAAGCAAGGCAAGGCAATGCAATTCCAGGCAAAGCAAGGCAATTCTGGGCAGTGCAAGGCAAGGCAAGGTAAGGCAATTTTATGCAAGGCAAGGCAATTCCAGGCAAGCTAAGGCAAGGAAAGGTAGAGCAATTCCAGGCAAGGGTAGGCAAGGCAGGGCAGGGCAGTTCCAGTCAAGGCAAGGCAAGAAAAGCAAAGCAATGTCAGGCCAGGCCAGGCCAGGGCATTGTAGGCCAGGCCAGGACAGACCACTCCATGTCATTCCAGGCCAGATTAGGCCAAGCCAAGCATGGCAGGCCAGGCGAGGACAGGGAAGGCCAGGCAATTCCAGACAAGGAAATTTAAGGTAAGGGAAGGTAAGTCCAGGCAAGACAGTACAATTCCAGGCTAGGCAATTTCAGGCAAGGCAAGGGAATTTCAGGTAAGGCAAGGCAAAACAAAGCAAGGAAATTCCAGGAAAGGCAAATCCAGGCAAGGCAAAGCAAAGGAAGGCAGGGTAATTCCAGGCAAGGCAATTTGAGGCAATGCAAGGCAAGGCAAGGCAGGGTGATTCCAGGCAAGGCAAGACAAGGCAAGGCAAGGCAAGGCAAGGTAGGGAAATTTCCAGCAAGACAATTCCAGGCAAGGCAAGGCAGGGCTATTTCAGTCAAGGCAATTCCAGGCAAGTGAAGGCAAGGCAATTGCAAGCAAGTCCCAGACAGGCACAGCAACTTCAGGCAAGGCAAGGAAAGGCAGAGCAATTCCAGGGAAGGCAATTCGAGGCAATGCAAGGCAAGGCAAGGCAGAAAAATTTCAGCAAGGCAATTTCAGGCAAGGCAAGGCAAGGCAAAGTAGGGCAATTCCAGGCAAGGCAATTCCAGGAAAGGCTATGAAAGTCAAGTCAGGGCAATTTCAGTCAAGGTAATTCCAGTCAAGGCAAGGCAATTGCAGGCAAGACCAGGCCAGACAAGTTTATTTCAGGAAAAACCAGGGAAAGCTAGGCTCTTGCAGGCAAGGCTAGGCCAGGCCAGTTTCTTGCAGGCCAGAACAAGCCAGGCAAGACCATTTCAGGCCAGATCAGGCTACTCCAAGTCATTTCAGGCCATGCCAGTTTAGGCCAGGCCAGCCAATCTATTTCAGACCAGGCCAGGCCAGACCAGGCCAGGCCAGGCCAGGCTATGCCAGGCCAGTAAATTCCAGCCCAGGTCAGGCAAGGCCAGGCAATTCTAGGACAGGCCAGGACAGGAAATGCAAGGCAAGGCAAGGCAAGGCAAGACAATTCTAGGCAAAGCAAGGCTATTCCAGGCAAGACAATTCCATGCAAGGCAAGGCAAAGCAAGGTAGGGCAATTCCAAGCAAGGAAATTACAGGCAAGTTTAGGCAAGGCAAGGCAAAGCAGGGCAGTTCCAGTCAAGAAAATTCCAGGAAAGACAAGTCAGGGGAAGGCAAAGCAATTGCAGGCCAGGGAACACAAGTATAAGCAATTCCAGGACAAGTCAGGACAGAAAATTCCAGCCCAGGAAAGGTAAGGCTAGGCAAGGCCAGGCTATTCTAGGCCAGGAAAGAACAGACATTGCAAGGGTAGGCAAGGCACAGCATGGCAAGGCAAGTCAAGTCAATTCCAAGAAAGGCAATTCCAGGAATGAAAAGAAAAGACAAGTCAAGGCAACGCAATTCCAGGCTAGGAAATTCTAGGCAAGGTAAGGCAAGGAAATTCCAGAAAAGGAAAGGCAAGACAAGGCAAGGTGAGGCAATTCCAGGAAGGGCAATTCTAGGCAAGGCAAGGCAATTCCTGGCAAGGCAAGGCAAGGCAAGGCAGGGAAATTCCAGGCAAGGCAAGGCAAGGCAGGGTAATTACAGGGAAGGCAATTACAGGCAAGGCTGTAATTAAGGCTAGAAAAGGAAAGGCAATTGCAGGCAAGGCCATTGTTGGCCAGGCCATTTCAGGCCAGGACAGACAAAGCCAGAAAAGACCATTGAAGGCCAGCCCAGGCCAGAGCAGGCAGGAACAGGCCAGGCCAGGCCATTCCAGGCCATGTCAGGCCAATCCAGGCAATTTCAAACCAGCTTAGGCAAGGCCAGGCAATTTTAGCTCAGGACAGGCAAGGCCAGACAATTTCAGGCCAGGTCAAACTAGACCAGGCAATGTAATGCAAGACAAGGCAAGGAAAGGCAAGGCAAGGAAATTCCAGGCTAGGCAAGGCAATACAATCTAAGGAAAGGCAAAGCAATGCAACTCCCAGCAAGGCAATTCGAGGCAATGAAAGCCAAGGCAAGACAGGGCAATTCCATGCAAGCAAGGCAAGGCAGGGCAATTCCAAGCAAGATAATTACAGGCGAGGCAAAACAAAGCCAGTCAAGGCAATTCCCAGCAAGGCAATGCAAGACAAGGCAAGGAAATTCCAGAAAAGGCAAGTCAAGGCAAGGGAATTCCAGGCAAGGTAACACAAGTCAAGTCAAGTCAAGGAAATTCCAGGAAAGGAAATTCCATGCAAGGCAATTTCAGGCAATGCAAGGCAAGGTAAAATAGGGCAATTCCAGGCAAGGCAATTTCAGGAAAGGCAAGGCAAGGCAAGGCAATTCCATGCAAGGCAATTCTAGGCAAGGCAAGAAAATAAAAGACAATCCAGGCAAGGCAATTTTAGGCAAGGCAAGGCAATTTCAGGCAAGGCAAAGCAATTTCAGGCAAGGCAAATTCAGGCAAGAAAACCTGAGGCAGGTTAATTCCAGGCAAGGCAATTTCAAGCAAGGCAAGAAAACACAAGGCAGGGAAAGACAATTCTTGGCAAGGCAATTCCAGGTAAGGCAAGGCAAGGAAATTCCAGGTAAGGCAAGACTAAAAAGGAAAGGCAACTCCAGGCAAGGCAAGACAATTACAGGAAAGGCAAGATAAGGCAGGGAAATTCCAGGCAAGGCAAGGCAAAGGAAGGAGAGTAAATACCAGGAAAGGCAAGGCAAGGCAATTTTAGGCAAGGCAATGCAAGGGAAGGACAGGCAATTCCAGGAAAGTGAAGGCAAAATAGGGCAATTCCAGGAAAGGTAATTCCAGGAAAGGCTATGAAAGGCAAGGCAGGGCAATTTTAATCAAGGCAATTTCAGGCAAGGCAAGACAGGGCAAATCCAGGCACGGCAAGGCAAAGCAAGTCAATTAAAGGCAGGGCAAATGTAGGCTAGGCAAGGCAAGACAAGCCAAGGCAAGGCTATTCCAGGCAAAACAATTCCAGGCAAGGCAAAGCAATTCTAGGCAAGGCAATTCCAGCCAAGTCAAGTCAATTCCAGGCAAGGCATGGCAAGGCAAGGCAACACAATTCTATGCAAGGTAATTCCAGGTAAGGCAAGGAAAGGCAGTTCCAGGCAAGGCAATTTCAGGGAAGGAAATTCTAGACAAGGCAATTCCAGCCAAGTCAAAGCAATGCAAAGCAAGAAAATTCCAAGCAAGACAATACCAGGCAAGTCATGGCAAGGCAAGGCAATGCAATTATATGCAAGGCAATTCCAGGTAAGGCAAGGCAAGGCAATTCCAGGCAATGCAAGGCAATTCCAGTCAAGGCAAGGCAAGGCAAGAAAAGGCAATTACAGGTAAGGCAATTTTGGGCAAGGCAAGGCAAGTCAATTCAATGCAGGGCAAATTCAGGCAAGGCAGGGCAATTCCAGGCAAGGCAATTTGAGACAATGCAAAGCAAGGTAGGGCATTTTCAGGCAAGGCAACTCCAGGAAAGGCTATGCTAGGCAAGGCAGGGCAATTTCAGTCAAGACAATTCCAGGCAAAACAAGGCAAGGCAAGGCAATGCAATTTTAGGCAAGGCGTGGCAAGGCAAGACCATTTCAGGCAGGACCAGGCAAGGCTAGCTTTTTGCAGGCATGGCTAGGCTAGGCCAGGCCCTTGCAAGCCAGGCTAGGTCAGTCTAAGCCATTTCAAGCTATGTCAGGCCAGGTCAGGCCAAACCATTCCAGGCTACTCCAGACCAAACCAAGAAATTCCAGCCCAGGCCTGGCAAGACCAGGCAATTCTGGGACAGGCAATGCAAGGCAAGGAAAGGCAAGGCAATGCAAGGCAAGGCAATGCAAGGCAAGGCAAGGCAAGGAAAGGCAAGGAAAGCACAAGCCAAGGCAATTCCAGGCAAGGCATGGCAAGGCAATTCCAGGCAAGGCAAGGCAATGCAAGGCAAGGGAATTCTAGGCAAGGCAATTCCATGCAAGGAAAGAAAATTAAAGGCAATTCCAGGCAAGGCAATCTCTGGGAAGGTAAGGTAAGGCAAGGCAAGGAGGGGCAATTCCAGGCAAGGGAAGGCAGGTCAAGGTAGGGAAATTCGAGGCAATGCAATTCGAGACAAAGAAAGGTAAGGCAAGGCAGAATAACTCTAGACAAGGAAATTCGTGGCAAGGCAAGGCAGGGCAATTCCTGGCAAAACAATTCCAGGTAAGGCAAGGCAAGGCAAGGCAAGGCAAAACAAGGCAGTTCTAGGCAAGGCACAAATAAGCAAGGAGAGGCAAGTATAGGCAAGACAAGGGAAGGGAAGACGATGCAAGGCAGGGTAATTGAAGGCAATGCAATTTTAGGCAAGGCAAGGCAATTCCAGGCAAGGTAGGGTAATTCCAGGCAAGGCAATTTGATGCAAGGCAGGGCAAGGCAAGGCAAGTCAGGGCAATTCCAGGCAAGGCAATTCCAGGCAAGGGAAAACAAGGCAAGGCAAGGCAATTCTAGGCAATGCAAGGCAAGGGAAGTCAAGAAAAGGCAATTCCAGGAAAGGCAAGTGAATACAAGACAAGACAAGGCAATTTCAGGCAAGGCAATTTTAGGTAAGCCACGTCAAGGCAATGCAAGGCAATTCTGGGTGAGGCAAGGCAAGGCAATTTCAGCAAGGTAATTACAGTCAACACAAGGCAATTCTAGGCAGGGCAATTCCATTCAAGGCAATTTCAGGCCAGCAAGGCAAGGAAATCCCAGGGAATTCTAGGCCAGGCAAGGCAAGACAAAAGAAGGCAAGGCAATTCCAGACCAGGCAAAGCAAGCCATGGAAAGGCAATTTCAGACAATTCCCAGCCAGGCAAGGCAAGTGAAGGCAATACCAGGCCAGGGAAGGCAAGGCAAGCAATTCCAGACCAGACAAATCAGGGCAAGGCAAGGGAATTTCAGGAAATTCCAGGCAATTTCAGGCCAGGCCAGGGAAGGCAAGGCAATGCAAGTCAATTTTAGGCCAGACCAGGCCAGGCAAGGCAAGGAAACTCTAGGCCAGGCAAGGCAATTCCAGACCAGGCAAATAAGGCAAGGTAAGGGAATTCCAGACAAATCCAGGCCAGGCAAGGCAAGGCAATGCAAGGCAATTCCAGGTCAGGCAAGGTAAGGCAAGGCAAGGCAATTTCAGGCCAAGCAAGGCAAGGCAAACCAAGGCAATTCCAGCCAGGTAAGGAAAGGAAAGGCAACTCATGGCAAGGCAAGGAAAGGCAAGGCAAGGTGATTCCAGGCCAGGCAATGCAATGCAAGGCAAGACAAGGCAATTCCAGGCCAGGCCAGGCAAGGCAAGGCAATGGAAATTCAATTCCAGGCCAGGCAAGGCAATTTCAGGCCAAAGGCAAGGTAATTTCAGATCAGGCCAGGCAAGGCAAGGCAAGGCAAATCAATTGCAGGCCAGGCCCAGCAAGGCAAGGCAAGGCACTTCTCCAATTTCTCTCCCTCACTGGCATTTTAGAGGATGCAATGCAATATGGTGAGGGGAGGAAAGGCCACGGAGGTGGTCCCCGGAAAACCTGGATTTGCATGCATCATTGCACTTACTGTCTTCTGCAGTCTTGAGGTTTGATGCTGCCTGGGCCTGGGTTTTCTCATTTCTCCAAAGGCAGGACTGGATGGGCCTTCTTAAAGTATGCCCGTGGAACTTTCCATAATATAAGTGTCTGTCCAAAGCCCATTTAGACTTAGCCCTCCATGACTATCCTCAGACAGGAAGGAGGCTTCTACACACCTGTTCTGTACCTATCTCAGTGCTTAAGTACTGGATGCAGGGTCTTGATAAATATGTGTTGACTGAACAAAAGAATGCATGAATGAAAAAAATGGTCAGCTATGCTTGGAAAGTAGTGGCAGTCTGAGACCCACCTTAGCACTGGTGCCAGCTGCCTGGGGTTAGCACCTCAAAACCCAGAAGGCTGATTTCCCCACAGAAATCAATACAAGAGAAACCATCAATAATTGCATCTCCCTGTGTATTTCCTTGTGGCTAGCCTTGCCCTCTATCTAGGCTTTATGCAGGTTTCCCATAACTGCCAGACTGGAGGAACGCTCATAGGAAAGATAGCAGCAACGTAAGAGTTGGCCAGGGTGAATGTTAACACATAAGTTCACAGAGAGGATGTGTGTTTCATTACAGTCTTTTTTTCTGAGTATTCATGGTTTTGACTTTTGGTTGTAGAACAAGTGCTTAAACTCCTTTATCTTCAGCTTGCCATAAGCCACTTTCATCATGCCAATCTTCCAAAGTCCACAAAGTTGTCTTCTTTGTGCCAGGCAACGTGCCAGTGGTTCACAAGTATCCCTTCATCCCATGCTCACAACAGCTCACAAGGTTGGCAGGATGAACCTGCTTTTGAGAGGCTGGGTCATTGGCCCAATGTCTCACAGCTAGTGAGTGCCAAGCTGAAAATGAGAGCAGGCTGTGCTCATAAGTTCAAAACCCACTTTCTGTCTCAGGCACTCAGTAGTGTTCACTGAGTGCACTGACTTGAATAGAATCTTTTATTTCTTCCTCTTAATCTTCACCTTCTGGGTAGAGAATAGTGATCTATTGAACATGTCTCTTATTGATTGATTGATTGAGAAAGAGCTTCATTTCATCACCCAGGCTGAAATGCCATGGCATAATCTTGGCTAACCGCAACCTCTGCCTCCCAAGTTCCAGCAATTCTTGTGCCTCAGCCACCAGAGTCATTGGGACAACAGGTACCTGCCACCATACCCAGCTAATTTATGTTATTTTTTCTTTTTTTGAGATGGAGAGTCATTGTTGCCAAGGCTGGAGTGCAGTGGCGTGATCTCAGCTCAGTGCAACCTTCCAGGTTCCAGTAATTCTCCTGCCTCAGCCTCCCAAGGAGCTGGGATTATAGGTGTCCACCGATACTGAGCTGATTTTTGTTATTTTAGTAGAGATGGGTTTTCACCATGTTGACCAGGCTGATCTGGAAATCCTGACCTCAGGTGTTACACCTGCCTCCACCTCCCAAAATGCTGGGATTACAGGTGTAAGCCTAGACCCCCAGCTAATTTATTTATTTATTCATTTATTTTATTAGACAGGATGTCACTCTTGCCCACATTGGAGTGCAGTGGCATGACCTAAGCTCACTGCAACCTCCACTTCCCAGGCTTAAGGAATTCTACTGCCTCAGCTTCCCAAGTAGCTGGGATTACAGGCATGCACCACCATACTTAGCTAATATTTGTATTTTTAGTAGAGATAGGGTTTCACCATGTTGGCCAGGGTGATTGTGAATTCCTGACCCAAATGATCCACCCACCTCAGCCTTCCAAAGTGCTGGCATTACAAGCATGAGCCACCATGCCAGGCCAATTTTTTTATTTTATTTTTGTAGAAACAGGGTTTCACCATATTGGCCAGGTCTTGATCTGCCAACCTCGGCCTCCCAAAGTGCTGGAATTACAGGCATGAGCCACTCCACCCTTGTCTTTTTTTATTTAAAGAGACAAGATGGCAGTGATTAAGATCTTATATTCTGTAGCAAAACTTTGTTGTGCAAATGCCAGCTCTGTGATACCTTAGGCCATTTACCCAACCTCCCTGATTCTTAGTTTTTTCAGTGGTACAGTTGGGATAAGGATGCTTGGCTCATAGGATTGTTGTCAAGATCAAATGAGATATGTGTAAAAGTGCTTACCATGATGCCTGCACAAAAGAGGAGCTCAATAAACATCAGCTGTTTTCACCTTCATTGTCATGACAATTCCCCTCCGCTTTCTGTAGGATGCCTCACGTAATGCAATTAACAAGCAGGTAGCTCACAGATAATGTTCTGATCCTGCTGTTTTTAAAGAATGGGCAGTGGCACCATGCCTGTAATCTTAGCACCTTGGGAGGCTGAGGTAGGTGAATCACTTAAGCCCAGGAGTTCAAGACTAGCCTGGGCAAAATGGCAAAACCCTGTCTCTACAAAAAATACAAAATAGCCAGGTGTGGTGGCGCATGCCTCTAGTCCCAGCTACTGGGGAGGATGAGGTGATAGAATCTCTTGAGCCCAAGAGATGAACACTGTACTGAGCCCTAAGCATGCCACTGCACAACATAGTGAGACCCTGTCTCAAAAAAATAAAATAAGGATGGAGGATTGGAAATTAGGGATGACTGTTGGAAAGGAATTTGTTAGTCAAGATATGTCTTAGTAATAGCCAAAGAAGACCTCAAACACTTTTTTTTGTTTTATTTAAAATGTTATACAATTTTATATTGAAACTAAATTATAAGGGAAAAAATGTCTGCTCTTTCTTCCCCTAAACAAATTAACGTTTTTATTTTTATCTTACTTTTCCATCCTTTCATTTGTTTGGTGAACTTTTATTTTCAGATTAATTTCTATCAAGTTATGTATGGTGATTCTCCTTTAACTCCTTTTAAAATGGTACTGAGATGTTTAAAACAAAAAACAGCATATCCCTGCGCCACCCCAAACCTGCTCCCCAAATATGATTCCTTTGCTTCTTCTGACATTTACCTCCATATTTCTAAACATGCTGTGATATTGTTAATTCATAATTTGTTAATTTCAGATATTATGTATTGACTTCCAATAGATGAAAATTACATTATCTTTCTGCCACCACTTCTCTCTTTTATTACAGTTAAATCATGATATTAATTAAATGATACGCAGCATTTATATTATTATAACAAGTAAGCATCTTCACTGCTGAGGCAACTAAGTGTACTCTTTGTTGAGACGGAATCTCTCACTGTCACCCAGGTGGAGTGCAATGGCGTGATATCAGCTCACCGCAACTTCTACCTCCAGTCACACACAAGGATCAGTCTGGCCAGGCTGTCAGTTAAATGACAGTGATCCCACACTGCAGTGTCTCTCAGCAGCACAGGATGGATTTCTCTGCCATGTTATGCATCCCACCTGGGTCATCTGAGACTGCTCCTTGTGCACTTCACTTCATGATCTGTCTGCTCCTGAAAGAGGGAAAAGAGAACTTGGTGAACCACGTCCTGGCTCTTTTTTTTTGAGATGGAATCTCTCTGTCACCCAGGCTGGAGTGTAGTGATGCAATCTTGGCTCACTGCAACCTCCGCCTGCTGGGTTCATGCAGTACTCCTTCCTCAGTCTCCCAAGTGGGATTACAGGTGCCCACCACCCCTGGCTAATTTTTTGTATTTTAGGTAGAGACGGGGTTTCACTATGTTGACCACACTGTTCTCGAACTCCCGACCTCATGATCTGCCCATCTTGGCCTCCCAAAGTGCTGGAATTAAAGGCATGAGCAACCGCACCCAGCCAGAAATGTACTTTATGTATTTTTTCTGATAAATCCCCTCCCCTCCTGCCCTACATATAATAATTGTTTTAATTTTTTCTTGCATAATTTTTTTAAGATGGGGTTTTACCATGTTAGTCAGGCTAGTCTTGAACTCCCAAGGTGATCCGCCCACCTTGACTTGGATTACAGACATAAGCCACCACGCCCGGCCTACTTGTATAATTTTTCATGTAGTTAGTCTTAGTTGTTTTCTATCACACTTGTTGTATTAATTACCCTGCCAAATCATCAGATATTCCATCAATTCCATCCCCCCTTTCCCCAGAGAACTTCATCCCAGAGCCCTCTGTTCTCCAGCCCCAACCAGGTTTGTGCTATCTAGACCTGTGTCCAGACAAGAACAAACATCCTGTCATGGTCAAATCTCTCATGTCCTGGATGTTGTGTCTTCTTTCTCAAGGGTTACTCCCTCATTTTGCTGCAGCAAATCCTCCTGAAATTTTCTAAGAATATGTATGAGGATGGATATAGACACACACACATATCATATATGTTCCTGATCTACATATATGTACATCTACGTGTATATTAGAAATATACATGTTAAGTCTTTTCGTGTGAAATATCTTTATTCTACCCTCATAACTTTTTTTGATAATTTGGCTGGGTATGAAAAGTCTGTGTTAAATATAATTTTCCCTCAGAATTTTGAAAGCATTGCATTCTAGGAAATGGTACATATGCTAAGAAAATCAATGTTATTACATTTCTTATCCGTTTTTATGACACTTAATTTTTCTCTCTGGAAACTTTTAGGAACTTCTTTTTATTTCTGATATTACAACCATTTTAAAATTTGGGGCCTTGGTCTGCTCTGCTTGCTCATTTTTAATTCTGTACCTTTTTAGTAGACAACTGAAGTGAAGAGGAGGGGAAGAGACTTTTAAATATTTTGCTATTAAAAATTGTGAAAAGTTTCTATCAGATGGGGAGACTGCAGAAAAGGCTTCTCTTGCCTTCCAAGGAGGTGTAGCAGGTGTGAGCAATACTAGTGCCATGTGCCTTTCACACAGGGTTTGCATCTTCTTATTATTGCTGATATTACAACAGTTTTAGAATTTGGGGTCTTTGTTGCTGTTTTTGTGCAGTCCATTTAGTACCCATTTTAATTCAGCAATGTGATACTGTGAAATATGTATTTGGTTTTCAACCCCTTTTTCTGGCATAGAAACTCCTAAAATACTTAGAATCTCCAAAATGGTATATACTAATGATTCATTGATGGCTGGCAGCCTCTAGGCAGTTGAGGATGGGGGCTGCCTAGAGGGACCAATCCTACCTGGAAGGACCAAGGTAGGATTAGAGGGCTGGGATGTTCAGCCCCACTCCTTTCACCCTTACATCTGGGAAGGGGAGAGGGGACTGAAGGTTAAGTTGATCATCAATAGCCAGTGGTTTCATCAGTCATGCTCATGTGCAGCTCCACAAAAACTCAAAAGAACCTGGTTCAGAGAGCTTCCAGGTAGTGGAACATGTGGAGGTTCCTGGAGGAGGAAGCACCTGGGGAGGAGGGAGCACCTGGGAAGGAGGGCACACCTGGTGAGGAGGGCATACCTGGGGAGAAGTGTGCACCTGGGGAGGGCATGGAAGCTCTGTACTCCTTCCCCTGTACCTCACCCTCTGCATTTTTTTCTTTGATATTATTTGTGATATCCTTAAAATAAACTGGTAATCATGTTTCCCTGAGTTCTCTGAGCAGCTCTAGCAAATTAATTGAACTAAAAGAGAGAAGCATGAGAACCTCAAATTGAAGCCAGTTGGTCTTAGATGTTCTGGAGGCCTGGTCTTACAACTGGTGTCGAGAGGATGGGCAGTCTTGGGGCCGAGCACTCTACCTGTGGGATCTGATGCTATATATAAATAGTGTCAGAATTAAATTGGAGAACACCCAGCTGGTGCCTGCTGCAGAATTGATTGCAGCTTGGTGGTGGGAAGAAACCACCCCCACAACATGTAGTCACAGAAGTCTTCTGTGTTGATTGTTGTGGTGTTGTGAGGGCAGGAGAGTTTCTCTACATTCTCAGGGAATATGTGTTCTTCACTTACAGAATGTTTTGTTTCTAGCTTTCCTTTTTTAAAAAATAATTTCTTCCTTCTATTTTTTCATTAGTCTCCTAGAAATCTGGTCAACCATATTTTGTTTCCCAAATTGAATTTCTAATAGTCATATATTTTCTCCTATTTCTATTTGCTCTACTTTCAGAGAAATGTCCTTAATTTCATAGATGAACCCTTCTATTGAATGTTTATTCAATAGAACTGTATCTATTGCGTTTTAAGGTTCAGTTTGCCTGCTTGTTTGTCCATGGTGTCCTGCCCCGTCTTACAGATGCAGTGACGTATCTCTTTGGGGCTATAATCCTTTTACTTGTTTGGGTTTGTTGGTTTGTTTTCTAGTTTTAACAAAGAATTTTATTTGTTGCTAAAAAGTATAATCCAGACAATAGCAACCCACTTCAGGAAGAGTTCTCTAATAAAACATTTTCAGTCATTCTCTCTTCTCTTCACGTGGTGTACTCTTTCATGTACACATAATCAGAAAGCAGACTGATGCATGCAAACCCTGTGTGAAAGGCACAAGGCACTAGTATTTCTCACACCTGCTACACCTCCTTGCAAGCCAAGTAAAGTCTTCTCTGAAATCTCTCCATTTTGATAGAAAAGACCAAGAGGAGAGTGGAAGGGTTTGAGAACACAGTCAGCTTATTCCCAGTGTCACAGGCTAGTGTCCTCCTCTCATTCCTGAGATAGAGAAAAATAGTTTGGCATGCCCCATGGAATACTGGTTTTGGACTTGGTTTCTGATAGTTGTGGTTGCATGTAAGTCTTTTCTTTCAGTTACTATTATGTTTATAGTTTTCATTCAAAATAGCTCTGAACCTTATCTTAGATCTCTCCTCTCCAGCATAGATTAACAAATTAGGTTTGTTAATGTACCACGAGGTCATTCTTTTGATGTTCTGGTAGATTACATTTGCTAATATTTTATTTAGAATTGCATGAATTTATATTCATAAATGAGATTGGGACATAGTTTTTCTTTCTGTGTAAGATTTATCAAGTTTTAGAATTAAGTTTACACAAGCTTTAAAAAAATGAATAGCTTTCCCTCTTTTTCTGTGGTACTGAATGTTCATCAAGTAAGGTGATATCTAGTTTAAATCTAAATGTCTATCAAACTAGAAATGGTCGAATAGATTATTGCTGTATACTATGGAATGTTATACAAATATTAAAGAGAATGAGAATTAGTTGCATAGACCCATCTGTTGTCCTGCAGATGGCCAGAATGTGTTGATGAGTGAGGAAAAGAAATTGCAAACAACTTTTTATAGTATAAATCCATTTTTTTCTTTTTTTGAGACAGAGTCTTTCTCTGTCACCAGGTGCTAGGCAAGAGTTCAGTGGTGTGACCTCGGTTCACTGCAATGAATGGATGCGGTAGACAGATGGTGAGTGGGCCTGCCAGCAAGACCCTGGGGGAGTTTTCCTGCCTCTGAGTGAGTCCACAGACCCATCTGTCAGCTCTCCCAGTCAGGCTCAGGATTGGGCTCTCAGTCCCATGCTCAGACATGAGGGCTCAAACTTAGTGTTGTAAAAATCCATCATTTCAAAGGTTAATGCTTGTTCAGCATTTTGGATATTAACCCACAGTGATACCTTCCCATCATTCCATTCCTCATGAAAGGAAGTCTTCAGCCTGACATTTTTAGCACCCTGGGGAAAAAAAAGCAAGTGGTTAATTTTGTGACTGCAATACCAAAAATGAAGTCAAAAATGGCAACACATTTGCCAGCCTGTTTGTTCCCTTAATTCATGGGCCACTTAAATATATCCTGGGGCCTATTCAGGAATAGAGTTTATGTTACAGAATTGGGGCAACTGGGGCGAATGAGCACCAGCCCCAGATTTGTGACTGGGGCCTGGGGGAGTTCTCTCTGAAAGTCTCCAGCCTCAGTACTCCTGCTGACTACTGCAGCCTCGTTAGCTGATGGCACAGCTGTGTGTGACATCCATACCAGGCTGTCAAAGCCCTCACTACAAATTTGCAAAGCCTTTGCTTCTAGCCCTGTGTAAAATGTCATTTTTTCTTGCCCAGCTGGGAAATAACTGTCTGCAAGGAAGTACACAGAGAGCAAGCTGAAAGGGATAGGAAGTGGAGAGCTGGGTTAGACAGGCAGATTTTCTTTCAAGAGTGAACAACCACAGCAGACAGGGAGGTGACACACGCGGCACTTGTTGTGGCTGAACTGTATCTGTTTGCCTCCTCTCCTCTGTTCTCCAGCCAGCACCCTGTACCTTGAGGGCACAGGGTTATCTGTCCTGCAGCTAAACACCAATGAGTGTTTGTGCATCAGGTTCAAGTTTCTGTCCAAACTGAGGCATCACCACAAACGGGTAAGAATACAGCTTCTGAGTGGATCATGGTCCGCTGATAATACCAGCACAGACTTGTCCCCAAAATCATACCCTAATTTAGAGCAGTGAAGACCCAGAGGTGCTGAGAGAGTCTGAGGAATTCCAAACAGCAGCTTCAGATGGTCAGAAGTCAAAAGAGAAGTGGTGTGGCCGAGGTAAGCAATAGTGAGGGACAGAGTGTATTTTAAAAGCTTTCCTGACATACCCCTGTGTCTTCTTCCCACTTTACCAAGCTATTTATTCTGAAAGAAAGGTGAATTGGAAGACAACTTTCACAGCCCTGCCTCCTGGCATCTTTGTGTAACTTTGTATGACATCTTTTCTGTGTAACTTGGATTAAGCTGCGATTTACCCCCAGGAAGAAAAAAACACCCAAACCAAAGAGCTGCTGCAGGTGGGCAAATGAGCACTCTGCAGCTCAATCTCATGCTGCTGTGCATGGCTACATGGTCAAATATTGATTCTTGTTTAAGTTTGTTTAAAACAGTGGGTCCCAAAGTGTGCTCCCTAGATCAGTAGCCTCAACTTCACCTGGGAACTTGTTATAAATGTGTGTTCTGACTGGGCATGGTGGTTCACACCTGTATCCCAGCACTTGGTGTGGATAGGTGGGTGGATCACGAGGTCAAGAGATGGAGACCATCCTGGCCAACATGGTGAAACCCTGACTCTACTAAAATACAAAAATTAGCTGGGTGTGGTGGTGTGTGCCTGTAGTCCCAGCTACTCAGCAGGCTGAGACAGGAGAATCACTCGAATCCAGGAAGCAGAGGTTGCAGTGAGCCGAGATTGCACCACTGCACTCTAGCCTGGTGACAGAATGAGACTCTGTATCAAACAAAAGAAGAAGAAAAGAAATGTGTGTTCTGTGGCCCCACCCCAGACTTCCCAGGCCAGAAATTCTTAGGGTGCAGCCCAGCAGCTGCTGCCTAACCGCCCCTCAAGTAATTATGCTTATTATTTATTTAGTTAGTTTTTGAAATGGAATTTTACTCTCGTTACCCAGGCTGGAGTGCAATGGCGCGATCTTGGCTCACTGCAACCTCCACCTCCTGGGTTCAGGCAATTCTCCTGCCTCAACCTCCTGAGTAGCTAGGATTACAGGCATGCGCCACCAGGCCCAGCTAATTTTTTGTATTTTTAGTGGAGACGGGGTTTCACCATGTTGACCGGGATGGTCTTGATCTCTTGACCTTGGGATCCACCCGCCTCAGCCTCCCACAGTGCTGGGATTACAGGCATGAGCCACCGCACCCAGCCCCTCAAGTAATTATGATAAAAGCCTTAGTCTGAATACTGCTGGTTTAACTCTGCAAACAGCCACTTGAAAACAAGTTAGGTCTCCCACAGACACAAGCAGCAAAACAGGTGTCCTGTATGATGTTAGATTAGAACCCCCAAACTTGGCTGCTGTGTGATAGTGAAAACCAGGTTTTTCCATCCACTCAGAAGTGAAGGACCCCTTGCCTTTCCTCCAGCGTAACTAAAATGGGGGTTAGAGTGGATATCTGTAATCTCTACCACCCAGAAAATAGCTCAGCACAAATTCAAATATCACTGCAACTAAGTGCCTGCTGGCCCAGGGCAAGTGAACTTGTCCTCCACACTTTTTTACCCCAGAACATTATCAATAGATCCCTGGCTTTCCCATTAAAGGAGGAAGAATCATTTGAAAAAGTTTTTACCTGACTGTGTGCCAGATCTCCACAACCTTATGTCCTCTGGCTCAGTCATCTCCCACTCATTGTTCTAGAATTTGAGAAGCCTAGTTGGGGGCAGGACTGTTTTCCCTTATTCACTGTCTGCTCAGGAAGCCAGATAGAGGTTGCTACTGTTTTTCTTAACAGGAAGAAAAGACCAGAGGAAGCAGGACGAGAATACTGATTTCCCTGACTGGGTAGTTGCTTTATTCTTATTTTTGCTTGAATGTTTAGGAGTGGGTGGGAACAGGGGTCTTTGGGCATAGATAGGTGAGAGGCGTGCGTGTAACCCGTCCACCTTACCTTCTTGCCTTCTCTTCAGTGGTGTTTTACCTGCCACCACTTCGTGGTTGACCCTAACCAGGAGTATGAGGTGACCATTCACCACCTGTCCAAGACCATCCCTGATGGGGACCCAAACCACCAGTCCAAGAATTTCCTCGTGCCTGGTAAGAGCATCCTTCCAAGGCATTCCTTCCTCACTGGACTCTATGAGAAGGAAGCAGCAGGTGGCACAGACACCAGCCCCCTCGCTCAGCAAGGTAGTGACTGGCATTGCCAGTGCCTGAGACCAACAGAACAGAGGCCAGGACTGGGAGTTCTTTGGCATGTGCTGCAGCCTCCACTCCCTGAGACAGAGCCATTCTCTACTGGCACAGCAGTGGACACTGGTCTAAGATGCCACAAGTTTCATGAGAACCAGAGTCCCTCCTTCTACCTAGAGAAGTACCCATCCTGCCCAGAAAATAGCATAAAGGCAAAGCCACAGACCACTCGTGGAGAAGTTGCAGCCTCTGCCCGCAGCCTGGTGCCACCTCCATGGCTTGCTCTCCTCCTCCCACCTTGCATTCTCCCTGCATCAGGCAACACTCATCCCAGTCATGGCACTCTCCTTCCTGTGCCATCCACCCTGCCTGCAGTTACTGCCAGGCTTTTCTTCTCAGGTATCCTTTGACATACATGCACCTTTTACTTCCCCATCCTCCCCAGAGGCTCAGCTGTTACCTGCATTTCTCTTTCTGATTTTAATAGAGGCGGTCTCACTTTGTCACCCAGGCTGTAGTGAAGTATTGCTATCCTAGCTCACTGCAGCCTGGAACTCCTGGGCTCAGGCGATTCTCCTGCCTCAGCCTCCCTATAATTCTCACTTTTCATAGCCAGCTGTGTCAGAAAGCCTGCTTGATAACAAAGTCTGGGTCTTCTGCCCACTTGTGGCATCTCCAGAGCCTCACAAATTGCTTTGCATATAGCAGGTGGTCCGGAAATTCTTAAGGATGATGTTGACTTTCTTCATCCTGGGGACACCCTGCACACATGCATGCGCACACACTCTCAGCTTAACCTGCTGTGTATCCCCGCATGGGGCTCATCAGTCCCTGGCATGGTGCTGCATGCTGTGTGTTTGCTTTTATTGCTCTTTCCTATGGGCTTGAAGTCTCCAAGGGGCAGGGCTTTATCCTGTTTACCACTTAGCTGCAGTGTCAAGAACAGGGCCTGGTGCACCAAGTGCCTTCAGGAGGAATGCACTTGAATTTGGAGGGTTCCCTGAAAGACGATGATCAGTCAAGCAGGCTAACACCCATGCCAAAGTGGGTTCAAACCTGGAGCTCACTCTGAATGGGCCATCCATGGACAGGCTCCCAGTGGAGAAAAGATAGCTCTTCTGGTGTCAGGAGTCTGGAAGAACAGGTTTCTGAAGGCAGAGGCTTCATGAGTTTCCTTTTCTCTGTGTCAGCAGGCTGTCAGGACACCAGGGTGAAGGGAACCACGCCATGCATGAGCGCAGGTAATGGGCTGCCCAGGAGAGCTGCACACATGCACACACACTTTCACTCCCACGCCCTTTCTCACTCCCAGCCTGCATGTGCAACCTTGGCAGGCAGCCTGTGGGACCCCGACATCACTGTGGAGACCCTGGAGGCCCACCAGCTGCGTGTGAGCTTCACCCTGTGGAATGAATCTACCTGTTACCAGGTCCTGCTGCCCAGCTTTCCACATACAGAGAACCACAGCTGCTTCGAGCACATATACCACATGCCTGTGGTAACTGCTATTTTTGACCCTTCTAAGCTCAGAATCACCCTCCAAGCCCCAAGTCTCTTCTCTGCTAGTCTGACAGAATTGTGTTGCCACAGCTTGGAGCTCATGTTGTGCTTACTCTGTAGTGGTCATGGTGCCTTGCCTTTTTCTTCCCTGGTGATCTGATGGTTGATAGAAAGGCGATGGACTTCATCTTGCCCATGACTCAGTCCTCTTCCTTCTTCCCTCCTCCACAGGCTCCCTTGTTCTCTTTGTTTTGCTGTGTTTACTAAAAAAATGATTTGATGATTTAAACAAATGTGGAAATAGAGATAAAGGGGAACTCAAGAAAATAAGTGCCTCACACCTGTAATCCTGATACTTTGGAAGGCCATGGCAGGCTTGAAGTTGGAGTTGGAGCTGCAGTGAGCTGTGATGGCACCACTGCAACTAACTAGGGAAACGGAGCAAGGTGCTGCCTCCTAAAAATGAAAACACTGGTCACAGTGGCTAATGCCTGTAATCCCAGCACTTTGGGAGGCCAAAGTGGGTGAATAACAAGGTCAGAAGTTCAAGACCAGCTGGCCAAGTTAGTAAAACTCCATCTGTACTAAAAGTACAAAAATTAGCTGGGTGTGGTGATACATGCCTGTAATCCCAGCTACTTGGGAGGATGAAGCGGAGAGTTGCTTGAACCTGGGAGGTGGAGGTTTCAGTGAGCTCAGATCATACTTCTGTACTCCAGCCCAGGCAACAGAGACAAAAAAAAAGGAAATTAATGAAATAAAATTGGCTTGGCATGGTGGTTTTTGCCTGTAGTTCCATCACTTTGGGAGGCCAAGTCAGGTAGATCACTTGAGGTCAGGAGTTCAAGATCAGCCTAGCCAATATGCTGAAAACCCATCTGTACTAAAAGTACAAAAATAAGCCAGGTGCACTGGCCCACACCTGTAATTCCAGCTACCTGGGAGGCTGGGCAGGAAAAGTGTGCTGTGTTGCTCTGTACAACTGGTGTGAATGAACACAGATTTGTAGCTTCAATTCCCAGCAGCCAAAGCAAAGAGGGCCTTACCAGTTAATAAATGTACTTACAAATTTACAACAAACTGGCTTCCATGCAAAAATGGAGTTTTTTCTGGAACAGAAACCTGAAAAGGCTTTGTCCCCTGGTGTTACTAAGGGGTGCCCTGGAAAGCCTCTCTGTGGTAGAGCCACAGCATGTTCTCACCCAAGTAGTCTTACCCATCCTTGCCTCTCTCCTCAGCCCAGACCACAGGACTTTCACCAGGGATCCAACATCACACTCATTCTATGCAGTCTTAGAGGGTGCTCTCGCCACCAAGTGCACGTGAGTTAATGTGGTATGGATGGGTGCGGGGAGCAAAATGGGTGGAGAGTGAAGTGTGGGGAGTGAGGAGTGTGCACAGGTGGGGAGTGGTGTGGATGGGAGTGGGGAGTGTGTACAGGTGGAGAGTGTGGTGTGCACAGGAGTGAGGAGTGTGCACAGGTGGAGGTGGTGTGGATGGGAGGAGTGTGCACTGGTAGAGAGTATGGTTTGGGTGAGTGAGGGATGTGCACCAGTGGGGAGTGTGATGTGGATAAAAGTGAGGTGTTTGCACAGGTGGAGAGTGTGGTTTGGGGGAGTGAGGAGAGTGAACACGTGGAGTGAGTGATGCGGCTGGGAGTGAGGAGTGTGCACAGGTGAAATGTGGTGTGGATGGGAGTGAGGAGTGTGCACAGGTGGAGAGTGTGGTGTAAATGGGAGTGAGGAGTGTGCATAGGTGAAGAGTGTTGTGTGGATGGAGTGAGGAGTGTGCACAGGTGGAGATTGTAGTGTGCGGACTGAGGAGTGTGCACAGGTGGAGAGTGTGGTATGGACAGAGAGGGTAGCATGCACAGTCTGTTTTTCCTGATGGTGTACAGAGAAGCCTTGTGCTCTCTCTGGCACCAAACACCACTGGCAGTGAGAATTCATTGCTGGTTGAGACATTGCCCCTGCCTTTCTCCTTTCCAATTCTCCCAGCCTCATCTGGGCAGGCATCCTCTCACCATCCACTCCTTGCTGGAGGGAGACAATGGCCTTTAACCTGCCCTCTCTGCCCATAGATCCAGCCCTTCTTCAGCAGCTGCCTCAAATGACTGCTTCAGACACTAGGTGACTGTTTCCTGCCCAGAAACGCCAGACACTCCAGGTTGGAGACATGCAGCTGTCCAGGGCCACACTGGGAGTGCAGGTGGCTGATGGCCACCAGCTTGGGCTGAGGCCTGACCTGGGTCTGGGGGGTGGTTTGGGAGGAGAGTTTAGTTTAACTTGGAGCTCTTCAGGCCTGAAGTGTGGAGTGGGGTTTAGAGTGTCACTCCCTGGAGTTGGAGTCCTGGCTGCCTTTCATTAGTGATGCATCCTCAGGCAAAATCCTTAACCTTTCTAACCCTCCACTTTCTTTACTGGAAAATGGAGTGGGTTTTAGCCTATAGGCTAGTGCTGCGCCATACACTGAGCACGCAGCTCCAACATGCTGTCCATGTTTAATCCTCCCTCATTGTGAGTGAGTCATCATACTGTGAAGTAGAAGATTCCCCCACCCTAAACCCCAGGTTCATGGATGAGGAAACTGAGGCACAGCAATATTGAATAACTTGTCTAAGATCACACCCCAGGGACACTGTTTAGAAGTTGCATGCCCTAACGCATGGGTGGCTGTGGCCAAATCACAAGAAGGCTGAGACATGGGGCCAGGCTGGAAGGAGACCCAGCCTCCCAAGGAGGAGGCAAGGCATCTCTCCTTACACCAGCAGCTCAAGTCCTTGTCTCTTGTAGGTGGCTTCATTAATTTCAGCCTGAATCTAAAGTGCCTGGTGAGGGGCCAAAGTTATGAAGGCCCTTAAGGGATGTCTGTGGTGGATTTTGTGATGACTGGGAAGGGTTAAGGATACTCTTTCCCCTTTTCCCTTTGTTCTCATTGCAGAACCAATTGCAGGTAAGCTCTGATCTCTGCAGGGTGGCAGACCTCAGAGACCATTCCCCAGGGGCCACATGAGAGTGAGAAATTCGTGCCTGACCCAGGCAGACTAGTCTGAAAGAGGCCAGCTGGGGTGGTGTGGGGTGGTGTGCAAGGGTGAGACAATGGTTTGTCAGCCCGGGAGTGGAGGTTGGTCATGAGGGGTGGGGTGGTGGACTGTGATTTGTCAGTAGCCAGAGAGGACAGAGCCTGAGGCTGGGGATAGGGGCTGGGGCCCTCAGGGCTGGCAGGGCAGGCCTGGGCAGAACTCACACTGTTCTGCTCACCACAGGCTACATGCCCCTGTGGGTGTACTGGTTCGTCACGGGCATCTCCATCCTGCTGGTGGGCTCCATCATCCTGCTCATCATCTGTATAACCTGGAGGCTACCCAGTAAGGGCTAGAGCTCTGGCCATCCCTAGCACTGCCACTCACTAGCAGGGCAAATTGCTTTATTCTCTCAGCCTCAGGTTCTGGCTTGTAAAGTGGAAATCACAGTGATACCCATGTCACTGTGCTGCTGAGTGAAATAAGGCATATGAATTCTTAGCACAGAACCTGGCATATGCTGTTTGCACAGTGTCCATTAGCTACCATTATATTTGTTGTTATTAAATGGAATATTATTAAAATCAACAGGTTGGAAGGAGCCAGAGTGAAGTTTTTTTGTGACAGGAATTATCAGCCAGGCAGGTGAAGCAGCCTGAACAACCCCTTGCTACAGCCCCAAGATGTGTGCATCTGGGGTCAGGAAGAATAGCTAGGGCCAGCGTCAGGTGATAGAGAAGACCCTGGCTGCCCTGAGCCATTGGGGAAGACCACAACCCCACCTCATTAGCCTTGTAGTCACAGGCCAGTTACTTAACCCACCATGGAGTCACTTTTCTGTAAACTCTGCTGATAATGCTTCCCTCTCAGGGCTGTGATGAAGGTTAAATGAGTAGCTGAGGAAGGTGCTTGCTGGAGTAGATTAGTACATACCAGTCTCATCTCCTACCTTCAGCCCGCTGCTGGCATGAGAGGGCCTTTGGGGGGTTCTGATAACCGCTGGTGTTCTGTAGGCTGTGCAGGTCTCTAATGGTGTGGGGGGTGCTTTTCATTTCTTTTCTGCTGTTGCTTCTGTTACCCAAAGTGCACCGCATCCCAGGGTGAAGGCAAGGAGGAGCCTCACTGGTTATTTGACTGTCTTTGATGGGTCGATGGAAGACCTGAAAGGACGATGATTGAGATTAAGGTTCTAAGTCACTTGCTCAGTAATCTGTGGGTCTTGATCAACCCAGCTGTCACCAAGGAGTTAACTCCCACAGAGCAGTTTTTTTCATTACATCTCCGAGGGGAACAATTGCTTAAGTATGTGGGTTCCCCTTCCTCACCCCAAAAACACCAGGAGGGAATGTTTCAAGGGACCCAGTGGGACGGGTTTTGGAAAGAAGTGTGGTAAGATGCATGCCTTCTGCAAGGGTCCTTCTGGGGAAGAGCTTTCCCTCAGGTGGACTCAGTTTGGGGTGGCCAAATTTCAGGGACACAGGGCAGACCAAGACTATAGTGAGGAGCCAGGGTGGACCCTCCAGCACTGTTCTGAGGGTCCCAGCTGTGTCAGTGCTGTAAAATAACAAATGTGAACCCAGCTGATCGTGTGCAACGTGACAGGACTTTACATAAACACGCTCATTTAATGCCAATTATACAAGAGCAAACACAACCTCACTGCACAGAGGAAGAAACTGCATTTCAGACTGTTCCAGTCATGTGCTCCTAGTGGCCGACCCAGGATTCATGGCTGTGTGGACACCTAGCACAGCCTCCCAGCTCAGGGCTGCCCCCTACCCTTCACCCTTTGTCATGGTGAGGCACATCCTCTGTGAGCTGATTTCTGCTTCTCTTCCCAAAGAACCGCTCCAGTGTCTTTCTTTTCCTTTTAGGGCCTGCAAGTGAAAAACACAGTAATGACACCAAATGCACCTGTCAGTATTTCCTGGTTTGCGTGTTCGTTTGTTTTTAAAGCAGTGGAGGGTTCTCCTGGGATAAGTGGGTGGGTTGCCTCCTGTCTTCTAACTCCCAAGCCCCTTCAGTAGACCCTAACTTAGGACCCCCCCTTTCCAGGACTCCACTCAGAAGGGCCCCTAATAACAAGGCCTGGGTGCCATTTATTGAATCAGACAAGGAAAGGTGAGTGCACCATATTTTGTGAAAAGAGGTTCTCCCTGGAGGAAGCAGACCAACAGGGCTGGCCACCCTTTTTCTTTTTTTAATTAAAGCACAGGCTAAAGACCAGATAGGAACCTGAGAGATCCTTTTTCCCACAAGGCAGCAAACTGATTTTCTTTAGGCAGCCAAAGGTGAAATACTAAATCTGCATTTTCCAGCAGGCCTCAGTCACTTTCTCAGGCTAGGGATAGAGCCAGGCTGTGTCCTGGTCCCAGGGGGCTGGAAGGCACAGAGCTGCCCTGGGCCCTGGGGTAGGGTCAGCACATGTGGTCTTGTTTCCTTAGATGGCCTGCCTGCTGCTGACCTGACACCCCCAGCTCTGAAGCCCAGGAAGGTCTGAATCATCTACTCAGCTGACCACCCCCTCTACGTGGACGTGGTCCTGAAATTCGCCCAGTTCCTGCTCACTGACTGCGGCACGGAAGTGGCCCTGGACCTGCTGGAGGAGCAGGCCATTTCGGAGGTGGTAGTCATGACCTGGGTGGGCCGACAGAAGCAGGAGATGGTGGAGAGCAACTCCAAGATTATCATCCTGTGCTCCCGTGGCATGTGCACAGTGTCAGGCACTCCTGTGCCAGGGGGCACTTGTGCGGCTGCACTGCAAGCTCATGAAGCCTGTGGGGGACCTGTTCATGGCAGCCATAATCCTTCTGGACTTCAAGAGGCTAGCCTGCTTCGGCACCTATGTAGTCTGCTAATTCCGCAAGGTCAGTGGCGAGGGCGACATCCCCAACCTGTTCGTGCAGCGCTGTGGTATGTGCTCATGGACAGGTTCAAGGAGGTGTGCTTCCACATCCAGGACTTGGAGATGTTCCAGCCGGGCCGCATACACCGCATTGGGGAGCTGTCGGGGGACAAGTACTTGTGCAGCCCGGGTGGCAGGCAGCTCTATGCCACCCTGGACAGGTTCTGGGACTGGCAGGCCCACTGTCCTGACTGGTTTGAGTGCGATAACTTCTGCCCGGCCGATGACCAGGACGCCCCATCCCTAAACAAAGACGTGTTCGAGGAGCCGCTGCTGCCTTCAGGAACTGGCATCATGAAGCAGGCACTCCTGGTCTGTGAACCTGGGTCCCAGGCCTGCCTGGCGGTAGACCTCCTGGTCAGGGAGGAAGGAAGAGCAGCAGTGGTGAAGCTGGAGCCTCACCCGCAGCCCTGGAGCCAGCCGGCAACGCAGCCCTTCCACACCCTGGTGTTCCCTGCGGAGGAGGGCACCCCGGCAGCCACGGTGGAGCCAGGGACCCTGGCTGACGGTGCTGCTGGCTGGCTGGCACTGGCCAGGGAGGACGAGGCATGCCCGCTCATCCTGGGCAGCCTGGGCACTGGATGAAATAGTGCCGTCTTCCTCCCTGTGGACCCCGAGGACTCACCCCTTGGGAGCACCCCCATGGCGTCTGCTAAGCTTCTTCCAGAGGACTTGAGGGAGCAGCTGGAAGGCTTGATACTCTTGCTCTTCCAGCAGAGTCTGAACTGCCAGGCCCAGGGGTGCTGTGAGAGACCCATCATGGTCCTCAAAGACCCACACACACCCTGCAAGGAGGAGCAGTGGCAGTTGGTACAGTCTGACCAGGGTTACATTTCCAGGAGCTCTCCGCAGACCCCCGATGGTCTCACAGAAATGGAGGAGGAAGAAGAGCAGGACCCAGGGAAGCCCACCTCACCACTCTCTCCTGAGGACCTGGAGAGCCTGAGGAGCCTCAAATAGCAGCTGTTCTTCCACCAGCTGCAGGAGAACTCGGGCTGGGACCCAGTGGGGTCTGAGTCAGAGAGGCCCCATGCCTGAGGGCAGCTCCCCAGGGACTGCTCAGATCCCAGCCTTGAAGGAGTGTGTGTGCACATGGGTACACACATGTTCATCTGTGTGTACCTGTCTGCATGTGTATTTGTTCGTGTGTGAAGTGTAGGCTTTAAAATGTAGGTGTCTGGATTTTCAACCCAGGAATCACCCCTAACTTTTCTTTATGCAGACATCTGGTTATTTTCCATCTCCAGGGCAATCCACACAGCCTACTCCAAGGAGCTAATGGCAGAGTATACTTGCAAGGGCAAGGAAATGAGGGGTTGGGTGGAGCAGTGAAGATCTCGGCAGACCTTGTGTGGGGAAAGGAAGGGGTGCTGCTGTGACTTCGAGGTCTGAGGTCCAAAAGCAGCATTTGAAGAGATGCACTGAAGGCTGTTTTTGAAGAATCTGTTCCTGAACTACCTCCTAGGGACAGGCTGGAGGGATCTGGCTTCAGGATCTGGCTTTGAAATCTTGAAGAACACATTGACGTGCTGTCAGATGCTAGAATAAGATGCCCTTTATTTCTACACTTGAGTGCTTAACTATATTTCCAAGCTCCAGTGAAGAGGAGAGGATTTGGAAATGTGACAGGAGAGCTAATAGGATGGCTTGTGTGTGTGAGTGTGTGTGTACACACATACATGTAACTGAAATATTACCAGTAAAAGAATGCATAAATTGTTAATCTGGTAAAAGTTTCTAGCAGTTGTTTTGAGTCACATATTGTAGGTCAAGAAGTTCCTAGTTGCAGAGTTTTCTTCTTGCAGTTGGAGTTTGCTTCGTGGCAGCAGGGCCACCAAGGTCTGTGTCCCAAACAGTGCATGGCCCATACTCCACCCAACAGCAGCAAAGGACAAGGCAAGGGAGAACAGGAACTGAGGCCTCCCAGCCCCTGGTCTTTGGGGCTCCATCTCTCCTCCAGTAGTACTAGAGAGGGGCTTCATTGGGCTTGGACAGCTACCAGGCTTTCTGTGACCTTTCCCTGGCTTCCAGTAAATACCTATGCAAACTCCAGAGTACAGGCTACCACGGTGCACTCTTCCTTGGCTAGAACACATGTTCCTATCTCCCGTTCCTCACAAGCCTTGAATTCTAGCTCTGCTGGCCTTGAACCCATGCCAGTAAATGTCCCTGATGGGCATTGCCCACTATCTCTGGGGGAACTTCCTTTATTCTCTTAAGAGCTTTGTTGGAATACAGTTCACGTACCATACAACCCACAATTGACTGTGCACAATTCAATGAATTTAGCGTAGTTACAGTCCAGCAACCATCAGCACAATCTTAGAAGAGTTTATTACCCCCCAAAGAAATCCAGCCCCCTTAGTCCCCACCCCACCTTCCCTATCCCTAGGCACCCCTTGGCTACTTAGATCTCTGTAGACTTGCCTCTTCTGTACTTGGCATGGAAAGGAGTCATAAATTCTCCAGGGCACCTCTATTTCTTTTTTTCTAAGACAGGGTTTCACCATGTTGGTCAGGCTGGTCTTGAATTCCCGACCTTAGGCGATCCACCCGCTTTGGCCTCCACAGTGCTTGGATTACAGGCATGAGCCACCATGCCCAGCCACCTCCATTTCTTTTTCAATGTCAATCTGTTTCTCCTCACATTCCATCCCCATTTCCTGGGCCCAGTCTCAAACCAGTCCTTGCTTATCCTAAATGCTAGAAATTCCATAACTCTAAGTATGGTGTCTGCTGTCAGCTGAATGCAGAGAGCTTCAAGAATGTGTATAAAGCCACACCTTTATTTTTGTATTATTCTGAACCATGGCTAATAAATTCTGCTTAACCTGGAAATGTCTAAGAACAGATGCCCTCCACTCTGTGCCCCCCCTCCTCTTCAGCCATTCTTCGAAGCAAAGTATATAGGTGGTCGGCTGGGAAAGAAGCAGCAGTCTGTGTATGCCCAAAACCGGCAGGAGTGAGTCCAACTGTGACTGTCCAGGGTGATTGTGCATGTGGCCACTGAGCAAGCTCCCAGCCCCCACACAGAGGTTCGTGAATTTTCCTGCCTACTATCTTGATCCTGGTTTTGTTCTGTTTTTTTCTTTAAATGAAGGATTAACTGGATTCAAAACCAGTTTCTCTTTTCTGTGTAGAAAGGTTCTTGAAGGTATTGAGGGTCTAAAGAGGGTTGTATTCAGTCCCTGAAACATCTGAGCTGGGTCTCTGAATGCAAGGGTGCGGTGGAGTTACTTCCTTCTTGCTTTTATTGTGTCTTGGTTTTGTTTTTTTTTGAGACATTGTTTTACTCTTGTTATGCAGGCTGGAGTGCAATGGCACAATCTCAGCTCACCGCAACCTCTGCCTCCTGGGTTCAGGCAATTCTCCTGCCTCAGCATCCTAAGTAGCTGGGATTACAGGCATGCACCATAATGCCCAGCTAATTTTTTGTATTTTTAGTAGAGACAGGGTTTCACCATGTGGACCAGGATGGTCTCGATCTCTTGACCTCGTGGTTCCACCCGCCTCGGCCTCCCACAGTGTTGGGATTACAGGTTTGAGCCACTGCGCCTGGTCGGTTTTTTGTTTTTAAGTCAGGATCTCTCTCTGTCCCAGCCTCAAGCAATTCATCCTCCTCAGCCTGCCCAGTGACTGTAGCTGGAACTACAGTCATGTACCACCATGCTTGGCTAATTAGTGTGTGTGTATTTTTTGTAGAAATGGGATTATGCCATGTTTTCCAGACTAGTCAAGAACTTCTGGGCTCAAGCCATCTGCCTACCTCAGACTCCCAAAGTGCTGAGATTACAGGCATAAGCCCACCAAGCCTGGCCTTCACTGTTTATCTTTGAAAATTAAATAGGGCATAAGAGAAAAGAGGAAGTGCTTCCTATGTAGTGAGTAGTTTTAATTCTATAGCCTTTGGTATCTGCGATTGGTGCTCTCCTTCCTTAATAAACAAGGGATGTGCAGGGTCCTCTTCCACCTTGGTGCCCTGCCACAGCTGGGACTCCAGCAAGGCTGGAGGCACTTGAGGACAGAGTGAGATGGAGGCTGCCACTCAGCATCCAGGCCCTCATTTCACAAGTCAGTTGTGTCAGACACTGGGTCCTCACAGAGAAGAGGCAGCAGGGCTGGGGACTGGCCAGCTGCTCATCCTCCCTAGGTGGCTTGCCCATCTGTAAAGTGGGTGGGGCAGGAATTCTCGCTTCATGGGGTCCTGGGAGGCCTGCAGTATCCCTGAGAGGACCAGCCTGCTTCTGGGGCAGAGCAGTTTGTGCCCCAGAGGCATCATTGAGCCTCTTTCCCTGCTGTTAGGTATTGCTCTCTCCCTCCTGTGTTTGCTTTTTTAGACTCCAAAAGTAATAAGTGTTCCCATACTGTGCATCTCTAAGGAGCTCAGGAAGTATCTGGCTGAGGGAACAATGTGAATTGTGGAAAAATGGCCACAATATGGATTCCATGGGTTATATTTTGCAGAAGACTATGAAGAAAAGCAACTACTTTCAACCCATGTTGAGAGCTGTTAAGGTTAATTCTGTGCCCTGATGCATTCCCCTCTAAGCCTCCCTCACTCTGAAATGGCCTCGTGGTCCATCTTGCCCTCCACCTCTGCACGTCTCTCCATACTCCATTGCTTCTCCCAGATCCTAGCACTGGATACACACTCTCGCCCTGTGCATTTAGGTTGATGAAGGGGGGTACTCATCCGGGTGAGCCAGCCTTGCCTGTGAGTAGAACACACAGTCTCCTGTCTCCTGGTTTCAAGGGTGCCAGGAAGCCTGGCCCAGCCCACCTCTCCCTGGCATCCTTTCCAGGAGGAATAGCCCCTTAGGCCATTGAATGTAGGATGAATTTGCTCACAGGATCTTTCCTGTCTTATGAGAAAGAAAGAAGGTACATGGTGACGGGTAGCAGGAGGAGAGGAAGTGGAAAGGAGGGTTGCAAGTGACTGGCCCCTGCACTTGTCTGCTCCCTGGCATGGGTGTCCCACTGGCCACCTCTGCCCACCAGTACCATGGGATCTTCACAGAAGGTGAAACCAGCCCCTGCTTTTTTTTTTTTTTTTTGCTAGAATGGCTGAGCTTTCATGGAAAGGAAGCTGGGCTCAAGCAGTTGCTGATCACTGCAGGCTGCCTGGAGTGCAGAAGCAGGAGTGTGCACTGGCTTTTCCTGACTGCAGTGCCACATTGTGCAAGCTACCTCCCTTTTCGGGGCCTCAGGAAAATAGAAGGCAGCCCTGAAAGTGGCTATGAGGAGGGATGAGGCTGATGTGCAGAGGGCCCCAAAGTCAACCACGGGCTGTGTTCTTTTGTTCTTTCTTAGGGCCACTGCTCAGGCATACGCCTCAAGGCCCAGGTGTGGGGTGGGGTTGGCCTTCCCTACACATGAACAAATCACTGCCCCCCTTCTCCACCTGTCACAAATTGACTTCTGATACACCTGGCAAAACAAAATTGGTCAGGGATGGCTTACTTTCCTAGAAGACGTTTCTAAATATTCATAACATGCTTGGTCAAAGCATTCACCTTATTTTACATCCACTCCAGGGAGAAATGAAGATATGTTTCTATGCTGTTCTGTAATGATTTTGTATGTACATTCTCTTCCATGTTGCAGTTACACATGTCACAGGGGAAAGGACCTTTTCCTATGTCTTCTTGGATTGCTCCTGTTTTATAAATAATGAAGTTCCAGGAGGCCAGATGGTGAGCAAAGCCACAGCTCACGAGAGGCAGAGAGGAGCTTTCAGGCCCCCAGAAGCATCTACTCTTGCCTCCCAGGCTCTCCTGTGTCAACGTTTTGCATCACCTTTGGCACAGCCAGAAGCAGCAAGCTAGGATCTGTATAATACTGGCTGCCTGTGTACTAAGAAAACCACAATGTGTTTATTTGGATGCGGCCCGACCTTCTTCTTTATACTTAATACTATCCTTCATGTTAAAATAAAGCCAAACAAAAACACATGGCCTTGTTATTCTTATTCATATGTAAGAATCTGTGCTTCTGGATGGGACAAGAGTGATAGATGAAGGCAAAGTATTTAAAAATTAGTTTCTCAAGATGTTCCCCTTTGGAAAGCTACTCTTAGAAAGAAATGGGAAGCCAGGTGTGGTGGCACCCACCTGTAGTCCCAGCTACTTGGGAGGCTGAGGCAGGAGGATTGCTTGAGCACAGAAGTTTGAGGCTGCAGTGAACTATGATGGCACCACTGCACTCCAGCCTGGGTGACAGAGTGAGACCCTAGCTCAGAAAGAAAAAAAAGAAAGAAGGAAGGAAAGAAAGAAATGAGTGAGAGAGAGCCCAGGGTGATGGGGAAAATCGTTCTCAGGCTGACTCCATTAAAGCTGAGCTGGCTGTGCCGACAAACCCTGTCAGATACTTACCTGCCCCAGGCCACAGCCTCACTGGCACCCTGAGCCACATGCCACTGCCTAGAAGGGAAGGGCCAAGGTGTTCCCATAATATTAACACAAACCTATAAAATAATGGTGAATGTCACAGTGACATTTAAAAACTTCGTAAGGAAACCAAGAGAGAAAAAAATGTTAAACCACACAGGAAGCTTGTCATAAGTCTCAAGTTTTTTATTTTCAGAACAATCTGGTTTTATTCTTAAAAAGAGAAGGAAAAAAGTGATAAATGCTAGTGACATGCCACTTCCCTCCTTCCTCCAGGTTCTCGCCACCAGCTAGCTCTCTCACAAACCCAAAGATACAGATTCAGGGCATGTTAAAATGGAACAGTCTTTAGAGAGGGTCTAGTCTTTTTTAAATAAGTAAGGATTTGGGAACTTAGAGAGGAACCCTCTGACTGGCAGAAACGTTAAGAGCAGGCAATTCTCAAGATTCTGAGCCCAGGGTCCTCTTCTGTGAACCATGCATGGGCTGGCATTGGCCTCGGGAGACAGGGAACCTCCTTGGCTGTCAAGCTCATGGGGAAATCTCAGGTTTGACGCTGCACCAAGGATGCACTAGAAAGCAAGGCAAAGGAAGATTCAGGGGTCATGATGAATGGAGCAAGGGAGGTGGGTGCAAGGGTCTGATCCTCTGAGCACACAGTGCTCTACCCACATGTTTAAAACAGAGTGACTGGGACTGAGTTGGGTGCCTGATCTCTGCCAGAATTGGGGTAGTTGCCATCAACCTCTTCACATATCCAGGGAAGCGGCAACTCATTGGAACTTATCACAAGCTCCCACAAAAACCTAACAGTACAGAGATTTTACAACCAGGGAGACCAGGCAGGAGATGGCCATATAAACAACAGAAAGGGGGAGGTCAGGGGGCCAGCCAGTGGCCAGCTATGGCTCAGACACAATATCCTTTTATAGTCACTAAGATTAGGTAGCAGAGAAACAGCAAAGCTGGAGAGAGGACATGGGAACAAGGAACAGCTCTTGGTAGCCACCCAGGGCCCAGGCCCCAGAAGCTCAAGTCCAATGAAAGGGAGGGGAGAGACATCAGTGGGGGTGGAGGAAGAAGGCAGAAAAAACTAAATATGAAACCCAGGCAGCTTTGGGGCCACATAGGGTGAGGGACTGAAAGCACAGATTGTGGATCGAGTGTAAACATTTTCCCCCACCCTTCCCTGCTCTGAAAGCATGAGGAGGCTCAAGAGAACTTTGAGCCTCAGTCCCTTTTATGTCTGTCTATGTGGGTGTCTCTGTCCCAAGCCCCCAAGCAGTTGGGAGGGGAGCTTCAAGTGGGAGGCAGGGGTTTGACCTTGGTGCTGAGTTCATGTCCAATGACTTGGCACTTCTTGCCCTCTCTGTGGGGGGTACTGTGGACACTTCAGTTGTGCCAGTCCTTCCTCATACCCAGCCCAGGAGCCCAAGCTTTCCCTCTGGCTTTTGCTGGAGCTTCACCCACCCAGTGCAGAGCAGGGAATGTTCTGCTAGTGCAGCCTGGCTGGCTTCTCTCCTGGCCACCTGTACAGGGAGCATCAGGACCAGAGTTTTCAAGAGCCACAAACTTAAAAACGGTGAGAGTTGGAATTAACTTCAAACTTAGAAATCACTCATCTAACTTCTACTTTTTTAATGTGAGAAAAAAAGTCTAGAAAATGAAAACAATATGTCACTCAAGGCCAGTGAATGACACAATCAGAACTAGAATCAATGTCTTCCGGTAACTTGCCTAGGGTTTATTACGCCACATAAAACTTCCCAAACATAAGAAGGGAGAAGGGGAAATAAAAATTCTGCAAGCAGCCGGGTGTGGTGGTTCACCCCTGTAAACCAAGCACTTTGGAGGCTAAGGCTGGTGGATCACCTGAGGTTAGGAGTTCAAGACTAGCCTGACCAACATGGTGAAACCCCCATCTTAAAAAAAAAACATTCTGCAAGCTTCATCCCCACTGCGTCCTGTTGAGGGTGGAAGGAAGTATTTCCTGGCCTTGTTCCCTGCTGTGCTCCTGCATCCTTAAAATTTGTAAAAATACTTATCCTGCCTCAAAGATTGCAAGAGTGGTATTCCACACCAAGACTCTGAGTGCACAGCCCCCAGATGTCTCTTATCATCACCCTCAATGAGAGAAATCCAGGAGGGAAAGTGCTGCAGGCTGCCTTGTGCCTAGTGAGACTCAACCAGACCAGAGGGAGGAGGTCACCACCTCACTTTCTGATCTACACTTTCTAGAGGAAGAACAGGTGGGGAATGGGGCTTCCTGCTCTCCTGGGCCTACGGGAGGGCCAACTTCATGTCCATCTAGGAACCCCACCAAAGCTATTACTCTAAGCCCAGATCTGACCTAGTCGGCACCAAACCACAGGAAGGATAAGAGTTCTAGGTGCAGAGGGAAGAAGAGAGGGAGGCCAAGCCAATGTCTGTTACTCCACAGACCCTGTAATAACACTGGCACCCAACCCCAGCTGAAGCCAGTGGACATGGCGAATGCAACTTCTGAGTATTTTGTCTTATTTTTTGCAAGCAGCATCAGTGCGTGATGCAACAAAAGTTGAAAGTGAGGAGGTAGAAATGCTCACTCACCCAAGAAAGGGTGCAGTTTTGTCCTTAGAGAATGGATTCCCTCCTCCCTCTGAGCTAAGAAGAGAGAAGCAGGATTAAAGAAGATCCTGGGTGAGTGTCTCCCTTTGAAGGGAGTATCTGGGCAGCTACCAGGGGCCCCGCTCTTTTAGGGAATTTATGGTAACAAATCCAGGCAGAAAAGAGGAGGGTGGTGGTAAGTAAGGTGTAGGGGCAGGGCCTCCCCAGATCTCCTACACATTGCAAAGGGTCACAGGGTGGATTCAAAAAACAACACTACACACACAGAGAGAAACATACACTTTGCATCTATCACCCAGGAGAAATCGAATAGACACATCAGTGGAAAGTAGGTTCTGGGTCAATGTCAAGGCATGGGACAATGGCCACCAACCACAGCCTAAAAGAGGCTGGCACTTTTAAGCCAGGTAAAAGGCCCAAGGCCGAGCACCCCTCTCCTCCTGATGGATGGCAATTAGAGTGGAGGTGGGCAAAGAAAGAAGCAGAGCTACCAGCCCCTTGGAGGTCAGGATTGGAGTAGGATAGAAGAAAGAGTTTAAGTGTGCCTACCTCCGTTACCATTAACTGCTGGTCTCCCTCCAAGAGGTTCTCACCCCAGGGGTGCAGAAGGACCCCCTGGCCCTCAGCCCTATAAAGGGTTACCTCTTCCAAACAGAGCCTGATCAAATCTGGGTGACAGAAAGTAGAAGACAAGGGAGTTGGGGACTGTCAACCCAAAACCAGGGACCCATGCCCTACACCCTCAATTCCGGGAGGTCACAGCCAGGGTGTTGACATAGCCATAGGCACCCTCATCATTCTCCGAAATGCAGTGGCCCAGCTGGGAGCCTCCCTTAGGTGGTGGCAGAGGCAGCATAGGGGTGGAGGGTGGAGCACCATAGCCCCCTCTGGCCCAACTCGGGAAGGACAGACTGTCCCTGCCCCAGCAGCCCTCCAGCACCTCCAGGCAGCAGCAGCCGAGGAAGAAGGGGTTCTTGAGCATGAAGATGGAGAGGGGCTGCTGGTAGCTGACCACCAGGAGTCAGCACAACACCAGCAATGGCACGTCCACGAGGCAGCTGCCCAGCAGGCACAGAAGGTGGCAGCAGCTGCTGGGTTGGAGGCCTGGCCCCTGGATGCCACCGCCACAGTCGCAGCGTTAAGCTCATAGAGCCAGAGCACCAGTGAGGTGACGGTGAGGAAGTAGACGATGATGAGCAGGTGGCGCAGGTGCATGGGCAGCTGCGCGGGGCCCTCCAGCATCAGCTCCACCAACGTGAAGCTGTCGAGCAGGTCCAGGCACGTGCTCAGGAAGCACCTGGCTGTGCAGTGTTGCTGGGGCTGCAGCAGTAGGGGTCTGGCTGAGCCCCGGGGCACGCCCGCCTCACTGATGGCCCACGCCAGACTGTAGAGCAGGGGCATAGACAGCGCTATGGTGAGGCAGAAGCCCGTGATGCCGAAGGGCACACGCAGCTCCAAGAGGTCTAAAATGGACGTGCCCAGGATCAGCACCACCTTGGGTGTGAAGGCGATGGAATAGATAAGCCAGGCCAGGTAGGCGAAGGCAAACTTGCCTGCTGCCACGGCCTCCCCCCAGGCTCTGCACACCTTGGCCCTGGTGGAGGTGGCCGAGGGGGTGGGCAGGTTAGGGGTGGTGCAGCATGGTGATGGTGCGGGTGGTGCGGGTGATGCGCACCACCCCAACGGCCCCAGCTGTTCTTGGAGAAGAAGATGGCCCAGCCCACCACCAACAGGGCTGTGGCGATCCAGGAGCACCAGTTCAGGTCAGTGACAGCGATGAAGTACAGGTCCAGCAGGCTGCCCTGCACCAGCAGCAGCACCATGGACAGTGCCTGGTAGCCCCAGCGGCACCCGGGACTGGGGGCACAGCAGCAGCAACACGAACAGCAGGAGGCATCGCTGACCGCCCAGCTGCCGCCTGCGTCCCCCACCGAGAGGCTCCCAGGGCACTCTACGGACCCGGTCGCGAAGTCAGCGGTGGTCATGCTGCAGGAGGAGGAGGACATGGAGCTGGAGGACGAGGTGTTGGCGGAGGAGGAGAAGGCGGCGGGCGCGGGGCCGACAGGGGCGCCCCCCTGCGCCGGCGGCCCCCGGAGTGCTGCGTTGGGCACCAGCGGCTTGCTGACGCTCAGGCTCTCATCGCCTTCCTCGCGATTGGCGCCAGTTCTGCTGCTTGGGGAGCCGCCACCCCCGCCGCGTCTGCTGCCGCCTTCCCCGCAGCTGGTGCTGGTCCTGGTGTTACTGTCACCCGAGCCTCTCCAGCCGCGGAAGGAGCCCCGGCGGAGGAAAAGCGGCTGCAGCCAGGCGGTGGTGTGGGTGGCGGGAAGGCTCTGGGCACGGAGGAGACCGAGCGAGGGTGGCCGAGCGTCTGGCGCATTGTCTTCAGAGGGGCTCTGGGGCCGCCCAGCTGCTCCCTTCCCGCCAACCCCAGGCGGGCGAGGCGGCCAAGGGGATCCGTCCCACTGCCTCTCCAGTGGTGGGGACTCACGCCTGGGCCGGGCGGTGGCAAGATCCGGACTGGAGCCACTGGACTGGGCGAGCTGGGCCAAGCCCTGTGGGAGCAGGGGCAGGCGCAGAGCCGAGCAGACCGCGGTGACTGTGGGTGGGGTGGGGAGAGAGCCCGCCAGGAGGGAGAGAGGCTGGCGGCGGAGAAACCAGGACTGGATTCGAGGGGGAGAGGAGGCGGCGAGACCAGAGGAGGGGAAAGCGAGGCACGCTCGATCAGCAGGAAAAGGGGTGGAGGTGCCCAGCGTTGGAGTCTGGTGGGGAGCCCTGTGGCCTGGAGGAAGCGGAGGAGGCGCAGGCGGCCGCCAGAGCGAGGCGACCCCCCGGGGAATCTGAGGGAGCGTGGACTCCTAAGGAAGTCGCTGGGAGTCCCACTGGCTGCACTCCAGGGCGCTAGTGCCTAGATGGCTTTGGTGTCCCCAAGCAATGGACTCAGGCAACAGGGCGGGCTTTGCACCTGGCCTTCTCAGCTCTGACGTAGGCAAAGGGCAGTTTCCCTCCACCCTTAATCTAGTACCCTTCCTACGGACCCATCCGCCTCTCCCTAAGGCACTAAACACCAGTGAATGATACAGGCCATGTTGGCAAAAAGGGCCAGGGCAGCAGCCCCAGACCTACAGTCCTAAATATCTGTGTGCCCAGCACTGGGGTCACGAGCCATCTCAGGGACGACCCAGCTGATGGAGAAGTTCCCTGAAAACACCTGTCTAGGAGGAGAGGCTAGTGGTATCCACCCAGTAGGTTTTGCAAAGGTTTTAAAAGCAGAATGGGACATAATAGGAAGATGTGTCTAGCAGAGAGGAAAACAAAGGGACATTTAGAGGTGTGGGCACCTGGATGAAAACAAAGGCTCCAAAGGGATGATGGTGAGGGTTACAGCCTGTCACAGTAGACAGAGACACCAAGGAAGAAAAGCAGTCAGTAACCCTCCATAGACAGGCTCAGAAGAAAGAGCACAGCAGCTCACCCCAGGACTCATGCATGGCTTCGGCCAGATGTCCATGCAGCAGCTCTGGAAGGCAGAAGGTAGAGTGCTGCCTTTGGGTATTCAAGGGAGAAAGAAATGACTACAGCAGTCGGGACCCAAAAACAATCTGAGGTTCACCAAAAATGGAGACATTCCATTCCCAGCCTCATGAAAGGAAAGCAGGAAGCCCACCTGGCCTGTCGGCCTCCACACCCTTTGGGTGGCCTGTGCTCTCCCTGATTTCATGGTCTTTGAAGGGTTGCTGTGGGCTCATCTTCCCTAGGTAACAGCTTGCCGCACAGCAACACCATGCAGTGTGAGGGAGTGCATGCAGTGGAGCAGCAGGGCTTAGTCAGACCTGTCTCTAAATCCACCTCTTGAATGAGGGTCAGTTTCAGCCAAATCTGCCTTTTCCAATTCCCCTGAGTCTGCACAGCCAATCCCTGGTAGATGTATGATTTAGAACCTGCACCATTTCCAACTCTCCTGAACATACAACCTTTGGAAAGCAGGCATGGTGGTGAAGGCAGGAAGAGCTCTGGGGCCACTGTCCCAGCTGTGCCACTTAACACCTTTGTGGTCTTCTCCTGGATATTTTGCCTCACAAAACTGATCTATAAAAAAGACCCCACACCTATCTTAATGGGTTGCTGTATGAAGAGAGATCATGTGTGTAATCTTTCTTCAATGACAGAGCCAATCCCGGGCTCAGAGTCCAAGCTCAGTTAAAGGTCTCTGTGTGATCATCATTCCACTTATGCTTTGCTTCCCAGGGAACATCCACTCATAGCAGGGGCCACCAATGGCTGTTTTCTGGCTGGACTATGAGTTCTACTCTCCCACTTTGGTAAGTGCCAGGGAGCAAAACTGCCATGATTAGGAGCACTGGTTCTTGGAGCTGGTCTTCACAGGCTTACGGTGTGAGACATCCAGGGTGCCAGTTGGGGCCAGGGTCCACTCACATGGAGCTGGGTGGGGAGTGAACGGTCTGGCAGGTGCAGCCACCACTCATGGTGAGCAACACAGCAGGCCTAGAGCTATCAGGGCTAAGCCAGTCCAGGTCAAAAAGTGGTCTTGTTGGGGGTCTTCCAACTGCTAATGGGGGTGCTTATGGCAGCTTCCCAATCCCTTCAGCGAAAACACCAGCTGGCAGCTCACGCAGAAGCAGGCTCAGGCCTCCTGTACAAGTAAGTAAAGTGGTGGAAGAAGGAAGCAGCTAGTGGAGTGAAATGACTCATGCCTGTAATCCCAGCTCTTTGGGAAGCAGAGACAGGAAGATCACTTGAAGTCAGGAATTTGAGATCAGCCTGGGCAACATGGTTAAGTCCTGTCTCTACTAAAAATACAAAAATTAGCCTAGTGTGGTGGCAGGCACCTGTAATCCCAGCTACTCAGGAGGCTGAGGCAGGAGAATCACTTGAACCAGGATGGTGGTGGTTATAGTAAGCTGAGATTGGGCCACCACTGCATTCAATCCTGGGCAACAGAGCATGGCTCAGTCTCAAAAAAAAGAAAAAAAAGACAAAGAAATAGAGACAACTTCCTGAGGAAGGTTCAGCCCCTCTTCCAGAAGGTGACTGGGTCACAGCCTTTCAGTGTCCCTCGCGTGCTGGGGCTCCTGTAAGTAGATCTCTTTCAGCTAATCTTTTCAACCTCCACGTGGCTTTCCTCCTTCCAAATGAAGAGCTGATCTAGAGCGATGCAGATCCAGATTTGGGGGCAATCCTGAAGTTTATGCATATTGGAAGAGTCTTCTTAATAAAAAAAGAATAAAATCTCACAAATACACATTTTTTTCTGAAATGGGAGATTCAGTATTACCTAATCTAGTCCTCTATTCCAGAGGTCACTCCCAGCTCTAACAATTCCATTATTTTCTCTTTTTCTTTCAACTCTTTCCCTCTTTCTGCCCATTTTGTTTGGGTGGTTGCTTTGGTTTTGGTTTTTTTTTTTTTGGTGGGTATTTTCCTATTTTGTTTTGTTTTGAAATAGAGTCTCGCCCAGACTGGAGTGCAGTGGAGAGCAATCTCAGCTCACTGCAGCCTCCACTTCCTGGGTTCAAGCGATTCTCCTGCCTGAGCCTCTCTTGAGTAGCTGGGATTACAGGCACGCACCACCACGCCTGGCTATTTTTTTGTATTTTTAGTAGATGACAAGGTTTCACCATGTTGGCCAGGCTGGTTTCAAGTGATGCACCTGCCTCGGCCTCCCAAAGTTCTAGGATTACAGGCATGAGCCACCATGACTGGCCATATGTTTCCATTTTAATATGCATAACCATATTTATGTGTATATTACACACACACACACACACACACACACACACACACACATACATACTCCAGTAACAATGGGCATATCTAGTGCCTGGAGCAGGGCTACTAAATATTCTCTGCTGAAAAAAGCAGAGCTCCCTGGAGAAATGGCTGAGCTCAGACATCAGACAGGAAAAGTGCAAAATGAACCCAGAACATTTTATTGTTTCAGAAAGTAAGGAAGTCTGGCTAGATGTGGTGGCTCACACCTGTAATCCCACCACTTTGGGAGGCTGAGGCAGACAGATTGCATGAGCCCAGGAGTTTGAGACCAACCTGGGCAACATGCATGGCAAAACCTAACTATACAAAAAAAGTACAAAAATTAGCCAGGTGTGGTGGTGCATGCTTGTAGTTCCAGCCACTAGGAAGGGTGAGATAAGAGGAACACTTGAGCCCCCTTGAGTCTGTGGGGTCAGGGCTGCAATAAGCTGTGATAGCACCACTGCACTCCAGCCTAGGAAGTGGAGAAAGACCCTGTCTCAGGGCCAGGCGCGGTGGCTCACTCCTGCAATCCCAGCACTTTGGGAGGCAGAGGTGGGTGGATCACTTGAGGTCAGGAGTTCGAGATCAGCCTGGCCAACATAGTGAAACCCCACCTCTATAAAGAAAAAAAGACCCTGTCTCAAAAACAAAAAAGATAAAAGTAAGAAAGTTTTAAAAAAATTATAGGACTTTATCAGCAGATCTGGAATCATGTGAGCAACACAATAAGTAGTAATGAATTATAGCCCACTGAATACAACCTGAATCCCTAAGTATAATACAGATAAAAGAAAAAAGGAAGGAGGGACGGAAGGAATTTTTCATCCTTGCAGCAGAATGGCACCTAAAATATGGAAAAAATGGTAGAATTGGAAAATCACCATTTTGGCCAGACACAGTGGCTCCTGTCTATAATTCCAGTGCTTCAGGAGGCAGAGGTGAGAGGACTGATTGAGCCCAGAAGTTTGAGACCATATTGGGCAACATAGCAAGACTTCATACCAGAAAGAAAATTTTCCATCATCAGGCTGGAGTGCAATGTCATAATCTCAGCTCACCACAACATCTGCCTCCCAGGCTCAAGCGATTCTCTTGCTTCAGCCTCCAGAGTAGGTGGGACTACAGACATGCACCACCATGCCCGGTTAATTTTGTATTTTTAATAGAGATGGGGTTTCTCCATGTTGATCAGGCTGGACTCGAACTCCCGACTTCAGGTGATCCACCCTGCCTCGGCCTCCCAAAGTGTTGGGATTACAGGCATGAGCCACCATGCCTGACCCCTCAAAAATTTTTTTATATTATTCAGGCAATTTGTTAAACATTACCTATAGAATATCATGGTCTGTATTTTATATAAGTGTAAAATTTTACTAATAAAAATGATTTATAGTATTCATAACAACTGTTTAATGCAAGGATACGAGTAGTCAACATTAAGCCCAACTCTATTTTCAGACCAACCATGAAACTGTAGATCAGAGGACACATGACACTTTGCATTTTAATTCCTAAATTTACAGTCAAAGATGTTTTCAGAGGTAAGTATTATGAATTCAATAAGAATCTAAAATAAGTTCTTAAGGCAAATAGCTATAAAACAGAAGAATTCTTAGTTTCTCATCTTCTGAAAACAGCTTCACACATCATTTGGAATATAAGCCTAGAAGTAAACAGAAACTGCATTTCCTGCCCCCATTCTTGAAGCCAGTCTTTTCCAAGAAATGACATCAGCAGCACCTGTTGTTGAAGACAGCAATAAAGCCTGAATCTGACACTCAAGCATTGCTACGGATCAGTTTTCTGGCTTGGACTGGTCAAAAGTCACTTCACTCAGAATCTTCATTAGTGAATTTAAGTGAGTGTGCATTAGCACTATCTTCTCTTTCAGCTCTTCAATCGTTTCTGATAGAGGTACATTGTGAATATCCAACTCTGATGCATTTACTATGGCTTTTGTTTTTAAGAGAAAGCACACCATTTTGTTACTGGAAAGGCAGAAGTAATGGCTCAAGACAGCCAGGGCAGCATAGGTAGAATACAGATAGACACCAATGAGAATCCCACAGGAACCACAGAACAAAAGGCTGTAAGTACTACCTTTGAGTGAACCTTCAATGCCAAGTAGGAAGGGATCTTCCAAAACGATGTTATTTGTAACTCTGAAGAAGACAGAGGGACCGTGACAGGTCCCAGGCGAAATGCACTGAATCAGCGAGCATTGAGTGGCACTGTGTGCACTGGAACACAATGCACCGCTCAGGCTGCAGCCCAGACGGTAGCTGCTGGCCAGCAGCCAGATCCTCAGCTTCCAGCCCCGTGGGGCCAAGCAGCGAGGACCCATTCACCACCTGAATATCCCACTCCATGGAGGTTGTAAAAGAAGCTTCATCAATCATCCTCTCAGTGCCATCACAAAAGTCAACCTGGGGCTTCATTGCAGCCAGTGCCTCCCCCCTCAAAAATTTTTTTTTTGAGACGGAGTTTTGCTCTTGTTACCCAGGCTGGAGTGCAATGGCGCGATCTCGGCTCACTGCAACCTCCTCCTCCTGGGTTCAGGCAATTCTCCTGCCTCAGCTTCCCGAGTAGCTGGGATTACAGGCACGCGCCACCAGGCCCAGCTAATTTTTTGTATTTTTAGTGGAGACGGGGTTTCACCATGTTGACCGGGATGGTCTCGATCTCTTGACCTTGTGATCCACCCGCCTCGGCCTCCCAAAGTGCTGGGATTACAGGCTTGAGCCACCGCACCCGGCCCAAAATTTTTAAATATCTCAGAGCAGTGATGCACACCTGTAGTCCCAGCTACTTGAGAGGCTGAGGCTAGAGGATTACTTGAGCCCAAGAAGCCAAGGCTTCAGTGAGTTGTGATCATACCACTGCACTCCAGCCTAGATTTGAGACCCAGTCAACAAAAGGAGGAAGGAAGAAAGGAGGGAAGGGAGGGAAGGAGGAAGGAAGGAAGGAAGGAAGGAAGGAAAGAAGGAAAGAAGGAAGGAAGGAAGGAAGAAAGGAAGGAAGAAAGGGAGGGAGGGAGGGGAAAGGAAGGAAGGAAAAAAAGAAAGGTGGGAAGGGGAAGAGGAGGGGAAGGGGGAGGGAAGGAAGGAAGGGAGGGAGGGAGGGAGAAGGGAGGGAGAGAGGGAGAAGGGAGGGAGAGATGGGAAAGGAAGGAAGGAGGAAAGGAAGAGAGAAAGAAAGTGGGGAAGGGGAGAGGGGGAGGGGAAGAGGGGAAAGGAAGAAATGGAGGAAGGAAGGAAGGAAAGCATTTGATAGCTGTATTTTACAAAATATTTTCCAACAATTCTCTTACACTATATACTATTTTTTGTAATGTGGCTTTGACAATCTTTCATTAGAAGTTGGGATCTCCATGTCCACCTTTTAAAATTAGGAGGTGTTTTTGTTACTGTTGGGACCAACAGAGTATGGCATAAATGATGCCATGTCACTTCCAGAATCTTCCATTCATTCCCTGGAATACTTATCCCAGCAGTTGAGGTCAATGGGAAGAGGCCTAATCTGCCATAAGGAAAGCACCAGCTGAGCCCTGTGACTGTGTTGAGAGCATCCCCTGGTGTCCTGACAGCTGCAGCTTTGCCTTTATTGTTACAAGGACCTCATGAGACCCCAAGCAGAACTGCCCAGCTGGGCCCTGCCCAGACCCATGACCCACAGACTCTGGGAGGGATCACACATTTTTATTTTTGTTTTAAGCCACTACATTTTGGGATATTTGCTACATGGCAATAAACGGAACAGCAACCATGAAAGCAATAGGTTCAGACAAAAGTCCTCAGTGGATGCAAGTAAAGTGTTAAGAAGGAGTCAAGACTTTTAAATAAAGTGTCTCCTCTCCAAATATTTATTACTTACTAAGGGAAAAATGGTAACTTCACAATGGCAAATTCTGGCAGGAATCAAGTTAAAGTGATCAAAGTCAGTATCATTATATTAAGACAAATTAACATAGTATGCAAATGTGTAACAGCTGCCTGGTGGGACATGGATTTGTAACATTTGCTGACTTTTGTGCCGTAAAAATTTCTACAAGTTGGTTGCATGACTCATGCCTGTAATCCAAGCACTTTGGGAAACTGAGGCAGGAGACTGAGTTAAGGCCAGGTCTTTGAGACAGGCTGGGCAGTAGAGCAAGATCCCAATCTCAACTGTGGGACACTGGGTAAAGAGAGTGTTTGAGGTTTGTGGTGGTGTTTTTGTTCGTTTTGTTTTTTTGAGTCAGGGCCTCGCTTTGTTGGCTGGCCTGGAGTGTAGTGGTGCGATCTCAGCTGACTGCAACCTCCACTCCCTGCACTCAAGCCATCCTCCTACCTCAGCCTTCTGAGTAGCTGAGACCACAGGCATGCCCCACCATACCCAGCTAATTTTTGTATTTTTAGTAGAGATGAGGTCTCACCATGTTGCCCAAGCTGATCTCGAATTCCTAGGCTCAGGCAATCCATTCATCTTGGCCTCCCAAAGTGCTGGGATTACAGATGTGAGCCCCTGTGCCTGGCCTGTTAACAGTTTTCTGTACTATTCTTGCAACTTGTTTTGAAATTATTTCAAAATGATCAGATAAATGCTCCATGGACATTTAGTTCAATAGGACTAGGCCATGAGAAATAAAGGCAAGAAAGAAGAACTGGACATAGGCAAGACTGTTGCTAGTTCATTTTGCCAAGTCGGAGATCACAGCAAGTTCAGACCAGAGGCTGTCTGCATCTGCCTGTGCTGGAGATCCCCTGCAGCCATGGCAACTTGCTACAAAGTCCATTCTGCTAAAGTCCATCTTTACCAACTGTTAAATATAAGTTAGTGGGTTGGGACCTAAAATACTTATTCAGGGATTTGGTAAGGCACTGAATCACCTGCAGTTAGACAGGACCCTAGAGGCTGTCTTCTTCCACCCAGGCACAGCCTGTTGTTGCTGACTCCTGGTGGACAAGGCTTTTTGCAGGTCCTGGAACCAAATGGTGATAAACTAGGAGTGGAGAGAGGGCTCGCCACTGCCTGAGAGCTCAGGTGCAGGTCACAGAAGATGGATAAGAAGACATTTACATCCACCTGGGACTTTTTTTTTTGAGATGGAAGTTTGCTCTTATTGCCCAGGCTGGAATGCAGTGGTGTGATCTCAGCTAACAGAAAACTCCGCCTCCCAGGTTCGAGTGATTCTCCTACCTCAGCCTCCAGAGTAGCTGGAATTACAGACATGCACCACCATGCCTGAATAAGTTTGTAGTTTTAGTAGAAATTAGGTTTCCCCATGTTGATCAGGTTGGTCTCAAATTTCTGACCTCAGGTGATCCACCCACCTCAGCCTTCCAAAGTGCTGGGATTACAGGAGTGAGCTACCACACCCAGCCCCACCTAAGGCTTTTAAGTAGTTCTTTGATCCCCTGCCATCCTTTAGTTGAGTGAGAACAGGGCTGACTTCTTGCATCCTTCTTCCAAGGCCAGGCAAGGAGCTGCACTCTGATAACATGAGGTCTTTTATTTGGGTGGCTCTGCTCTACTCCCCCCTGCCTTGGCAGCTGACTGAACACACACAGAGACACCCACTCATTCATTGCATTGTTTATTGAACACGAACTGGGTTTGGGCTCAGGCACTGAGTTAGCATCATGTGTGAAACAATCAGAAACAATCATGAGTGCCTGCCCATGTGGGGGTTGCAGTCTGACTGGGCAAGACTGTAAACACAGAAGTAAATGTGCAATTATAAATTGTGATTAGAGGCAAGATGGAAAAGGGCAAGGGTTCCTGAGAGGAACAGGGTAGGCACAGGAAATCCTCTGAGACAGTGACAGAAACCTGAAACTTGAAGGGTAAACAGGAACGGGTGAGACAAAAGGGAAAAAAGGAACTTGCTTGCTGGGCACAGTGGCTCACCAGCACTCTAGGATGCTGAGGCAGACAGATAATGAAGTCAAGAGATTGATACCACCCTGGCCAACATGATGAAACCCGTCTCTACTAAAAATACAAAAATTAGCCAGGTGTGGTGGCACATGCCTGTAATACCAGCTACTCAAGAGGCTGAGGCAGGAGAATCACTTGAACCCGGGAGGCAGAAGTTGCAGTGAGCTGAGGTCACATCACTGCGCTCCAGTCTGGCAACAGAGACCTCATCTTAAAAAAAAAAAAAAGAATGTTCCAGGAAGAGAGAAGAAGAAAAGACCCAGGTACGGTATAGAGCTGGGGACACCTGAGGAAGAAAGGGCCTCTGGGGTGGGGGGCCCTTGGGGTGACTGGGAGAGGAAGGTGCAGGAAGGGATCCAGATTAAATCAGCTGCTGTGTACGCTGTGGAGACACTGGTCCTCTGATTGCACTGGGTTGTAAGCAAAGGAGTAACTTGATTTAATTTGATATTTAAAAAGTCAGGCTGGGCAAGGTGGCACATGCCTATAATCCCAGAACTTTGGGAGGCCCAGGCTGGTGGATCATGAGGTCAGGAGTTTGAGACCAGCCTGGCCAACATGGTGAAACTCCATCTCTACTAAAAATACAAAAAAAAAAATTAGCTGAGCATGGTGGTGCACCTGTAATCCCAGCTACTTGGGAGGCTGAGGCAGGAGAATAACTTAAACCTGGGAGGTGGAGGTTGCAGTGAGCCAAGATCATGCCATTGTACTCCAGCCTGGGTGACAGGGTGGGACTCTGTCTTAATACAATAAAAGTCATTCTACTCTGTGAAGAATAAGCTGGAGGAGGCAAAGGGAAGAAAGGGGAGATCACTGAGGAGGCTGTTGTCATAACTCAGGTTGGGGCATGGTGGCTTGGACTTGGCAGAGTGCCACTGTTCGGATCCGGATGCAGGGTGTGTTCTGATGTAGGGAGTGAGGGACAGCACAGCATAGAGACTTTCATTGAAAATTTCTGCTTTGAGCAACTGGGTGGAATGGACAGAGGTGTCTTTTACAAGATATGGGAAAGGCCAGGGAAAAGTTTAAAGGGCTGAGTGTGGTGGTTCATGTCAGTAATCCCAGCACTTCAAGAGAATGAGGCAGGAGGATCACTTGAGACCAGGAGTTGGAGACCAGCCTGGGCAACATAGCAAGACACTAGTTAGAAAAATTAAAGTAGAGAAAAAGAAAGGTTTAAATGGAAGAGATTGAGGGTTTAGAATTGTACCTTCTCAGCTTCAGTGATTCCTTTGAGCTCTTCAAGTACATAAAGAAATGTGGGAATCATTAACAAATAAATGGTTTGAAAAGGCAAGGGAATGGATGAGACCACCCAGAAAAAGAGTACACAGAGAGAAGGGAAATAAAGTGGACAGAGTTAAAGAGATTAGAACAGGCCAGGTGTGGTGGATCACACTTGTAATCCCAGCACTTTGGGAAGACAGGGCCAGTGGATCACCTGAGGTCAGGAGTTTGAGACCAGCCTGATAAACAAGATGAAACCCATTCTCTACTAAAAATATAAAAACCAGCTGGGCATGGTGGCACACACCCATAATCCTAGCTACTTGGATGGCTGAGGCAGGAGAATTGCCTGAACCTGGGAGGCGGAGGTTGCAGTGAGCCAAGATGGAGCCATTGCACTCCAGCCTGGGTGTCAAGAGCAAAACTCCATCTTGAAAAAAAATTCTTAATTAATTAATTAATTTTAAAAGACGGGGTTTCACCATGTATGTCAGGCTGGTCTTGAACTCCCAACCTCAGGTGATCCTCCCATCTTGGGAGGATCCAAAGTGCTTGGATTACAGGTGTGAGCCACCACGTCTGGCCAAAAGAAAATTTTTTTAATAAAGAGATCAGAATAGAAGAGAGCCCAGGACTGAGCCCTGAGGACACAGCACAGAGGTGAGAGAGGAGAGATTCTGAAGTAGAGAAACTGGAAGCGATGGACACAGAGCAGAGAAAATCAAGAGGGTTAATGCTGCTGTAGCTGAGGGAGAATGTTCCAGAGGATGAAGCTAGTCAGACAGCCAAGTGCTTCTCACATGGTTGCTCCATACCCAGGCCATTGATTTGATGGGGACATGGAGCTGATTCAAGAATGGGTGAGTGGTGGTGGCAGTGCATGCGGGAAGGCAGCTCGTGGAGGATGGCTAGTTTCTCCTCAATCTGTAGCCACATCCACTATGAACTTATCCCTTCTCTTCTTCCAGATTGCCATAAAAATATTTTTCTCAATCTCCAACAGGCTACTGTACCTGCAGGAAGAGGAGGAACCCAGGTCAGCCTCAGGGCAGGGGTTGGGAATGAGTCCAGGAGCCTGAGGGGACATCAGAGACTTGCAGAGCAGTCTTCCCAGTCCAGTAACAAGGATTAACCAGCCATGATAAGAAGGAACCCACAGAAAATATAAAGGCATTAGCATCAAGCGTCCTCAGATGCAAACATGAGCTGTGGGCTGGAAGGTGGGCAGGGGGCCTGGAAGGACATGAGACACTCACTTGATAGAGTTGATGGCCAGCTGTTTGAGGGTTCTTAGGTCAGCCTTCATCCCCCCAATGTCCATGAAGACCTCACAGAAATTGTAGGATCAGAGCTCATCACCATGGGGCACCCGATGGCCATCAGAGTAGCTGCAGTGTGGTTTCTCAAATCAGACACCAGTTTCAGAACCTGCCCAGTAGGAGGCAAGGGAGAAAGATGAACTCTGAGTCCTAAAAAGAGTAGTCACAAGTGAAATGAGACCTGGAGCCCCATCAGCTCCCTTCATCTCCCCATTACTATCTCCCCAATATGGGGATGACTTCTGGGCAGTCACAAGGAGAACAGGGCCAGTCCCCATGTTTCTCCTCCTGTTTCATCAGCACCACAAATACTCAGTCACTTCTGGTCCTGCTCAGAAAAGAGCTAACTGAACGCAGACACAAAAGACCCCAGGAAGCACTGGCCACCCCCTGTGTCCTTTTTGCTCTGTCTGCAGTTTTGCCCAAAATTCCACCCCACTGGGGACCCTCACAGCTGCCAAATTCTTACTGATGGATTAAGCAAAAGGCCCCTCCAGAATAATTTTACTAACAGGTGGGAGAGTGGAGGGATTTTGGTAACAAGAGAGTTAAGGAGAGAGAAGTTATATGGAAAAAAGTTTAAGAGGGCAGAAGTTGCGATTAGGGGAGATCACATGAGATCAGCCGCATGAGCCACACATACCTGGTTAGAAATGGGACAGACTTCTATGGGGATGTCCTTTTTCCACTAGTAAGCCCTGAGGGCGGGGTGTTTGTTCAAAGCAAATCCATGTCCAATCCTGGTAGTGTTTAGCATCAAAGCATCCAGAATATTCTTGTCTACAGAAGTGCCCTGCCAGTCTGAAGACACGGGTATGGTCTTCCATGGGGGATGGATGGGTCTGACCCACCAGAACATCTTCAAATAAACAGCCTTGCAAGCATTAAAATGAAAATAAATTAACACAAATACACACTCACACACACATGCACAGTTTCCTTTTAACGATGCTAAAAAGAGGTATGATATGGCTTTTTAATCATCTAATTTATTAATCATTCTAATGAGGAAGTTGAAACTTAATAGCTTTTATGAATTGACCAAGGATATTCACCTAATAAGTAGCAAACCCAACTTTTAAACCTTCGTCTCTCTGACCTCACAGTCCACTTTTTTTTAAAGTATTGCTCTCTATCACCCAGGCTGGAGTGCAATGGCAGGATCTCAGCTCATTGCAATCTCTGCCTCCCAGGTTCAAGCGATTCTCCTGCCTCAGCCTTCCTAGAAGCTGGGATTACAGATGCCTGCCACCATACCCGGCTATTTTCTGTATTTTGAGTAGATATGGGGTTTTACCATGTTGGCCAGGCTGGTCTCAAACTCCTGACTTCAGATGGTCCACCCATCTCAGCCTTCTAAGGTGCTGGGATTACAGATGTGAGCCACTGCACCTGGCTTTGGGACACTTATGTTTATAATCTTTACAACAAGGTGTTACAAGGTTCTCTTATTTACAACATCAGTATAAGTACCTGTATGTGATGACTGTAAACATTCTTGTGGCCTCCTCCCCTGCTGTCCCCATCGTACCTTTCTTGCAGCTAAGGCCCTCAGTAGAGGGCAAAAGTCAGATGTGGCTTCCCCAGACTCCCTTACAGCTAAAATAGCCTTAACACTGGCCTGGAAGGTTATTTGTTGGGAAGCTTTAGGGGATTCCTCCCTGATAAAAGGAGATGCACTGTGGGGCTGTCTTCTATTTTTTTCACTAGATATGGTCACCCCAAATGTGATTCACCATCCGATAACCAAGTGGGGCAGAATCACCTACAAAATTGGCATAGCAAAGATTCCTTCTTTTTTTTTTTGAGACAGAGTCTCACTCTGTAGCCCAGGCTGGAGTGCAGTCACACAATCTTGGCTCACTGAAACCTCAGCCTCCCAGGTCTCAGTTCAAGCAATTCTCTTGCCTCAGCCTCCATAGTAGCTGGTATTACAGGCACACGCCACCATACCCAGCTAATTTTTGTATTTTCAGTACAGACAGGGTTTCACCTGTTGGCTGTGCTGGTCTTGAACTCCTGACCTCGTGATCCACCTGCCTCAGCCTCCCAAAGTGCTGGGATTACAGGTGTGAGCCACCGCGACCTGCCCAGAGATTGCTTCTTATGTAAGATAACAAATGACCTTATTGTAAAATCTGTGGGATGCATTCTTGCAGCCATAAATATTCTAATGGATTCACACATAAAATATGAAAATTTGTCTAGGTACAGTGGCTCACACCTGTAATGCCAGCATTTTGGGAGGCTGAGACAGGAGGATTGCTTGAGTCCAAGAGTTCAAGACCAGCGTGGGCAACATAGAGAGACCCTATCTCTACAAAACTTATGGCCAGGTGCAGGTGGCCTGTAATCCCAGCACTTTGGGAGGCCAAGGTGGGCAGATCATGAGGTCAGGAGTTCGAGACCAGCCTGGCCAATATAGTGAAACCCCATCTCTACTAAAATACAAAACATTAGCCAGGCATGGTGGCACATGCCTGTAGTCCCAGCTACTCAGGAAGCTGAGGCAGGAGAAATGCTTGAACCCAGGAGGCAGAGGTGGCAGTGAGTGGAGATAGCGCCACTACACTCCAGTCTGGATGACAGAGTGAGATTCCATCTCAAGAAAGGAAAAAAAGAAGTACAAAAATTATCCAGGCATGGTGGTGTGTGCCTGCAGTCCCAGCTACTTGGGAGGCTGAGGTTGAGGATCACCTAAACCCAGGAGGTGGATGGAGGCTGTTGTGAGCCATGGTCAGGCCACTGCTCTCTGGCCTGGGTGATGGAGTGAGACTCTGTCTCAAAATATATGTATGAACATTCCACTCTTCTGGTAGAAATAAAACTCAAGAATTTTCATCGTTACCTAGCACATATATTTTTCTGAATTTTCACTGGTTTTTAAAGATTTCTTCTTCTTTTTAAAAATAAGGACATTGCTTTTAGGTATTAAATACCCAAGTACTAACAAAGTTATCTCCAAGGATCATACAACTTGGAACTTGCTATGTCCTGTATTGCAACATTTTGTGCTGTCAGAATTATTTCACACATGTATAATTTTTCCCAACTAGACCACAAGTTCTTCAAGGTTAAAAACCCCCTCCCCTTCAAACAATTCTTCTGCTCTCCTAGAGCAGACTTTGATCTAAATTGGATCTAAATTGATCGGAAAGGTCAGGAAAAAGAGATTACTGCACAGAGTCTCTTCCTCTAGATATGGTATGATAAAGCAGAGCCTGCATCTGGGTGGGAGAAAAAGCTGCCCACCACTCTCTCCACCCTGCCTTCATATTCTGAGGGTGACAGGTGGAATGCTGCAGAAAGTGGCCATCCTTGTCCCACCCTCCATGTAAACAGCCTCCCCTGAGGGCCGGGCACAGGGGCTTACACCTGCAATCTTAGCACTTTGGGAGGCTGAGGCGGGTGGATCACCTGAGGTCAGGAGTTCAAGACCAGCCTGGCCAACATGGTAAAACCCTGTCTCTATTAAAAAAAAAAAAAAAGGCCGGGTGCGGTGGCTCAAGCCTGTAATCCCAGCACTTTGGGAGGCTGAGGTGGGTAGATCACGAGGTCAAAAGATTGAGACCATCCTGGTCAACATGGTGAAACCCCGTCTCTACTAAAAATACAAAAAATTAGCTGGGCATGGTGGTGTGTGCCTGTAATCCCAGCTACTCAGGAGGCTGAGGCAGGAGAATTGCCTGAACCCAGGAGGCAGAGGTTGCTGTGAGGAGAGATTGCGCCATTGCACTCCAGCCTGGGTAACAAGAGCAAAACTCTGTCTCAAAAAAAAAAAAAAAAAAACCCAACAACACAGCCTCCCCTCCGAAATCTTCCTTCAGATCCAAAATTGCAGCCATGATCTTGCTTAGTTAGGTTTACACATTTTAAGGACTGGAATATGGAAGGGCTAAGATGACTGAAAAAGCCTGGGAAGGAGTTCTGGGGAAGAAAGATGGGGCTGGACTAATGGCAGTTCAGGAGGAACACCAGCCAGGGCCTGCATGGGGCAGGGCGGGGTTTCCTTTCCTGCAATAATGAGGGACAAAACCTCCTAAGACAAGGAAAAGTCCTGGTTCTCCTCCCTCTTCTGCCTATTTCCAGCTCTGTGGCTTTGGGCAGATCAGTTAACTTTTCAAGCACAATTCACTCGGAGGATGGAGAGCTTAAGACAGGGTTCCAATTCATATAAATTATATACATGCATCAAAATATAACATGTGGCCACGTGTGGTGCTCACGCCTGTAATTTCAGCGCTTTGGGAGATCAAGGTGGGCAGATCATTTGAGGTTGGAAGTTCAAGACCAGCCTGACCAATACAGTAAAACTCCATCTCTACTAAAAACACAAAAATTAGTCAGACATGGTGGTGCATGCCAGTAATCCCAGCTACTCCAGCAGCTGAGGCATGAGAATCACTTGAACACAGGAGGCAAGGTTGCAGTGAGCTAAGATCTCACCACTGCCCTCCAGCCTGGGTGACAGAGTGAGACTCTGTCTCAAAAATTTTTCTTTTCTTTTCTTTTTAAATTTCAGATTACAGATTTTTTTTATTCAAGTATGAGACTCAATCAGATTACAAAATTTATACCTAACTTCATTGATTTAACACTAGTATCTCGTTTTTCTTTAACTGAAAATCTGGGTTCTAACAATATTATTTGTAATCTGATATACATATGTAAATTTTTGTTGTTGTTTTTTATTGCATTTTAGGTTTTGGGGTTCATGTGCAGAACTTGCAAGATAGTTGCATAGGTACACACATGGCAGTGTGTTTTGCTGCCTTCTTCCCCTTCACCCACATTTGGTATTTATACCCAGGCTATCCCTACCCAGCTCCCCCTCGCTGTCCCTCCCCTATTCCCCACAATAGACCCGAGTGTGTAGTGCTCCCTTCCCTGTGTCCTTGTGTTCTCATTGTTCATCACCCGCCTATGAGCGAGAATATGTGGTATTTCATTTTCTGTTCTTGTGTCAGTTTACTGAGAATGATGTTCTCCAGATTCATCCATGTCCCTACAAAGGACACGAACTCATCATTTTTGATTTCTGCATAATATTCCATGGTGTATATGTGCCACATTTTCCCAGTCCAGTCTATCATGGATGGGCATTTGGGTTGGTTCCAGGTCTTTGCTATTGCAAACAGTGCTGCAATAAACATTAGTGTGCATGTGTCCTTATAGTAGAACGATTTATAATCCTTTGGATATATACCCAGTAATGGGATTGCTGGGTCAAATGGAATTTCTATTTCTAAGGCCTTGAGGAATTGCCACACTGTCTTCCACAATGGTTGAACTAACTTACACTCCCACCAACAATGTAAAAGTGTTCCTATTTCTCCGCATCCTCTCCAGCATCTGTTGTCTCCAGATTTTTTAATGATCGCCATTCTAACTGGTGTGAGATGGTATCGCAATGTGGTTTTGATTTGCATCTCTCTAATGACCAGTGATGATGAGCATTTTTTCATATGTTTGATGGCCTCATGTATGTCTTTTTTTGTAAAGTTTCTGTTCATATCCTTTGCCCAATTTTGAATGTGCTTGTTTGCTTTTTTCCTGTAAATCTGTTTGAGTTCTTTATAGATTCTGGATATCAGCCCTTTGTCAATGGGTAAACTGCAAAAATTTTTTCCCATTCTGTTGGTTTCCGATTTACTCTAGTGACTGTTTCTTTTGACATGCAGAAGCTGTGGAGTTTGATTAGGTACCATTTGTCTATTTTGGCTTTTGTTGCCAATGCTTTTGGTGTTTTGGTCATGAAGTCCTTGCCTACTCCTATGTCCTGGATGGTCTTGCCTAGATTTTCTTCTAGGGTTTTTATGGTGTCAGGTCTTATGTTTAAGTCTTTAATCCATCTGGAGTTAATTTTAGTGTAAGGTGTCAGGAAGGGGTCCAGTTTCTGCTTTCTGCACATGGCTAGCCAGTTTTCCTAACATCATTTATTAAACAGGGAATCATTTCCCCATTGCTTGTTTTTGTCAGGTTTATAAAAGATTTTATGGTTGTAGATATGTTGTGTTGCTTCCAATGCCTCTGTTCTGTTCCATTGGTCGATATCTCTGTTTTGGTACCAGTACCATGCTGTTTTGATTACTGTAGCCTTGTAGTATAGTTTGAAGTCCGGCAGTGTGATGCCCTCTACTGTGTTCCTTTTGCTTAGAATTGACTTGGCTATGCGGGCTCTCTTTTGGTTCCATATGAAGTTCATGGTGATTTTTTCCAGCTCAGTGAAGAAAATCAATGGTAACTTGATGGGGATAGTGTTGATTCTGTAAATAACTTTGGGCAGTATAGCCATTTTCACAATATTGATTCTTCCTAACCATGAACATGGAATGTTTCTCCATCTGTTTGTGTCTTGTCATATTACATTGAGCAATAGTTTGTAGTTTTCCTTGAAAAGGTCCCTTACGTTCCTTTTAAGTTGTATTCCTATGTTTTTTTTTTTTGGTAGCAATTGTGAATGGCAGTTCGTTCTTGATTTAGCTCTCTTTCAGTCTGTTATTGATTTATAAAAATGCTTGTGATTTTTGCACATTGATTTTATATCCTGAGACTTATATCCTGAGGAGTTTTGGGGCTGAGGCGATGGGGTCTTCTAGGTATACTAACATGTTGTCTGCAAATAGAGACAATTTGGCTTCCACCTTTTCTATTTGAATACACTTTATTTCTTTTTCTTGCCTGATTGCTCTGGCTAGAACTTCCATTACTATATTGAATAGGAGTGATGAAAGAGGGCATCTTTGTCTAGTGCTGGATTTCAAAGGGAATGCTTCCAGTTTTTGCCCATTCAGTATGATATTGGCTGTTGGTTTGTCGTAAATAGCTTTTATGATTTTGAGATATGTTCCATAAATACAGAGATTATTGAGGGTTTCTAGCATAAAGGGGTGTTGAATTTTGTGAAATGCCTTCTCTGCATCAATTGAAATAATCATGTGGTCTTTGTTTTTGATTCTGTTTATGTGGTGAATTACATTTATAGGCCTGTGTATGTTGAACCAGCCTTGCATCCCAGGGATGAATCCTACTTGATCATGATGGATAAGGTATTTGATGTGCTGTTGCAATCGTCTTGCCAGTATTTTATTGAAGATTTTTGCCTCTATGTTCATCATAAATATTGGCCTGAAATTTTCTTTTCTTGTTTAATCTCTGCCGGGTTTTGGTATCAGGATGATGTTGGTCTCATAAAATGATTTTGGAAGGATTCCCTCTTTTTGGATTATTTGGAATAGTTTCAGAAGGAATGGTACCAGCTCCTGTCTGTGTGTCTGGTAGAATTCGGCTGTGGACCCATCTTGACCTGAGCCTTTTTTGTGTGATAGGGTCTTAATTGCTGCCTCGACTTCAGACCTTGTTATTGGTCTATTCATAGTTTTCACTTCCTCCTGGTTTAGGCTTGGGAGGACACACGTGTCCAGGAATTTATCCACTTCTTCCAGGTTTACTAGTTTATGTGCATAGAGTTGTTTATAATATTCTCTGACGATGGTTTGAATTTCTGTGGAATCTGTGGTGATTTCCCCTTTATCGTTTTTTATTGCATCCATTTGTTTGTTCTCTCTTTTCTTTTTTATCATTCTGGCTAGTGGTCTGTATATTTTGTTGATCTTTTCAAAAAACCAGCTCTTGGATTTATTGATTTTTTGAAGGGTTTTTCGTGTCTCTATCTCCTTCAGTTCTGCTCTGATCTTAGTTATTTCTTGTCTTCTGTTAGGTTTTGAGTTTTTTTGATCTTACTCCTCTAGCTCTTTCAATTTTGATGATAGGGTGTCAATTTTGGATCTCTCCACTCTTCTTATGTGGGCACGTATTTCTATGTATTTTCCTCTGGAAACTGCTTTAAATGTGTCCTAGAGATTCTGGTATGTTGTGTCTTCATTCTCGTTGGTTTTGAAGAACTTCTTTATTTCTGCCTTCATTTCATTCTTTATTTAGTCAACATTCAAGAGCCAGTTTTTCAGTTTCCATGAAGCTGTGCGTTTCTGAGTTACTTTCTGAATTCTGAGTTCTAACTTGATTGCACTATGGTCTGAGAGACTGTTTGTTATGATTTCAGTTGTTTTGCATTTGTTGAGTAGTGCTTTACTTCCAACTATGTGGTCAATTTTAGAGTAGGTGTGATGTGGTGCTGAGAAGAATGTTTATTCTATGGATTTGGTGTGGAGAGTTCTGTAAATATCTATGAGGTTTGCTTGTTCCAGGTCTGAGTTCAAGCCATGGATATCCTTGTTAATTTTCTGTCTGGTTGATCTGTCTAATATCGACAGTGGAGGGTTAAAGTCTCCCACTATTATTGTGTGGGAGTCTAAGTCTCTTTGTAAGTCGATAAGAACTTGCCTTATATATCTAGGTGATCCTGTATTGGGTCCATATATATTTATGATCGTTAGCTTTTCTTGTTGTATTGATCTTTTACCATTATGTAATGTCCTTCATTGTCTCTTTTGATCTATGTTGCTTTAAACTCTATTTTATTAGAGATGAGAATTGCAACTCCTGCTTTTTTTTTTTTGCTCTCCATTTTCTTGGTAAATCTTCCTCCATCCCTTTATTTTGAGCCTTTATGTATCCTTGCATGTGAGGTGGATTTTCTGGATACAGCACACCAATGGGTTTTGGTTTTTTATCCAATTTGCCAGTCCGTGTCTTTTGACTAGTGCATTTAGCCCATTTACATTTAGGGTTAATATTATTATGTGTGAATTTGATACTGCCATTTTGATGCTAGCTGGCTGTTTTGCGCGTTAGTTGATGCAGATTCTCCATTTTGTTGATGCTTTTTAGCATTTTGTATGTTTTTGGAATGGTTGGTACTGGTTGTTCCTTTCTATGTGTGGTGCCTCTTTCAGGAGCTCTTGTAAAGCAGCCCTGGTAGTGACAAAAATCTCTGAATACTTGCTTGTTTGCAACGGATTTTATATTTTCTTCACTTATGAAGCTCAGTTTGGCTGGATATGAAATTCTGGGTTGAAAGTTCTTTTCTTTAAGGATGTTGAATATTGGCCCCCACTCTCCTCTGGCTTGTAGAGTTTCTGCCAAGAGATCTGCTGTGAGTCTGAAGGGCTTCACCTTGTGGGTGACCCGACCTTTCTCTCTGACTGCCCTTATTATTTTCTCCATTTCAACCCTGGTGAATCTGAGGATTATGTGCCTTGGGGTTGCTCTTCTTGCAGAATATCTTTGTGGTGTTCTCTGTATTTCCTGGACTTGAATATTGGCCTTCCTTGCTAGGTTGGAGAAATTTCCTGGATAATAACCTGTAGAGTATTTTCCAGCTTGGATTCATTCTCTTCGTCACATTCTGGTACACTTATCAAACATAGATTAGGTCTCTTCACATAGTCTCACATTTCTTGGAGACTTTGTTCATTCCTTTTTGCACTTTTTCTCTAATCTTGGTTTCTCATTTTATTTCATTGAGTTGATCTTCGACTTCTGATATTCTTTCTTCTGCTTTGTCAATTCAGCTGTTGAAACTTGTGCATGCTTTGCAATGTTCTCATGTTGTGTTTTTCAGCTTCTTCAATTCATTCATATTCCTCTCTAAGTTGCCCATTCTTGTTATCATTTCCTCGAATCTTTTTTCAAACCTTTTTTCAAGATTCTTACCTTCTTTACATTAATTTAGAACATGTTCTTTTACCTCATGGAAGTTTCTCATTACCCACCTTCTGAAGTCTGCTTCTGTCATTTCATCACACTCATTCTCCGTCCAGCTTTGTTCCCTTGCTGGTGAGGAGTTTTGGTCCTTTATAGGAGGCGAGGTGTTTTGGTTTGGGTGTTTTCCTCCTTTTTGCACTGGTTTCTTTCCATCTTTGTGGGTTTATCCACCTGTCGTCTGAGTAGTTGCTGACTTTTCGATTGTGTCCCTGAGTGGATGCCCAAATTGTTGATGATGAGGTATTTCTGTTACTTAGTTTTACTTCTAACAGTTTAGCCCCTCTGCTGTACCACTGCTGAAGTTCACTCCAGGCCCTGCTTTTCTAGGGTACACCTGTAGCAGCTGCGGAACAGTGAGGGTTGCTACCAGTTTCTTCTTCTGCTATCTTTGTCCCAAAATGATGTCCGCCAAGTGTCAGTCTGATCAGTCCTTTTTAAGGTGACTCTTTGTATATGCAAGGGTCAGGGAGCTGCTTGAGAAGATGATCCATACTTTATAGGAAGCTCAAGTGCTGAGCTTGAGCTCAATTGTTCATTCAGGGCTGTTAGGCAGCTAAATTAAGTCTGCTGCTGCAGAACTCATAAAACCTCTTTTTTCCCTCAGATGCTCTGTCTCGGGGAGTTAGGGCTTTCTTTATGAGTGTCCGTTGCACTGGCCTGCCCAGCTAGGAGGCAGTCTATTCACTATTTGCTTGCCGAGGCTCCACCCTCCTGCCATGGGGTCTGCCCTATTGCCATGGGCTCTTCCCTGCTGCTGTGGGCTCCACCCTGCTTCCGTGGGCTCCGCCCTCCTGTCATGGGCTCCATTCTGTTTCCGTGGGCTCTGCCCTACTGTGGTGGGCTCCGCCTTGTTGCCATGGGCTCTGCCCTGTTGTTGTGGAATCCGCCCTGTTGCCATGGGCTCCACCTTGCTGTCGAGTGTAATTCCTTGTAGTCCTGTTTATATGGGTGCCCCTGTATTGGTGGAGTCTCTCTTTTATGGTGGATTGCCTTGGCAATGGAGTTGCCCTACTACACCATCTTCTGGAGCCACCCGATCTACATATGTAAATTCCCAGGTCAGAAGACCCCACAGGGCTCTTTCTGGACTTCTGGGGCCCTGGATGCACGAGGACGCCTAGAGGCTGAATAAGGGTCCCTCTCTGAGAAGTAGTGGACACGTCTCTCTTTCACCACCCCTCCCAGTATCCCAGGCTCCCACCTGTGCAGTGGCACAAATGAAGTTGGCTTCTTCGGGTTCCTACGACCCATGGAAGCCATGGGAGTCACAAGTTCTTAAATGTGACCAGCCTCTCGAGAACTGAAGGTCAATCGGACGCAATTCCACCCTCCAGGAAGGCACAGGAAGGGGGAACAAGCACTGCCGATGAGGCGTTGGTGGTGGTGGGGGTTGCTAACATGAGCAGTCGCACAGGCACGACCCTTCTGGTGACTTTTGTTAACCTAACCAAACACAGCAGCTTCTTACACCTGCAGGGGCCCTAGCCCACAACCCAAAAAATTGTTCATATTTGTGTAGAATGGGATCTTGCTATGTTGCCCAGACTGGTCTCAAACTCCTGGGCTCAAGTGATCGTCCTGCCTCTGCCTCCATAAGTGCTAGGATTACAGATGTGAGCTACTGTACCTGACTAAAATGAATTTCTTTTGAGACAGGGTATAGCTCTGTCACCAGGCTGGAGTGCAGTGATTCTGGGCTCAGTTGACCCTCCTACTTCAGCATCTGAGTAGCTGGTACTACATGTGTGTGCCATCATGCCTGGCTATGTTTTGTATTTTTTGTAGAGAGAATGTTTCATCATGTTGCCCCAGCAGGACTCAAACTCCTAGATTTAAGAGATCCACCCACATCATCCTTCAAAGTGCTAGGATTTCAGGCATAAGCCACTGTTTCTGTGCCTAGCCTAAAACAAATTTTTATAGCCAAAGTAGAATGATGTGAGTTTGCAGGGTTATACAGCCACCATTAAAAATTAAAAAAAAAAAAAGAAGAAGGATTCAAAATCAGACTCCACTGAATACCAGCTCTTTAACCCTGGACCACTAACACCACACTTGGAGTGCTGGGCTCTTCATCTATCAAATGGAGATTAAAACACAAGCAGGACTGGGATATGAATCAGAAATAAATTAAAAATAATACATGTAACGTTGCTGATTCTATTATCCTTGTTATTTTTTCTCCATAGGGTTGTTGTCATAATTAAATGAGAGAAAACAAGGGAGAGGGCTCTGGAAGCATCTGCAGGCCCTAACCCTGAGGTGCGGTCGCTGCTGTTCTGTTTCCTGGCAGCAGGCTGGAGTTGTGGCTAGAAGCTCTCCCACTGCCCACCTCTGCTGATTCCCGTGGGCTCACCTGTCTTTCTGGCATGGCAGAAGTAAGGCAGCTTAATACCTCCCTTGGTGGGAATCATCAGCGCTTTGTTGTAGTAGTGCAAGGAGTGGCCAGTGTCCTCATGTCCCACCTGCAGGACAGAGAGGGACAGGAGGCATCTGTGGGGCACACACCTCACTTGCTGATGGCACCCTTTATAGCCCTTGAACACCCTCCCTTGTACCCTGCTGCCATGGCTGAGACCTTTGTCATGCAACCTTTAAAGAATGGCAAGGAGCAGCATGGCACTGTGGCTCACGCCTATAATCCCAGCACTTTGGGAGTCCAAGGCGGATGGATCATGAGGTCAAGCAATTGAGACCATCCTGGCCAATATGGTGAAACCCCATCTCTACTAAAAATACAAAAAATTAGCTGGGCATGGTGGTGCACACCTATAGTCCCAGCTCAGGCTCAAACCATGACGCAGAGGTTGCAGTAAGCTGAGATCATGCCACTGCACTCCAGCCTGGCACCTGGAGACAGAGCAAGATTGTCTCAAAGAAAAGAGACCCAGAAGGTGTAAGACAGAGAAAGAGAATGAAAGCCTGGTCCCAGGTATCAGAGGACTCCAGCCACCACTGCCACCCACCTCTTGTAGGTTTGCATGTGTCAGTTTCCCTGAGACTCAGTTTCTTGCCTATAACAAGAAGAGCAACCACACCAAAATTGTGCTTTTCAAAGTAAGCTACACACAGCCATGGGGCTCTGTAGCTGAGTGCTTTAGAATTAAAAGGGCACCTCTTGGCTGGGTATGGTGGCTCACACCTGTAATCCCAGCATATTAGGAGGCCAAGGCCTGGTCAACACAGAGAAACCCTGTCTCTACTAAAAATGCAAACATGAGGTCCAGCATGGTGGCTCATGCCTGTAATCCCAGCATTTTGGGAGCCCAAGGCAGGTGGGTCACCTGAGGTTGGAAGTTCAAGAACAGCCTGACCAACATAAAGAAACCCTGTCTCTACTAAAAATACACACAAAAAATGATGAGCTGGGTGTGGTGGTGCATGACTGTAATCCCAGCTACTTGGGAGGCTGAGCTGGAGAATCACTTGAACCTGGGAGGTGGAGGTTGCAGTGAGTTGAGATGGCATTATCACACTCCAGCCTGAGTAACAAGAGCAAAACTCTGTCTCAAAAAAAGAAACGCAAAAATGAGTCAGCCATGGTGGTGGGCACTTGTAATTTCAGCTACTCAGGAGGCTGAGACAGGAGAATCACTGGAATCTGGGAGGTGGAGGTTGCAGTTAGCAGAGATCACACCACTGCACTCCAGTCTGGGCAACAGAATGAGACTCTGTCAACCCTCCCACCTTGCTCCCCAAGTTCTGAGATTACAGGCATGATCCACTGTCCTGACCTAATCTAAATTTTTTTGATGGAGTCTCTTTGGCCCAGCTGGAGTGCAGTGGTGCCAACTTAGCTCACTGCAACCTCCAACTCCTGAGTTCAAGTGATTCTGCCTCAGCCTTCCAAGTAGCTGGTATTACAGGTGTGTACCACCATGCCTGGCTAATTTTTGTATTTTCAGTGGAGACAAGGTTTTGCCATGCTGGCCTGGCTGGTCTTGAACTCCTGATCTGAGGTGATTCACTTTCCTCAGCCTTCCAAAGTGCTGGGATTACAGGCGTGAGCCACTGCATCTGGCCAGTGCCACCACTCTGGGTCTAGATTCTTAATGAGATTAATGAGCTTTCACCTAAGAAATATGTCCTGCATGTGCTTTGATTTGGTGGGGGTGGGGGTGAGACAATGACAACACCTATGAATGTGCAGCTTCAAAAACAGGTGTGGCTCCTGGTGAGTCAGTGCCCTCCAGAGCCCAGGCTTGTGGGTGGGCTGAGCAGAGGAGCCGCCATGCTGGATCCCTTCACTGCCCACCCTGTGCCTGACTCCCAGTGAACCCACTGGCTGCTGCCCTTGCAGCTGTGACCACAGACAGGTCCCAGCCTAAGACTGGCTGCTCTTCAAAATGAGGGGAGAGGTGCTGTATGGTAAAGTTGGGACACGGAAGCTGCAAAGCATTCTGTGCTTCCCTGGGAAAAAGAGTGGGTCTTTCATCCACGTGCCAGGCCATGCGTGTGGTGCTACTGGGGTTCACCATACACAGACCTGAGCCGGTGCCACTTAGGACGTCTCCTTGATCAGGGACTCACATGCAACCGCACGCAGAACAAATTGAAACCAAACAATGGGCCAATTACCCAAACATTCAGGCAAAATCATTAGACTCATAACTGAGTCACCCAGGACAACATGGAGTCACAGCCAAGAATTATCTGGGAAACTGACACACTCTTCATTTCAGTTTGGTGGTGAAGACCTAGGAGGGGCTTCAGGAACCATTCCTACTACTGTCCTCACACACAGAAAGCTTCTTGGCACCTGTGAGGGGCAGCATCTCCCGAACTTCTTGCCATTCCCCTTTCAGCCTAGCAGCTCTGCCTGCCTCCCAGTCTCCCAACCCCAGCTCTTCAGCAATGTTCTCTCTCACCTGTGATCTGAATAAATAATTTTGATTCCAATAAACTCGGGGTGAGTTTTCATAAACTTCTCAGCCACTTCCTGGAAAGCCTTTACTGACCACTGTACATCATGCTGCTCTCCTCTGAGCTTGTACACCTGGGAGGGAAGCACGGCCAGGAGCCATCAGGCCAGCAGAGCGACGCACCTGCCCCAGCCACCCCTGCTCAGTCACTCCCTCCCTGCCACCCATTTCCCAGCCACTTCTTCCCAGACAAATCTCTCCCAGCCACCCCCTCCCAGCCACACTTTCCCAGCCACCCACTCCCAGCCACCCCCTCCCAGCCACATTTTCCCAGCACCCCCAGCCACATTTTCCCAGCCACCCATTCCCAGCCACCATTTCCCAGCCACCCCTTATCCAGCCACCCCTTCCCAGCCACTTCCTCCCAGCCACCCCTTCCCAGCCACCCCCTCCTGGCCACCCCTTCTCAGCAACTTCCTCCTAGCCACCCCTTCCCAGCCACCCCCTCCCAGCCATCCCTTCCCAGCCATCCCCTCCTAGCCATCAGCAAGTTCTGGGAAAAGTAGATGAGAACAGAGGACCCACAAAACAGTTTTATTTGCTTGTGTTTGGAGCAGCCCAAGTGGCCTTATTCCCAAAAGTCCAGACAGGCTGGAATTATGCTTCCCTTGTTCAGGTCCTCTATGACTTCAGATGTCTCTGTTGTTGCATGGGGAACTCCTAGCTGGCTCTGGGATAACCCTGATGCCCACCTGTCTCCTTAGTTGCTGGGTTACCCCACTTAAAACAGCACCTGGGGCAGACTGTTGTGGTTCACACCTGTAATTCCAGCATTTTGGGAGGCCAAGGCAACAGATTGCTTGAGGTCAGGAGTCATAGCAACCTGGCCAACATGGTGAACCCCCATCTCTACCAAAAATACAAGATTAGCCTGGCATGGTGGTGTGTGCCTGTTAATCCCAGCCTTAGCCACTGGGCAGGCTGAAGCAGGAGAATCGCCTGAACCCAGGAGGTGGTGGTTGCAGTGAGCCAAGATCATGCCACTGCACTCCAGCCTGGGCAACAGAGCAAGACTATCTCAAAAAAAAAGGCTGAGCACAGTGGCTCATACCTATAATCCCAGCACTTTGGGAGGCCAAGGTGGACAGATCACGAGGCCAGGAATTCATCAGCCTGAGCAATATGATGAAACCTGGTTTCTACTAAAAATACAAAAATTAGGCAGACTAGTAGTGGTGCCTGTAATCCCAGCTACTTGGGAGGATGAGGCAGAAGAATTGCTTGAACCCAAGAGGTGAGTTTGCAGTGAGCTGAGATCATGCCACTGCACTCCAGCCTGGATGACAGAGAAAGACTCTGTCTCAAATATATATATATATATATATATATATATATATATATATATATATATATGAATTTCTGCAGAAACTGTGGGGTGAAGGGGATGGGAGCAATAATATGGAGGTGTCAATTACTTCCATGGCCATCAATTAAGCCCCTATGATGTAAAAGAAACAGGGCTGGGCATTGGAAGGGATGAAAAAGTGATACACAAGATGGCTGTCCTCAGGAGTGACAATATAGTCAGAGAGATAGACTTGTGCCACTAAAAACAGCTCACACATGTAATCCTGGCACTTTGGGAGGTCAAGGCAGGAGGATCACTCTAGGCCAGGAGGTCAAGACAAGCCTGGGCAATGAGTGAGTCTCTGTCTCTAAAAAGAATAAAAGAAAACAATAAAGTCAGTTATAAAGTGAAGCACATGGCCTCCCAGAAGCAGCAGTTTGTGGTGACTGGATGGGGTCAGAGAAAGTTGCTAGCCCTGACCGAGTGAATGGTGGCTCCACATAGAGCCAAGAGCTGCATGGAAGGGGGTGGTTCAAGGAGCCAAGGTTGAGACCCATGGTGGGAGCTGAAGCTGTGCCCTTGATAAGGAAGAAACATCTTCCTCCTCACTGGAGTCAGCTCTTGCCTCTGAGGCATCTCAGGAGCTGGGTCCACCTCCTCTGCTCATTTCTCACCTGCCCCTTGCCTCACTCCTGCCTCCCTAGCCTAGAGTTCTCCCACCCACCTCCAGGTTGCAGGCATCGGGTGCCCTTTGTCACTGGGCAGTCCCTCAGACCCTGTTTTTCCTCTTGCCCTCAGAGCAGCCCTGCTGCTCTCTGATCTCCAGGGTGCTGCCCTGCTGCCTGGGCAAGGCAGTAGGGGAGCAAGCAGCGAGGTCTCTGCTCTCCACTGGTGTTTGCTCTTCTGTTTCCCCTGCTGCCCCCAGGAAGCCCAGCACATCACACAGCCCCCACACCCTGCACCTGGCCAGGGCACTGGACTTACTCTGCTCAGTTTCCCTGACTGCCTGACCTGGCACGGACATGCTCAGGGCGATTAAATGTTAAGGCTGCCAGAGCATGTCAGAGGGGAGAACCTTAATTACTGTTCACTCTGAATCTGGTATTGTCCATTATTTGTATTACTATTTACTGAAGGGGGTCAAAATACATCACCCTAAATAGGCCACTTAGCAGAAGGACTATTTTTAGGTGAAGGCGATTAAGAAGCTGCAAGTGAAGAAAGAGCTACTTGTCCATGTCAATGTCATCTGCCTCAGTTTTCTTTGTGAAGGTGTTGACCTTCCCTCTCCTAGTACCAAGAGAATCACCACATTTCATTAAAAACAGGAAGTTGTCACCAAGATGGGTTCACACAAACCAGCCTTGTAAAATTGCCCTTATCTTCCATGAATTTTCCCCATATGTTTACCTGCCTACAATTCACTGTCCCTAAAAGCCCAAACCCCGTTTCCTTGTTCTTCCCACTTCTTCACAATTTATGACCAGTTGTTAAAATGGAACATAAGCCCCCAGTCTAACTTCTTTGAGGCTTCACATCTTTTCAAGGAATGCCTCCATCTATCTGAGCACATAATAAATAAATGTTTAGGCCAGGCATGGTGGCTCATACCAGTCATTCTAGCACTTTGGGAGGCGGAGGTGGATCACCTTGGGCAGATCACCCAAGGTCAGGATTTGGAGACCAGCCTGCCCAACATGGTGAAATCCCATCTCTACTAAAAACACAAAAATTATCCTGGCTTGGTGATGGACGCCTGTAATCCCAGCTACTTGGGAGGCTGAGGCAGGAGAATTGCTTGAACCCAAGAGATGGAGGTTGCACCGAGCCAAGATCTTGCTGTTGCACTCCAGCCTAGGTAACAAGAGCAAAACTCCATCTCAAAAAAAAGAAAGAAAACTTCTTAATTTTAACATCTAATACAGAATATATTAATAGATATAATTCACATAAATAAAAGGTGTTTGAAATTATCAAACATTTTAAAGATTATAAAGAGGTTCTGGGACCAGAAATTTGGAGAAACATCTTGGAATTAGCAAAGTGCCTCTTCAAAGTGTCCTTTCTTGTTAACGAATTATCATAAGTGTTAGAAATAACAGTTTGTTTTAAAGAATTTCTTCAAAGCCTTCTTGTTCTTTGCTATTAGCTCTTTGTTAAGCCATATCCTATGCGCTGTGAGAAATTCTCATGGCCATGTGGTACATTCTGTGTTCTTGTACTTTAACCAAGACACTTGTGCTAGAAAAGTTTTTTCTAAACACCTGTTTAGAAAAGTTTTAAGTTGTTAGCCAATTGAGTTTTAGTTTGGATGCTGAAGAAAATCAGAGACAACCCCAAATACATAAGATAAATATGTCTACTTTTCCTTTGTTAGTTTGCTTTAGAAGCAAGATAGCTAACAGAAGCACCCTTTCTGCAGAAAGTAAAATTGCCTTGCTAAGAGATCCTTTGTCTCAGAGCTAATTTTTTCTTTGCAGCACCAAACATCTGTTTCCAACAACCAATTCAGAATTGTCACCTGCATTGTCTAATGTTTATCCAGCTGGCTCACAGAAGGGAAGAACAGGGTCCTGTTCTGGCCCTGACCACCCTGTCAATATTGAGTCTCCTGCCTGCCCACACCCCCCAGTTGGATTGGGCAGCTTTACTCTTCCTACCCTCTCTCCTATGGCACCAGAGAAGGAGCTCCATCAGTAAATATTAATTTAACAAGAAAACCATCCACAAGGAGTTTTAAAACTACTAAGGCCCAGGCAGCAAGGGCCAATAGACAGATGTTATAGGAGTGGTGGGTGAAACCATGCTAACAGAAAAGAAGGGAGACAAAAGAAATCACCTTTAAAAAAATGATAACCCTGATTAAAAGAAGATCACTGAGGCTGGGCACGGTGGCTCATGCCTGTAATCCCAGCACTTTGGGAGGCTGTGGTGGACAGATTACCTGAGGTCAGGAGTTCAAGATCAGCCTGGCCAACATGGCAAAACACCATCTCTATGAAAAATGCAAAAATTAGCTGGACAGGGTAGTGAGCACCTGTAATCCCAACTACTTGGTAGGCTGAGGCAGCAGAATCACTTGAACCTGGGAAGCAGAGGTTGCAGTGAGCCGAGATCATTTCACTGCACTCTAGCCTCGGTGACAAAGTGAGATTCTGTCTCCAAAAAGATAAGAGAAAATCTCTGGCAGATTAGTCAAGTCTGCAGAGATACACAAGTGACACTACCAGAGCAGAGGGCAGTGGTTTGAAACCCTCAATCTCAGCGATTCTGTGATTATCCCTGGATAATCCAGGAGTCCTGCCTTCCAAGGTCCCATTCACACTGCTGGTGGCATAGCCAGGAGTGCCTGGAGAACAGGGTCAGGCCCCCAAGGCTGCCAAACCACCTTCCCAGTCTCCTGGTGCCCTGTAAACTACCACCAAGGCTGCCCATGAAGGAAGGGCCCAGGATGGGATCGGATCATGAACAGCATCCCAGTTTAAAGAGAGGGAAGCCCTCTCAGGGTGAGGGACACCTGCAGCTCCTCAGGGGTTCTGGTCAGCCTTCCAGATTCAGGCTTTCAAAGGAGACTCCTCATTCTGTCTCAAATCAATACAGATAGCTAACAGAAACACCTTCTCTGCAGAAAGTAAAATTGCCTCTCTAAGAGATCTTTTGTCTCAGTGCTAATTCTAATGCCAGAGGATTATTGCAAAGATCAAACAAATTAATAGTTTTAATGCTTTCAGAAATGATAACTACCACTAATAATGTTATTATTACAAATCTATCACCAGATCTAGAAAAACTACTCAAAACCCACAGTTGCCTCAGGAACACTGAGTTGATGTCTAAGAGTTTAACAATCTGGCTGTGTGCAGTGGCCCACCCCTGTAGTCCCAGCACTTTGGGAGGCCAAGGCAGGCAGATCATGAGGTCAAGAGATTGAGACCATCCTGGCCAACATGATGAAACCCCATCTCTACTAAAAAATACAAAAATTAGCTGAGAGTGGTGGCATGTGCCTGTAGTCCCAGCTACTCAGGGGGCTGAGGCAGGAGAATTGCTTGAACCTGGGAGGTGGAGGTTGCAGTGAGCCAAGATTGTGCCACTGCACTCTAGCCTGGCACCTGGTGACAGAGCAGATTCCATCTCAAAAAAAAAATAATTTATCAATTTGTAAGTACAAGAAACTAGTGTTAGCCATTCATCTAAGACTAAGTGATACAAAAAGTTGCCCTGAACTCACTTTAGATTATCTCAGTTATTAACTATAGTTTAATAGAGAACTATAAATTTTTAGGGAAGTTATTTAAAATACATATAACTTACATAAAGCAATATAATATAAAATTTTACTCTCTATGATATCATGAAAGTATAAGAAAAAGGTTTTTTTGAGACAGAGTTTCACTCCTGTTACCCAGGCTGGAGTACAAGGCATGATCCTGGCTCACTGCAACCTCTGCCTCCCAAATTCAAGTGATTGTCCTGCCTCAGCCTCCTGAGTAGCCAAAATTACGGGCATGAACTACCACACCCTGCTAATTTTGTATTTTTAGTATAGTTGGAGTTTCTCCATGTTGATCAGGCTGGTCTCGGAGTCCCAACCTCAGGTGATCCACGTGCCTTGGCCTCCCAAAGTGTTGGGATTACAAGTGTGAGCTACTTGCATCCAGCCCAGGAAATATAAAATTTTGAAGCTGGGAGGAACCACAGGGAGACTTGAAAGCAGAGAGCTGTTAAAGTCATACTACAACTGGTTTGTATCAGAACAGAAACTAGGACTCAGAGTTTCTTTTATTTTTGTTTTGAGATAGGGTCTTGGCCAGGCGTGGTGGCTCACACCTGTAATTTAAGCACTTTGGAGGCCAAGGCAGGTGGACCACCTGAGGTTGGGAGTTCAAGACCAGCCTAACCAACATGGTAAAACACCATCTAAAAAAAAATGAGACAGGGTCGCACTCTGCCGCCCAAGCTGCAATGCAGTGGCACCATCTTGAAGAGCCTTAAACTCGAGGGTCAGGTGATCCTCCCACCTCAGCCTCCTGATTAGCTGGGACCACCAGTGCATACCACCATACCTTGCTAATTACTTTGTTTTGTAGAGATGGGGGTTTTGCTATATTGCTTAGGCTGGTCTCTAACTCCTGAGCTCAGGGGATTTACCTGCCACAGTCTCCCAAAGTGCTGGAACCACGTAACCACTGCATCTGATCAGGACTGGAAGTTTCACTCAGCTTTCACTGCCAGCACATCATTCACTTCACAAGTCTTAAGTTTCTCCCATGTGCCAGGCATATGCACAGGCTTGATGCCATAATCTCATTTAATTTTTAAAACTACAGTATAAGTTAGGTCTCATTTTACAGAAAAGAATTTTGAGGTTGAGAAATTCAGGCCCCCTGCATAATTAGTGAAGCTGGAAGCCGACCATATTTCAAAATTTTTCTTGCCCTGAGGTGTCTCCTGCCCCTGCCTATAGAAAAGTAATAGTCACCTCCAGGCACTGTAACTCACACCTGTAATCCCAGCACTTTGGGAGGTGGAGGTGGGCAGATCACATGATCATCAGTTTGAGACCAGCCTGCCTGGCGAACATGGTGAAACACCATCTCTACTAATATACAAAAAATAGCTGGGTGTGGTGGTGGGTGCTGATAAACCCAGTTACTAGAGAGGCTGAGGAAGGAGAATACTTTGAATCCAGGAGGCGGAGGTTGTAGTGAACCAAAATCGCACAATTGCACACCAGCCTGTGTGACAGAGTGAGACCCCATCTCAAAAAAGTAAAGAAAAATGAGGACTGGACATGGTGGCTCCCACCTGTAATCCCAGCACTTTAGGAGGCTGAGGCAGGTGGATCACCTGAGGTCAGAAATTCAAGACCAACCTGACCATCAGAATGAAACCCCATCTCTACTAAAAATTCAAAAACGTGCTAGGTATGGTGGCAGATGCCTGTAATCCCAGCTACTTAGGAGGCTGAGGCAGAATAATTGTTTGAACCTGGGAGGTGGAGGTGGCAGTGATCCAATATTGTGCCACTGCACTACAGCCTGGGTGACAGAGAAAGGCCTCATGAGCGGGGGGGAGAGAGAGAAAAGAGGGAGAGAGGGGGAGAGAGAGAGAGGAGAGGGGGAGAGAGAGAGAAAAGAGGGGGAGAGAAAGAGAGAGAGAAGGGGGGAAGGAAGGGAGGAAGGAAGGAAGAAAAAAGAAAGGGGAAGGAAGGAGGAGAGGAAGAAAAAGAAAGATGAAAGAAAGAAGAGATGAAAGGAAGGAGAAATAAGGAAAGGAAGGAAGATAAAAGAAAGAAAGAAGAACAAAAGAGAGGGGAAGGAAGGAGAAAAATGGAAGGAGAAAGAAGGAAAGGAAGGAAGGAGAGAAGGAAGGAAAAGAAAGATGAAAGAAAGAAAGGGGATGAAAGGAAGGAGAAAGAAAGGAAGGAAAGAAAGAAAACAAAAGAAAGAAAGAAAAAGAAAGAAAGAAAGAAAGAAAGAAGAAAGAAGGAGAGAAAGAAAAGAAGGAAGGAAGGAAGGAAGGTGACTGTCACTAGAATGACATCTCAGCCCCAGCTGCACATTGGTATCACTCAAGGAGAGAAAAAATGCCTGTGTCTCAGCCCAGAGCAACCAAATCAGAATCTGTGGGGTAGAACCACCCAGGTGGTTCTAGGGTGCGATATACAGCTATGGCGAAGTTCTGCCCTGTTCCAGTTGGACAGACGTAAACAGCATAATGACAGCATCTTCAGACGAGTCCTATCAAAACAGGAGCAGTTAAGAGCGTGTGTCTTCTCCTAAAGAGACACCAGCAACATGACCCAGGGGTCACTTTGTTTAGCACGGAGCCAAACAGAATTCTGAATGCTAAGAATCCAGTCAAAAGCCTGGTGGCTGGGGGCGGGTACAGGAAGCACTAGAAATGCTTATGATATAAATGACAACATCTAGGCAAACGTCTCAAAATAGCTGTCAAAAGTTCTGTGCCCTGCCCTGTGTCCCTTGGCCTCTCCCTCCTCAGTGCCAGCAGCGCCATCACCTGTGAAGAACTCTTGGGTCTTTGAAGAGCCCTGTGAAGATGCAGAGGACACATTCAGGTCCTCTGCCTCTGCCTAGGGGAAGGGACTGGACCCTGAAGATAAGACCCACCTAGCAACTGTTGCCACCAGCAAGTGGCCTCTGTCACTGAGCACTAGTGAAACAATGGGAAGGCTCTGTGGCCAGGATGGTCCGTCCACTGCAGCCCCAGCTGAATCCACAAGCAGGCCGGGGAGGTGGAGTGGCTCTGAAAAAACGATTTGGCTGTTCACGTGTTGATGGCCCCCCACTCAGGCTAATGGGGGTCATTAAGACCTCAACTCTCCGTGGCAGAAGCCTTTGTTCCAGGGTCAGACCTGAACAAATGGTCACATCCCATCCCCCTCAGCCTCCACAAGAATCCCAAATCGTAACAACCTTCTTGCACCTTCTCCAAAGGCCGACTGTGAGACAAGCAGGGGTGGGTGGCATGAGGACCGCCCCCGAGGTCTCTCCACCCTGGCTCTGGAAGAATAAAGTGGGACCTACAGAAAAAGGGGGGCAATACGGAACAGGAAGCCGGTGCTTGGGCCCCTCTCCCTGCCCCCATCAAACCACTAAGCAGCTTCTCCCATGTGCCATCCCACTGCACTCAAGATAAAGGTCATTGAAGAGGCTCAAGGAAGATGGCACTGTAGGACCAACTCAGGATTGCAGCTCCCAGTTAATCTGCAGAGAGTGAGTGGATGCCACATTTCCATATGGATCTTTATAGACCACAGACCAGGAGATTCCCAAGTGTAAGAGCTCACGGACTGCCAGTGAGGCAGTTTAAGCTGGCACAGCTGTTTGGGCTGGCGTGGCTGCTTGGGCCAAGGCCACAGCACATCAGCGCTCCATATAAAAAACACAAAACACTGGTTTGGTTGCCCTGTTAAACTGGCAATTGGAAATTTTGGAAGGCAGATTAACACATTCATCTGATTAAACGGGACTTAAACAGAAAGCCAAGCCAGGAAATTCCTGGGCAGCAACGTGGTTTGAGCTGGCCCAGTAGGTCGCTGCATGGGAAATCACAAAGATCCCAGCACACTTTCAGCAGGCGACTGGAACACCTGGGAGAGAGACAACTGTTCAACTTAAAAAAAAAGGGGGGCTCTGAGGCAGAGAGCCAGGTGATCAGGCTGGGCGGGTCCCACCCCCACAACAACAAACAAAACAGCAATTGGAAACGCTCAGGGTTGAGAGTTTCATGGCAAGCACAGCTGAACCCAGTACAGTGCACCTCGGTGTGGGAGGGGCATCTGCCACTATCGAGGCACATGACCCCTACAGAGGTTGTAGCCATTGCTAATGCAGCCTGCCATTGAAGAGCCAACCTGCCATAACAGAGAGAGTCCACTACTACAAAGGCGGGTCACCATCACCACCACAGTTCTAACAACACCCATATAAACAGGACTACAGGGAATCACACATGGCAGCAGGTTAGAGCCCATGACAGCTCATGACAGCCACTAGAGGCAAACAGTGACTAAGCTGCCTCCTCACTGGGCAGGAAAGTGCAATGGATACTCATAAATAAAGCCCTAACTCCCCGGGAGAGAGCACCTGAAGTATAAAAAGGGGGCTTTATGAGTTCTGCTGCAGCAGACTTAAACATACCTGCCCAGCAGCCCTGAATGAACAACAGAGCTCACAGATCAGCACTGCAGCTCCTATGAAGTCTAAACTGTCTCCTCAAGCAGGTCTCTGACACCCATATATCCAAAGAGTCCCCTCACAAAGGACAGATCAGACTGACATTTGGTGGGCATCATTCAGGGACAAAGATAGCAGCAGAAGAATCTGGTAGCAACCCTCATGGTTCCACAGCTGCTACAGGAGTTTCCCAGGCAAGCAGGGCCAGGAATGCACCTCAGCAGTCAAACAGCAGTGGGGCCAGACTATTAGAAGGAAAACTAAGAAAGAGAAATACTTTGTCATCAACAATCTGGACGTCCACCCAGAGAACCAATAGGAAAATCAGCAACCACTCAGACGACAGGTGGATAAATTCAAAAAGATAAAAAGAAACCAGAGCAAAAAAAGAGGAAAACACCCAAAACCAGAACACCTCACTTTCTACAAAAAACCAAAACTCACCAGCAAGGGAACAAAGCTGAATGGAGAATAAGCGTGATGAAATGACAGAATCAGACTTCAGAATGTGGGTAATGAGAAACTTCCGTGAGCTAAACAAACATGTTCTAAATCAATGCAAAGAAACTAAGAACCATGAAAAAAGATTTGAAAAAAGATTTGAGAAAATAATAACAAGAATGAACTACGTAGAGAGAAATATGAGTGAATTGAAGGAGCTGAAAAACACAACACCAGAACTTCATGAAGCATGCACAAGTTTCAACAGCCTAATTGACCAAGCAGAGGAAAGCATATCAGAAGTTGAAGATCAACTCAATGAAATAAAACAAAAGCCAAGATTAGAGAAAATAGCACAAAAAGGAATGAACAAAGTCTCCAAGAAATGTGGGACTCTGTGAAGAGACCTAATCTACGTTTGAGAGGTGTACCTGAATGTGACAAAGAGAATGAATCCAAGCTGGAAAATACTCTTCAGGATATTGTCCAGGAAAATTTCTCCAACCTAGCAAGGCAGGCCAATATTCAAGTCCAGGAAATACAGAGAACACCACAAAGATATTCTGCAAGAAGAGCAACCCCAAGGCACATAATTATCAGATTCACCAGTGTTGAAATGAAAGAAAAAATGCTAAGGGCAGCCAGAGAGAAAGGTCGGGTCACCCACAAAGGGAAGCCGATCAGGCTCACAGGAGATCTCTTGGCAGAAAACCTACAAGCCAGAAAAGAATGGGGGCCAATATTCAAAATCCTTAAAGAAAAGAACTTTCAACCCAGAATTTCATATTCAGCCAAACTGAGCTTCGCAAGTGAAGAAAAAATAAAATTATTTGCAAACAAGCAAGTACTCTGAGATTTTGTCACCACCAAGCCTGCTTTACAAGAGCTCCTGAAAGAGAAACTATACATAAAAAAAGGAACAACCAGGACCAGCCATTCCAAAAACATACCAAATGCTAAAGAGCATCAACAAAATGAAGAATCTGCGTAAACTAACGAGCAAAACAGCCAGCTAGCATCAAAATGACAGTATCAATTCACACATAACAATATCAACCCTAAATGTAAATGGGCTAAATGCACCAATAAAAAAAACAGACTGGCAAATTAAATAAAAAGCCAATCACTTCTCACCAAATCACTTCTCAGCAAATGCAAAACAACTGAAATCATAACAAACAGTCTCTCAGACAATAGTGCAATCAAGTTAGAACTCAGAATTCAGAAAGTAACTCAGAACCACACAGCTCCATGGAAGCTGAACAACTGGCTCTTGAATGTTGACTGGATAAAGAATGAAATGAAGGCAGAAATAAAGAAGTTCTTTGAAACCAACGAGAATGAAGACACAACATACGAGAATCCCTGAGACACATTTAAAGCAGTCTTCAGAGGAAGATATATAGCAATATGTGCCCATATAAGAAGAGTAGAGAGATCCAAAATTGACACCCTAATGGCAAAATTGAAAGAGCTAGAGGAGCAAGATCAAAAAAACTCAAAACCTTGCAGAAGACAAGAAATAACTAAGATCAGAGCAGAACTGAAGGAGATAGAGACACGAAAAACCCTTCAAAAAATCAATAAATCCAAGAGCTGGGTTTTTGAAAAGATCAAGAAAATAGACAGACCACTAGCCAGACTGATAAAAAAGAAAAGAGAGAACAACCAAATAGATGCAATAAAAAACAGTAAAGGGGAAATCACCACAGATTCCACAGAAATTCAAACCATCATCAGAGAACATTACAAAAAAATATATGCACATAAACTAGTAAACCTGGAAGAAATGGATAAATTCCTGGACACTTGTGTCCTCCCAAGCCTAAACCAGGAGGAAGCTAAACTATGAGTAGACCAATAACAAGGTCTAAGGCTGAGGTAGCAATTAAGAGACTTCCACACAAAAAAAGTCCAGGTCCAGATGGGTTCACAGCCGAGTTCTAGCAGACACACAAAGGGGAGTTGGTGCCATTCCTTCTGAAACTATTCCAAATAATCCAAAAAGAGGGAATCCTTCCCAAATCATTTTATGAGACCAATATCATCCTGATACCAAAACCCGGCAGAGACTCAACAAGAAAAGAAAACTTCAGGCCAATATCCATGATGAACATAAATGAAAAAATCTTCAATAAAATACTGGCAAGCTGATTGCAAAAACACATCAAAAACTTATCCATTGTGATCAAGTAGGATTCATCCCAGCGATGCAAGGCTGGTTCAACATTCGCAATTCTATAAACGTAGTTCACCACATAAACAGAACGAAAAACAAAAACCACATGATTATCTCAATTGACTCAGAGAAGGCCTTTGACAAAACTCAACAGTCCTTTATGCTAAAAACCCTCAATAAACTCGGTATTAATGGGACATATCTCAAAATAATAAAAGCTATTTATGACAAAGCAACAGCCAATATCATACTGAATGGGCAAAACCTGGAAGCATTCCCTTTGAAATCTGGCACTAGACAAGGATGCCCTCTCTAACCACTCCTATTCAATATAGTACTGGAAGTTCTAGCCGGAGCAGTCAGGCAAGAAAAGGAAATAAAGGATATTCAAATAGGAAATGAGAAAGCCAAATTGCCTCTATTTGCAGACGACATAATAGTATACCTAGAAGACCCCGTCATCTCAGCCCAAAAACTCCTGAAACTGATAAGCAAATTCAGCCAAGTCTCAGGATATAAAGTCAATGTGCAAAAATCACAAGCATTCCTATACACCAATAACAGACTTAAAGAGAGCCAAATTAAGAATGAACTGCCATTCACAACTGCTACATAGAGAATGAAATACCTAGGAATACAACTTACAAGGAATGTAAGGGACCTCTTCAAGAGAAACTACAAACCACTGCTCAACAAAATAAGGGGACACAAACAAATGGAGAAACATTCCATGTTCATGATTAGAAAGAATCAATATCGTTAAAATGGCCATACTGCCCAAAGTAATTTACAGACTCAACGCTATCCCCATCAAGCTACCATTGACTTTCTTCACAGAACTGAAAAAAACCACCTTGAACTTCATATGGAACCAAGAGAGCCCGCATAGCCAAGTCAATTCTAAGCAAAAAGAACACAGTTGGAGGCATCACACTACCATGCTTCAAACTATACTACAAGACTACAGTAATCAAAACAGCATGGCACTGGTACCAAAACAGAGATATAGACCAATGGAACAGAAGAGAGGCATCAGAGGCAACACAACATATCTACAACCACACAGTATTTGATAAACCTGACAAAAACAAGCAATGGGGAAAGGATTCCCTGTTTAATAAATGGTGTTGGGAAAACTGGCTAGCTGTGTGCAGAAAGCAGAAGCTTGGCCCCTTCCTGAAACCTTATACTAACATTAACTCCAGATGGATTAAAGACCTAAACATAAGACCTAGCACCATAAAGACCCTAGAAGAAAATCTAGGCAAAACCATTCAGGACATAGGAGTAGGTAAGGACTTCATGACCAAAACACCAAAAACATTGGCAACAAAAGCCAAAATAGACAAATGGGACCTAATAAAACTCCACAGCTTCCGCATGGCAAAAGAAACAGTCACTAGAGTGAATCGGCAACCAAGAGAATGGGAAAAATTTTTGCAGTTTACCCATCTGACAAAGGGCTGATATCCAGAATTTACAAAGAACTCAAACAGATTTACAAGAAAAAAACAAGCAAGTCCATTCAAAAATGGTCAAAGGATATGAACAGACACTTTACAAAGAAGACATACATGAGGCCAACAAACATGAAAAAATGCTCAACATCACTGATTATTAGAGAGATGCAAATAAAGCCACATCGAGATACTGTCTCGATGTTTAATGATCACGCCAGTTAGAATGGCGTGATCATTAAAAAATCTGGCGTGATCATTAAAAAATCTGGAGACAACAGATGCTGGAGAGGATGTGGAGAAATAGGAACACTTTTACACTGCTGGTGGAAGTGTAAATTAGTTCAACCATTGTGGAATACAGTGTGGCAATTCCTCAAAACCTAGAAATAGAAATTCCATTTGACCCAGCAATCCCATTACTGGGTATATATCCAAAGGACAATAAATCGGTCTACTATAAGGACACATGCACACGAATGTTCATTGCAGCACTGTTTACCATAGTAAAGACATGGAACCAACCCAAATTCCCGTCAAAGATAGACTGGACTGGGAAAATATGGCACATATATACCATGGAATATTATGCAGCAATAAAAAATGATGAGTTCGTGTCCTTTGTAGGGACATGGATGAATCTGGAGAAGATCATACTCTGCAAACTGACACAAGAACAAAATATACAATACCACATATTCTCACTCATAGGTGAGTGATGAACAATGAAAACACATGGACACAGGGAGAGTAGCACTACACATTGGGGTCTATTGTGGGGAATAAGCGAGGGACAGCAGGGGGCAAGCTGGGGAGGGATAGCATGGAGGGAAATGCCAAATGTGAGTGAAGGGGAGGAAGGCAGCAAAACAGACTGCCACATGTGTACCTATGCAACTATCTTGCAGGTTCTGCACATGTACCCCAAAACCTAAAATGCAATTTAAGAAAAGTTGAAGGTCATCATCTCAGGGTCTCCTCCCTCCCCTTTTGTTTTCCCCTGCACCCACGGAAGATCACAGGGTTCTGCAAGGGTCAGGGTTCCCAATGCAAGCCCACACCAAGACAGTTGACAGGATTTGCCCAGCAGGAATCTTCTCCCTTGCCAGGGTCAAGGTCCATTCCAGGCAATCTATCTCCCCTCCAGAAAAAGGGAAATTGAAGCCAGAAGCTCTCTGGGATCTCCACTTGAGGTGGGCATGGCTCTAAAGGCACTCAGACGGCCCCACACCATGAGAAAAGCAATGAACTTAGGAGCCCTGATCTGGTCCAATCACCCCTTACTACCTACGTGACCTTCATCAAGCTCTTTAACCTTTCCAAGCTTTAGTTTCAACATTTATAAGATGAATTAATACCTGGGCATGGTGGCTCACACCTGTAATCCTAGCTCTTTGGGAGGCTGATATAGGTGTGTTGCCTGAACTGAGGAGTTTTAGACCAGCTTGGGCAATATGGTAAAACCCCATCTCCACTAAAGTACAAAAATTAGCTGGGAGTGGTGGCCTGCGCCTGTAGTCCCAGCTACTCAGAAGGGAAAAGCAGGAGAATCGCTTGAACTCGGGAGGTGGAGGTTGCAGTGAGCCGAGATCCTTCCATTCCACTACAGCCTGTTGACAGAGCCAGACTTTGTCTCAAAAAATAAAAGGTGGTTGTGAGGAGCTGCGGGGTGCCTGGCAAAGTGGCTCATACCTGTAATCCCAGCACTTTGGGAGGCCGAGGTGGGCAGATCATGAGGTCAGGAATTCAAGACCAGCCTGACCAACATGGTGAAACCCCATCTCTACTAAAAACAAAAAATACAAAATAAAAAAAAAATTAGCTAGACACGGCGCCAGGCGCCTGTAATTCCAGCTACTCAGGAGGCTGAGGCAGGAGAATCACTTGAACCTGGGAGGCAGAGGTTGCAGTAAGCTGAGATCATACCACTGCACTCCAGCCTGAGCAACAGAGCCAGGCTCTATCTCAAAAAAAAAAAAGGAATTAATATCTTCCTTAAACTAGCCTCACAACACGAGCTTCCAATGTGACAATGTAGGTAAAGTACTTTGCAAAGGTCAAGGTGAAGCAAACCTCAAAGTGTGGTCTGGGTCAGGCCACCTGCATTAGAATCCACAAGAAAGGGCTGGGAGGGGGGACTAGTTATTTTTACAGCTTCCTGACCCTACCAGACAACTCAGAATTAAAACCTGGGAGGTCAACATTCAATACCTGATTTTTTTTTGAGAGTTTCACTCTTGTTGCCCAGACTGGAGTGCAATGGCTGGATCTTGGCTCACCACAGCCTCGGCCTCCCAGGTTCAAGTGCCCTGCCTCAGCCTCCGGAGTAGCTGGGACTACAGGTGCCTGCCACCACACCTGGCTAATTTTGTTAGTATTTTTAATAGAGACATGGTTTTACTATGTTGGCCAGGCTGGTCTTGAACTCCTAACCTCGTGATCTGCCCCCCTTGTCCTCCCAAAGTGCTGGGATTACAGGTGTGGGGCACCCTGCCTGGCCCAATACCTAATTTTAAACAGCATCTCCAAATTCTTCATATGAACCCCAATGTTTGAGAACCCAGATCCACACACATGATGACAACTACTGGGGTCTACTACTTGTAAGATGTGGGCTGGTCTGAAACAAGTCACAATTTAGTTGAGAAATCAGGACTTTATTCTGGCATAAATAACATAAAACAATGCATTTGGGCTACTGAAAAGAAATGTTACAGGGAACAAAGGAATGAGGGAAGTGGAAAGCCATGGTCCCAGAAAGAATGAAGGAGGGGCTGCTGGCCTGCCAACTGGGTAGAGCTGAAATTGCTCAGGGGAGAAGGGTGAGCCTTGATGGAGTCCAACCCTGGAGAGAGGCTTCCAAACACAGAAATTAGCCAGGAACAGTGGCTCACACCTGTAGTCCCAGCTACTTTGGGACTGGGGTGGGCGAATCACCTGAGGTCAGGAATTCAAGAGCAGCCTGGCCAACATGGTGAAAACCCATCTGTACTAATAATACAAAAATTAGCTGGGCTCGGTGGTGCATGCCTGTAATCCCAGCTACTTCAGAGGCTGAGTCAAGATAATGACTTAAACTGGGAGGTGGTGGTTGCATTGCTAGGATTACAGGCCGGACCCAGTGTGCCCAGCCCAAAAAAGTCCATTCCTATTGTTTAATCCTGAAGCCTTCGGTATTCTGTTTTGTCAGCTCAAGCAGGTTAATGAAGCGGGTAGAATGGAAATGACTTGAATCGGCACCCACGTTTGCATCCTTGATTGGCCATTTACCAGCTGAGTATCCTTGGATAAGCTGGTTAAACTTGCTGAGCTTCATATTTCTCATTTCATAATCACTTATAAAATATTACTATACAAGGCCAGGTATGATGGCTCATCTCTGTAGTCCTAGCACTTTGGGAGGCCAAGGTGAGAGGATGGCTTGAGCTCAGGAGTTCAAGACCAGGATGAGCAACATGGCATAACCCCATCTCTATAAAAAATACACGTATTAGCTAGGTGTCATGCTGCACACCTCTAGTCCCAGCTGCTCTGAAGGCTGACACAAGAGGATTGCTTCAGCCTGGGAGGTTGAGGCTGCAATGAGCTGAGATTGTGCCACTGCACTCCAGCCTAGATGACAGAATTAGACCCTGTCTTAAATGGTAATAATCATCATCATAATAATATACGAGTCTGTTAGAAAATTGCTTCATCACGTTTTCAAGAAGATTCATCTGGCTGGGAGTGGTGGCTCACACCTGTAATTCCAGCACTTTGGGAGGCTGTGGCGAGTGGATAACGAGGTCAAGAGATTGAGACCATCCTGGCAACATGGTGAAATCCTGTCTGTACTTAAATACAAAAATTAGCTAGGCATGGTGGTGCACACCTGTAGTCCCAGCTACTTGGGAGGCTGAGGCAGAAGAATTGCTTGAACCTGGGAGGCGGAGGTTGCAGTGAGCCGAGATCATGCCATTGCACTCCAGCCTGGTGCTTGGCAACAGAACGAGACTCTGTCTCAGAAAAAAAAAAGAGGATTCATCTTCCAGCGAGATTGTCATCACTTCAGATCTAGGAGATTTTATTCTCTCTGGTCTTACTGAGCATCAGACAAGTCTCATTTGCTGCAGTAATGGAGTTGCTGGCCAGGATCATGCCTGTTATCCCAGCACTTTGGGAGGCCGAGGTGGGTGGATTAACTGAAGTCAGGAGTTCAGGACCAGCCTGACCAACATAGTGAAACACTGTCTCTACTAAAAATACAAAAATTAGCCATGCGTGATGGTACATTCCTGTAATCCCAGCTGCTCAGACGACTGAGGCAGGAGAATCGCCAAAAGCTAGGAGGCAGAAGTGGCCATGAGCTGAGATTATGCCACTGCACTCCAGCCTGGGTAACGGAGCAAGACCCTGTCTCAAAATATAATAATAGTAAGTTAAAATAGTGATGTTGATAATGCTTTTTGTAGATTTTAAATGTACCAGAAAATTACTATTGATAAGGTGTTGAATGCTTTTGTGGAGCAAAGTATCCTGTAAAGTTAAAAGAAAAAGCTGCTCATGCTTTTTTTTGAGATAGGGTTTTATTTTCCTATTTATTTATTATTTTTTCTTTGAGACAGAGTCTCGCTCTGTCGCCCAGGCTGGAGTGCAATGACACACTCTGTGCTCACCGCAATCCCCACCTCCTGGATTCAAACAATTCACCTGTGTCAGCCTCCCAGGTAGCTGGGATTACAGGTACATGCCACCACACCCAGCTAATTTTTATATTTTTAAGTAGAGACAAGGTTTCACCATGTTGGTCAGGCTAGTCTCAAACCCCTGATCCCGTGATCTCCCCAACTCAGCCTCCCAAAGTGCTGGGATTATAGGTGTGAGCCACCGTGCCCAGTGAGATAGGGTTTTATCTTGTCACTCAGACTGGAATGCAGTGGCTCAATCTCAGTTCACTGCAGTCTCAACCTCCTGGGTTCAAGTGATCCTCCTTCCTCAGCCTCCCAAGTAACTGAGACTACTGGCAGGCAGCAGCACACCTGGCTATTTTTTTGTATTTTTGGTAGAGAGAGGGTTTCACCATGTTGTCCAGACCAGCAACTCCTGGGCTCAAGTGTTCTGCTCGCCTCGGCCTCCCAAAGTGCTGGAATTACAGGTGTGAGCCACAGTGCTCAGACTTGCCTCATGCTTTTTTTGAGACAGAGTTTCACTCTTGCTACCCAGGCTGGAGTGCAATGGTGCAATCTTGGCTCACCGCAACCTCCACCTCCTGGGTTCAAGCAATTCTCCTGACTCAGCCTCCCAATTAGCTGGGACTATAGGCGTGTGCCAACATGCCCAGCTTATTTTTGTATTTTTAGTAGAGATGGGGTTTCACCATATTGACCAGGAGGGTTTCAATCTCTTGACCTTGTAATCCACTTGCCTCCACCTCCCAAAGTGCTGGGAATATAGGTGTGAGCCACCGTGTCCAGCTACCTCATGCTTTTTTAAAACCAGATTTTTATTTATAGCTTTGTACCAAGGGAGAAACCTCCCCACTGCCACCCATGACCAGCCTGGGACACGTGCTTTCTGAACTACTACTCACCTGTCATCAAACTCAGTGATGTTTTCCACCCACCCCCAATAATCCTCCAGCAGAATCCACTTGGGACATTCTTCTGACATATGCAGAGTTGGGTGAGCAGATCTAAACTGCACGATCCCCTTCGTGGTGAAACAGATGTGGCAGTGGGGTCTGTAGATGACATTTCTCACCAGCCAGTCCATAGTCACAATGCCAATGTCATGGAGGTGCAAGGAAGCCTCTGGAGAGGAAAGAAGAATGGGGGAGACAAAGGGGTGAGGTCCACTCCCACGACTCCAAGGCTGTGGGGATAGTGTGGATTACAAGACATGGGAGGAGAGGATCTCTGTCCAGACATGTTCCTCAGAACTTGTTTAAGTCTTTAGTTTAAGAGTGGAGCTTCTGGCCTGGCATGGTGGCTCATGCCTGTAATCCAAGCACATTGGAGGCCAAGGCAGGTGAATAACCTGAGGTCTGGAGTTCAAGACCAACCTGACCAACATGGAAAAATCCGGTCTTTATATTTTTTTAAAAAAGGAGTGGAGCTTTTGTGGCTTCCTGTCTCACTAGTCAGGAGCTGGGGGTGATCTTGTCCAAGAAGGGCAGCATGGGAGAGTGAGAGAGCCCCAAGCCTTTCAGCCAGGCCTTGCCACCCAGCACTACATGATGAGATGCACTGGGGTGAGCCTCAGAGCTATGGTTCTATTCACACACTTGTCCTCCATCCTCTTATCCTGCCCCTAGCTCCTCTCCCACTGGCTTCTAGCCCCTGGCACGGGGGATGCATCTGTACAGCTTCTGGCCTGCGGGCTTTGCCAGTTGAGTCCCTGTGCATGTCCTCCCACCCAGACACCATCTGTGTCTCTTGCTTCCCCAGGCACAGTGCATGCCATCCCAATGCTATTCTTGCACCCAACCAGCACCTGGCCCTGGCACAAGCCCCTAGACACCTACCTGTCCCGGCTGCATGAGCTTTTGTGTGTCGCCCTCCTATTCTCCCCAGCAACTGGGGATGCTACTTTGCTGACCTCATGGTTTACTTTTTTAAAATCGTCCAGGTGCATGTGGCTCACATATGTAATCCCATCATGTTGGGAGACCGAGGCGGGTGGATAATGAGGTCAAGAGATGGAGACCATCCTGGTCAACATGATGAAACCCCGTCTCTACCAAAAATACAAAAATTAGCTGGGTGTGGTGGAGTGCACCTGTAGTCCCAGCTACTCAGGAGGCTGAGGCAGAAGAATTGCTTGAACCCAGAAGGCGGAGGTTGCAGTGAGCCAAGATCTCGCCACTGCACTTCAGCCTGGCACCTGGTGACAGAGCAAGGCTCTGTCTCAAAAATAAAAATCTATGTTTATAAAATTAAAAGAAAAAAACCACAGATTTGGAAAGTCTTTGTAAACTGCAAATTGCTATTATTTTTAAATTTTAAATTGACATTTTTGGCCAAGCGTGGTGGCTCACGCCTGTAATCCTAGTACTTTTGGAAGCTGAGGTGGGTGGATCACCTGAGGTCAGGATTTCAAGACCAGCCTGGCCATCATGGTGAAACCCCATCTTTAAAATAAATAAATAAATAAATAAATTGCATTTTTGGCTCGGTACGGTGGCTCATACCTGTAATCCCAGTACTTTGGGAGACTGAGCTACCCAGATTAGGAGATGAAATATTTAGCATCCTGCATATATGAATAACCAGGGCAGTGGTGCACCTGTAACCTGAGCTACTCTGGAGGCTGAGTGGAGAGCATTGCTTGAGCCCAGGAGGTGGAGGTTGCAGTGAGCTATGATGGCACCACTGCATTCCAGCCTGGCAGACATGGTGAAACCCTGTCTCTACTAAACGTATTAAAATGGCCTGGGCATGGTGGCTCACACCTATAATCTCAGCACTCTGGGAGGCTAAGGCAGGTGAATCACAAGGTCAAAAGATTGAGATCATCCTGGGCAATGTGGTGAAATCCCATCTCCACTAAAATGCAAATTAAAATTTAAAACTAAAAACTAGCCGGGCATGGTGGTACACGCCTGTAGTCCTGAGGCAGGGCTGAGGTAGGGGAGGCTGAAGCAGGGGAATCGCTTGAACCCGGGAGGCAGAGGTTGCAGTGAACTGAGATCATGCCACTGCACTCCAGCCTGGTGACCGAGCAAGACTCCGTCTCAAAAAAAAATATACAAAAATTGGCTGGGTGAGGTGGTTCATGCCTGTAATCCTAGCACTTTGGGAGGCCGAGGTGGGCAGATCACTAAGTCAAGAGATCGAGACCATCCTGGCCAACATGGAGAAACCCCGTCTCTACTAAAAATGCAAAAAACAAAAATTAGCCAGGAGTGGTGGCATGCTCCTGTGGTCCCAGCTACTAGGGAGGCTGAGGTGGAAGAATCACTTGAACTCAGGAGGTGGAGTTTGCAGTGAGCTGAGACTGTGCCACTGTACTCCAGCCTGGTGACAGAGCAAGACTCCATCTTAAATAAATACAAAAATTAGCCAGTCATGGATGCTAATTATTTCATCATTCATGGAGGTGGATTTATACCACTCCAGCATGCTATATCATATTATGGTAGCTTAGCCCACGGGAAAGGCATAAAAGAAAGGGTTGTAAGAAAAGCTATGAAGGGAATATCACAGTCTCAGGGCTGTATGCTTTTCCAATGTTTCCAGGGACGATCAGGAATATTCAGGCCCGTCTTGACTGTTGCAAGTCCCCTAGGTCTTGGTTTCTGACACATTTTCCTAGTCTACCCATAAGGACAGCAGAACAGAGTGGCTGAGTAAGGTGTCTCTGCTCCACCTAAAATAGCAACATCTACAAGCACAAGAGCAGCTCCGAGATGAGTCCCTCTGCTTTCCCAGCACACAAAACCATGCCTTTCCAAAGCTTACCTTTTGGCATCATCCTTAGGATATTAAACACCTGACTTCTCTCAATGAGCTGCTTGGCTCAGAAAAAGTGCATGCTTGGTGGGAATATCAGGGTCTTCATGACCTCCTTCATCTCAGTACTTTGAGGGTCATAAGCTTCTCATTGGCCTCCTCTTCCTTGATGTTCAGCACCAGCTGACCCCTGCAGCTTCATTATTCTTTCTTTTGTCAACAGGTGCTTCCATGTTTCATCCTTGGATAGAGTTGAGCCAAAAAAAGACATTGTCACAGCCAACAGCAAGAAGCACAGGGCTGACCACTCAAATGGCCCATTCACCAACATTAGGACACCTGGACGAGGAAACAGCTCCAATGGAGACTCCACAGGCCTGCAAAGGGGAGTGGGTGAGTGAAAACCTAGATTTAAGGACTGAACTCTGGTCTTCCTTTTCTTGCCCTGATCTCAGATTACCAGAATGCAGGATAGTGAAGGATTCTTCTTCCAGACCCCAGAGAAAAGACCTACTGGTACAGACAGGTAGGGGTTTCCCAAATTAAAGGTCACCATGAGGCCTTCTGATAGTGAAGCATTATGGTCAGCAAGCCCTGGCTCATACGTAAAGACACTGCAATCTGATTTTTAATGGTTCGCTTTTATTTTATTTATTTTAATTATTATTATTATTTTTTCTTTTTTGAGACAGAGCCTCACTCTGTCACCAGGCACCAGGCGGGAGTGTGGTGGCACAATCTTGGCTCACTGCAACCTCCACCTCTTTGGTTCAAGCAATTCTCCTGCCTCAGACTCCCAAGTAGCTGGGACTATGGGTGCATGCCACCACATCCAGCTAATATTTGTATTTTTAGTAGAGACGGGGTTTCACCATGTTGATCAGGATGGTCTCAATCTCTTCACCTCATGATCCACCCACCTCGGCCTCCCAAAGTACTGGGATTACAGGCTTCAGCCACTGTGCCCAGCCTATTATTTTTTTAAAGGCAGTCTCACTCTGTCACCCAGACTGTAGTGCAGTGGTATGATCTTGGCTCACTGCAACCTCCACCTCCTGGATTTAAGCGATTCTCATGCCACAGCCACCTGAGTAGCTGGGACTACAGGCATGTGCCACAACACCAAGCTAATTTTTATATTTTTAGTAGAGACCCTATTGGTCAGGCTGGTATTGAACTCCTGGCCTCAAGTGATCCACCCATCTGGGCCTCCCAAAGTGCTGGGACTACAGGCATGAGCCACCATGCCCGGCCAGTGTTTCACCTTTAAATATAACCAGCATTCATCTGTGATCCCAGCTACTCAGGAGACTGAAACAGGAGCATCACTTGAGCCCAGGAATTTGAGGCTGCAGTGAGCTAAGAATGCGCCACTGCACTTGAGCCCTGTCAAGAGAGCAATACCTCTCTCAAAAAACATTTTTAATTAAAAAATAAAAATAAGACTAGGTGCTGGCAGAGCAGGTGGATTGCTCAAGCCCAGGAGTTCAAGACCAGCCTCAACAACATATTGAAACCCTATCTTGGCCAGGCACAGTGACTCAACCCTGTAATTTCAGCACTTTGGGAGGTGGAGGCAGGCAGATCACAAAGTCAGAGATTGAGACCACCCTGGACAACATGGTGAAACTCCGTCTCTACCAAAATTACAAAACTTAGTCGGGCACAGTGGCAGGCACCTGTATTCCCAGCTACTTGGGAGGCTGAGGCAGGAGAATCACTTGAACCTGGGAGGCAGAAGTTTCAGTGAGCTGAGATAGCACCACTGCACCCCAGCCTGGAGACAGAGTGAGACTCCACATCAAACAAAGAAACTCTATCTCTACAAAAGATACAAAAATTAGTTGGGCATGGCATTGCACACCCATAGTCCCAGCTACTGGGGAGCCTGAGGTGGGAAGTTCACCTCTGCCTGGGGGTTGAGAATGCGATGAGCCAAGATTGTGCCATTGCCATCCAGCCAGGGAACATAGTGATATCCTCTCTCAAATAAATATATTATATAAATAGCAAAAAAACCCAACAATTAACAGAATGAGAAGACAACCACTTTTTTCTTTTCAGTGGAGTTTCACTCTTGTCACCCATGCTGGAGTGCAGTGGTGCAATGTCAGCTCACTGCAACCTCCAATTCCCAGGTTCAAGCAATTCTTCTGCTTCAGCCTCCCAAGTAGCTGGGATTATAGGCATGCACCACCATGGTGGGCTAATTTTTTTAAGAGAGGGGGTCAGTCGAGTGTGATGGCTCAGGCCTGTAATCCCAGCACTTTGGGAGGCTGAGGTGGTCAGATTACCTGAAGTCGGGAGTTCGAGACCAGCCTGACCAAGATGGAGAAACCCTATCTCTACTAAAAATACAAAATTAGCCAGGGCATGCTGGCTCATGCCTGTAATCCCAGCTACTCAGGAGGTTGAGGCAGGAGAATTGCTTGAATCTGGGAGGCAGAGATTGCAGTGAGCTGAGACCGTGCCATTGCACTTCAGCCTGGGTAACAAGAGTAAAACTCCACCTTAAAAAAAAAGAGGGGGTCTGGCTATGATGCCCAGGCTGGAGTGCAATGGTTATTCACTGGCGCCATCCCACTACTAATCAGCACTGGAATTTTGACCTGCTCAATTTCCAACTGGGGCTGGTTCAACCCTTCTTAGGCAACCTAGTGGTTCCCCGCTCCCAGGAGGTCACCATATTGATGCTGAACTTAGTGCAGGCACCTGATCAGCACAGTGCACTACAGCCCAGAACTCCTGGGCTCAGGCAATCCTCCTACCTCAGCCTCATAAGTAGCTGGGACTACAGGCACACACAGGCATGCCTGGCAATTTTTTTAAAGACAGAATTTCACTGTGTCACCCAGGCTGGAGTGCCATGGCATGGTCTCAGCTCACTGCAACCTGGGTCTACCAGGTTCAAGCAATTCTCCCACCTCAGCCTCCCAAGTATCTGGTACTACAGGCATAAACCACTGCTACCAGCCTAGTTTTTGTATTTTTAAGAGAGACAGGGTTTCACCATGTTGGCCAGGCTGGTCTTGAACTCCTGACCTTGTGATCCACTGCCTTGACCTCCCAAAGTGCTGACATTACAGACATAAGCCATCATGCTCTGTCTTTTCTCAGCTCACTGCAACCTCCACCTCCCAGGTCCAAGCAATTCTCCTGCCTCAGCCTCCTGAGTAGCTTGGACTACTGCCATATGCCACAATGCCTGTCTAATTTTTGTATTTTTTAGTAGAGATAGAGTTTCACCATGTTGGCCAGGCTGGTCTTGAACTCCTGACCTCCAGTGATCCACCCCCCTTGGCCTCCCAAAGTGCTGGCTGGGTGTGAGTCACTACGCCAGGCCAGAGACAATCTCAATAGGAGAAAGTTCTTAAAAATTAGTTATCTGAGCTGGGTGTGGTGGCTCATGCCTATAATCCAAGCACTTTGGAGGCCAAGGTGGGTAGATCACCTGAGGTCGGGAGTTCAAGACTAGCCTGACCAACATGGTGAAACCACATCTTTAAAAAAATTAGTTATCTGACTAAGATTAAATATATAAATGGAAATCAAACAACAGTAAAAAAAACTCACTTTACAAATGGCCAAAGACTCAGACATACAAATGGCCAGCAGGTATATAAATAAATGCCCCCAATTTTTTTCTTTTCTTCTTTCTTTTTTTTTTTTCTTGAGATGGGGTCTCAGGCCAGGCATGGTGGCTCAAGCCTGTAATCCCAGCACTTTGGGAGGCTGAGGAGGGCAGATCATGAGGTCAAGAGATCAAGACGATCCTGACCAAAATGATGAAACCCCGTCTCTACTAAAAATACAAAAATTAGCTGGATTTGGTGGCATGTGCCTGTAGTCCCAGTTACTCAGGAGGCTGAGGCAGGAGAATTGCCTGAACCCAGGAGGCGGAGGTTGCAGTAAGCTGAGATTGTGCCACTGCACTCCAGCCTGGTGCCTGGTGACAGAGTGAGACTATCTCAAAAAAAGTAAAAAAAGAGAGATGGGGTCTCACTCTGCTGCCCAGGCTGGAGTGCATAGTGTGAGTCCACATGGTCAAGGTCCATAGCCACTGCAGCCAAAACCTCCTAGTTTCAAGTAATTCTCCCACCTAGCCTCCTGAGTAGCTGAATGTGGCACCACTACACCCAGCTAATTTTTCAAAAATTTTCTGTAGAGACAGGGTCTCATTATGTTGCCACAGCTGGTCTCAAACTCCTGGTCTCAAGCATTCCTCCTGCCTCAGATTACAGGTCTGAGCCACTAGGCCTAGTGAACAGTTTTTCTAATCATCAGAAAAATGCAAATCAAAACTGCAATGAGGTTATCTTACCCCATCACAAAAAATCGCTACTATTTAAAATACGAAAACCAGCCGGGAGTGGTGGCTCATGCCTGTAATCCCAGCACTTTGGGAGGCTGAGGTGGGTGGATCACGAGGTCAGGGGTTCTAGACTGGCCTGAGCAAATTGGTGAAACACTGTCCCTACTTGAAAATACAAAAATTAGCTGGGCGTGGTGGCACACACTTGTAATCTCAGCTACTTGGGAGGCTGAGGCAGGAGAATTGCTTGAACCCAGGAGGTGGAGGTTATAGTGAGCCGAGAGTGTGCCATTGTACTCCAGCCTGGGCAACAGAGTGAGACTGGTGAAGATGTAGAGAAAAAGGAGCTCTTATAACATCATTGATGAGAATATAAATTAGTACAGCCTGTATGAAAAACAGTATGGGTGTTTCTCAAAAAATTAAAAATAGAACCACCATATAATCCAGCAATTTCATTACTGGGTATCTCTCCCACATAAAGAAAATCAGTATGTTGAAGGGATACCTATACTCGGATATTCATGGCAGCACTATGCACAACAGCGAGGATGGAAACAACCCAAGTGTCCTCCAATGGATCAATGGATAAAGAAAATGCAGTAGAAAACACAATTTAAAAAAAAGAAAAAAAGGCTGGGTGCTGTGGCTCATGCCTGTAATCCAAGCACTTTGGAGGCCGAGGCGGGTGGATAACCTGAGGTCGGGAGTTCAAGACCAGCCTGACCCCATCGTTAAAAGAAAAAAAACATAGAAAACACAGCATATATACACAGTGGAATACTACTCAGTTATTAAAAGATAAAATTATGTCATTTGCACCAACATGCATGGAACTAGAAAACGTAATGTTAAATGAAACAAGCCAGACACAGAATGGCAAACACTATATGTTCCCACCTACATGTGTGAGCTAAGGACGTTGACCTCATAGACATAGAGAATAGAAAGATAGACACCAGAGCCCAGGAAGAGTTGAGGTACACTCAGGGCATGAAGAGAAGTTGGTTATGGGCACAAATAGGTACTTTGAGAGGCTGAGGCAGGAGGGTCACTTTTGCCTGAAAGTTGAAGGCTGACCTGGGCAACAAAGCGAGTTTCCATCTCTACAAAAAATTTTAAAATTACCCATGTGGGTCTGGGCATGGTGGCTCATGCCTATAATCCCTTCACTTTGGGAGGCCAAGGTGGGTGGAACATGAGTTCAAGAGATTGAGACCATCCTGGCCATGATGAAACCCTATCTCTACTAAAAATACAAAAACTAGCCAGGCATGGTGGTCCCAGCTACAAGGGAAGCTGAGGCAGGAGAATTGCTTGAACCCAGGAGGTAGAGGTTGCAGTGAGCCAAGATTGGGACACTGCACTCCAGCCTGGCAACAGAGCAAGACTCCATCTCAAAAAAGAGTTACCCATGTGTAGTGCTGCACACCTGTTGTCCCAGCTACACAGTAGGCTGAGGTGGGAGTATCACTTGAGTCTGGGAAGTCAAAGCTGCAGTGAGCCACGATGGTGCCATTGCATTCCTGCCTGGGTGACAGTGAGAAGCTATCCGCCCACTGCCAGAAGAAAAAAAAAAACAGAAAAACAAAAAAATACCTACAGTTAGATAGAAGAAATAAGTTCTAATGTTTCATAGCAGACTAAGGTGACGATACTTAGCAACAATATTATGTATATTTCAAAGTAACTAAAAAAGAGGACTTAGGCCAGCCATGGTGACTCACACCTGTAATCCCAGCACTTTAGGAGGTTGAGGTGGGTGGACCACAAGGTCAGGAGATCGAGACCATCCTGGTTAACAGAGTGAAACCTGTCTCTACTAAAAATACAAAAAAATTAGCCAGGCATGGTGGTGCACGGCTATAGTCCCAGCTACTCCAGAGGCTGAGGCAGAAGAATCACTTGAACCCAGGAGGTGGAGGTTGCAGTGAGCTGAGATCATGCCACTGCACTCCAGCCTGGGCAACAGAGCAAGACTCCATCTCAAAAAAAAAAAAAAAAAAAAAGAAAGGACTTGAAGTAATACCAATATAGAAAATAACAGCCAGGCACAGTGGCTCACGCCTGTAATCCTAGCACTTTTGGGAGGCTAAGGCAAGCGGATCACCCGAGGTCAGGATTTCGAGACTAGCCTGACCAATATGATGAAACCCCTGTCTTTAAAAAAATTTTTTTAAAAGACAAAAGAAAATTACAAACATTCCAGGTGACAGATTCACCAAATACACTCACTTGATTATTACACATTGTTTCCTTGTACCAAATATCAGACATACCCCAAAATATGTACAACTAATGTCAAAAATAAAAAATTAAAAACAAAACAAAAATAAATAAAAGGTACTTTATTTAAAGCAAATCTCTGTAACTAATCCTAGATTTGCTTTATGTTTTATCTCCACAGTGATGATGACCACGCCTGCCCAATGCCCGTCAGAACCCAAATTCCACTGTGACACACCCTGCCTGTAGCAGGGGAAACAGAAAGATGTATTCAGTCAAATTAAATGAATTACAGTTAAAGTAAATAAATAAATAACCGATATAACCAGAGACATGTGAAGAAAGGCTTCAGCCTTGAGAGAGAAACCAAAACAAATCACAGAGATAAGGAACTGAGAGGAAACAAAGCAACACAGGAAATAAAAGAAAAATCTGAAAGAACTGTAATTAACATCCTCAAAGACATAAGTCATGTGTTTGTAAAACAGGAACAGGAGGTGATAAAAAATAAACAGAGAATGAGAGAGCTTTCAGAAATTAAAAATAGGAACGCCAAATGTTTAAAAATTTACTAGCAATATAAAAATGAAGTTAAATATTTTGAAAAATAAAGCAAAGTAGCAGAGAAGAAAATGAGATGATTATTGGTCGAGAAAATTCCAACACCAAAGTAACAGATATTTCAAAAGAAAAAAGAACAACAACAAAAAAAAGGTGAAGGAAATAAGCAAATAAGGAATATGAGAAATTGCCCCAGAACTGACAGTGTCTCTAGATTGAGTGCCTCACACAGCACAGTCACTCAGTGACCACACCAAGGTAAAGCATCTTGGTATTTCAGGGCATTAGCATTACAAAGGATTATCAGAACTTCCAGAGAGAAGCCAGTCCAGCGTAGCCATGAGCAGAACCGAAGGAAGGAAATGTATTCAGCATCACCTCACACCAGACTCTACTCTACTCCTTTACCTGGGTTATCTACTTGAATTACATTTAAGAAGGGGTAGTGGCTCACACCTGTAGTCCCAGCACTTTGCGAGGCTGAGGCTGGTAAATCACCAGAGCCCAGGAGTTTAATACCAGCCTGGGCAACATAGCAATACCAAAATACAAAATTAGCCAGGCCTGGTGGTGTGAACTCATAGTCCCAGCTATTCCTGAGGCTAAGCCATGAGAAGCTCTTGAGCCTGGGAGGTGGAGGTTTATGTGAGCCTCATCACATTCCAGCCTGGGTGACAGAGCAAACCTCCATCTAGAAAATAAACAAGGAAATAAATTTTTTAAAAATGAAAATAAAATAATTGTTTCTTTACATGTGAAAGTATGATACAGCATACTAGAACATCTAAGACTATAAAGTAGGAGACCTCAGGAACAACCTCAAATTAGTCTCAGTCTTTAACTGTGCAACTTGGGCAAATCATGAATGCCTCCAGACCTTACCTCGCCCACAAGAAGTGTAACTTAGACAAGATAAGTCATTTTCAAAGTGAAACATGCATATCATCAGTGGCACAAGATACAATCTTAGGTGGCTCACAAATGAATAGGGGTTATTCTAACAGATATGTTTTAAAGTATGTATTAGCATATCAAACCCATGATATTATAACAATTATTGTTTCACTGAAAAATTGTTAAGTAAGTTAAAGAAAATTATTAAGTAGTCTGGGCACTGTGGTTCACACCTGTAATCCCGGCACTTTGGGAGGCCAGGGTGGGTGGATCATGAGGTCAGGACTTTGAGACCAGCCTGGCAAACATGGTGAAACCCCCTCCCTACTAACAATATTAAAATTAGCTGGGTGTGGTGGTGTGCATCTGTAATCCCAGGTACTTGGGAGGCTGAGGCAGGAGAATAGCTTGAACCCCAGAGGCAGGGATTGCCCTGAGCCAAAATCACACCACTGCACTCCAGCCTGAGTGAAAGAGCAGGACTTTGTCTCAAAAAAAAAAAAAAAAAGAAAATTAAGTAAATAGAGGTGCAAAGATATGACAAAAATGAAAACTTTGCTACTCATTTAATCATTTTAACATCCAAGATTCTTTCCATATCTTTAGCCTATCAGATAGCAAAGAAAATTTTAAGAAGAAACTAATTTCAGCAATATGCAGGTCTGGTAGAGGCCACACCCCAAAATTAGAGTGATGGATTTCAGAAGAACTCTTTTAGCTTCATTAAGCCCTTGACTCTTTTTTGACTGCTACTGAAATATCTAGGGCAGGAGCAGGCTAATTTCTATGTCACCATTCCACCTACCCTTTGCCACATTCTTCATCAACAGCCCCGCCCCTTGTCCCTGTCTCCCTGGTGACACATAATGAAGGCCATCAAGCTCTCGAATCTCCAACTCCATCCTTTCCAAGAAGGGCACCAAAAGCATTTGTGTCCCAGCAACTGTGGACTTACAGGCAGCCAGACAAAATTTTATCTGATGTGTGCTAACACATGCCTGGTTGATTCCTAGAAAAAAAATCCCTGTTCACAATTTATTGCCATATCTACTTCATCTTCTCTCCTTCACAAAATTTTTTTTTTTTACTTTTAAAAGAGGGTGCGTGGAGGCTGGGCGTGGTGGTTCATGCCTGTAATCCCAGCACTTTGGAGGCCAAGGCAGGTGGATCATCTGAGGTTAAGAGTTCAAGTCCAGCCTGACCAACATGGTGAAACCCCATCTTTTAAATAAATAAATAAATAAAAGAGGTTTGTGAAAACTTCATAAAATAGTTTGCTTCTAGACTAAGAAGAGTGGAGGTGGGACCAGGTGGCTCATGCCTATAATCCCAATACTTTGGGAGGCTGAGCTGGGCTGATCACCTGAGGTCAGTAGTTCAAGATCAGCCTGGCCAACATGGTGAAACCCCACGTGTACAAAAAATACAAAAGTTAGCCAGTCATGGTTGCATGTACCTGTAATCACAGCTATTAGGGAGGCTGAGGCATGAGAATTGCTTGAACCTGAGAAGTGGAGATTGCAGTGAGCTGAGATCCTGCCACTGCACTCCAAACTGGGTGACAGAGTGAGACTCTGAATACAAAAAAAAGAAGAAGAGAGTAGACCATACGCATCTGTGGTCCTGAGTAAATGCCTTTGGGCACATTTTCAAAAGCCTGCAGGGAAGAAAGCCTGTTAATCCTCCACTGAGTCTTAGGCCATCTCAGGTAAAGGCAGGGAGAGGTGGAGCAGGTGAACCAAGCCCAAGCTCCAGACTTCCAAGAGCATCTGAGGGAATAAAATGGGTTTTATGAGTTCTGATGCAGCAGACTTGAACGTACCTGTATAGCAGCCCTGAATGAAAAACGGAGCTCACAGCTCAGCACTTGAGCTCCTATAAAGTAAGGACCATCTCCTCAAGCAGCTCCCTGACCCCCGTATATACAAAGGGTCACCTCAAAAAGGACTGGTCAGACTGACATTTGGTGGGCATCAGTCTGGGACAAAGATAGCAGAAGAAGAAACTGGTAGCATCCCTCACTGTTCCGCAGCTGCTACAGGTGTACCCCAGACAAGCGGGGCCTGGAGTGGACCTCAGCAGTCTTACAGCAGAGGGGCTAGACTGTTAGAAGGAAAATTAAGAAACAGAAATACTTCATCATCAACAAGCTGGGCGTCCACTCAGAGACCCAATCGAAAAGTCACCAACCTACTCATATGACAGGAGGATAAATCCACAAAGATGGAAAGAAACCAGCACAAAAAGGAGAAAAACACCCGAAACCAGAACACCTCGCCTCCTACAAAGGACCAAAACTCCTCACCAGCAAGGGAACAAAGCTGGACGAAGAATGAATGTGATGAAATGATGAAATGAGACTTCAGAAGGTGGGTAATGAGAAACTTCCGTCAGCTAAAAGAGCATGTTGTAAATCAATGCAAGGAAACTAAGAACCTTGAAAAAAGATTTGCAAAAAGATTTGAGGAAACAATAACAAGAATAGACAACTTAGAGAGGAATGTGAATGAATTAAAGGACCTGAAAAACACAACACCAGAACTTAGCAAATCATGCACAACATTCAACAGCCAAATTGACCAAGCAGAATAAAGGATATCAGAAGTAGAAGATCAACTCAATGAAATAAAATGAGAAACCAAGATTAGAGAAAATAGCACAAAAAGGAATGAACAAAGTCTCCAAGAAATGTGGGACTCTGTGAAGAGACCTAATCTACATTTCATAGGTGTACCTGATGTGACAAAGAGAATGAATCCAAGCTGGAAAATACTCTTCAGGATATTGTCCAGAAAAATTTCTCCAACCTAGCAAGGCAGGCCAATATTCAAGTCCAGGAAATACAGAGAACACCACAAAGATATTTCGCAAGAAAAGCAACCCCAAGGCACATAATTGGCAGATTCACAAGGGTTTAAATGAAGGAGAAAATGCTAAGGGCAGCCAAAGAGAAAGGTCAGGTCACCCACAAAGGGAAGCCCATCAGGCTCACAGCAGATCATTCGGCAGAAATTCTACAAGCCAGAAGAGAGTTGGGGGCCAATATTCAATATCCTTAAAGAAAAGAAATTTTAAGCCAGAATTTCATATCCAGCAAAAGTGAGTGAAGGAAAAATAAAATCCTTTGTGAACAAGCAAGTACTCTGAGATTTTGTCACCACCAGGCCTGCTTTACAAGACCTCCTGAAAGAGGCACTACACATAGAAAAAAACAACGATACCAGCCATTTCAAAAACATACCAAATGCTAAAAAGCATCAACAAAATGAAGAATCTGCATCAACTAATAAGCAAAACAGCCAGCTAGCATCAAAATGGCAGTATCAAATTCACACATAACAATATTAACCCTAAATGTAAATGGGCTGAATGCACCATCAAAAGACACAGACTGGCAAATTGGATAAAAAGCCAAAATCCATCGGTGTGCTGTATCCAGGAAACCCATCTCACATGTAAAGATACACAAAGGCTCAAAATAAAAAGATGGAGGAAGATTTACAAAGCAAATGGAGAGCAAAAAAAGCAGGAGTTGCAGTTCCCATCTCTAATAAAATAGACTTTAAAGCAACAAAGATCAAAAGAGACAAAGAAGGACATAACATAATGGTAAAAGTATCAATAAAAAAAGAAGAGCTAACGATTCTAAATATATATGGACCCAATACAGAAGCACCTAGATATAAGGCAAGTCCTTAATGCCTTACAAGGAGACTGAGACTCCCACACATTAACAGTGGGAGACTTTAACACTCCACTGTCAATATTAGACAGATCAACCAGACAGAAAATTAACAAGGATATTCAGGGCTTGAATTCAGACCTGGAAAAAGCAAACCTGATAGACATTTACAAAACTCTTCACACCAAATCCACAAAATATACATTCTTCTCAGCACCACATCATGCCTACTCTAAAACTGACCACATAAGTGGAAGTTAAACACTCCTCAACAAATGCAAAACAACTGAAATCATAACAAACAGTCTCTCCGACCATACTGCAATCAACTTAGAACTCAGAATTCAGAAACTAACTCAGAACTGCACAGCTTCACGGAAACTGAACAACTGGCTCTTAAATGCTTACTGGGTAAAGAATGAAATGAAGGCAGAAGTAAAGAAGTTCTTTGAAACCAATGAGAACGGAGACAAAACACACATGAATCTCTGGGACACATTTAACTCAGTCTCCAGAGGAAAATATATAACAATAAGTGCCCATATGAGAAGAGTGGAGAGTTCCAAAATTGATACCCTATTGTCAAAATTGAAAGAGCTAGAGGAGCAAGATAAAAAACTCAAAATCTAGCAGAAGACAAGAAATAACTAAGATCAGAGAAGAACTGAAGGAGAGAGACATGAAAAACCCTTCAAAAAATCAATAAATCCAAGAGCTGGTTTTTGGAAGATCAACAAAATAGACAGACCACTAGCCAGACTGAAAAATAAAACAAAGAGAGACCAACCAAATAGGTGCAATAAAAAATTATAAACGGGAAATCACCACAGATTCCACAGATATTCAAACATCATCAAAGAATATTACAAACATCTCTATGCACATAAACTAGTAAACCTGGAAGAAATGAATAAATTCCTGGACACCTGTGTTCTCCCAAGCCTAAACCAGGAGAAAGCCAAAACTATGAATAGACCAAAAACAAGGTCTGAAGTCAAGGGAGCAATTAAGAGCCTAACACACAAAAAAACCCAGGTCCAGATGAGTTCACAGCCGATTTCTACCAGACACACAAAGAGGAGATGGTACCATTCCTTCTGAAACTATTCCAAATAATCCAAAAAGAGGGAATCTTTCCCAAATCATGTTATGAGACCAACATCATCCTGATACCAAAATCCAGAAGAGACTCAACAAGAAAAGAAAACTTCAGGCCAGTATCCATGATGAACATAGATGCAAAAATCTTCAATAAAATACTGGCAAGCCGATTGCAACAGCACATCAAAAAACTCATCCATCATGATTAAGTAGGATTCATCCCAGGGATGCAAGGCTGGTTCAGCATATGTAAGTCTATAAACGTAATTCACCACATAAACAATCAAAAGGAAAAACCACATGATTATCTCAATTGATGCAGAGAAGGCCTTTGACAAAATTCAACAGCCCTTTATGCTAAAAACTCTTAATAAACTTGGTATTGATGGAACGTATCTCAAAGTGATAAAAGCTATTTACGACAAACCAACAGCCAATATCATACTAAATGGGCAAAAACTGGAAGCATTCTCTTTGAAATCCAGCACTAGACAAAGGTGCCCTCTTTGACCACTCATATTCAATATAGTACTGGAAGATCTAGCCAGAGCAATCACGCAAGAAAAAGAATTAAAGGGTATTCAAATAGGAAAGGTGGAAGCCAAATTGTCTCTATTTGCAGATGACATGATAGTATACCTAGAAGACACCATCACCTCAGCCCAAAACCTCCTGAAACGGATTAGCACCTTCAGCAAAGACTCAGGATATAAAATCAATGTGCAAAAATTACAAGCATTCCTATACACCAATAATAGATGGAAAGAGAGCCAAATCAAGAACAAACTGCCATTCACAATTGCTACAAAAAGAAGAAAATACTTAGGAATACAACTTACAAGGAACCTAAGGGACCTCTTCAAGGAAAACTACAAAGCACTTCTCAACAAAATAAGAGAGGACACAAACAGATGGAGGAACATTCTATGTTCATGAATAGGAAGAATCAATATCGTGAAAATGGCTAGACTGCCTAAAGTAATTTACAGAATCAATGCTGTACCCATCAAGTTACCATTGATTTTCTTCACAGAAGTGGAAAAAACCACCTTGAACTGCATATGGAACCAAAAGAGAGCTCGCATAGCCAAGTCAATCCTAAGCAAAAAGAACATAGCGGGAGGCATCACACTACCGGACTTCAAACCATACTACAAAGCTACAGTAATCAAAACAGCATAGCACTGGTATCAAAACAGAGATATAGACCAATGGAACAGAACACAGACATCTGAGGCAACACAACATATCTACAACCATACAATCTTGGATAAACCTGAAAAAAACAAGCAATGGGGAAAGGATTCCCTGTTTAATAAATGGCGTTGGGAAAACTGGCTAGCCATGTGCCAAAAGCAGAAACTGAACCCCTTCCTGACACCTTACGCTAAAATTAACTCCAGATGGAGTAAAAACTTAAATATAGACCTGGCACCATAAAAACCTTAGAAGAAATTCTAGGCAAAACCATTTAGGACATAGGAGTAGGCAAGGACTTCATGACCAAAACACCAAAAGCATTGGCAGCAAAAGCCAAAATAGACAAATGGGACCTAATCAAACTCCACAGCTTCTGCACGCAAAAGAAACAGTCACTAGAGTGAGTCAGCAAACAACAGAATGGCAAAAACTTTTTGCAGTTTGCCCATCTGACAAAGGGCTGATATCCAGAATTTACAAAGAACACAAACAGATTTACAGAAAAAAAAAAACAAACAAGCCCATTCAAAAATGGGCAAAGGATATGAACAGACACTTTACAAAAGAAGACATACATGAGGCCAACAAACATATAAAAAATGCTCATCATCACTGGTCATTAGAGAGATGCAAATCAAAACCACATTGAGATACCATCTCATGCCAGTTAGAATGGCGATCATTAAAAATCTGGAGACAACAGATGCTGGAGAGGATGTGGAGAAATAAGCACACTCTTACACTGTTGGTGGGAGTGTAAATTATTTCAACCATTGTGGAAGAGAGTGTGGCAATTTCTCAAGGCCTTAGAAATAGAAATTCCATTTACCCAGCAATACTATTTCTGCGTATATATCCAAAGGACTATAAATCTTTCTTCTATAAGGACACATGCACACCAATGTTCATTGCAGAACTGTTTACAATAGCAAAGATCTGGAACCAACCCAAATGCTTATTCATGATAGACTGGACTGGGAAAATGTGGCACATATATACCATGGAATATTATGCAACAATCAAAAATGATGAGTTTGTATCCTTTGTAGGGACATGCATGAATCTGGAGAACATCATTCTCAGCAACCTGACACAAGAACAGAAAACAAAATACCACATATTCTTGCTCAGAGGCGGGTGATGAACAATGAGAATACATGGACACAGGTATGGGAGCACTACACACTGGGGTCTACTGGGGGCAATAGGGGAGGGACAGCGGGGATGGGGAGCTGGGGAGGGATAGCATGGGGAGAACTGCCAAATGTGGGTGAAGGGAAGAAAGGCAGCAAAATACACTGCCATCTGTGTACCTATCTTGCATGTTCTGCACATGTACCCCAAAACCTAAAGTGCAAAAAAAATCAATCAGTTTTCCATATTCTAGCAATGAACAAGCGGAAACTGGGATTAAAAACACAATGCCACTTTCATTATTACCCCCCAAAATAATATACTTGGGAATACATATGACAAAATATGTACAGAATCAATTTTAAAAAATTACAAAACTCTAATGAAAGAATTCAAATTATGGCCAAATAAATGGAAATTCATTCCATATTCATAGATAGAAAGATTAAATAGTGTCAAGATATCAGTTCTTCCCAACTTAATTTATAGCATCTATACAATTCAAATCAAAATCACATGATATTATGTTGTCATGTTGACAGACTGGTTTTACTATTTGTTATGAATAAGAAAGACACTGAATGGCCACCACATTGTGGAATGAGAATAAAGCTGGAGGACTGACCATACATGACTACAGTAATCAAGATTATATGGTATCAATAAAGAATAGACAAATAGACTACTGGAACAGAATAGAGAGCTCAGAAATAAACCCACTTAAATATAGCCAACTTTTCTTTTAAAAAGGAGCAAACACAATAACATGGAAGAAAAAATAGTTTTTCAGCAAGAGGTATAAGAACAGAAGAACACCTATATGCAAAAACAACTACATAAAAGAATCTAAGCACAGACTTTACACCATTCACAAAAACTAGCTCCAAATGGATCACAGCCCTAAATGTAAAAGACAAAACTAGAAAGTTTCTAGGAGACAACATACGAGAAAATCTAGATGACCTTGGGCTTAGCATTGACTTTTTACATACAATATCAAAGGCACAATCCATAAAAGAAAGAAGTGATAAGCTAAACTTCATTAAAATTAAAATTCTATACTCTGTGAAAGCACTGTCAAAAGAATGAAAGAAGTCACAGAAAATATTTGCAAAAGACATACTTGGTAAAGGATTATTACCCAAAGCATACAAAGAATTCTTAAATGCAACAATGAGAAAACATCCCAATTGAGAAAGTCACATATATTTTAAAAGATACCTCCCAAAACCAAATATACAGATGGAATATAAGCATATGACAAGATGTTCACATCATATATTATCGGAGAAATGCAAATTAAAATAATGAGATACCACTAGCCTATAAAAATTGCTCAAATCCAGAATATTGACAACATCAAGAATGTGAAGCAAAGGACTTCTCACTCATTGCTGGCAGAAATTAAAAATGGTACAACCACTTTGGATGACAGGCAGTTTCTTAAAAAAACTAAACATACTCGTGCCACATGATTCAGGAGTCTTGTTCCTTGGAATTTGACCAAAGGAGGTGTAAAATTTATGTCCACTCAAAAACCGGCACATGGTGTTTTATAGTCTCTATAAACCATTCATAGTTGGAAAGACTTGGACGCAGCCAAAATCTTTTTCGATAGGTGAGTGAATAAATAGATTGTAGTACATCCAGGCAATAGAATATTATTCAGTATTAAAAAGAATGAGTTAGCAAGCCATGAAAAGATATGAAGAAACCTCAAGTGTATATTACTACAGTAAATGAAAGAAGCAAAAGTAAAAACACGATATACTGTATTATTCCAATTATATGACATTTTAAAAAAGGCAAAACTATGGAAACCATGAAAAGATCAGTAGTTCCCAGGAGTTAAAGGGAAGATAGCAATGAATAGGCCAGGGATAGAGGATTTTTAGGGCAAACCTCCAAAACCATGGATTATACAACACAAAGAATGAAGCCTCATATGTGGACTTTGGGTGATAATGATGTGTCAATGTAAGTGTAAAATATATGTCACTCTTGTGGGGTTGTTGATAATGGGAAAGTCTGTGTATGTGTGAGGGCAGGGCATAAATAGAAAATCTTTGTACCTTTCACTCAATTTTGCTGTGAACTTAAAACTGCTCTAAAGTAGTAAGTCTTTTTTTAAACAGTGAGGGGGAGTGACACCAGCATGATGGCAGACTAGGAGTTTTCAGCGCTTATTCACCAACAGAAAAACTGATTTTGACAATCACCCACAGTTGTGAGTACATTTGTGAGAGCCTGGGAGCCCTGCAGAGAGGTCACAACACCTCAGTGGAGCAAAAATATCTGAAAATAGATGCGCTGAAAAGGGTAAGAAGAACAGTTTTACTTTACACATAATAGGTATGAAATAGAAAGCCTTCCCTCGTACATGCACTAGGAGAATTAATATTGTGAAAATGTCCATACTACCCAAAGTGAACCACACATTTCATGTAATCCCCATCAAAATTGCAATGACGTATTTTTCTTTTTTTAATTGCATTTTAGGTTTTCGGGTACATTGCAGAACATGCAAGATAGTTGCATAGGTACACATGTGGCAGTGTGCTTTGCTGCCTTCCTCCCCTTCACCCACATCTGGCATTTCTCCCCATGCTATCCCTCCCCAGCTGTGCCCCCCACTGTCCCTCCCTATTCCCCCCAATAGACCCCAGTGTGTAGAGATCCTTTCCCTGTGTCCATGTGTTCTCATTGTTAATTACTCGCCTATGAGTAAGAATATGCTGTATTTTATTTTCTGTTCTTGTGTCAGTTTGCTGAGAATCATGTTCTGCAGATTCATCCATGTCCCTACAAAGGACACAAACTCATCATTTTTGATTGCTGCATAATATTCCATGGTGTATATGTGCCATATTTTCCCAATCCAGTCTATCATCAATGGGCATTTGGGTTGGTTCCAGATCTTTGCTATTGTAAACAATGCTGCAATGAACATTCGTGTGCATCTGTCCTTATAGTAGAACAATTTATAGTCCTTTGGATATATACCAGTAATGGGATTGCTGGGTCAAATGGAATTTCTATTTATAGGTCTTTGAGGAATCGCCACACTGTCTTCCACAATGGTTGAACTAATTTACACTCTCACCAGAAGTGTAAAAGTGTTCCTGTTTCTCCACATCCTCTCCAGCATCTGTTGTCTCCAGATTTTTTAAGGATCGCCATTCTAACTGGCATGAGATGGTATCTCAATGTGGTTTTGATTTGCATCTCTCTAATGACCAGTGATGATGAGCATTTTTTCATATGTTTGTTGGCCTCTTGTATGTCTTCTTTTGTAAAGTTTCTGTTTATATTTTTTGCCCATTTTTAAATGGGCATGTTTTATTCCTGCAAATTTGTTTGTGCTCTTTGTAAATTCTGAATATCAGCCCTTTGTCAGATGGGTAAATTGCAAAATTTTTTTCCATTCTGTTGGTTGCCAATGCACTCTAGTGACTGTTTCTTTTGCCATGCAGAAGCTGTGGAGTTTGATTAGGTCCCATTTGTCTATTTTGGCTTTTGATGCTAATGCTTTTGGTGTTTTATTTGTCATGAAGTCCTTGCCTACTCCTATATCCTGAATGGTTTTGACTAGATTTTCTTCTAGGGTTTTTATGGTGTCAAGTCTTATGTTGAAGTCTTTAATCCATCTAGAGTTAATTTTAGTGTAAGGTGTCAGGAATGGGTCCAGTTTCTGCTTTCTGCACATGGCTAGCCAGTTTTTCCAACACCATTTATTAAACAGGGAATCCTTTCCTCATTGCTTGTTTTTGTCAGGTTTATCAAAGATTGCATCGTTGTAGATATGTTGTGTTGCCTCTGATGCCTTTGTTCTGTTCCATTGGTCTATATGTCTGTTTTTGTACCAGTACCATACTGTTTTGATTACTGCAGCCTTGTAGTATAGTTTGAAGTTCGGTAGTGTGATGCCTCCCGCTGTCATCTTTTTGCTTAGAATTGACTTGGCTATGCGGGCTCTCTTTTTTTTTCATATAAAGTTTAAGGTGTTTTTTTTAAAAAATTTTTATTGCATTTTAGGTTTTGGGGTACATGTGCAGAACATGCAAGATAGTTGCATAGGTACACACGTGGCAGTGTGTTTTGCTGCCTTCTGCCCCCTCACCCATATTTGGCATTTCTCCCCATGCCATCCCTCCCCTGCTCCCCCTCCCCCTGCTGTCCCTCCCCTATTTCCCCCAATAGACCTCAGTGTGTGGTGCTCCCTTCCCTATGTCCATGTGTTCCCATTGTTCATCACCCGCCTATGAGTGAGTATATACGATGTTTCCTTTTCTGTTCTTGTGTCAATTTGCTGAGAATGATGTTCTCCAGATTCATCCATGTCCCTACAAAGGACACGAACTCATCGTTTTTGATTGCTGCATAATATTCCATGGTGATATGTGCCACATTTTCCCAGTCCAGTCTATCATCAATGGGCATTTGGGTTGGTTCCAGGTCTTTGCTATTGTAAACAGTGCTGCAATGAACATTCGTGTGCATGTGTCCTTATAGTAGAATGATTTATAGTCCTTTGGATATATACCCAGTAATGGGATTGCTGGGTCAAATGGAATTTCTATTTCTAGGTCC
>CM052653.1:119488709-119527996 GCA_028533165.1 Leontopithecus rosalia | reverse complement strand
ATTCAACATCCTTAAAGAACAGAACTTTCAGCCCAGAATTTCATATCCCCCTAAATTAAGCTTCACAATTGAAGAAAAAATAAAATCTTTTATGAACAAGCAAGTACTCAGAGATTTTATTACCACCAGGCTGGCTGTACAAGAACTTTTGAAAGAAGCATTACACACAGAAAGGAACAACCAGTAGTAGCCTTTCTAAAAATGTACTAAAAACTAAAGAACATCAACATAAAAAAGAATTTACATCAACGAATGGATAAAATAGCCAGTTACATCAAATGGCAGTAACCCTAAATTTAAATCGACTAAATCCCCCAATTAAGAGATACAGCCAAAACCTAACGGTATAATACATCCAGACCCATTTTATATCCAGAGATACACAAGGACTCAAAACAAAGGGTTGGAGAAAGATTCACCAACCAAATGGAGAGCAAAAATAAAGAAATAAACAAAAAGCAGGAGTTGTGATTTTCGCATTTTATAAAATAGATTTCAAAGCAACAAAGATACAGTGGTAAAAGTATCAATGCAACAATAAGAGCTAATGATCATAACACCCAAATACATAAGTCTCATAAAGAGATTTAGACTCAATGAGACAGAAAATTAATAAGGATAACCAGGACTTGAATTCAGATCCAGAACAAGTAAACTTAATAAATACGTATAGTGCTCTCCACCTTAAATACAGAAAATATACATTCTCCACTTTCAATACACAAAATATTGATCAGCCATTATTAATAACCATTCTTAGAATTAAGCAATATTCCTGTTCTTACTCCCTCTTTTTTTTCCTCTTTCTTCCTCTCCTTCTCTCCTTTTTTTTTCAAAAAAAATTGCAGGTACCTGGGTCACCCACCCAGAGTTTCTGATTTAATTAGTTGGATGTGGGACCCAGACATTTGCATTGCTCCAAAACCCCCTCAAGTGGTCCTGGCATGCAGCCTAACTTCACCACACTTTCCCCACCAGCCACAGGGATGGGGACAGTGTACAGGTGGCAAAACAGAAATGGCATGAGATGTTCCCTTTAAATCTCATTCTACCTTCCTACATTTGGAAGGTTTGGTGGAAGCAGAGCTTGGACACCCCCTCAGTCGTGAGCCAGAGCCCCTGTGGGCACAAATTAAAAAAAAAGAGTAATTAAATTTATAATTTTATTTTCTAAAAAAAAAAAAAAGGATGTTGAATATTGGCCCCTACTCTCTTCTGGCTTGTAGCATGTCTGCTAAGAGATCTGCTGTGAGTCTGATGGGGTTTCCTTTGTGTGTGACCCGACCTTTCTCTCTGGCTGCCCTTAGCATTTTCTCCTTCATTTCAACCCTGGTAAATCTGCCGATTATGTGCCTTGGGGTTGCTCTTCTTGAAGAATATCTTTGTGGTGTTCTCTGTATTTCTTGGACTTGAATATTGGCCTGCCTTGCTAGGTTGGGGAAATTTTTCTGGGTAATATCCTAAAGAGTATTTTCCAGCTTGGCTTCATTCTCTTCATCACATTCAGGTACACCTATCAAATGTAGATTAGGTCTCTTCACATAGTCCCACATTTCTTGGAGACTTTGTTTATTCCTTTTTGTGCTTTTTTCTCTAATCTTGCCTTCTTGTTTTATTTCATTGAGTTGATCTTTGACTTCTGGTATTCTTTCTTCTGCTTGGTCAATTCAGCTCTTGAGACTTGTGCATGCTTCATGAAGTTCTCGTGTTGTGTTTTTCAGCTCCTTCAATTCACTCATATTTCTCTCTATGTTGTCCATTATTGGTATCATTTCCTCAAATTTTTTTTAAGGTTCTTAGGTTCTTTGCATTGATTTAGAACATGTTCTTTTAGCTCACGGAAGTTTCTTATTACCCACTTTCTGAAGTCTGATTCAGTCATTTAATCACACTCATTCTTTGTCCAGGTTTGTTCCCTTGCTGGTGAGGAGTTGTGGTCCTTTGTAGGAGGTGAGGTGTTCTGGTTTCAGGTGTTTTTCTCCTTTTTGCCCTGGTTTCTTCCCATCTTTGTGGATTTATCCACCTGTTGTCTGAGTAGTTGCTGATTTTCCGATTGGGTCTCTGAGTGGACGTCCAGATTGTTGATGATAAAGCATTTCTGTTTCTTAGTTTTCCTTCTAACAGTCTGGCCCCTCTGCTATAGGACTGCTGAGGTTCGCTCCAGGACCTGCTTGCCTGGGGAACTCCTGTAGCAGCTGTGGAACCATGAGGGTTGCTACCAGATTATTCTTCTGGTATCTTTGTCCCTGAATGATGCCTGCCAAATGTCAGTCTGATCAGTCCTTTGTCAGGTGACTCTTCGAATATATGGGGGTCAGGGAGCTGGTTGAGGAGACAGTCTGTACTTTATAGGAGCTCAAGTTTTGAGATTTGATCTCTATTGTTCATTCAGGGCTGCTATGCAGGTACGTTTAAGTCTGCTGCAGCAGAACTCATAAAGCCCCCCTTTTTTTAGGTCCTCTGTCCAGGGCAGTTAGGGCTTTATTTATGAGTATCTGTTGCACTGTCCAACCCAGTGAGGAAACAGTCTAGTCACTGCCTGTCTGCAGTAGCTATGCTGAGCTGCTGTGGGATCTGTTCTGCTGTCCTGGGCTCTGCCCTGCTGCTGTGGGCTTCGCCCTGCTGTCATGGGCTCTGCTGTGCTGCCATGTGTAATTCCATGTTGTCCTGTTTATATGGGTGTGGTTAGAACTGCAGTGGCGATGGTGGCCTGCCTCTGTATTGGCAGACTCTCTCTGTTATGGCAGGTTTCCTCAGCAATGGCAGGCTGTGTCAGCAATGGCAGATTATCTCCATAGGGGTTGAGTGCCTCAATAATGGCGGATGCCCCTCCCCAACCGAGCTGCACTGTCCTGGGTTCAACTGTGCTTGCTGTGAAACTCTCAACCCCGAGCGTTTCCAATTACTGTTTTGTTTGTTTTTGTGGAAGTTGGGCCCGCCGAGCCTGATCACCTGGCTCCCTGCCTAGAGCCCTTTATTATTTTTTAAGTTGAATGGTTAACTCTCTCCCAGGTGTTTCAGTCACCTGCTGCAAGGGCGCCGGGATCTGTGTGGTTTCTTGTGCAATGACCCACTGCGCTGGCTCAAACAACATTGCTGCCCAGGAATCTCCTGGCCTGGCTTTCTGTTTACATCCCATTTAATCAGATGAATGTGCTAATCTGCCTTCCAAAATCTCCAATTGCCGGTATAACAGGGCAACAAAACCAGTGTGTTTTGTACGGAGTGCCGCTGTGCTGAGGCCCCAGCCCAAACAGCCGCACTGGCCCAAACTGCTGCACTGGCGGCCAATGGGGCCCCTACACCTGGGAATCTCCAGGTTTGTGGGCACTAAAGATCCATCTGGAAATGCAGCATCCACTCACCCTCTGTGATTTCCCTGGGAGCTGCAATCCTGAGTTAGCCCTTCAGCACTATCTTCCCTGATCCCGGCCCCCCGTGTCTTTCTAAAGTGAGTCTTCAAGCGACAGAAGCCTCAACTTTATCTGGAGAAATGTGGTTATTTATTGGTACATCTGAGCTGTTTACTCTTTGTTCATCGATTAGTAGAAGAGTCCAGGAAAAATGCTAGTGAAAATAAATGTAGAGTCATTAACAAGGAGCGTGTACTGGCCACAGAAAGGTAATTCTAAAGAAGAGCCCAGGTTAGAAGTCAAAGAATATATTTTTGAGTTATTATGATGCATTCTTTTGGGTGGTAACAGGCCATAAAGACTTTTTTGCACATCAATTATTATGGGATTATTAAATATTGGCTAGAAGAAAAAAAAAGTTGAAGCAGGGGTCTGCTTCTCCTTCATCTTCTGCTGTGATTGTGAGTTTCCTGTGGCCTCCTCAGCCAGGCAGAACTGGGATCTGATGTTACATTTCCAGGTGGGAAAAGGACATTTTGTTGTTGGAAAAAACTGGTCGTTTCTGCTGCTCAGCACCAGCCCACCCCACACAGAGATCAGCTGGGAGAACCCCTGCTCCCTCCAGTTCTTTCCCTGCTGGGTGCAGCTCTTCTTCCTCCCTGTAGGCTGGAAAATAGGATGCCTGGCTCCCTAGATCCCAATGTGAGCCGCTGGCCAGAGTCCAATAGGACAGTCCTGCAGGAGTTCGTGATCCTGGACTTTTCCACATGGCCCCCAGGGCTCCGTGTAGTGCTCTTTGCCCTCCTCTTCCTGCTCTACCTGGCCACCCTGGTGGGGAACCTGCTGATCCTAGGCCTGGCCCTGATGGACTCCACCCTGCACTCACCAATGTGCTTCTTCCTGGGGGCACTGTTTGCAGTGGAGGCAGCTTACATGCTGGTGCTGATGCTGGACATGCTGGCCAGCTTCCTCTTGCCCCCCAGGGGCCAGGCTGTGGCCCACTCCACCTGCACCACCCAGATAGGCTTCTTCATGGCCCTGGCATCTCCAAGTGCCTGCCACCACAATGTCGAAGGCCTTGTGGCAGCCCGCAGCCCCCCCAACACCCAGAAGGACCACCAGTACTCAGGTGTAAGAGAGCAGGATGAGGAGCAGGGGCAGCACCAGCAGCAGCAGGCAGACTTTCAGGAGGATGCATTCCTGCAGGGCCTGGGACCCAGAGGCCAGCACCAGCATGGCTGGGAGGTCGCAGAAGACATGATGGACCAGGCCACCATGGCAGAAAGACAGCTGGAAGATGGACATGGTGAGGCCCAAGGCCAGGATGGAGCCACCGATGCAGCAGGCAGCCAGCAGGCCACAGCAGACACCTGTGGTCTTGAGCTGAGGGTTGTAGAGCAGGTTGCAAATGGCCAGGTTGTGGTCTAGGGCCATGGCCCTAGTTTTCTTTTTTATTCAACAAATATTTATTAAGCACCTATTTGTGCAAGGCACTTCCAGAGAGGGCAGCCCACAGCCTGGGCCTCACCCATCCCCTCTGGCCCCAGCTATGATGCAATTTGCTTTTAAAAGGCTTCTCTGGCACCACCCGACCCAGGAGGGCCCAACTGCCCGGGAACCATCCTGTAGTAACCTGCACCCCAGCGCACCGCAGCGTCTGGGCCCCCCCTCACCCACCCTCAACTGCCTGTCCATGCTTGACACTATGCACAGAGGCACAGCCACACTTGGTGGGCTTTTCCACCTCTTCTGCAAAAGAGGTCCCATCGCTGCACTAAAAAGGTGAACTTACTCTGTTTCAGCTGAAGGCCCTGGCAGCAGTCCTGACCTGGACATGAGCCCCAGCACTCCACCCATGACAGGGGCCATGTGGTCTGGCAGACAGCATAGCCCCTCTGGATGTGGTGAAAGTCCTGGACAGGGTCCCCCCAGCACTCAAATTCTGAATAAGACAGACCCAAAAAGAAAGTCTCAGGGCACACCCATGGGTGAGCTGCTGCCTCCAGGGAGGCAGGAGGAAGAGGGCAGCATCTGTGGGGTGGAGCCTGTGACTCTCAGACGCCATCATACTTCCTCTCTCTTTGACATGCACAAACTCCTCCCAGGGCCCTCTGGCACAGATTGAACTGACCAAGGTAGGTGGGGTCCCCATTGCTAGAGTTTTGCAAGAGAGGCTGGAGGCCCCGGAGGCAATATTATGAAAAGGATTCCTGCTGGAGAGGGGATGGCCTAGAGGACCCTTAAGGTGCCTGAGTTCTGGGTTTCTCCAGCTTCTCCCTCCCCGGCCTTAGCCGTCTGGATTCCAGTAGAAGCATCTTGGTCAAGGAGCAGGGAGGGCCTGGGAAGGAGTCTCCAACCCTCAGACTTCCTGCCACCACACCCAGGTCATGAGGTGATGGAGCCAAGATGCAGAGGTTGGGCCAGGAGCTGCTACCCAGGGTGGTTTCTTCTGCAAGGAGAGACCCCAGTCAGAAGAGGCACATACCCTGGATAAGGGAGCTGCAGAGCAAACTGGGCCAGGAGAGATGGGGGACAGTTTCCAGAGGGTGGAGGGACCCCAAAAGCCTCATAGTAGCCCATGGCACAGGGCTGGGGAGGACAGAAGGGCTGCCGAGGCTGGGAGAAAGAAAGAGTCAAATTGCTAAAGCAATTTGTGAGTGACCCTGGGGAGGGCACATCAGGAGGGAGGCCCCTGACCTTGATCACACAGCTCACCCAAAAAGCCAGGGTCACACATAGTGTGCCCCTTTGGTGGCCAAGGTCTGGCAGTGGCCATGCAGGCACTGCTGGCCTCGCAGGGCTCTGCTGGGGCCCCAACCTGGTTGCACAGGGCCCCCGAGTTTCCATCCTGGCACTGGCAGCTGTAGGAGAGAATGTCGGGGGCACACATTGCCTGTGGACACACCTGTGGCCATGGCAGGGGCTGTCAGCAGGCTGGTCGCAGTGCAGGGCCCCCCAGCCAGCCTAACAGTGGCACGTGATCCCCGGAGTGGCATTGGGCTGACAGATGCCATGTAGACAGTAGAGCTTGTGGCAGGATTCACAGCCTGGCACCACAGCCGGCTTCATCTGTGTCTTGGTGAAGTTCTGCAGCTCCATTGTTGATGTTTCAGATGCATCCATGGAAGCTCATGCTGTTGAGGATCTGCCACCTGCAGAAGGCAGCTGAGTTGACAATCACGGGCATCCCTCCCACATTGAGTGGTGCCTCACTGTTGAGCGTATAATGTTTGCCAAAGTTGTCCATGATCATGGAGCTGCTGCCATCAATGGAAAGATTCACCATCTGGTCAAAGGCAACCAGTTCAACAATGTGGAACTGTGGAATTGATCGTCTCAGCACTGTAGATGGCAGAGCTGGGGTAGCTGCCTGGATCGTAGCTGACACACACATGGCCCTGGTACAGCTCAACTGCAATGTGATCTTTGTCCCTGTTGTACAAAAGGATCCCATTGTCCTCTACCATGGAGAACTGCAGTGTGATGTTGGCCCGTGGCCAGTTTTGCAGGTCAGTAAACTGCAGGTAAGTGTCCCAATCCACAAAGTTGCACTCAGCAACTTCTCACACTCAGGGCCATCGAAGCCTGGGAGGCACTCGCACACGGACCTGTTGCCCTGGTCCACACAGTTGGCCTCATTCTGGCACCCCATCCCCTCACAGGGGCTCTTGTGGGCAGACGGATTAGGAGGGATCTCACAGAGCTGTCAGCTGTAGCCCTCAGCACAGAGGCAGAAGTAGCTGTTGACTTCATCCACACACTGTGCCCCATTCTGGCAGCGGTGGTTCCTGCAGTCATCCTGGTTCTTACTGCAGATATCACCTGCATAACCTGGCACACACTCACACCTGGGCCCAGCTGGGGTGCCCACACACTGCTTCATGTTGACATGGGTTCAGATCCGGAGAGCACAAGTCCACTGGCTGCTCACAGTCCCTTCCCTTGTACTGCAGGGGGCACTGGCAGGTGTAGTTGCCCATGCTTTCCATGCAGATGCCCCCATTGGCACAGGCGTGCTCCACACAGTCATTCATGTTCACCCAGCAGGTTGGTCCTTCAAAGCCAGTGGGATAGGAGCATGTGAATGGGGCATCCTCACCCTCCTGTGCATGGCAGGTGTCCCTGTTTTCACAGGGGCCACTGGACAGCTGTCCAGAGATACCTCACAATCTCAACCCTTATAGCCACTGGGGCAAGCACATCTGTACACCTCAAGGGGGTCATTGTGGCAGGTGCCCTGGTTCTGGCAGGGACTGGACAAACAGGGATCACACTTGGCCTGGACAGCCAGTGTGGGGGGGACATTGGCATTCAAACTTCTTGGCAGGTGTGGTGAGGAGCAGCTTGCCCTCCATGTCTGGGGGCCCAGCACAGCAGGCAATGCCTGGTTCCTTTTAGCCAGTCTTCACCCAGCTGGACAGCCAGTGGAGGTGGCAGTCACAGTACAGGGGGTTGGCACCAATTGGCCAGGTGAGACAGGGAGGTTACGTCTGTAAAGATGCCCTCTCTGAAGGTGGAGATGTCATTGCCAGGGAGGGACAGTAGCTGCAAGGAGTGGAGTCCCTGGAAGGCCAGTGGCGGGATGCACTGCAGGGCATTGTAGCTGAGGATCAGAGTGGTCAGCTGGCTCATGTTGGTGAGGGAGGAATTGCTTGAGGAACTGATCTCATTGTTGCTCAAGTCCACGAGCTGCAGGTACTTGAAGGTAAACAGCTGTCCTGGAACCAGCGTGAACTAGTTTCCATCCAAATAGAGTTCTGTGACATTCTTGGGGACATCCCTGGGCAGGGCCTGCAGGTGCTTTTTGCTGCATCGGACCATGGTGTCCAAGCAGGCACAGTCCTGTGGGCATGCAGGCAGGGCAGGCAGCTCCCTTCCTCCTGGCCTTTCTCAAACCTGAAGTCAGGGAAGGCCACATCCTGCAGGGGAATCTGCCACAATAAGTCGGGGTTCTGGAAGCGAGGGTTCCCCATCACAATCTTGTGCTTCCACAGCCAGTCTCCCAGCCAAGCCAGCTGGCAGTTGCAGTTGAAAAAGTTGGCCAGGAGGTTCAGCATGGAGAGAAACTGAAGGGTGTCAAAGGCCCCTGGGGACACGGTGGTGATCTGCTTGTCATAGAGCGAGAGCAGCCAGACATTACACAGGTCCGTGAAGCTGTCATTGTGGATGCAGCTGATGCCTTTGTTCTGCAGCATCCGGGTCCTCAGGCCAACCAGACCCCAGAACATGCCACTCTGGATGAACTCCAGCTGGTTGACAGTCAGGTGCAGCTCGCTCACAGAGGCTGCACCCTCGAAGGCCCCGTCTTCAATTTCTGACACCTTGCTGTTGCTCAGGTTGATTTTCTTCAGATGTGTAAGTTTTATAAGCATACCAGTGGCCTCAAGGATGGAAATCTCATTGATATTCAATCGCTGTTCAGCCGTGGACTGGGGATGCACTAGGGAATCTTGGTGAGCTTCAGGCTGGAGCACGCCACCATGCTGGCCTCACAGCGGCACTTGTGTGGACAGACCACGTAGCTGTTGCACTCGCTGTTCATCTGGTAATCCTCCATGCCTGGAATGAAGTACTGCTCTTTGGCTGAGCATCAGAACTTCTTGCTCTTGATCTGCCCAATGCACTTCTTGGCAAGGAGCCAGGGACTGGCACAGTGGGCCTCACTCATCTCGATGGGATTGGTGCACAGAAAGTCTGCCAGCCACTTGAGATTACAATAGCAAATGAAAGGTTCTGGGCTGGGGGCAGTGTCTAGATGACCTGCAAAGGGCCTAAATCACTGTGCCCATGGGTTCAGAACATGCTTTTGGAGAGGGGTAAAGGAAGGTCTGGTTTGGATGAGCAAGCACTTCTGCCCAGCCGCCTTCTCTGCAGCCCCAGATTCAATTTGAAACGTCTTAAGGGAGGCTTAAAAAAACATTGTCACTTTTCCCTATAATGAATGCAGGGGTTTTAGTTTACCAGCACACTGAAGGCAGCTTGTGATGGCTTCCAGATGCAGGTTATCTGCCTTCCCTGTGGCCTTAGTGGAAAGCTTTTGATGTTTAACATGCAGAGCACACAAGAGGGCAGAGGCATCTTGGGGGTTGGTGGAGGAAACAGAGAAGCAGAGAGGGCTTTGAAAGGGGCTGGAGGACAAGGAGGGTGATCGCTGCTGCTTCTGAGGGTGTTTTCCTAAAAGCAGAAGAGAGCAGGGTGGAGCAGCCACAGCCACAAAGAATGAAAGTTTCTTTGGAGGACAGGTGTAGGCTTCTCATAAGAAATAACCTCCTGACTTTGCATATCTTCCTGAGAAAACAAGATGCATAAAACCAAACCTTCAAAACCACTAAATAAATGAGGAGAGATCGTCTATCATCCTGAGCTAGCACTTTCAACATATCAGAGTACTTTTCTAGCATTTTATTCCGTGCATTTTAAGAACTCAAGACTGTTGACATGAACCAAAAACAGCTATGTTAATTAGCCTGCCAGAATATCAGGGTGCAAGAAAATGGAGGCCCAGGGAGGGATAGTGACTAACTCATGGTCAGTCAGCTTTCTGATGATTTAACCCCAAAAGAACATTTTGCATATATAAAGTGATATATTGGTCAGATCTCATGATACTAATTTTAAATGGATCAGTTAACCAAAAAGAACATACTGTAGTGATGTATAAGCAAGGCTGTACAGTTAATTACCAACTATGTTTTTGATTGTTAAGAAAGTGGGTAAATCCCACAATGGTTCTTTTTTTTTTTTTTGAGATGGAGTATCACTCTGACACCTAGGCTGGAGTACAGTGATAAGATCTCGGCTCACTGCAACCTTCACCTCCAGGTTCAAGTGATTCTCCTGCCTCAGCCTCCTGAGTAGCTGGGATTACAAGCACATGCCCATTCCTGGCTAATGTTTTTATTTTTAGTAAAGATGGGATTTCACCATGTTGACCAGGCTGGTCTCAAACTCCCAACTTTGTGATCCAAAGTGCTGCAATTACAGGCGTGAGTCACTGTGCCAGGCCAACAGTTCTTAATAGTTGCTAGAGTTTCTCAGATTTTGTTTTTACAGGATCTCTTTTTCCCCTTATAATATATCTACCTACACAAACCCCTCAGGAGTTAAAAGGTTCAAGATTATGTAAACTGAGACTCCTAAGTCATTCCAGCACTGACCATCAGCCCACCCTCTAAGCCATACACATGTGTGTTACTCAGGTGTCTGAACACAGAAAGGATATTCTCTTTGTTTATACCCACTATCAGCAGGTGGGCTTGGGAAAGAAGGAAGGGGAGTGAACTCACTTCCTAAAGGATGAACTAACCAAAAACACCTAAGGCGGATTGAGTACTGTGTGCTTCTAACCAGTTCAGTCAGCAGCAACTTGTTAGGCAGGACCCTTAAGGCCCCAGAAATACAATTCATGTTCTCCAGTAGCTTACAGTGTAACCGGAGACAAGAATCATGTAAATACAAGAAAATGCTTAGTAAAATTCCAGTCAACATGAAAGTTGGCTAATGAGTAGCTATACGTAACAAAAGGCTGTCGGAGCTCAGAAGAAACAAGCAGCTTTAGGCAATATAGCCTAGTGGTTAGAGGCATGGTTTTGGCAGTGTCATAGAAGTATCTATGAATTCCATGAGTTCTAGGTTCTGAGTCTGTGATGTTAAGTATATTATTTGACACTTCTAAGCCTAGGTTTCCACTGTATAAAATAAGGATGATATTTGGACTTGCTTCACAGGGTTTTTGTGAAGGTTAATAAAGTATTTTGTGAAGGTTAATAAAATAATGTATATGAAAAAATGTGAAGGCTGTGGATTAAATTATCATAAACGATGTGCCTTCAAGATTCCAAATAACTGTAGTGGAGTAAGAAAGAGATGTCTGTCAAATGTATCTTTGCCAGGACACAGCCTCTCAGTTCCAAGACCCCTACAGCCTGAATATGTAGCCATTTCAAATGAAGAGTCACATGTCCACCAGCAACCAAGTAAAAGAATTCCTTCTTGGAGTGGTCGCCCAATCTGGATGGAAAAGATGGTAATGTGCACAGTGAAAGTTCCACACACATTTGCTGTTCACTCTTCTACTCATCCCATGATATGTCAGTACTGCATGCAGTTACTGAAAGGCCTCTTTCACCAAGGAATGAAGTATGAAGATTGTAAATTCAACTCTCATAAACGCTGTGCATCAAAAGTACCAAGAGACTGTTTTGGAGAGGTTACTTTCAGTGCAGAACCTTCCATTCTTGGAACAGATACAGATACACCAATGGATATTGACAATAATGACATAAATAGTAATAGTAGTCAGCACTTGGATGACACGGAAGAGCCATCTCTCCCAGAAGACAAGATGCTCTTCCTGGATCCATCTGGTCTTGATGTGGAAAGAGAGATAAAGAAGCCATTAAAACAATCAGTCCATCAACAAGCTATAATATTCCACTAACGAGGGTTGTACAATCCATCAAGCATGCAAAGAGGAAGAGCAGCACAATGGTGAAGGAAGGGTGGATGGACCATTACACCAGCAGGGATAACCTGAGAAAGAGGCACTACTGGAGACCTGACAGCAAATGTCTAACATTATTTCAGAATGAATCTGGATCAAAGTGTTATAAGAAAATTCCACTTTCAGAAATTCTTCGCATATCTCCACCACGAGATTTCACAAACATTTCACAAGGCAGCAATCCACACTGTTTTGAAATCATCACTGATACTATGGTATACTTTGTTGGTGAAAACAATGGGCATAGCTCTCATAATCCTGTTTTTGATGTAGCATAGACTTGATGTAGCAAAGAGCTGGGGAAAAGCAATTCGCCAAGCCCTCATGCCTGTTACTCCTCAAGCAAGTGTTTGCACTTCTCCAGGGCAAGGGAAAGATCACAAAGATTTGTCTTTGAGTATCTCTGTATCTAATTGTCAGATCCAGGAGAATGTGGATATCAATATTGTTTGCCAGATCTTTGCAGATGAGGTGCTTGGTTCAGGCCAGTTTGGCATTGTTTATGGAGGAAAACATAGAAAGACTGGTAGAGATGTGGCTATTAAATTGATAAGATGAGATTCCCCACAAAACAAGAAAGTCAACTCCGAAATGAAGTGGCTATTTTATAGAATTTGCACCATCCTGAGATTGTAAACATGGAATGTATGTTTGAAACTCCAGAACGAGTCTTTGTAGTAATGGAAAAGCTGCATGGAGATATGTTGGAAATGATTCTATCCAGTGAGAAAAGTCAGCTTCCAGAAAGAATTACTAAATTCATAGTCACACAGATACTTGTTGCTTTGAGGCATCTGCATTTTAAGAATATTGTGCACTGTGATTTAAAGCCATAAAATGTGCTGCTTGCATTAGCAGAGCCATTTCCTCAGGTGAAGCTGTATGATTTTGGATTTGCACGCATCATTGGTGAAAAGTCATTCAGGAGATCTGTGGTAGGAACTCCAGCATACTTAGCCCCTGAAGTTCTCCGGAGCAATGGTTACAACCATTCCCTAGATATATGGTCAGTGGGAGTTATTATCTATGTGAGCCTTAGTGGCACATTTCCTTTTAATGAGGATGAAGGTATAAATGACCAGATTCAAAATGCTGCATTTATGTACCCACTGAATCCATGGAAAAAACCTTCTGGTGAAGCAATTGATTTGATAAACAATCTGCTTCAAGTGAAGATGAGAAAATGTTATAGTGTGGACAAATCTCTTAGTCATCCCTGGCTACAGGACTATTAGACTTGGCTTGACCTTATAGAATTTGAAACTGGCATTGGAGAATGTTACATTACACATGAAAGTGATGATGCTTGCTGGGAAATACATGCATACACACATAACCTTGTATATCCAAAGCACGTCATTATGGCTCCTAATCCAGACGACATGGAAGAAGATTCTTAATCACTGAGTTTGTTAAACTAAATAAGGAAAACTTTTCTTAATGGACTGATATTTTGCTGTATAACTTGTTCTTTGTAGGTTGTTATCTGCAAGGATGCAAAGATATGAGGAAATATAATAAAGAATCAGTGACACCAATACTCTAGTCCATAGTGAGTAGGTACAGGTGGAAAACTGAATAATAAGAACTCATAATGGAATCAAGGTGAAGCTTTTTATAAACTTTTGTAGCCTAAGCAATTAAAAAAAAAGAATGGCCACTGTTTCAACATGGGGCTGCTGATGGGAGAAGCTTGGGCTGTGCTCAAGTGGGCAGATGGCAAAATGATCAAGAACGAAGTGGACATGCAGGTCCTCCACCTCCTGGGCCCCAAGATGGAGGCTGATCTGGAGAAGAAGCCCAAGGTGGCCAAAGCACGGCTGGAAGAAACAGACCGGAGGACAGCAAAAGATGTGATAGAGCATCGTGAGCCTGCCGACCAGACTCTGTCTCTGCTGGAGCACCTCTGGGAGGAGGACCTTAAGTTCCACAAGCCTGGTGAGAACTACAAGACCCCAGGCTATGTGATGACTCCACACACCATGAATCTACGAAAGCAGCATCTGGAGATTACTGGTGGGCAGATATGTACCTGGTTCCCGCCAGAACCCAATGGAATCCTGCATATTGGACATGCCAAAGCCATCAGTTTCAACTTTGGCTATGCCAAGGCTAACAATGGCATCTGTTTTCTCTGCTTTGATGACAGCAACCCTGAGAAGGAGGAAGCAAAGTTCTTCACTACCATCTATGACATGGTGGCCTGGATGGGTTACACACCTTACAGAGTGACATATGCCTCTGACTATTTTGACCAGCTATATGCCTGGGCTGTGGATCTCATCCACAGGGGTCTGGCTTATGTGTTTCACCAGCAAGGGGAGGAGTTCAAAGGCCATAATCCTTTGCCCTCACCCTGGAGAGACCATCCCATGGAGGAGTCACTGCTGCTCTTTGAGGCAATGCACAAGGGCAAGTTTTCAGAGGGTGAGGCCACACTATGGATGAAGCTGGTGATGGAGGAAGGCAAGATGGATTCTGTAGCTTATCGAGTCAAGTATACACCACACCACCGCACAGGGGACAAATGGTGTATCTATCCCACCTACAACTACACACACTGACTCTGACTCCATCGAGCACATCACTCACTTACTCTGCACCAAGGAATTCCAGTCCCGACACTCTTCTTACTTCTGGCTTTGCAATGCACTGGACGTCTATTGCCCTGTTCAGTGTGAGTATGGCCACCTCAGCCTGCACTACACTGTTGTCTCTCAGATGAAGATCTTCCAGCTTGTAGCAACTGTTGCTGTGTGGGACTGGGATGACCCATGGCTCTTTACACTCATGGCCCTGAGACGACGGGGTTCCCCACCTGAGAGCATCAACAACTTCTGTGCCCGGGTGGGGAATGACAGTGGCACAGACCATAATGGAACCATATCTTCTAGAAGGCTGTGTGCGTGATGTGCTGCTGAATGACACAGCCCCACAAGCCATGGTTGTGCTGGAGTCACTACAGGTCACCATCACCAACTTTCCTGCTGCCAAGTCCTTGGACATCCGGGTGCCCAACTTCCCAGATGATGAGACCAAAGGCTTCTGTCAGGTTCTTTTTGCACCCATTGTGTTCGTTGAGAGGACTGACTTCAAGGAGGAACCAGAGCCAGGCTTTAAGCACCCGGCGTGGGTCCAGCCTGTGGGCCTGAGGCATACAGGCTACGTCATTGAGCTGCAGCGTGTTCTCAAGGGCCCCAGTGGTAGTGTAGAGAGTCTAGAGGTAACCTGCAGAAGGGCAGATGATGCAGAGAAGCCAAAGGCCTTTATTCACAGGGTTTCACAGCGTTTGACTTGTGAGGTTCAACTCTATGAGTGATTATTCCAGCACAAGAACCCTGAAGATCCTACTGAGGTGCCTGGTGGATTCTTAAGTGACCTGAACCCAGCATCACTATGTGTGGTGGAGGCAGCATTAGTGGACTGCTCTGTGGCCCTGGCAAAACCCTTCAACAAGTTCTAGTTTGAGCATCTTGGGTACTTCTCTGTGGATCCAGACAGCCATCAGGGAAAGTTTGTTTTTAACCAAACTGTGACACTGAAGGAAGACCTGGAAAAGGTGTGAGCTGGAAACACTGTGAACCTACCCCTACCTCGTCCTCCTGGAGGTTGGGCCTATCCCCACCACCCTAAATTCCATGTTAATAAAAAACAGCTAAATTAAAAACAAAAAGGGTCATTTGCACAGACCTCAATGTGACTTGTACATGCCAAAGTTGCATAGTGCTCCATGAGTAAGTGTATGTGTGTGTGTGTGTTAGGGAGCCAGAAAGATGTCTATGCAGTCCTTGGTGGTTTCCTATGTACCTACTTTCATCCCAGCTTCACTCTTCTACCCCTGTCTCCCATGACCTCTTCTTGATCATCAATTCCCCAGATGTCTCTGGTTAGAGTAGAGGACTCAAGGCCCTGGCCCATGCCTCGGGGTGCCATAAGTGTGGTGGGCAGTACCCTGGAGCCAAACTGTTCACACAGACGGCCAGCATCATGGTATGGCTCATCCACACCATCCACAGGAGCCACTCTATAGCCACATACTCCTTTCCCCAAAGTCTTGCATTGCAAATAATTTTATTTATTTATTTATGAGAATGTCTGGGCCAAGAGTACCTTCTCCATCTGGCAAAATCCAGATTTGAGTTCTAATACTTGTGCCCTGCCCCCTCCACCACTTCAGCTGCTCACTTCTGAGTCTCCCCAAACCTAAGCCTCTGTTGCCCTCTGGGCTGTTTTGGATGGCTTTTTGCACCCTGCTTAGGCATTAGGTAGGAGAGGGTCAAGGTAGACCCTTTGGAAAGGGACAGAAAACAAAAAGCACAAAGGTGAGGGGGTGAGGATGAACAGCAGACCCCACTCCTCTCCTGCTGGCACTGCCTACCCCAACCCCTCCTCTTGCCCTCCTTCATCCACCCCAGGTAGTGGCAAGAGGTGAAGTGAATTGAATCTGCCCACCATCTGCTCATAAGTCAGGAGCAATGTGGGCAGGGACCCTCCTAATCTGGGGTTGGATAAAACCAAGCACTCTGTTATCCAGCATTCCCTTCTAGAGGGTTCCACTACCCAACCCTGAGCACAGCTCCATCTCAGTGACCATAACCCTGAGGTACTCTAAGATTCCAAAGTGCCTTCTGATATATCAAAGATGATGGCACTGGCTTCAGCCTCATTTTAGCATCACATCCATGTTACTGTTTCCAAAGCCTTTGGAGGTGGGAGATTCTACAGCATTGAGAAGGTGGCTGAGTTTTCAAACACACCCCCCTCAGAACTGACACCTGTGGAAGAGGGTGTGTCCTTTAAAGCAAGGCCACGATTCAAAGCATGTTGTCCTTTAGGGAAATATCTTTTTGTATATCCTCCATGGTGGAGCAAAGAGTGTTTTGTAAGCCATAAAGCTCTGAGCTAACACGAGGTGAGTCTTAATAATATCATTATTCTTTTTGGGGTGGCTTTGACTCTTGGAAATTGCTAAGGTCATCTAAGCCACTTGTGTTGGATCAAGTTCACATGCTGCATGGCAGAGCCTAACATGGTTTGGGTCGAGTAGCTTGTCTCTGGTTCCCAGGCTATATGGGGGCTGGGAGCCTGCAATATTGTCACTCTTGTTTTCTGAAGCATTTCCCAAGAGAAGGTCAGAATGTTGCAAGATTGATATTCTGCTGGGGGAAAGCGCATAGCCTCCTCAAGGTCAGCTGTCTAGTGCATTTTGAAAACTGTGTTTCCACACTTGATAGTGGTGAATTTAGTGGTCACTTACAATTATTCGTGATTTTATTTAACAGCCACTGGCACACAGTGCTTATTATGTACCAGGCAGTGATCTAAGCACTTTACAACATTAATTCATTTAAACCTCGTAATAGCTTATGAGGTAGATCCTAGTATTATCTGCATTTTACAAATTAATCGGAGTATTTTATTTACAGGAACATATAAAAAACCCGCCCACGCTGAATAATCAGATGTTTTTTAAGATTTTCATTGTGCATTTTATATTTTAATATCCTTTCTCTTTCATGAAAAAGGTCATAATGCCCACCTAATAAAAAAAATCTCTCATATCTCTGATGCAACCACAATTGATTACACACTTTCACATGGAAATAATATATAAATGAAGAACATGGAGAAATTTGAGAGTTGAATTACGTCCTTATTTGCATTTCAAAGAGTATGTAATTTTCTTAATATCACAATGTTAATTTATCTGGTATTTGAAGTTTACAAAATGTATACTTAAAATGTAATTATAATTTTCAAAAATCATTTCCTCTTTTTAATGTTATATACAAATAACTTATCTAATAATTTTAGTTTTAAATGATTTTTTATGCTCAACCCTGGGGTTTAGTGTAATGTCTGAAGTATCAATTTCTTATTTCTACTGTGAATTCCCTGATATTTACAGAGAGTTAATTTTGGATTAAATATTTTTAATATTTACTGCATCCTCAAAAATGTATGTTTTAGTATACTATGATGTTCTCTAAGATACAGTTTATAATTTTTTCCCCTAACTTATTACATTTGCAGAGTTTTTCTCCAATATAAATTCCCTTATATTGAGCAAAGTTTGAGCAACTTTAGGGTTTTTCTCTAGTACAAAATATGTACAATGAGATTTGTGATGGAAATATACTACTAAAACCCTCTTTATATTTGTAATGTCATCAACAGAAATACTCTTCACCATTCTAAGGTGTATATTTTCTACAAGATCTTCTGACAGTAATTGCATTTTTAATGTTTTTATTAAGTATAAACTCTGTGATGATGAGTAAGACATGAGCAGATATTAATGACTTTTTAAATATTCTTTATCTGTGTACTTTTTTCAAGTATAAACATTTTCCCATGCAGTAAGGCGTGAGCATTGGTTACATGTTTTGCCACATTCTTCACACTTGAAGGAGTTTTCTCCAGTATAAATTATCTTACCTACAATCAAGCGTAACAACCACTTAATGGTTTTGTGGCGTCACTAATAGGTTTAGGTTTTCTCGCCAGTATGATTTCTTTTATGTTTAGAAAAGTTTGAGGTGTTCTCCTTGAGCACTGTCACATCTGTTGGGTTTGTAGTTACTCTGTGGTATAATTTCACAACGTATTAAAAGCTTTGTCACAATCTTCACATTTGTAGAATTTCTCTGCAGCATAAATTATCTTACATATTGTACAGGTTGAAAAGTTCTTAAAGCTTTTGTCACATTCTTAATATTTGGAAAATGTATCTTCTGTATGAATTCTCTTATGTTTAGTAAGAGTTGAAGACCAGTTAAAGACTTTTTTCATTCTTTCGCTTTGTAGGCTTTCTCTTCAGTATGATTTGTCTTCTGTGTCATAAGGTGTGAGAAACGGTTACAGGCTTTGCCACATTCTTCACATTTGTAAGGCTACTTTTCATTATGAATTATCTTATGATCAGTAAGGATTGAGGACCAGATAAAAGCTTTGCAACATTCTTTACGTTTGCTGGGTTTCTCTCACAACAAACCTCATTTCTCTTCCTCTGTATTTTTACATGTCAAATGTTAACTTTAGTGTGTTTGTATTTTTTAGAAAATAATAAAAAAATTTAATGGAGAATGATTTAAAAACATTTACAATAAAATATTTTTGCATCTGAAAAAAAAAGGTCATGGGGCTGGACAATGCCGCCATCAGTCGCCTTCCTCTCACCTGGGAGAAGCTGCCAGGGAAATTGAAGAATTTGTTCTGCAAATTTGAGAACGTGAAGAAACCACAAAAGCTACCGAGAAGTGATCTCCAAAATGAAGACCCTGTGATTCCTTTCATGCCTCTTATCTTCAAAGATCTGACTTTCCTGCACGAAGGGAGTAAAACCCTTGTAGATGGTTTGGTGAACATTGAGAAGTTGCATTCAGTGGCTGAAAAAGTGAGAACAATCCGCAAATGCTGGAGCCGACCCCTTTGCCTAGACATGAAGATATCCCCCCCATCACCTGCAGACCAAGACCTATGTGCGCCAGTTCCAGATCATCAACAACCAGAACCTCCTCTTCGAGCTCTTCTACAAGCTGGAGGTGAATAGTCAGTGAGAGTGGAGGTTCCAGTCAGATCTGCCACATCCTTGGGCACCTGGCACTCAAGCACGTTGCACAATGTCTCAACCTACATCTGACATCTTTCCTGAGGAGCAACTTCCTGCCCACCCCTGCTCCACAGGAAAGAGTTGGATGGATTTACTCTTGGACCCATAATTATGTTCATTCCGCTGAAGCCCTCTCCCCATTGCTCCTTCAAGCCAAAACCACACTGCTGGTTCCTGTCACTACAGAGAAAGGGGACAGGAAGCTCCTTCCTCTGTCCGCTCCCATAGAGGTCTGTTCTGGGGATGGAATTTCCAACTTCCTATTCCCAAGAAGGAAAGAAAACTTCCCACCCTTCTGTTTTGCCAAGTAGGGTGGTGGGAGGAATTGGCAGTCTTCTTCTCCAACACATGTCCAGCTTCTTCCTGGTCAGGGCTGAGAGCCCCAGGAATATTATGTTGCCACTTGTGTGTGTGTGTGTGTGTGTGTGTGTTTGTGTGTGTGTGTGTGTGTGTCCTTTCAGGGAGCATGATTCTATCTGGTAATTGAGGGAGGGGAAGGGTTCTTCTGTTTGGTGCTACCCTTGTCTACTCTGCTCCTGGGATGGTGCGTGGTGCTTTCTCCACCCCCACACTCCCTGCTCAGCTCCTCATGCTGCCCTGCCTGCCCAGGCTTGTGAGCCAAGCTGCTTTTCAGGGCTGGGAGTAGCAGCAGGTGGTAGGGATTACCCATCAGCCCTTGCAAGTTCCCCCACATAGGCCTCCAGAAGGTCCAGGGGTGGACTCTGATGAGAGGATAAAAGATGCTCAGGGAAACACAGGCCTCAACTGCATAGAGGACCCTTCCCCTGCTTTGCATTGGAGTGGGATAGAGCAGTATCAGAAGCTAGGGCTGTCTGCTGCCCAGAATCCTGCTTTTTGGGTGTCTAACTGCTAAGGAGGGAGTTGGCTTTACCCTTCTGGCTCATGTGTCTGACACCAACAACATGGTCCCTGTCCCTCACCCTGTCTCAACTCACCATTTGTCCTCCCCATAGAGCTGGGGTAGGGTGGATCCCTATATCCGGAGAAGGCAGCCCCATAGTGGGGAAGGGAGATGGTGGAGACTGTAAAGGTGCCACTGGACTCTGGCGAGGCCTTTATTACCTCTGCCCCCTTCCCTCTCCCATCACCAGCCTCAAGGCCTAAGGAGTGCAGGGGCTCCTGGCAGCTAAAAGGTGAGGTTTCCTGGCACAGCCTCATCCTTCTTTCTGGCACCACCTTTTTCCCTTGTGAAAAGGAAGCAACAGAAGCAGCAAAAGCAGCTGCTGCTCCTGCTATGAGGGTGTATGTATTTTTTTACCCAAAGATCTGGAATTGTACATTTATTTTTTAGAACTCAAAGAGGGAAAGAGCCTTGTATCATATGTGAACATTGTATCACAGGTAATGTTGTACAGACCCTTTTATACAGTGATCTGTCTTGTTCCTGTGGCAAAAATCCTCTATGGACATATGCAGGCACTGTGTCCCATGCCCTTCTACCCTGATGGTGTCCACAATGTCCATGGAACCCTCCTGCTCCCTGTCCCCTCCCTGCTACTGCTGATATGCTCTCCTCTCCCTGCAGCCCCGGGCTTCCAGCCTTCTTCCCAACTCCTTCCAGCAGCCTTTGTACTCCAGCTACTGCCACCCTCTGGGTCGAACACTGGGACCCAATGACCCAGTCTTGGCTGCTGCCCACCCCCAGCCTTGATGCCTACCCAGGGATTCCCAGCACCCTCACCTTGCCCTGCAGCTTTAACACAGTGAACCACATGTGTTGTACAGGTGTAGTTGTCATTGCAGAAACCACTTGGTGGGAAAAAAGTCAATAAAGTTTATGAATTAAAAAAATGAGTCTAAATGATACCAGATGGTGTGAAGAAAACTGAGCAATTTCCTTGAACACCGGATGAATCTAAGGTTGGAAGAGTGGCAAATACTCAAGACAGGCTAGAGTTTCCTCTTTGATCAGGAGGTAGAAAGAAAAGGAAGATGTGGATAAGAGAGGTTTGAACACAGACTTCTCTGGGTGGGTGCCTCATTCTCTAGTTTGCAGAGGGCAGACAGACTTACTTGGGGCTTGCTGTTCTGCAGAAAAAGCCAAGCAGCCCAAATCTCTCCAGTTGCTTATCTTATATTACCTGGGTGCCCTAAAGGCATGACTGAAACCAAACTCAGTATCCCCCACCTCTTCTGAAACCAGAAACCTGGAAGCCTGCCAATACCACCAAGTAGCCTAAAGGTTACACCAGAATCACTGTCTTCTTCAAGCCAGGAGAGTCACCAGGGCCTAGGGAATCTCCTTCCTCAATTTCTCTCAGATTCACCCTGCTCTCTATAACTCACTCTAACTTTCTGAGTTTAGGCCACCCACATTATTCCCCTGGATCAATGCAAAGTCCTCATAACTGTCTCAGACAAGTGTGTCAAGCCTTTGGGCCTTTGCACATGCTGATTCCTCTGTCTGGAACACACTGTCCTCACACTTCCTGGTTAAATTTTGGGGGAGTTTTGCTCTTATTATCCAGGCTGGAGTGCAGTGGTGAAGTCTCGTCTCACTGCAACCTCTGCCTCCCAGGTTAGAGCAATTCTTCTGCCTCAGCTCCCCCAGTAGCTGGGATTACAGGTGTCCACAGCCATGCCTGGATAATTTTTGTATTTTTAGTATGGACAGGGTTTTACCATATTGCCCATGCTGGTCTCAAACTCCTGACCTCAGGTGATCCACCAGCCTCAGCCTCCCTAAGTGCTGAGATTACAGGCATGAGTCACCACATCTGGCTCCTGATTAACTTGTTTTCCTGGAAGGTTTCCTGCCCCTTCAACAATTCTCATACAAAAAGTATAAATGGGATCCATCTGTGAAGGTGAATTTTATGCATCAACTTGAGCACACCACAGGATGCTCAGATTAAACATGTTTTCTGGATGTGAGGATACTTCCAGATTATACCAGCATTTCAATTGGTGGACTAAGTAAGGCAGATTACCCTTCCCAGTGTAAGTGGGCATCATCCAATTCATTGAGACTGTGACAGAACCTAAAGGCAGGTGAGGAAAAATTTGCCGTTTTTCTTCCTACCTGCCTGCTGAGCTGGGATGTCCCATCTTATCTTTCCCTGTCCTTGGACTGAAACTTATACCATCAATTTTGTGGTTCTCAGGCCTTCAGACTCAGAGTGGAATTGACACCATGGGCATCCTAGATCTATAGCTTGCAAGCAGCAGATCATGGGACCTCTCAGCTTCCCAAACTGCATGAGCCAATTTCTCATGATCACTCTTCTTTCTCTGGAGAACCCTGACTACTACAGTGTCAATTTCAGGAATGGAGTTACGTTCAGAAAGGGAGCAGAAGTGAGAAAGCTAGAATAAGCTGGGGCAAGATCAGCTTTTCTGTGGTTTTATTTCTTTTTTTTTTTTAGATGGAGTCTCACTCTGTCACCCAGGCTGGAGTCCAGTGGTGTGATCTCAGCTCACTGCAACCTCCACCTCCCAGGTTCAAGCAATTCTCATGTTTCAACCTCTGGAATAGCTGGGATTGCAGGTGCACACCACCATACCTGGCTAATTTTTTGTATTTTGATAGACAGGGTTTCACTATTTTGCTCAGGCTAGTCTCACACTCCTGGCCTCAAGTGATTCACTCACCTCAGCCTTCCAAAGGGCTGGAATTGCAGGCATAGCCACCATGCCCAGCCTCTAAATTTTAATTTCTTGAAAAGGAAATAGAGCCAGGTGTAGTGGCTCATGCTTATAATCCCAGCATTCTGGGAGGCTGAGGTGAGAAGATTGCCTAAGGCCAGGAGTTGCGGACATGTCTGGGCAATATAGCAAAACCCTGTTCCCACAAAAAATAATAAAATTAAATATTAGCTAAGCATGGTTAACTAGTTCATTTTCACATCGGATTACTCCATTTTCACACTGCCAAGAAAGACATACCCGAGAGAGGGTAATTTATGAAGAAAAAGAGATTTAATGGACTCAGTTCCATGTGGCTGGGGAGGCCTCACAATCACGGCTGAAGGTGAAAGTCACGTCTTATATGGTGGCAGACAAGAGAGAATTAGAAACAAGCAGAAAGGGAAACCTTTTATAAAACCATCAGATCTTCTGAGACTTGAATAAGTACTGAATAGTACCAGGAGAACAGTATGGGTGAAACTGCCCCCATGATTCAATTATCTCCCACCAGATCCCTCCCACAACCCTTGGGAATTGTGGGAGCTGCAATTCAAGATGAGATTTTGGTGGGGACACAGCCCAACCATATCATCATCTATCCCAGTCCAGGAGGGTGATATGGCTGAGGCTGTGAAGACCTTGAACTCAGCCAGGGGGGCCAATGCTGTAGTGTGGTTCTCAATGAAGGTGACAGCCTTGCCTCGGTCAGAGAAGAGCCCAGCTCCATGGCACCAGATGCTGACTGACTAGATGAAGAGGCTGAAGATCACCTCCCAACCTGGCTTATCAGAGAAGATAAAAAAATTGCTGGAGAGGCCAGAGAAACTAAATCAAAAAAAATATAAGCACAGAGCATCCCTGATTTTGACAAGGGCATGAGAACCAGGGGAAGAAGGATGGGAGGTGGAGAAAATTTATATTTTTAAATTAAGTATAATTTTATATTTATAAAGCACCTTTCCCAGAGAGAAGAGATGGGAGAGCATGAGAACTCTCTGCTCTCAGAAAATGTGTTTTTTTTTTCAAAACCCATAAGTGATTTTTCAGACCTGACCACTGGTAACAACAAAACCTTTACCTGGCAGTATTTATGGGAATACACTGCCCTCCCTACAGACCAGACTGAGTACACAGCCAGTTCATTACAATCTCTGAAACAAGTTGCAGTTGAGAACTCAGGGTCTCTTGACTGGGCAGGCTCTTACTGTATTTAAATTCCTAGTGCCTTCATCCCTAGATCTCTTTTTTTTGTACTGGTTGTTAGTTTCTTTGTTTAGTGCTTTATTTATGATGAGAAAGATCAGGGAAGTATAAACTGGAAAGGGGCACAAGGAAACTCTATTGGGGGTTCTCTTTTTTTTGAGGAAGAAGGAGAGAAAGAAAGAATAAAAAAAGGAATGAAGGAGAGGAAGACCGAGGACGAAAAAAAGGGAGAGAGAACAGGAATGTTGTTTTATTCTAAAAATGGGTATTGAAAACTTCTTTTATGCTAATAATTGTGCTTAATAATGGCCAATCAATATTTCATTTAAAGCTATGAGTAGGTGTGGTGTGATACTGATAAGAATAGTGAAAGGGAAGATGGCAGCAAAACACACTGCCATGTGTGTACCTATGCAACTATCTTGCATGATCTGCACATGTAGCCCAAAACCTAAAATGTAATTTAAAAAGTTAAAAAAAATAAGAATGTAGACTTTGTGTATTTAAAGTGGAGAGTTCTATAAATGTTTATTAAGTGTATTTGTTCTGGATCTGAGTTCAAGTCTTGGATATCCTCATTAATTTTCTGTCTCATTGATCTATATAATATTGATATTGAAGTCTCCCACTATTATTGTGTGAAAGTCTAAGTCTCTTTATAGGTCTTATGCATCCGGATGTTCCTGTATTGTGTGTGTATATATTTAGGATCGATAGCTCTTGTGGCATTGATCCTTTTACCATTATATCTTTGTTACTTGAAAATATCTTTTATCAGAGGTGAGAATTGCAACTCCTGTTTTTTATTTATTTATTTTTGCTCTCCATTCGGTTGGTAAATCTTTCTCCATCTCTTTGTTTTGAGTCTTTGTGTATCCTTGCATGTGAAATGGGTCTGGATGCAGCATACAATTGGATTTTGACTGTACATTTTGATTAATGAATTTAGTCTATTTAAATTTAGGATTACTGCCATTTGATGTTAGCTGGCTGTTTTATCCATTCGTTGATATAAATTCTTCATTATGTTGATGCTCTTTACCTTTTGGTATATTTTTGGAAAGGTTAATACTGGTTGTTCCTTTCTATGTGTAATGCTTCTTTCAGAAGCTCTTGTAAAGCAGGCCTGGTGGTAATAAAATTTCTGAGTACTTGCTCGTTCATAAAAAAAATTAATTTTCCTTCAGTTGTGAAGCTTAGTTTAGCTGGATATAAAATTCTGGGCTGAAAGTTCTTTTCTTTAAGGATGTTGAATATTGGCCCCCACTCTCTTCTAGCTTGTAGGGTTTCTGCTGTAAGTCTAATAGGCTTCCCTTTGTGGGTAACCTGACCTTTCTCTCTGGTGCTCCTAGTATTTTCTCCTTCGTTTCAACCCTGGTGAATCTAAGGATTATATGCCTTGGGGTTGCTCTTCTTGAGGAATATCTTTGTGCTTTCTCTGTATTACCTGGAGTTGAATATTTTCCCACCTCGCTAGGTTGGAAACGTTTTCTTGAATAATATCATGAAAAGTATTTTCCAGCTTCAATTCATTCTCTTCGTCATATGCAGGTACACCTATCAAATGTAGATTAGGCCTTTTCACATAATTCCATATTTCTTGAAGACTTTGCTTATTCCTCTTTATTCTTTTTTCTCTATGCTTGTCTTCTCACTTGATTTCACCAAAACAAGGCAAGGAAAGGCAAGGCAATGCAAGACAAGGCAAGACAAGGCAGTTTCAGGCAAGGCAAGGCAAGGCAAGCCAAGTCAAAACAATTCCAGGCAGGGCAATGCCAGGGTAGGAAAAGCAAGTCAACGCAAAAAAAAATCAGGCAAGACAAGGCAATTCCAGGCAAGTCAAGCAAAGCCAAACCAAGGCAAGGCAAGGCAATGCAATTCCAGGCAAGGCAATTCCAGGCAAGGCAAGGCAAGGCAAGGCAAATCCAGGCAATGCAGTTCCAGGCAAGGTAAGGCAAGGCAATTTCTGACTAGGCAATTGCAGGTAAGGGAATTCCATGCAAGGCAATTCCAGGTAGGCAAGGCAGAGCAATTCATAAACGGGCAATCCAGACAAGGCAATGCAAGGACACTTCAGGCAAGAAAAGGCAAGGCAATTCCAGGCTAGGCAATTCCAGGCAAGGCGAGGAAATTCCAGAAAATGCAATATCAGGCAAGGCCAGGAAAGTCAAGACAACTCCAGGCACGGCAAGACAAGGTAAGGAAAGAAAAGGCAATTCCAGGCAAAAAAAAAATCCTGGCAAGGCAGGTAAATGCAAGGCAATTCTGGGTAAGTAAATTCCATGCAAGTATTTGCAAGAAAATTTCAGGCAAGGCAAATCCAGGCAAGGCATGACAAGGCGAGGAAATTTTAGGCAAGGCAAGGCAAGTCAGGGCAATTGCAGGCAGGGCAATTTCAGGAAAGGCAAAAAAGGTAGGGCAATTCAAGGCAGGGCATATTCAGACAAAGCAAGGCAAGGCAAGACAACTCTAGTCAAGGAAATTTCAGGTAAGGCAAGGCAAGCCAAAGCAAGGCAATTCCAGACAGAGCGATTCCAGGCTAGGCAAGGAAAGGCAATGTAAGAAAATTCCCAGCAAGGCAAAAAAATTCCAGGCAAGGAAATTCAAGGCAAGGCAAAACAACAGATAACCAGCCAATTTCAGGCAAGGCAATTTGAGGTAAAAAAAAAAGGCAAGGCAAAGCAGGTCAATTCCACACAAGGCAATTTGAGGCAAGGCAAGGCAGGAAAATTCCAAGCAAGGAAATTAGAGGCAAGACAAGACAAGGCAAAATAGGGCAATCTCAGGCAAGGCGATTTCAGGTAAGGCAAGGCAAGGCAATTCCAGGCACGGCAAGACAAGACAAGGCAAGGGAACTCCAGACAAGAAAATTCCAGGAAAGGCAACTCCAGGCAAGGAATTTTTAGGCATGGCATTGCAATTCTATGCAATGCAATTTCAGGCAATGCAAGGCAATTTCAGGCAAGGAAACTCCTGGCAATGCAAGGCAAGGCAATTCCAGGCAAGGCAATTGCCAGAAAGGCAGTCCCATGCAATGAAAGGCAAGACAAGGCAGGGAAAGGTATTTCCAGGCAAGACAATTCTAGCTAAGGCAAGTCAAGACAATTCCAGGAAAGGCAATTCCAGTCAAGGCGAGGCAAGGCAATGCAAGGCAAAGCAATTCTTGGCAAGGTAAATCCAGGCGGGGAAAGGCAAAACAAGGCAATTTGAAGCAACGCAATTCCAGTCAAAGCAAGGCGAGGCAAGACAATTATAGGCAAGGTAATTCCAGGAGTGGAAAGGGAAATCAAGGCAATTTGAAGCAAGGAAATTCCAGTCAAGGCAAGGCAAGAAAAGGCAATTCCACACAAGGCTATTTCACGAAAGGCAAGGCGGGGCAATTGTAGGCAAGGGAAAGCAAGGCAATAAAAGGCAATTCCAAGCAAGACAATTCAAGGTAACGCAAGGCAAAACAATTTCAGACAAGGCAATTCCAGGCAAGGCAATTCTAGGTAAGGCAAGGCAATGCAATTTCAGGCAAGAAAATTCCTTGCAAAATAAGTCAATGAAAGGCAATTCCAGGCAAGTAAATTCCAGGCAAGTGAATTTCAGGCAAGGCTAGGCAAGGAAATTGCAGGCAAGACAAATCCAGGCAAGGCAAATTCAGGCAAGGCAAGGCAAAACAAGATGATTCCAGGCAAGTCAAAACAAGACAGGGCAATTGCAGGCAGGGCAATTTCAGGCAAAGCAAGGCAAGGCAGCGCAATTCCAGAAAATGCAAGGCAAGACAATTCTAGGCAAGGCAATTCCAGGCAAGCCAAGGCAAGCCAAAGCAAAGCAATTCCACACAGGGCAATTCCAGACAGGGCAATTCCAGGCTAGGGGAGAAAAGGCAATGCAAGAAAATTTTCAGCAAGGCAAAAAAAATTCTAGGCAAAGAAATTCACGGCAAGGCAAAACAAGGCAAGTTAGGCCAATTTTAGGCAAGGCAATTCGAGATAAGAAAAGGCAAGGTCAAGCAGGGCAATTTCAGGCAAGGCAATTCCAGGCAAGGAAATTGCCAGAAGATTAATTCAAGGCAAGGCAAGACAAGGCAGGGAAAGCTATTTCCAGGCAAAGCAATTCCAGCTAAGGCAAAGCAAGACAATTCCAGGTAACGGAATTTCAGTTAAAGCAAAGCAAGAAAACGGAAGACAAGGCAATTCTAGGCAAGGGAATGCTAGGCAAAAAAGTCAAGGCAAGGGAATTCATAGAAAGGCAATTGCAGTCAAGACACAGCAAGACAAGGCAATTACATGCAAGGCTATTCCAGGGAAGGCAAGGTAGAGCAATTGCAAAGAAGGAGAATCAAGGCAAGGTAAGGTAAGGCAATGCAAGGCAATTCCAAGTAAGGAAATTCCAGGCAAGGCAAAGCAAGTGAATGCAGTGAAATCCTAGGCAAGGCAATACCAGGAAAGGCAGGGCACGGCAATGTAGATAAATTCTACACAAGGTTCTTTTAGGCAAGGAAAGGTGATGCAAGGCAATGTAGATCAATTCTAGGTAATTTTCTTTTAGGCAAGGCAAGGCATCACAAGTCAATTTCAGGACAGCCAATTTTAGTCATGGCAAGGCAAAGCAAGGTAAGGCAAAATGAGGCAATTCCATTCAACGCAATTTCAGGCAAGGCAAGGCAAGGCAAGGCAATTCCAGGCTAGGCAATCCCAGCCAAGTCAAGGAAACACAAGGCAAGCCAAAACAATTCCAGGAAAAACAATTCCAGGCAAGTCAATCCTATGCAAGGAAAGGCAAGGCAATGCAAGGCAATTGCAGGAACATCAGTTGCAGGTAAGGAAAGGCAAGACAAATGTAGACAAGGCAAGGCAAGGCAATTCTAGGCAAGGCATGGCAAGGCAAGGCAAGGTAAGGCAGGGCAATTGCAGGCAGGGCCATTTCAGGCAAGGCAGGGCAATTCCAGACAATGCAATGCAAGGCAAGACAATTCTAGGGAAGGCAATTCCAGGCAACACAAGGCAAGCCAAAACAAGGCAATTCCAGACAGGGAAATTTGAGGCTATGCAAGGAAAGGCAAGTCAAGAAAATTTCAAGGAAGGCAAAAAAATTCCAGGCAAGGCAAAACAGAAAACACAGGCCAATTCCAGGCAAGGCAATTCGAGGCAAGGCAAGGCAAGGCTATTCCAGGCAAGTCAAGAAAAGACAAGGAAAGGCAATTCCAGAAAAAAATATTTAAGACAACACAAGGAAAGGCAATTCCAGGCAAGGCAAGGCAAGGCTATTCCAGGCAAGTCAAGAAAAGACAAGGAAAGGCAATTCCAGACAAAAATATTTAAGACAACACAAGGAAAGGCAATTCCAGGCAAGGCAAGGTAAGGCAAGGCAATGCAATTCTAGGCAAGGCAATGCAAGGGAAGGCAATTTAAGGCAAGCAATTTTTAACAATGCAAGGCAAGGCAATTCCTGGCAAGGCAAATTCTGGAAGGGCAATTCCCGGCAAGACAAGGCAGGAAAATGTATTTCCAGGCAAGGCAATTCCAGGAAGGCAATTCTAGTCAAGGGAAGGCTTGACAACGCAAGGCAAGGCAATTCTAGGCAAGGCAATTCCAGGAGTGGAAAGGCAAGGCAATTCAATTTGAAGCAAGGCAATTTCAGTCAAGGCAAGGCAACATAAGGAATTTTATGCAAAGCTATTCCAGGGAAGGCAAGTCAGGGCAATTCCAAAAAAGAAAGCAAGACAAGGAAAGGCAATGCAATGCAAGGCAATTCCAAGGAAGGAAATTCCAGGGATGGCAAGGAAAGATAAGGGAATACAGTGCAATTCTAGGCAAGGCAATACCAGCTAAGGCAGGGCAAGGCAATGTAGCCCAATTTTAGGCAAGATTCTTTTAGGCAAGGCAAGGCAACGCAGGGCAAGGCAAAAAGAGGCAATTCCAGGGAAGGCAATTTCAGGCAAGGCAAGGCAAGGCAATATGAGGCTAGGCAATTCCAGGCAAAGCAAGGCAACGCAACCCAAGGCAAGCCAGGTAATTACAGGAAAGACAATTCCAGGTAAGACAATCCCATGCAAGAATAGGCAAGGCAATGCAAGGCAATTGTGGGAACAACTCCAGACAAGGAAAGGCAAGACATATCCAGGCACGGCAAGGCAAGGCAAATCCAGGCAAGACAATTGCAGAAAAGGTAATTCCAGGCAAGGCAATTTCAGGCAGGCAAGGCAAGGCAATTCCAGGCAAGGCAAGACAAGACAAGGCAAGACAATTGTAGACAAGAAAATTCCAGGCAAGGCAAGGAAAGACAATTTCAGGCAAAGCAATCTCATGCAAGGCAAGGTAAGGCAAAGCAATGTAATTCTAGGCAAGGCAGTTCCAGGCAAGGCAATTCCAGACATGGCAATTCCAGGCTAGGCAAGAAAATTCCCAGGAAGGCAAAAAAAATCCAGGCAATGGAATACAAGGCAAGGCAGGGCAATTCCAGGCAAGGCAATTTGAGGTAACGGAAGGCAAGGCGAAAGAGCAATTCCAGGCAAGGCAATTTGAGGTAACGGAAGGCAAGGCGAAACAGCAATTCCAGGCAAGACAATTTGAGGGAAGGCAAGGCAGAAAAATTTCAAGCAAGGCAATCTGAGGCAAGGCAAGACAAGGCCGAAAAGGGAAATTGCAGGCAAGGAAATTTCAGGCAAGGCAAGGCAAATCTAGACAAAGCAAGACAGGACAAGGCAAGGTAATTTCAGACAAGAAAATTTTAGGCAAGTCATAAAAAGGCAAAAGCCAGGTAAGGCAAGGTAAAGAAAGGCAATGCAATTCTACACAAGGCAATTCCAGGCAAGGAAATGCAATGCAAGGAAAGCCAATTTCAAGCAAGGCAATTCCTGGTAATGCAAGGCAAGACAATTCCAGGCAAAGCAATTGCTGAAAGGCAATTCCATGCAAGATAAGGCAAGACAAGGCAGGGAAAGGCATTTCCAGGCAAGGCAATTCCAGCTAAGGCAAAGAAAGACAATTCCAGGCAAGGCAGTTCAACTCAAGGCAAGGAAAGACAATGCAAGGCAAGGTAATTCTAGGCAAGGTAATTCCAGGTGAGGAAAGGCAAATCAAAGCAATTCAAAGCAAGGCAATTTCAGTCAAGGCAAGAAAAGACAAGGCAATTCTACGCAAGGCTATTCCAGGAAAGGCAAGGCAGGGTAATTACAGGCAAGAAAAAGCAAGGCAAGTCCAAGCAAGGCAATTCAAGATAACACAAGGAAAAACAATTCCAGGCAAGGCAATTCTAGGCAAGGCAAGGCAAGCCAATTCCAAGGAAGAAAATTCCTGGCAAAACATGTCAATGCAAAACAATTCCAGGTAAGTAAATTCCAGGCAAGTCTAGGCAAGAAAATGGCAGGCAAGGCAAATCCAGGCAAGGCAAGACAATCCCAGGCAAGGCAAGGCAAGGCAAGGCAGGGCAATTGCAGGCAGGGCAATATCAGGCAAGGAAAGGCAAGGCAGGGCAGTTTCAGGCAGGGCAATTCCAGACAATGCAAGGCAAGGTGAGAAAATTGTAGGCAAGGCGATTCCAGGCAAAGCAAGGCAAACCAAAGGAAGGAAATTCCAGACAGGGCAATTTCAGTCTAGGCAAGGAAAGGCAATGAAAGAAAATTCCCGGCAAGGCAAGAAAAATTTCAAAAAAGGAAATTCACGGCAAGGCAAAACAAGGCAAGTCAGACCAATTCCAGACAAAGCGATTTGAGGCAAGGCAAGGCAAGGCAAGGCAAAGCAGTTTCTGTAATGGCAAGACAAGACAAAGCAAGGCAATTCCAGACAAGAAAATTCCAGGCAAGGCAAGAAAAGGCAATTCCAGGCAAGGCAATTTTAGGCAAGGTAAGGTAAGGCAAGGCAATGCAATTCTAGGTAAGTCAATTCCAGGCAAGTCAAGGCAATGCAAGGCAAGACAATTTAAGGCAAATCAATTCCTGGCAATGCAAGGGAAGGCAATTCCAGGCAAGGCAAATCAAGTCAAGTAAAGAAAGATATTTCCAGGCAGCGCAATTCCAGCTAAGGCAAGGCAAGACAATTCCAGGCAAAACAATTCCAGTCAAGGCAAGGCAAGGCAACGCAGGGCAAGGGAATTCTAGACAAGGCAATTCCAGGCAAGGAAAGAAAAAACAAGGCAATTCCAGTCAAGGCAAGGCAATACAAGGCAATTACATGCAAGGCTATTCCAGGGAAGGCAAGGCAGGGCAATTCCAAAGAAGAAAAAGCAAGGCAAGGCAAGGCAATGCAATGCCAGGCAATTTCAAGCAAGAAAATTTCAGGCAAGGCAATGCCAGGCAAGGGAATGAAGCACAATTCTAGGCAAGAAAATACCAGGCAAGGCAGGGAAAGGCAATGTAGAGCATTCTAAGCAAGGTTCTTTTAGGTAAGGCAAGATAACGCAAGGAAATTTCAGGACAGTCAATTTTAGTCACAGCAAGGTAATGCAAGGCAAGGGAAGGCAAGGCAGGACAAAAAAGGCAAATCCAAAAAGGCAATTCCAGGCAAGGCAAGAAAAGGCAATTCCAGGCTAGGCAATTTCAGGCAAGGCAAGGCAAGAAAACCCAAGGTAAGCCAAGGCAATTCCAAGAAACACAATTCCAGGCAAGGCAATCCCATGCAAGAAAAGGCAAGGCAATGCAAGGCAATTGCATGAATGTCAATTCCAGGCAAGGAAGAGCAAGACAAATCGAGTCAAGGCAAGGCAAGGCAATTTCAGGCAAGACAATTGCAGAGAAGGCAATTCCAGGCAAGACAATTTTAGGAAAGAAAGGCAAGGCAATTTCAGACAATGAAATTCCAGGCAAGCAAGGAAAGGCAATTCCAGGCAAGGCAAACTGAAGCAAGGCAAGGTAAGGCAAGGCAATGCAATTCTAGGCAAGGTAATTTTAGGCAAGGCAAAGCAAGACAATGCAGGAAAAGGTAGTTCCAGGCAAGACAATTCCAGCTATGGCAAGGCAAGGCAATTCCAGTCAAGGGAAGACAAGGTAACACAAGGCAAGGCAATTCTAGGCAAGGCAATTCCAGGCGAGGAAAGACAAGGCAAGAAATTTTGAAGCAAGGCAATTGCAGTCAAGGCAAGACAAGACAAGGCAATTTCACGCAGGGCTATTCCAGGGATGGAAAGGAAGGGCAACTCCAAAGAAGGAAAAGCAAGGCAAGGCAAGGAAAAAAGAAAAGGCAATTCCAAGCAAAGTAATTCCAGGCAAGGCAAGACAAGGCAGGGCAATTTCAGGCTAGGCAATTCCAGGCAAGGAAAGGAAAGGCAAGCCAAGGTAAGCCAAGGGAATTTCAGAAAAAAACAATTTAAGGTAATGTAATCCCATGAAAGAAAATACAAGGCAATGCAAGGCAATGCAAGGCAATGGCAGGAACGTCAATTCTAGGAAAGGAAAGGCTAGACAAATTCAGGCATGGCAAGGCAAGGCAATCCCAGGCAAGACAATTGTAGGAAAGGCAATTCAAGGCAAGGCGATTTCAGGCAAGGCAAAGCAAGGCAAATCCAAGAAAGGCAAGACAAGAAAAGGCAAGGCAAATCTACAGAAGGAAATTCTAGGCAAGGCAAGGCAAGGCAAGGCAATTCCAGGCAAGGTAATTTCAGGCAAGGCAAGGAAAGGCAAGGCAATGCAATTATAGGCAAGGCAATTCCAGTCAAGGCGAGACAATGCAAGGCAAGGCAATTTCAGGCAAGAAAATTGCCAGAAAGGCAATACCAGGCAAGGCCAGGAAACACAAGGACAGGAAAGGTATTTCCAGGCAAGACAATTCCAGCTATGGCAAGGCAAGACAATTCCAGGCAAGGCAATTTCAGTCAAGGCAAGGCAAGGCAATTTGAAGCAAGCCAATTCCAGTCAAGGTAAGGCAAGACAAGGCAATTCCATGCAAGGCTATTCCAGGGAAGGCAAGGCAGGGCAATTCCAGGCAAGGAAAAGCAAGGAAATGCAAGCAAATTTCAAGCAACGCAATTCTGAATAAGGCAAGGCAAGACAATTCCAGGCAAGGCAATTCCTGATAAGAAAATTCCTGGCAGGGCATGTCAATGCAAGGCAATTCCAGGCAAATAAATTTCAGGCAAGGCTAGAGAAGAAAATTGCAGGCAAGGCAAATCCAGCCAAGGCAAGGCAACACAAGACAATTCCAGGCATAGCAAGGCAAAGCAGGGCAATTGCAGGCAGGACAATTTTTGGAAAGGCAAGGTACGACAGGGCAATTCCAGACTACACAAGGCAAGGCAAGACAATTCTAGGCAAGGAAATTCCAGGCTAGGCAAGGCAAGCCAAAGCAAGGCAACGCGAGACACGGCAATTTCAGGCTAGGCAAGAAAAGACAATTCAAGAAAATTCTCGGCAAGGCAAAAAATTCCAGGCAAGGGAATTAAAGGCAAGGCAAGGCAGGCCAATTCCAGGCAAGGCAATTCGAGGTAACAAAAGACAAGGTAAAACAGGGAAATTCCAGACAAAAAAATTCCAGGCAAGGCAAAACAAGGCAATTTGAGGCAAGACAAGGCAGAAAAATTCCAGGCAAGACAAGGCAAAAATCAGCAATTGCAGCCAAGACGATTTCAGGCAAGGCAAGGCAAGACAAGGCAATTCCCAGAAAGTCAAGGGAAAACAAGGCAAGGCAATTGCAGACAAAGAAATTCCAGGCAAGGCAAGAAAAGGCAATTCCAGGCAAGACAAGGTAAGGCAAGGCAATGCAATTCTAGGCAAGGCAAGGAAAGGCAAGGAAAGGCAATGGAAGTCAAGGCAATTTCAAGCAAGGCAATTACTGGAAATGCAAGGCAAGGCAATTGCCAGAAAGACAATTCCATGTAAGACAAGGCAAGACAAGGCAGAGAAATGTAGGAAAGGCAATTCCAGCTAAGGCAGGGCTACATAGGGAAGGCAAGGCAGGGCAATTACAGACAAGGAAAAGCAAGGCAAGGCAAGGCAATGCAAGGCAAGGCAATTCCAGTAAAGGTAAGGCAAGACAAGGCAATTCCATGCAAGGCTATTCCAGGAAAGGCAAGGAAGGGCAATTATAGGCAAGAAAAAGCAAGCAATGCAAGGCAATTCCAAGCAAGGCAATTTAAGGTAATACAAGGCAAAACAATTCCAGGCAAGGCAATTCTAGGCAAGGCAAGACAAGTTAAGGTAAGGCAATTCTAGGCAAGAAAATTTCTGGCAAAACAAGTCAATGCAAGGAAATTCCAGGCAAGTAAATTCCAGTCAAGTTTAGACAAGGAAATTGTAGATAAGGCAAATCCAGGCAAGGCAAGGCAATGTAAGACAATTCCAGGCAAGTCAAGGCAAGGCAGGTCAATTCCAGACAACGCAAGGCAAGGCAAGACACTTCTCAGCAAGGCAATTCCAGGCAAGGCAAGGCAAGCCAAACAAGGCAATTTCGGACAGGGCAATTTTAGACTAGGCAAGAAAAGGCAATGCAAGAAAATTTCCAGCATGGCAAAAAAAATTCAGGAAAGGGAATTCAAGGCAAGGTAAAACAAGGCAAGGCAGGGCAATTCCAGGCAAGGCAATTCAAAGTAAAAATAGGCAAGGCAGAACAGGGAAATTCCAGGCAGGGCGATTTCAGGCAAGGCAAGACAAGGCAAGGCAATTCCAGGCAAGGCAAGACAAGACAAGACAAGGCAATTCCAAACCAAAAAATTTCAGGCAAGGCAAAAAAAGGCAATTCCAGGGAAGGTAAGGTAAGGCAAGGCAAGGCAATTCTAGGCAAGGCAATTCCAGGCAAAGAAAGGTAATGCAAGGCAAGACAATTTCAGGCAAGGCAATTCCCAGCAATGCAAGGCAAGGCAATTACAGTCAAGGCAAGGCAAGGCAAGGCAATTCCAGGCGAGGAAAGGCAAGGCAAGGCAATTCGAAGCAAGGCAATTTTAGTCAAGGCAAGACAAGGCAATTCCATGCAAGGCTACTTCAAAAAAGGCAAGGCAGGGCAATTTCAAAGAAGGAAAGCAAGGCTAGGCAATTAAATGCTAGTCAATTTCAAGCAAGGAAATTTTAGGCAAGACAAGGGAATAAAGTGCAATTCTAGGCAAGGCAAACCTGGAAAGGCAGGGAAAGGCAATGTAGGGCAATTCTAAGCAACGTTCTTTTAGGCAAGGTAAGGCAATGCAAGGCAATTTTAGAACAGTCGATTTTAGGCACGGTAAGGTAACACAAGGCAAGGCAAAAAGAAACAATTTCAGGCAAGTAAATTGCAGGCACAGCAAGGCCTGCAATTCCAGTCTAGGCAATTCCAAGCAAGGCAAGGCAAGGCAAGCCAAGGCAATTCCATGAAAGAAAATTCCAGGCAAGACAATCTTCCAGGGATCAGTCTTGGCCAGCAAGAGGGTTCCAAACCTGAGTGGGGGAGTGCACTGGAAATAAAGAAAGACAGAAATTGGGGTCAGGAGGGGTATTGAAATCTTATCCCACACCAAATTTATTTCTCAAAGGCTCAGTATATATACATTTTTCCAGTCTCTGGTTTATGTCACTGCAAGAAAAAAATGCAAATCACTAGGTGACCTACTCTATACAATAAAGATGGCAGATACACAATCAGTGGTCATAAAACATGATAGTCATTTCTGGTGTTCAAAAACAACATTTACATGGAGACATTGTTCCTCGTGACTGCTAGAGTTTTTGGTTTTGTACATCTGATTATCTTTTAAATAGATTCCCTTTGTCTGTTTCTGATTATTTTATCTTGACTCCCCTCCTTCAGGGGAAACTGCCTGGGCTCAAACCGCCAGTATTGTAAAACTCGCTTTGCAAGTATTTACACGGGCGAGCTCCCCACAGTTCCTCCTTTATTTTTTATTTTTTAGCTGCAACTCAGATAATGCAAGCTGCAACTGTCAGAGGAAGGAGAACAGGAATCAAAGGATAACAGGCAAAAGAAGAATCAGGAGGAGGATTAACACTCTTAAGCCAGTTAGAGACGAAAAAGATGGTATCTTAGACCAACGCAGCCAGAGGAAAAGGTGTTCACAATATCTTTGGCTACAGTATAATCTACAGGGAGCTGTTTCCTGGAAGCATCAATTGCATATATTTGTTTCTGTAATTTTCTTATATCTAAAGACAAAATATTATGTGACCATATCCCTTGCAAATGGGCCTTAACTAAAGGCCATTGCCATTCAGAAGCATTATATTCCATATTAGTAACACAAATGGAAGTAAATTCGGCATGGCACTGAAGTGCAAGGCGATTTTGAATATTGTACTCTTTATCTCCAAGAAAAGTAACAGTTTCTTCCAAAGCATTTAACTTTGCTTCTAATTTTCTATCTATATCCATCTGAGTTCCTAAAGACATAGAGATATTCTTTGCTAAGTGGTTAACATAAGCAGCAGTTTGTGTATTATAAGATAATTAACATGGCAATAAAGATTATAGCCAGAGTTCTTTGTGTACCCTGTAAGTCCACAAGTTGAGCTACTTCAGCACAAAGTCGTTTCAGTTGACCCCAAGTTGGCACAGGAAGACGCTGAGTATTCTATGTTAGAAAATGCCTCCTCTGATGATGACAGAGTGGTGGGTGTGATGTCAGATGCAGTCTTCTCAGTTGCGAGATCAAGGTCCTGGGACTTCCTATCGGCAGGAGGTCCTTGAAGGGCATGTTTTACCAACCGTTCTGGGATCCATAACGGACTTTCAGCAGATCTAGGAAAAACAAACATTTCCTCATCCCCATATGAGAACTGGATCAGGTCCATTCCACTTGTTAGTAAAGACATCCTTCCACAGCACCTCAGCTTGTGCTCTGTGACTAGGGTGCCAGAAATACGCAGCAGCAGAGTGTCTTTCTGCATCAAAAGTCAAAAAATTTAAAACATAAAGAGCATGTCTGAGCCAATTATGAGGAGTCTTATGTAAATCAGCTCCTGACCCCCTTCTCTTGTTTTTTTGCAAAGTTATTTTTAGAATCACATGAGCATGTTCAACAATTCCTTGTCCTTGTGGATTATAGGGAATACCTGTAGGATGCTGGATATGAAATTGAGAACAAAAGTGATTGAATCCTTTGCTGGTATAAGTAGGAGCATTATCTGTTTTAAGAATTTTAGGAGGACCTAAAATAGAAAAGACCAACAAACAGTGGGCTATAACGTTTTTAACAGCTTCTCCTGGATGAGGTGAGGCTACTAGAAAATGAGAAAAAGTATCAATAGTTACATGTATATATTGAAATTTGCCAAAAGTTGCAAAATGAGTAACATCCTTTTGATATATGTGTCCACTTTGCAGTCCTCAAGGGTTAACCCCACAGTGAAAAGAAACTGGTAAGTGGGGAAGACATGCAGAGTATTGTTTAACAACCTGTCGAGTTTGTTCTCAAGTAATTTTAAATTGTAAATGAAGACTGTGGGCATTTTAATGATGTAAAGCATGAGATGCTTGTGCCTGTTGAAGAGGAGTTAGAACTGAAAAAACAGATTAAGTAAGCAGATCGGCTTGCTGATTCCCTTCACTGAGAGGTCCTGGCAGGTTAGAATGAGCTCGAATGTGATCTATGAATATAGGATTAGAACGCTGCTGAAGAGAGGCCTGTAAGGGAATTAAAAGATGAATGACTGAGGAAGAATCAGTAGAACATAAGGTAGCAGTCTCCAGGTTTTGAACAAGTTGAACAACATATTGGCTATCAGAATAAATTTTATGAGAAATATCCCAGTGAGATAAAACATATTTTGCTGCAAGGAGTTCAACTCGTTGAGCTGAGGTTTTCTGAGTTTGAAAATAAAAAGGTTGTTTATTAACAGAACCAGCTGCAATACCAGATGAGGATCCATCTGTGGAAGCTAGCTGTGCCTGTGTCAAAGGTGTTTTAACACATTTTAGAGGAAATAAAAGAGAATTAAGAGTATATAATTGTAAAATCTTATCAGCTGGAAGGTGACAGCCAATCTTGGGAAATCCAACAAAAGCAATTTCCCAAGTTTCTGAGAATTGCCAAAGCCAAGTTTGTTGAGGATCTGTATAAAAAACAATAA
>CM052653.1:119440395-119488609 GCA_028533165.1 Leontopithecus rosalia | reverse complement strand
AAAAAAAAAAAAAAAAAAAAAAAAAAAAAAAAAAAAAAAACAATAATTTCTGAAGGCTCGTATCCAAACAATGCAAGGGCACGAGTCCTGCCTTTAGCAACCAGGGCAGAAACTAAATCATAATAAGGAGTGACCACCTTTCCACGACTGGCAGGAAGGTGAAACCATTCTAATATGCCTTGTTGCCAGAAGACACCTATAGGAGTATACTGCAGGCGTAACACACAAAAGCTCCAGGGTGCGTTGTTCTGTATTCTGGTTAATTTTTGTTCTGACAAAGCCTTCTGGACAACCTGGAGTGTTTGCACAGCTTCAGGAGTGAGCTGGCATGGTGAATTAGGATTAGAAGGTCCTTTAAAAATGTCAAATAAAGATTTTAAATATCCTGTAGTAAGTCTGAGACTAGGTCTGATCAAATTTAAATCACCTAAAATTTTTTTGGAAATCATTAAGAGTTTTCAATTGAGAAGTAGTTAGTTTTGGAATTTCATAGAATATTTTTTGTGACTCAATTTTACGTCCTAAATAATGATAAGGAACAACAAATTGGATTTTTCTCAGGAGCAACTACTAATCTGGCACAAAGGCAGACTGTAAAAGAACACTAGATGAAGCAGCAATTAAAATATTATCCATATAATGAATAAGAATAATGTTAGGATATTGTTGCCTGACAGGAAGAATAGCCTTTGCAACGAAAGTTTGACAAACAGTGGGACTGTTAGACATGCCTTGAGGTAAAACCACCCATTCTTATCTGTCCCAAGGTTGTTCATAATTAGTAGACGGAATACTGAAAGCAAACCTTTTACAATTTTGTGGGGCAAGAGGGTTAGTAAAAACGCAGTCTTTTAAATCAATAACAATCAACTTCCATCCTTGAGGTATTATTACAGGAGATGGCAGGCCAGGTTGAAGAGGCCCCATTATTTCCATGGTTTTATTAACTTTTCTTAAATTCTGTAAAAGTCTCCACTTGCCAGATTTTTTCTTAATAACAAAAATTGGAGAATTCCAAGGGCTTTGAGTGGGTCAGATATGTCCTGCCTCTAGTTGTTCCCAAACAAACTCTCGAGTGGCAGAAATCTTCTGTTTAGATAAAAGCCACTGCTCTACCCACAGTGGAGAGTCAGATTTCCAGCTAAGAGCATCAGCATGGGCATCAGGAGAATTAGTGACCCCAAGAGAAAATACCCTAAACCCTGTCTGTCATATTTTGGAGAAGGATTTATAGGCTCCGATATTTCCTGTAAATTTTTACCTAAGCCTTTTCCTTCTTGATAACCTTGTTTTTTCATTATTTACCAAGCAAAATTTCCAGTAGTAAGTTTAGCTCCCATTGCTTCTAAAATATCTCGACCCCATAGGTTAAATGGGAGTCCTGGGAGGAAGGTTAAAAATATCTTTCATGTCCTTCAGCATCAGACCATTTCAATAAATTGCTAGACTTTTTAGGATTTTTGCTCATACCAATTCCCTGTAAGGATGTCATAGAAGGAGAGCAGGGCCATTGTAAAGGCCAATGATTAGCTGAAATAATAGAGCTATCAGCACCAGTATCTAGCAGTCCTTTAAAGGGCTTGTCATCACTTCATATAGTTAATTCAGGATGAGAAGCAGTGATAGACTGCACCCAGTAGGCATAATTTGAAGATCCGAAAGCTAAGCGACCTCGAGCCTTGCGGAAAGGGGATGGCCTATAGAAGCATTCACAGGTATGATAAGAAGCTGTGCTATGGGCTTGTCAGGAGTTAAAGTAAATATTCCATGAGATGCCCAAGCCATGATTTTAATTTTTCCTGTATAATCAGCATCTATAACCCCAGGAAGGACTTGTAGTTCATTCATAGTCCATCAACTTCTGCCTAACAAAAGACAAAAATTACCCTGAGGCAAAGGACCAAAAATTCCTGTAGAAATAGCCTGAGGACTCATTTCCAGTGTTAATACTTCTCGGGAAGACGGACAGAGGTCAAGTCCTGTGCTTCCTGGTGTGGCCCTATAGAGCTGAGAAATGGATTTGCCATTCCTGGATTTGGTGTCTCCTGGAGAACAGGTGCCCCAAATTTCTGTGGGTGTCGGGATGGCCCCCTCTGGCCATTTTCCGACTTAGGCTGTAAATAAATTTTTGGGCATTTTGCTTATATCGACACTCGTTGGCCCAATGAATAACTCAGTGACAAAGAGGACATTCCCCAGGTTGCCTTCCACTGTTAGAAGGATTGGAAGGCATTTTTATTTCCTCAGTCTGACATTGTCAGTTACATCAGTCTGACATTGTCGAGCAATACGTCCAGAATTTCCACATTTAAAACATTTAGGTACTTGTTTTTCCTTATTATTAAATGTTTCTTTTACATAAAAGACAACAGTCATTCCTGCTTAAGCAGCAGCCATGGCCAGCCCCTGTTGATATGCAGGTCCTATATCAGCACATAAATGAATATAATCAGAAAGTGAGCCCCTATTTTTTCATTGCCATATAGCTGCTTGACAAGCTAGATTAGCATTTTCATATGCCAATTGCTTAACCAATAAAGAGATAGCTTCTCCATCCTGTACCAATCTGTCAACTGCCTCAAGTAAGCGAGACACAAACTCCTGATATGGCTCATCAGAACCCTGTTTAATTTTTGTCAATTCCTTAGTTTTGACCCCTATTGAGGGCAATTGTTTTCATGCTTGTAAAGCGATCTTATAAATTTGTCCAAAACTATCTCAGGAAGTTGTATCTGTGTATTAAGGTTCTTGAACTGTCCCTTTCCAAGAAGCATATCTAAAGTAACTGGAATCTGATAAGTAAGATTTCTTTGTGCCAGATCACAAGCACCATCGTCATAATCAGCTCTTCAAAGTAAATAATCACCACCAAAAAGGCAAGCTTTAGCAAGACGACCCCAATCATATGGCGGCAAATCTTCTCCAGTCAAATTTTCCAACTAAGAGAGAGTATAAGGAGCTGTAAGGCTGTATTGTGCAACAGCTTTTTTTTATCTCTTTTAAAGTTTTAGGTGGGACAGGATAATATCTACGAATTATTTGTCCTTGGGTATCTGAGACTTCTACAACCAGGAAGAGGCAAGGAAACATATTATCTACATCAGAAAACCCTCTTTTATTAGATATTACAGCATGAGTTAGTGGAGACACAGGAGCAAGGTCTGTGGACGGTAAAGTTATAGGCATGATTCCAATAGAATAGCCTCCCATATTTGTAACATTTCCCTGTACTACAGGAAAGCACTGTTGGCCAGAAACTGCATGAGAGCACAGTGAAAGTAAATTCTGAAATTGCCTTAAAAAGTCTGGCGGCAAGGTGCGCATAACAGGACCAGGCTGTCAAGTAGGCACAGTCTCTGGAGGCTTACTAGGGTGTACTATGACTTCAGTCAAAGAAACATCATAAGAATTAGAATCATACTCACTATGATTGCAAGAACCTCTTTCAGCAATTTATTCTTGTTCAGGCGGCACTGGATGAGGATTTAAATTTTCTGGAGTGAAAGTTTCCAGCGTGAAAGTCGCATGAGTTTGGTATGTAGGCAAGGCAGGGGAAGAAGAAAGGAAGGGAGGGGGATAATAGAAAGGCATGGAAGCCACAGCAGCAGGAGGTATTGGAGAAGACAAAGGGGAAGGACAAACACATGCACAAAGCTTGCTCCAGACAGAGATCAATATGGCTGCTTGAGGCAATTTACTAGTATAAGAGCAAAAGTGACTTACTTTTTCACCAATAAGTTCCCAAGCTTTCTCATCCAAAATTCCACCTTCAGGAATCCAGGGACACAGTTCGCAAACAATCTGCAAAAATTCCTGCACTTGACTAAGTCTTATATCATGACCACGAGCCTTAATCATAGAATGCAATAAATGTATAAACAACTTATGTTCTTTTGAATCAATCTGCCCCATTTTTACTCCTGATTGCTCACAAATTGAGGTTCTTCTTCTGAAACAAAAATTTGCAGTTATTTACACAAATTCGTTAACTCTTGATTGTATTTACATATTCTCTTTTTAATTTCTTTGTTACTTACAGCCGGCACCACTCACTTAAAGCGTCACTGAAATCCCCAATTCTTAGGTCCCTTGTTCAGGTCCCCACGACTGAGGGTCACTCTTGGCCAGCAAGAGGGTTCCAAACATGAGTGGGGGAGTGCACGGGAAATAAAGGAAGACAGAAAGCGGGGTCAGGAGAGGTATGGAAATCTTATCCCACACCAAATTTATTTCTCAAAGGCTCAGTATATATACATCTTTTCAGGCTCTGGTTTATGTCATTGCAAGAGGAAATCCAAATCACTAGATGACCTACTCTATACAATAAATATATATAAATATAAAAAATATTTACATGGAGATATTTTTTCTCCTGACTGCAAGAGTTTTTGGTTTTGAACATCTGATTATCTTTTAAATAGCTTCCCTTTGTCTGTTCTGGATTCTTTTATCTCGGCTTCTCTCCTTCAAGGGACCCTATGTCTGGGCTCAAACTGACAGTATTGTAAAACTCGCTTTGCAAGTATTTACATGGGTGAGCTCCCCACAAAATTCCATGCAAAAAAGGGCAAGGCAATGCAAGGCAATCCCAGGCAGGGAAAGGCAAGACAAATCCAGGTGAGGCAAGGCAAGACAATTTCAGCCAAGACAACTGCAGGAAAACCAATTCCAGGCAAGGCGATTTCAGGCAAGGCAAGGCAAGACAAGACAAGGCAAGGCAATTCCAGGCAAGGCAAGGAAAGGCAATTCCAGGCAAGGCAAGGTAAGACAAGTCAATTAAATTCTAGGAAAGGCAATTCAAAAGCAAGGCTAGGCAATGCAAGGCAAGACAATTCCTGGCAATGCAAGGCAAGGAAATTTCAGGCAAGGCAATTGCCAGAAAGACAATTCCAGGCAAAGCAAGGCAAGAGAAGACAGGGAAAGGTATTTCCAGGAAACGCAATTCCAGTTAACACAAGGAAAAAATATTCCAGTCAAGGCAATTACAGTAAAGTCAAGGCAAGGCAATGCAAGGCAGGGCAATTCTAGGCAAGGAAATGCCAGACGAGGAATGACAAGGCAAGGCAATTCATAGCAAGGCATTTCCAGTCAAGGCAAGGCAAGACAAGGCAATTCCATGCAAAACTATTCCAGGTAAGGCAAGGCAGGGCAATTCCAGGCAAGCAAAAGCAAGGCAATGCAAGGCAATTCCAGACAAGGCAATTCCAGGCAAGGCAATTCCAGATAAGAAAAGGCAGAACAATTCCAGGTAAGGCAATTCTTGGCAAGGCAAGGTAAGGCAATTCCTGGCAAAAATATTCCTGGCAAGGCAAGTCAATGCAAGTCAATTCCAGGTAAGTAAACCGCAGGCAAGGTTAGGCAAGGAAACTGCAGGCAAGGCATATCCAGGAAAGGAAGGGAAGGCAAGGCAATTCTAGCCAAGGCAAGGCAAGGCAGGGCAATTCCAGACAATGCAAGGCAAGGCAAGACAATTCTAGGCAAGGCAATTTTAGACAGGGCAATTCCAGGCTAGGCAAGGAAAGGCAATGCAAGAAAATTTCCAGCAAAGCAAAAAAATTCCAGACAAGGGAATTCAAGGCAAGGCAAAACATGGCAAGACAAGGAAGAAAAATTCCAATCAAGGCAATTTGAGGCGAGGCAAGGCAAGGCAATAAAAAAAGCAATTTCAAGGTGATTTCAGGCAAGGCAATTGACGGAAAGGCAATTACACGCAGGCAAGGCAAGACAAGGCAGGAAAATGTATTTTCAGGCAGTGCAATTCCAGCTAGGGAAAGGCAAGAAAATTAAAGGGAAGGTGATGCCAGTCAAGGCAAGAACACACAACACAAAGCAAGGCAATTCTAGCCAAGGCAATTTTAAGAGATAAAAGACAAGGCAAGGCAATTCAGAGCAAGGCATTTCCAGTCAAGGCAAAGCAAGACAAGGCAATTCCAGAAAAGGCAAGGCAGGGTAATTACAAGCAAGGAAAAGCAAGGCAATAAAAGGCAATGCCAAGCAAGACAATTCAAGGTAACACAAGGCAAAATAATTCCAGGCAAGGCAATTCTAGGCAAGGCAAGGCAAGGCAATTCCAGGCAAGACAATTTCTGGCAAAACAAGTCAGTGCAAGGCAATTTCTGGAAAGGATATTCCAGGCAAACTAGGCAAGGAAACTGCAGGCAAGGAAAATCCAGGCAAGGCAAGACAATGTCAGGCGAATCAAAGATGGTGAGAGAAGGATCCAAGATAACTTATCACTAACATCTCGGGATTGCAGCTCCCAGTGAAAGCACAGAGAACGAGAGGAGGCCACACTTTCAGACAAATTTTTTGTCGCTTACAGACCAGAAGATTCCCAGTAGAGGAACCCCACGGGCCGCCAGCACGACTCTTGTGGCCAGCACATCGGTTTTGCTGGCACCTTAATGTGGCAACTCTTGGTGAAGAGTAAATGGGACTGGTTCCCGTTCTGATTGATGTTTGGAGTTCCAGGAAGGCAGAGTCGCCTATGACAAACTCAAGAAGGAAGCCAGACTGGAGATTCTTGAGCAGAAAAGCACCATCAGTCTTAACGCCGCTGTTTTTGCCTGCACAGTTTGTTGCTCAAATGTTGGCCTTGAGAATTAACAACTTGGACATCCACTCAGAGACCTAACTTGAAAGTTGGTAATTACAAAGAGGACACGTGAATAAATTTACAATGTTTGGAAGAAACCAGCATTAAAAGGTTGAGAATACTCAAAATTAGAATGCCTCTCCCTCTAAAGAGGATCACAGTTCCTCATCAACAAGGGAACAAGGCTTGATGGAGAACGAGTGCATTCCATTAACAGAATCAGCCTTCAGAATGTGGATAATAAGAAACTTCTGTGAGTTAAAAGAACACGTTTTAGCTCAATGTAAAAAAACTAAGAACTTTGAAAAAAGGTTTGAAGAAATTCTAATGAGAATAGACAATTTAGAGAGGAATATAAGTGAATTAATGAAACTGAAGAATACAATATGGGAACTCCGAGAAGTATGCACAGGTTTAAACACTCGAATTGATCAAGCAGAAGAAAGGATATCAGGGGTCGAAGACCAACTTAATGAAATAAAATGAGAAGACAAGAATAGAGAAAAAAGGATAAAAATGAATGAACAAAGTCTCCAAGAAATATGGAACACTGTGAAAAGACCTAATTTACGTTTGATAGGTGTACCTAAATGCGACAAAGAGAATGAATCCAAACTGCAAAATAGTCTTCAGAATATTATTCAGGAAAACTTTTTCAACCTAGCAAAGCAGGACAATATTCAACCCCAAGTAATACAGAGAACACCACAAAGAAATTCTTCAAGAAAAGCAACCCCAGGGCACATAATTTTTAGATTCACCAGGGTTGAAATGACAGAGAAAATACTAAGCGCAGCCAGAGAGAAAGGTCAGGTTACCCACAAAGGCAAGCCTATCAGACTTACAGCAGATCTCTCAGCAGAAACCCTACGAGCTAGAAGAGAGTGGGGGCCAATATTCAACATCCTTAAAAAACAGAACTTTCAGCCCAGAATTTCAAATTCAGCTAAACTAAGCTTAACAACTGAAGAAAAAATAAAATCTTTTATGAACAAGCAAGTACTCAGAGATTTTATTATCACCAGGCCTGCTTAACAAGAGCTTCTGAAAGAAGCATTACACATAGAAAGAAGCAACCATTATCACCCTTTCTAAGAATATAAAAAAAACTAAAGAGCATCAACATAAAAAAGCATTTACATCAACGAATGGATAAAACAGCAAACTAACATCAAATGGCAGTAATCCTAAATTTAAATCGACTAAATCCCCTAATCAAAAGATACAGCCAAAACCCAACTGTATGCTACATCCAGACCCATTTCACATGCAAGGATACACAAAGACTAGAAACAAAGGGATGAAGAAAGATTTACCAACCAAATGGAGAGCAAAAATAAACAAGTAAAAAGCAGGAGTTGCAATTCTCGCATCTGATAAAATAGGTTTTAAAGCAACAAAGATATAGTGGTAAAAGGATCAATGCAACAATAAGAGCTAACGATCCTAACACCCAGACACACAAGACCTATAAAGAGACTTAGACTCAATGAGACAGAAAATTAATAAAGATATCCAGGACTTGAACTCAGATCCAGAACAGGTAAACTTAATAAATATTTATAGAGCTCTCCACTTTAAATATACAAAATATACATTCTTGTCAATACCATATCACACCTACTAATAGGTTTAAATGAAATATTGATTGGCCATTATTAATACCAATTTTTAAAATAAAGCAACATTTCCGTTCTCTCTCCCTCTTTTTCTTCCTCTTTCTTTCTCTCCTCCACTCCCTTTTTTCTTTCCTTGGCAAAAAAAAAATGACAATGCCAGGCAAGTCAAGATAAGGCAGGGCAATTCCCGGCAAAGCAAGGCAAGGCAGGGTAATTCCAGGCAGGGAAATTCCAGACAACGGAAGGCAAGGCAAGACAATTCTAGGCAATGCAATTCCAGGCAAGGCAAAGAAAGCCAAAGCAAGGCAATTTCAGACAGGGCAATTCCACGTTAGTCAAGGAAAGACAATGCAAGAAAATTCCCAGCAAGGCAAACAAATTCCAGGCAAGGGAATTCAAGGCAAGGCAAAACAAGGCAAAGCAGACCAATTCCAGGCAAGGCATTTTGAGGTAAGGCCAGGCAAGGCAAATCAGGGCAATTATAGGCAAAGCAATTCGAGGCAACACAAGGCAAAAAAATTCCAAGCAAGGCAATTCGAGACAAAGCAAGGCAAGGCAAAAAAAAAAAAAAAAACAATTCCAGGCTAGACAATTTCAGGCAAGGCAATTCCAGGCAAGGCAACTGCTGGAAAGGCAATTCCAAGCCAAACAAGGCAAGACAAGGCAGGGAAATGAATTTCCTGGCAGCTCAATTTTAGCTAAGACAAGGCAAGACAATTCCAGGCAAGGCAATTTCAGTCAAGGTATGTTAAGGCAACGCAATGCAAGGTAATTCTAGGCAAGGCAATTCCAGGCGAGGAAAGGCAAGACAAGGCAATTTGAAGCAAGGCAATTCCAGTCAAGGCAAGGCAAGTAAAGAAAATTCCAGGCAAGGCTATTCCAGGAAAGGCAAGGGAGGACAACTATAGGCAAGGAAAAGCAAGGTTATGCAAGGCAATTCCAAAGAAGGCAATTCAAGGTAACTCAAGGCAAAACAATTCCAGGCAAGGCAATTCTAGGCAAGGCAATTCCAGGCAAAAAAAATTTCTGGCAAAACAAGTCAATGCAAGGCAATTTCAGGCAAGTAAATTTCAGGCAACCTAGGCAAGAAAATGACACATAAAAGAAATTCAGGCAAGAAAAAGCAAGGCAAGACAAATCCAGGCAAATCAAGGAAAAGCAGGGCAATTGCAGGCAGGGGAATTTCCAGAAAGGCAAGGCAACATAGGGCAAATCCAGACGATGCAAGCCAATTCTAGGCAAGGCAATTCCAGGCAAGGCAAGGCAAGGCAAAGAAGGCAATGCCTGACAGGGAAATTCCAGAATAGGCAAGAAAAGTCAATGCAAGAACATTCTCAGTAAAACAAAAAATTTTCAACAAGGGAATTTAAGGTAAGGCAAAACAAAGCATGGCAGGCCAATTCCAGGCAAGGCAATTTGAGGAAAGGAAAGGCAAGGCAAAGCAGGGCAATTCCAGGCAAGGCAAGACAAGACAAAGCAACGCAATTCCAGACAAGAATATTCCCAGTAATGCAAGGCAAGGCAATTCCAGGCAAGGCAATTGCTGGAAGGGCAATACCAGGCAAGGTAAGGCAAGACAAGGCAGGGAAAGGTATTTCCAGGCAACGCAATTCCAGCTAAGGCAAGGCAAGACAACTGCAGGCAAGGCAATTACAGTCAAGGCAAGGCAAGGCAATGCAAGCCAAGGCAATTCTAGGCAAGGCAATTCCAGGAGAGGAAAGGCAAAGCAAGGCAATTCGAAGTAAAACAATTTCAGTCAAGGCAAGACAAGACAAGGCAATTCCACACAAGGCTATTCCAGGGAAGGCAAGGCAGGACAATTCAAAAGAAGGAAAAAAAAGGCCAGGAAAGGGAATGCAAGGCAAGACAAATTCACACAAGGAAATTCCAGGCAAGGAAAGGCAAGGGAATGAAGTGCAATTCTAGGCAAGGCTAACCCTAAAGGCAGGGCAAGGCAATGTAGCGTAGTTCTAAGCAAAGTTCTTTTAGGCAAGGCAAGGCTATGCAAGGCAATTTCAGGATAGTCAATTTTAGGTACGGCAAGGCAAGGGAAAATGAGGCAAATCCAGGCAAGGAAATTCCAGGCAAGGCAAAGCAATTCCAGGAAAGACAATTTCAGGCAAGGCAATTCCATGCAAAAAAGGCAAGGCAATGCAAGGCAAATGCAGGAATGTCAATTCAAGGCAGGAAAAGGCAAGAAAAATCCAGGTAAGGCAAGGCAAGGGAATTCCAACCAAGAAACTTGGAGGAAAGCAAATTTCAGGCAAAGCAATTTCACACAAGGCCAGGCAATGCAATTCCAGGCAAGGAAAGACAAGACAAGGCAAGGCAATTCCAGACAAGACAATTCCAGGCAAGGCAGGGCAAGGCAATTTCATTCAAGGCAATCTCAGACAAGGCAAGGTAAGGCAAGTCAATGCAATTCTAGGCAAGGCAATTCAAGGCAAGGCTAGGCAAAGCAAGGCAAGGCAGTTTCAGGCAAGGCAATTCCAGGCAAGACATGGCAAGAGAAGGCAGGGAAAGGTATTTTCAGGAAATTCAATTCAAACTAAGGCAAGGAAAGAAAATTTCAGACCAGGCAATTCCAGAAAAGGTAAGGCAAGGCAAGACAAGGCAAGACAAGGCAAGGCAAGGCAAGGCAAGGCAAGGCAAGGCAAGGCAAGGCAAGGCAATGCAAGGCAAGGCAATGCAAGGCAAGGCAATTCCACACAAGTAAAGGCAAGGCAAAGCAATTCGAAGCAAGGCAATTCCAGTCAAGACAAGGCAAGACAAGGCAATTCCATGCACAGCTATTCCAGGGAAGGCAAGTCAGGGCAATTCTAGGCAAGGAAAAACAAGGCAATGCAAGGCAATTCATGGCAAAGCAATTCCAGGTAAGAAAAAACAGAAAAATTTCAGGAAAGGTAATTTCAGGCAAGGAAATTCTAGACAAGGCAGGGCAAGGCAGTGCAAGGCAATTCCTGGCAAGAAAATTGCTGGCAAAGCAAGTCAATGCAATACAGTTCTAGGCGAGTAAACCCCAAGCAAGGCTAGGCAAGGAAATTGCATGCAAGGCATATCCAGCCAAGGCAAATGAAGGCAAGGAAATTCCAGGCAAGGCAAAGCAAGGCAGGACAATTGTAGGCAGCACAATTTTCGACAAGGCAAGGCAAGGCAGGGCAATTCCAGGCCGGTCAATTTTAGAAAAGGAAAGGCAAAGCAAGACAATTCTAGTCAAGACCATTCCAGGTAAGGCAAGACAAGCCAAAGCAAGGCAATTCCAAACTGGGCAATTCCATGCTAGGCAAGAAAAAGAATGCAAAAAAATTTCCAGCAAGACAAAATATTTGAGGCAAGAGAATTCAAAGCAAGGCAAAACATGGCAAGTCAGGCCAATTCCAGGCAAGGCAATTTGAGGTAAAAAAGAAAAGGCAAGGAAAAGCAGGGCAATTCCAGGCAAGGCAATTCGAGGCAAGGCAAGGCAGGAAAATTCCAAGCAAGGCAATTCGAAGCAAGGCAAGGAAAGGCAAAAAAAGCAATTCCAGGAAGGCAATTTAACGCAAGTCAAGGCAAAACAATTCCAGACAAGGCAATAGCCAAAAAGGCAATTCCAGGCAAGGCAAGGCAAGACAAGGCACTGAAAGGTATTTCAGGCAGAGCAATTCCAGCTAAGGCAAGGCAAGACAATTCCAGGCAAGGCAGTTCCAGTCAAGGCAAGGCGAGGTAACACAAGGCAAGGCAATTCTAGGCAAGGCAATTCCAGGCGAGAAAAGGCAAGGCAAGGCAATTCAAAGCAAGGTAACTGCAGTCAAGGCAAGGCAAGACAAGGCAATTTCATGCAAGGCTATTACAGGAAAGGCAAGGCAGGGCAATTCCAGGCAAGATAAAGCAAGGCAATGCAAGGGAATTCCAGGCAAGGCAATTCCAGATAAATTAAGGGAAAACAAATCCAGACTAAGTAATTCCAGGCAAGGCAAGGCAAGGCAAAACAATTTCAGGCAAAAAAATTTCTGGCAAGGCAACTCAATGCAAGACAATTTTAGGTAAGAAAATTCTAGGTCAGGCTAGGCAAGAAAACTTCAGGCAAGGCAAATCCAGGCAATTCAAGGCAAGCAGGGCAAGGCAGGGCAATTGCAGGCAGGGCAATTTTAGGCAAGGCAATTCCAGAAAACGAAAGGCAAGGCAAGATAATTCTAGTCAAGGCAATTCCAGGCAAGGCAAGGCAAGCCAAAGAAAGGCAATTCCAGACAGGACAATTCCAGGCTAGGCAAAGAAAGGCAATGAAAGAAAATTACCAGAATGGCAAAAAAATTTCAGGCAAGGGAATTCAAAGCAAGGCAAAACAAGGTATGGCAGGCCAATTCCAGGCAAGGCAATTTGAGGTAAGGCAAGGCAAGGAAAGCAGGGCAATTCCAGGCAGGGCGATTTCAGGCAAGGCAAGGCAAGGCAAGGCAATTCCAGGCAAGGTAAGACAAGACAATGCAAGGCAATTCCAGACAAAACAATTCCAGGCAAGGCAAGGAAAGGTAATTCCAGGCAAGGCAAAGTAAGGGAAGGCAATGCAATTCTAAGTAAGGCAATTCAAGGCAAGGCAAGGCAATGCAATAAAAGGCAATTTAAGCCAAGGTAATTTCTGGCCATGCAAGGTAAGGCAATTCCAGGCAAGGCAATTGCCAGAAGGGCAATTCCAGGCATGGCGATTTCAGTAAAGGCAAGGCAAGGCAATTCCAGACAAGAAACTTTCAGGCAAGGCAAAAAAAAGGCAATTCCAAGCAAGGCAGTTACAGACAAGGCAAGGTAAGGCAAGGCAAGGCAAGGCAAGGAAAGGCAAGTCAAGGCAATTCTAGGAAAGGCAATTCCAGGCAAGACAAGGGAAGACATGGCATGGAAAGGTATTTCCAGGCAACACAATTCCAGCTAAGGCAAGGCAAGGCAATTCCAGTCAAGGCTAGGCTAGGCAATGCAAAGCAAAGCAATTTTAGGCATGGCAATTCCAGGCGAGGAAAGGCAAGGCAAGGCAATTCGAAGCAAGGCAATTGAAGTGAAGGCAAGGCAGGACAAGGCAATTTCACGCAAGACTATTCCAGGAAGGTAAGGCAGTGCAATTCTGGGAAAGGAAAAGCAAGGCAATGTACTAAAATTCCAGGCAAGCAATTCCAGGTAAGGCAAGGCAAGACAATTCCAGGCAAAGCAACTCCAGGCAAGGCAATTCTAGGCAAGGCAAGACAAGCCAATTCCAGGCAAGAAAATTACTTGCAAGGCAAGTCAATGGAAGACAATTTCAGGCAGGTAAATTCCAGGCAAGAATAGGCAAGGAAATTGCAGGCAAGGCAAATCCAGGCAACTCAAGTGAAGGCAAGACAAGAAAGGACAATTGCAGGCAGGGCAATTGCAGGAAAGGGAAAGTAAGGCAATGCAAAGCAATTTCAGGTAAGGCAAGGCAAAACAATTTTAGGCAAAGCAATTCTAGTCAAGGCAATTCTAGGCAAAGCAAGACAAGGCAAAACAAGGCAAGACAAAGCAATGCCAGGCAAGGCAATTCCAGGCAAGACAAGGGAAGGCAAGGCAAAGCAATGCAATGCAATTCTAGGCAAGGCCATTGCAGGAAAGGCAATTTAAGGCCAGGCAAGGCAAGTCAAGGCAAGAAAATGCAGAGACAGGCAATTCCATGGAAGGCAATTTTAGGTAAGGAAAGGCGAGGCAATTCCAGGGAAGAAAACTCCAGGAAATGCAAGGCAGGACAATTCCAGGCAACGCAAGGCAATTCCAGGAAAACCAAAGCAAGAAAAGGCGGGGAAAGGCAATCCCAGGCAAGGCAATTTCAGGTAAGGCAAGGCAAGGCAATTCCAGGTAAGGCAACTTTAGACAAGGCATGGCAACACAATTCCAGCCAAGGAAATTCCAGGCAAGACAAGACAACATAGAGCATGGCAATTTCAATCAAGGCAAGGCAAGGAAAGGCTATTCCAGGCAAGGCAATTACAGGCAATGCAAGGCAAGGCAAGGAAATTTCAGGAAAATCAATTTTAGGCACAGCAATGCAAGGTAAGGCAAGGTAATTCCAAAAAAGCCAAAAGAAGACAGGGCAATTTAAGGCAGAGCAATTTCTGGCAAGACAAGGTAAGGCAAGGCAAAGCAAGCCAAGGTAAGGCAAGGTAATTCAAGCAATTACAGGCAAGTCAAGGCAATTCCAGGCAAGGCAAGGCAAGACAAGGCAGAAAAAGGCAATTCCAGGCAAGGCAATTACACCTAAGGCAAGGCAAGGAAATTACAGGCAAGGCAATTTCAGGGGAAAAAAGGCAAGGTAATGCAATTTGAAACAAGGCAACTCCAATCAAGGCAATTGCAGGCAAGGCAGGGCAAGGCAATGTAGGGCAATTTCAAGCAACACTCTTTTAGTCAAGGCAAGGCAAAGGAAGGCAATTTCAGCAAAGTTAATTATAGGCATGGCAAGACAAGGCAAGGCAAGCAGAGTCAATTCCAGGCAAGGCATTCCAAGCAAGGCCATTTCAGGCTAGGCAATTCCAGGTAATGCAAGGAAACGCAAGGCAAGGCAATTCCAGGCAAGACAATTGCAGGCAAGGCAATCCCATGCAAGGAAAGGCAAGGCAAAGCAAGGAAATTGTGTGAAAGTCAATTCCAGGAAAGAAAAGGCAAGGCAATTTCAGGCAAGATAAAGCAAGGCAGTGCAATTCCAGGCAGGGAAATTTCACGCAAGATAATGCAAGGCAGGTCAGTTCTGGGCAAGACAGGGCAAGGCAATTATAGGCAGGGCAAGACAAGCCAAGGCAAAAGAATTCCAGGCACAGCAATTCCAGGCTGGGAAAAGAAAGAAAAAGCAAAATAATTCCAGGCAAGGCAAGGCAACAATAGGCAAGGCAAGAAAAGTCAAGGCAAAGAGAGTCAAGGCAAAGAAAGGCAAGGTAATTCCAGGCAAATCAATTCCAGGCAAGGCAATTTCAGGCAAGGCAAGGGAAGGCAAGGCAAGGGAAGGCAAGGCAAGGCAAGGCAAGACAAGGCAAGACAAGGAAGTTCCAGGCAAGGCAAGGCAAGTCAAAGCAAGGTGAGGCAATTATGGCTAGGCAATACAGGAAAGGCAATTTCAGGCAAGGCAAGGCAAGACAAGGCAATTCCAGGAAAGGCAGTTCCACTTAAGGCAAGGCAGGGCAATTCCAGAAAAGGCAAATCCTGGTGAAGTGAGGCAAGGCAATTTCAGGCAATGCCAGGAAAGGCAAGACCATTCCAGGCAAAACAAGACAAGGTACGTCAAGGCAAGTCAATTCCACTTGAGAAAATTCTTGGCCAGGCAAGTCAATGCAAGAAAATTCCAGGCAAGTAAATTCCAGGCAATGCTAGGCAGGGAAACTGCAAGCAAGGCAAATTCAGGCAAGGCAAGGCAATTGCTGGCAAGGCAAGGCAAGATAGGGCAATTCCAGGAAAGGAAAATCAAGGCAAGGCAAGGCAATATAATGCAAGACAATTTCAAGCAACTGAATTTCAGGCAAGGCCAGGCAAGGCAAGGCAAGGCAAACCAGGCAAGGCAAGGCAAACCAGGCAAGGCAATTCTAGGCTAGGAAAAGGAAAGCAAGGGAATGCAGGGCAATTCGTGGCAAGGCAATTCCAGGGAAGGCAGGGCAAGGCAATGTGGGGCAATTCTTGGCAAGGCTCTTTTAGGCAAGGCAAGGCAATGTAAGGCAATTTCATGAAAGTCAATTTTAGGTATGGCAAGGCAACGAAAGGTAAGGCAAGGCAAGGCAAAAAGATGCAATTACAGGTAAGGCAATTCTAGGCAAGGCAAGGCAAGGCAATTCCAGGCAAGACAATTCCAGGCAATGCAATCCCATGCAGAAAAGGCAAGAAAAGGAAAGGCAAATCCAGGCAAGGCCATTCCATACAAGGAAATTGCAGGAAAGGCAATTCCAGAGAAGGCGATTTCAGGCAAGGCAAGATTATTCCAGGCAAGGCAAGGAAAGGCAATTCGAGGCATGTCAATTCCAGGGAAGGCAAGGTAATTCCAGGCAAGGGAAGTGCAAAGTAAGGCATGGCAATTAAACTCAAGGCAAATATTGGCAATGCAAGGAAGGGGAATTTCAGGCAAGGCAATTCTAGGCTAGGCATGGCCAGGCAAGGTAAGGCAATTGCAGTCAATGCAAGGTAAGACAAAGCAATTCCAGGCAAGGCAACTCAGGGCAATTCCAGTCAAGGAAAAGATAGGCAAAACAAGGAAGACAATTCCAGGCAAGGCAATTCTAGGCTAGGCAAGGCATGGAAATGTAGAAAAACGCCAGGCAAGGCTCTTTTAGACAAGGCAAGGCAACGCAAGGCAAATTTAGGAACGTCCATTTTGTCACGGCAAGGCAAGGCAAGGCAAGGGGAGTCAATTCCAGGCAAGAAAAGGGAAGAAAATTTCAGGCTAGGCAATTAGAGGCAATGCAAGGCAACGAAAGACAAGGCAAGGCAATTCCATTCAAGACAATTCCAGGGAAGGCAATCCCATACAATGAAAGGCAAGGCAATGCAAGGCAATTCAGTGAAAGCCAATTCCAGGCAAGGCAAGGCAGGCCAGTGCAATTCCAGGCAGAAAAATTTCAGGCAAGGTAATGCAAGGCAGGTCAGTTTTGGGCAAGACAAAGCAAGGCAATTATAGGAAAGGCATTTCTAGCAAGCCAAGGCAAGCCAAAGCAAAACAATTCCAGGCAGTGCAATTCCCGGCTAGGAAAATAAAGGCAATGCAAAATTTTCAGGCAAGGCAAGGCAATACTAGGCAAGGCAAGGAAGGGCAAGGCAAATAAAGTCAAGGCAAGGAATGGCAAGGCGATCCCAGGCAAGGCAATTCTAGGCAAGGCAAGGGGAGAAAAAACAAGGCAAGGCAAAACAAGGCAAAACAAGGCTGATTCAGGCAAGGCAGTTCTAGGCAAGGCAAGGCAAGACAATTCCAGGTTAGGCAATTGCAGAAAAAGCAATTCCAGGAAAGGCAAGGCAAGACAAGGCAATTCCACATAAGGCAAGGGAGGGCAATTCCAGGAAAGGCAAATCCAGGCAAGAAAAGGCAAGGAAATTCCAGGCAAAAAAATTTCAGGCAAGGTAAGGCAAGGCAATTCTAAGCTAGGCGATTCCAGACAAGGCAAGGCAAGGCAATTTCAGGAAAGGCAATTCCAGGCAAGGCCAGGAAAGTCAAGGCAATTCCGGGAAAGCCAGGTAAAGGCAAGGCAAGGCAATTTTAGGAAAGATAATTCCTGGCAAGGCAAGTCAATGCAAGGAAATTACAGGCAAGGCTAGACAAGGAAAGTGCAGGCAAGGCAAACCCAGGAAAGGCAAGGCAAGGCAGGGCAATTACAATCAGGGCTATTTTGGGAAAGGCAAGACAAGGCAGGAAAATTCCAAGCAGGGCAATTCCAGAAAACGCAAGGCAAGGCAAGACAATTACAGGCAAAGCAATTCCAAACAAGGCAAGGCAATCCAAAGCAAGGCAATTTCAGACAGGGCAATTCCAGGTTGGGAAAGAAAAGGAAATGCAGGAAAATTCCCAGCAAGGCAAAAAATTTAGAAAAAGGGAATTCAACGTAAGGCAAAACAAGGCAAGGCAGGCCAATTTCAGGTAAGGCAATTTGAGCTAAGACAAGACAGGGAAAATTCAAGCAAGGCAATTCGAGGCAAGGCAAGGCAACAAAGAACAATTCTAGGCAAGGTAATTTCAGGCAAAGCAAGGCAAGGCAATTTCAGGCAAGGCAAGACAAGACAAGGCAAGGCAATTCCAGACAAGGAAATTCCAGACAAGGCAAGAAAGGCAATTCAAGACTAGGCAAGGTAAGGCAAGGCAAGGCAATTCTATGCAAGGCATTTCCAGGTAAGGCAAGGCAATTCCAGGCAAAAAAAACTGCCAGAAAGGCAATTCCAGGCAAGACAAAGAAAGTCAAGGCAGAAAAAGGTATTTTCAGGCCAGGCAACTCCAGCTAAGGCAAGGAAAGGCAATTTCAGGCAAGACAATTCCAGTCAATGCAAGACAAGGCAACGCAAGACAAGGCAGTACTAGACAAGGCAATTCCAGGCGAGGAAAGGCAAAGCAAAGCAATTCGAAGCAAGTCAATTCAAGTCAAGGCAAGGCAAGACAAGGTAATATTATGCAAGACTATTTCAGGGAAGGCAAGGCAGGGCAATTTTAGGCAAGGAAAAGCAGGCAATACAAGGCAATTTCATGCAAGGCAATTTCAGGGAAGGCAAGTCAAGACAATTGCAGGCATGGCAATTCCAGGCAAGGCAATTCTAGGCAAGGCAAGGATGGGCAAGGCAAGGCAGGGTAATTCTAAGCAAAGCAATTCCAGGCAAGGCAAGGCAACGGTATGTAGGGCAATTTCAGGCAAGGCTCTTTTATACAAGGCAATTTCAGGAAAGTCAATTTTAGGCAGAGTAAGGAAAGGCAAGGCAATTTCAAAAAAGGCAAGGCAAAGCAGGGCAATACCAGGCAGGTCAACTTCAGGCAAGGTAAGGCAAGGCAGGACAATTTCAAACAGGGAAATTCCAGACAAGGCAAGACAAGGTAAGTCACTTCTAGGCAAGGCAGTTCCTGTCAAGGCAAGGCAAGCTAAGGCAAGGCAATTCCCAACAGGGCAATTCCAGGCTAGGCAAGAAAAGGCAATACAAGAAAATTTTTAGCAATGCATGAAAATTCCAAACAAGGTAATTTCAGGCAAGGCAAGGCCAGGCAATTTCAGAAAAGGCAATTTCAGGCAAGGATAACCCAGGCAAGGTAGGGAAATTCTAGGCAATGCAATTTTAGGCAAGGCAAAGCATAGTAATTCCAGGCAAGGCAAAACAAGGCAAGGCAGACCAATTCTAGGCAAGGTAATTCTAGGTAAGGAAAGGCAAGGCAAAGCAGTGCAATTTCAGGCAAAGCAATTCGAAGCAAGGCAAGGAATGGCAAAAAAGGGCAATTTTAGGCAAGGCGATTTCAGGCAAACAAGTCAAGGCAATTAAAGGCAAGACAACTCTAGATAAGGTAATTCCAGGCAAGGCAAGGAAAGAAAATTTCAGGGAAGGCCATAAGGTAAGGAAATGCAATTCTAGGCAAGGCAATTCCAGGCAAGGCAAGGCAAGGCAAGGCAAGGCAAGGCAAGGCAAAACAAGGCAATCCCAGGCAAGGCAAGGCAGGAAAATTTCAGGCAGAAAAAATTCAGGAAAGGCAAGGCAAGGCAGGGCAATTTCAGACAAGGAAAGGCAAAGCAATTCTAGGCAAGGCAATTCCAGGCAAGGCAATAGCCAGAAAGGCAATTACAGAAAAGGAAAGGCAAGAGAAGCCAGGGAGAGGTTTTTCTAGGAAAGTCAATTTCAGTCAAGGCAAGGCAAGGCAATTCTAGGCAAGTAAATTTTAGGCTAGGAAAGGCAAGTTAAGGCAATTTGAAGCAAGGCAATTACAGTAAAGGCAAGACAAGACAGCGTATTCCATGCAAGGCTATTCCAGGGAAGGCAAGGCAGAAAAATAGCAGGCAAGGAAAAGCAAGGCAATGCAAGGCAATTCCAGCCAAGGCAATTCCAGGTAAAGCAAGGCAAGATAATTCCAGGCAAGACAGTTTCAGACAAGCCAATTCTATGTAAGGCAGGGCAAGCCAAGACAAGGCAATGCAAGTCAAGGCAATTCCAGGCAATTCAAGGCAAAGGAAGACAAGGCAAGGCAATGAAATTCTAGGCAAGCCAATTGCAGGAAAGGCAATTCCAGGCAAGGAAAGGCAAGACAAGCCAGAGAAAGGCAATTCCACGCAATGCAATTGTAGGTAAGGAAAAGCAAGGCAATCTCAGGGAAGACAACTCGAGGAAAGGCAAGGCAGGGCAATTCCAGGCAAGGCAATTGCCATAAAAGCAATTCCAGAAAACTTAAAGCAAGAGAAGTCAGAGAAAGGCAATCCCAGGCAAGGCAATTTAAGGTAAGATCAGGCAAGGCAATTCCAGGGAAGGCAATTCAAGACAAGGCAAGGCAAGGCAATTCCAGGCAAGGCAATTGCACACAAAACAAGACAATGCAAGGCAAGGCAATTCCAACCAATGAAAGGCTGTTCCAGGCAAGGCAATTCCAGGCAATGCAAGGCAAGGCAATGCAAAAAATTCCAGGTAAGGACATTTCAGGCAAGGCAAGGAAAGGCAAGGCAAGACAAGGACATTCCAGGGAAGGCAATTTCGGGCAAAGCAAGGCATTGCAAGGCAAGGCAATTCCAAGCAAGGAAATTTCAGTTAGGCAAAAAAATGCAAGGCAAGGAAAGGAAGGGCAATTCTAAGCAAGGCAATTCCAGGCAAGGCTGGGCAAGTGTATGTAGGAAAATTTCAGGCAAGGCTCATTTAGGCAAGGCAAGGCAATGCAAGGCAATTTTCGAAAAGTTGATTTTACACACGGCAAGGCAAGGCAATACAAGGCAATTTCAGGCAAAGCAATTCAAGAAAAGGCAAGGCAAGGCAAGATGAGGCAAGACAATGCCAATGCAGGCAAGGCAGTTTTAGACAAGGCAAGGAAAGGTAAGGGAAGACAACTGCAGGCTTGGCAATTGCAGAAAAGGCGATTCCAGGCAAGGCAAGGCAAGGCAAGACAAAGTAATTCTAGGTAAGACAACTCCTGTCAAGGCGAGGCAAGGCAATTACAGGCTAGGAAATTACAGTCAAGGCAAGGCAAGGGAAGCAAGGAAAGGCAATTGCCTTCCAGGAAAGGCAATACCAGGCAAGGCCAAATAAGTCAAGGCAATTTAAGGCAAAACAGGACAAGGCAAGTCAGTGAAGGCAATTCCAGGCAAGTAAATTCCAGGCAAGGCTAGGCAAAAAATTTGCAGGCATGGTATATGCAGGCAAGGCAAGGCAAGGCAGTTCCAGGTAAGGCAGGGCAATTGCTGGCAGAGCAATTTCAGGCAAGGCAAGGCAAGGCAGAGCACTTCCATGCAGAGGAATTCAAGAAAATCAAGGCAAGACAAGACAATTCTAGGCAAGGCAATTCCAGGCAGGGCAAGGCAAGCCAAAGCAAGTCAATGCCAGACAGGACAATTCCAGGCTAGACAAGAAAAGGCAATGCAAGAAAATTTCCAGCAAAGCAAAAGAAATCCAGGCGAGAAAATTGAAGGCAAGGCTAAACAAGGCAATTCCAGGCAAGGCAATTTGAGGTAAGAAAAGGCAAGGCAAAGCAGGGCAATTCCAGGCAAGGAAATTCGAGGCAAGGCAAAACAGGGAAACTTCAAGCAAAGCAATTTAAGGCAAAGCAAGGCAAGAAAAAAAGGGCAATTTCATGCAAGGCGATTTCAGGCAAGGCAAGGCAATTGCAGGCAAGGGAAGACAAGTCAAGACAAGACAATTTCAGACAAGGAAATTCCAGACAAGGCAAGAAAAGGCAATGCAAGGCCAGTCAATTCTAGGCAAGGCAATTCCAGGTGAGGAAAGGCAAGGCAAGGCATTTCGAAGCAAGGCAATTTTATTCAAGGCAAGACAAGACAAAACATTTTCATGTAAGGCTATTACAGGGAAGGCAAAAGAGGGAAATTCCAGGCAAATAAAAGCAAGGGAATGCAAGACAATTCCAGGTAACGCAATTCCAGTGAATGCAAGGCAAGACAAATTCCAGGGAAGGGAATTTCATACAAGGCAATTCTAGGCAAGGCAAGGCAAAGCAAGAAGAGGCAATGCCAAGCAAGAAAATTCCAGGCAAGTCAAGGAAAGACAAAGCAAGGCAAGGCAGGGCAGGGCAATTCTAAGTTAGGCAATTCCAGGCAAGGCAGAGCAAGGATATGTGGGGCAATTCCAGGCAAGGTTGTTTTAGGCAAGGCAAGGCAAGGCAATTCAATTCCAGGAGAGGAAAGAAAGGCAGAACAATTCCAGACAGGGCAATTTTAGGCAAGGCAAGGCAGCCCAATTCCAGGCAGGGCAATCCCAGAGAAGGCAAGGCAAGGCAAGGCAATTCTAGGCAGGAAAATTTCAGGCAAGGCAAGGCAAGACAAGGCAAGTCAATCCAGACAAAATAATTCCAGCCAAGGAAAGTAAAGGCAATTCTAGGCAAGGCAATTCCAGGTGAGGAAAGGCAAGGCAAGAGAAGTCGAAACAAAGCAACGCCAGTCAAGGTAAGGCAAGACAAGGCAATACCATGCAAGGCTATTCTGGGAAAGAAAAGGCAGGGCAACTCCAGTCAAGGAAAGCAAGGCAAGGCAAGGCAATGCAATGCAAGGCAATTCCAAGCAAAAAAATTTGAGGCAAGGCAAGGCAAGGCAATTCTAGGCTAGGCAAGTCAAGGCAAGGTAAACCAATTCCCGGAAAGGCAATTTTAGGTATGGAAAGGCAAGGCAACTTCAGGGAAGGTATCTCCATGCAACTGAAGGCACTGTAATTTCAGGCAAGAAAATTGCCAGGAAAATTAAGGCAAGAGAAGGCAGAAAAAGGCAATCCCAGGCAAGGCAATTCAAGGCAAGGCCATTCCATGTAATGCAATGCAAGGCAAGGCAAAGCAAGGCAAAAAAAATTCAGGTAAGGAAATTTCAGGCATGTCAAGGGAAGGACATTCCAGGCAAGGCAATTTCAGGCAAGGCAAGGCAATTCCAAGCAAGAAAATTTCAGGCAAGGCAAGGCAAGGCAGGGAAATTACAGGCAAGGCAGGGCAAAAATATGTAGGGCAATTCCAGACAAAACTCTTTTAGGCAAGGCAAAGCAATGCAAGACAATTTCAGGAAAGTCAAGTTTAGGCACAGCAAGGCAAGGCAAGGCAAGACAATTCCAGGAAAGGCAAAACAAGGCATGGAAATTTCAAGCAAGGAAATTTCAGGCAAGGCAAGCCAAGGCAATTCCAGACAAGATATTTTCAGGCAAGGCAGAAAAAGGCAATTCGAGGCAAGGCAATTTCCATCAAGGCAAGGTAAGGCAAGGCAATGCAATTCTAGGCAATAAAACTTTAGGCAAGGCAAGGCATTTAAGGCAAGAAAAAAACAGGCAAGTAAATTTTTGGCAAATGAAGGCAGAGAAATTCCAGGCAAAGAAATTGCCAGAAAGGCAATTAGAGGTAAGGCAAGGGAAGACAAGGCATGGAGAAACAATTACAGGCAAGACAATTCCAGCTAAGACAAGGCAATGCAGTGTAAGGCAAGGCAATTCCAGTCAAGGCAACGTAAGGTACTGCAAGACAAGGCAATTCTAGGCTAGGCAATTCCAAGCCAGGAAAGGCAAGGCAAGGCAATTTGAAACAAGGCAACTCCAGTCAAGGCAAGGCAAGACAAGGCAATTTCAGGCAAGGCTATTCCAGAGGGTCAAGGCACGGCAATTCCAGGCAAGAAAAAGCAAGGCAAGGCAAGGCAATACAATGCAAGGCAATTCCAAGCTAGGAAATTGCAGGCAAGGCAAGGAAAGGCAATTTCAGGCAAGGCAATTTTAGGCTAGGCAAGGCAAGGCAAAGTAATGCAGCGCAATTCTATGCAAGGCAAATCCAGGCAAGGCAGGGGAAGGCAATGTAGGGCAATTTTAGGCAAGGCTCTTTTAAGCAAGACAAGGCAACGCAAAGCCATTTTAGAAAAATCAATTTTAGGCATGGCAAGGCAAGACAAGGCAAAAAGAGGCAGTTACAGGCAAGGCAAGGCAATTCCAGTCTAGGCAATACCAGGCAAGGCAAGGCAACACAAGGCAAGGCAAGGAAATTCCAGGCAAGACAATTCCAGGAAAGACAAACCCATGCAAGAAAAGGAAAGGCAATGTAAGGCAATAGCGGGAAAGTGAACTCCAGACAAGAAAAGCCAAGGCAAATCCAGGCCAGGCAAGGCAAGATTATTCCAGATAAGGCAATTGCAGAAAAGGCAATTCCAGAGAAGGTGATTTCAGGCAAGGCAAGGAAATTCCAGGAAAGGGAAGGCAAGGCAATATAAGGCAAGGCAAATCCAGACAAGGTAATTCCAGGCAAGGCAAGAAAAAGCAATTAGAGACAAGGCAATTTCAGGGAAGACAAGGTAAGGCGAGGCAATGCAATTATAGTCAAAGAAGCAATTCCAGGCAAGGCAAGGCAATGTAAGTCAAGGCAACTCCAGTCAAGGCAAGGAAAGGCAACACAAGCCAATGCAATTCTAGGCAAGGCAGTTCCAGGCCAGGAAAATCAAAAAAAGACAACTCGAAAGAAGGCAACTCCAGTCAAGGCAAGGAAAGAGAAGGCAATTCCACTCAAGGCTATTTCAAGGAAAGAAAGGCGGGGCAATTCCACACAAGAAAAAGCAAAGCAAAGCAAGGAAATGAAATGCACGGAAATTCAAAGCAAAAAAATATCAGGCAAAACAAGGCAAGACAATTACAGGCAAGACCATTCTAGGCTAGGCAAGACAAGGCAAGATAAAACAGCGCAATTCTAGGCAAGGCAATTACAGGCAAGGCAGGGCAAGGCAATGTAAAGCAATTCCAGGCAAGGTTTTTTTAGGCAAGGCAAGGCAACACAAGGCAATTTCAGGAAAGTCAACTTTAGGCATGGCAAGGCAAGACAATTCCAGGAAAGGAAAGGCAAGACAAGGCAAGGAGAGGTATTTCCAGGCAAGGCAATTACAGCTAAGGCAAGACAAGGCAATTCCAGGCGAGGCAATTCCAGTAAAGGCAAGGCAAGGCAGCACAAGGCAAGGCAATTCTAAACAAGGCAATTCCAGGTGAGGAAAGGAAAGGAAAGGCAAATAGAAGCAAGGCAATTTTAGCCAAGGCAAGGCAAGACAAGGCAATTCCACGCAAGTCTATTCCAGGGAAGACAAGGAAGAGCAATTACAGTAAAGGGAAAGCAAGGCAATGTAAGGCAATTTCAGGCAAGGCAATTCGAGGAAAGGTAAAGCAAGACAATTACAGGCAAGGCAGTTCCAGGCAAAGCAATTCCAGGCAAGGCAAGGCAAGACAATTCAATGCCAGGCAAGGCAAGGGAAGGGAAGACAAGGCACAGAAGGGCAACTCGAGGCAAGGCAATTTTAGGCAAGGCAAGGCAATTCCAGTGAAGACAACTCCAGGCAATGGAAGGCAGGGCAATTCCATGCAAGGCAATTTCAGGGAAGGCAATTCCAGAAAAATTAAGGCAAGAGAAGGCAGAAAAAGGCCATCGCAGGCAAGGCAATTCCAGGTAAGGCAATGCAAGGCAATTTTAGAAAAGTCAATTTTAGGCACGGCACAGCAAGGCAAGGAGAGGCAATTTCATAAACAGCAATACAAGGCAGGGCAATTACAGGAAGGGAAATTACAGGAAAGGCAAGGCAAGGCAGGGCAATTCCAGGTAAAGAAAGGCAAGGCAAGGCAATTCCAGGCAAGATAAGGCAATCCAAGGCAACTCAATTCCAGACAGGGCAATTCCGGGCTAAGCAAGGCAGGACAATGCAAAAAAATTTTCAACAAGGCATAAAAATTTTAAGCAAGGCAGTTTCAGGCAAGGCAATTCCAGGCAAGAAAAAGCCAGATGAGGCAGGGCAATTCTAACTAAGACAATTTTAGGCAAGCCAAAGAATGGCAATTCCAGGCAAGGCAATTCCAGGCAAGGCAAAACAAGACAAGGCAGGCCAATTCCAGGCAAGATTATTCAAGGTAAGGAGAGGCAAGGCAAAGCAGGGCAATTCCAGGCAAAGCAATTCGAGGCAAGGCAAGGCAGGAAAATTTCAAGTGAAGCAATTTGAGGCAAGTCAAGGAAAGGCAAAAAGGGGCAATTCCAGGAAAGGCCATTTCAGGCAAGGCAATTCAAAACAATTAAAGGCAAGGCAACTCCAGACGAGGTAATTCCAGGCAAGGCAAAGAAAGGCAATTCCTGGAAAAGCAAGATAAGGTAAGGCAATGCAATTCTTGGCAAGGCAATTCCAGTCAAGGCAACACAAGGCAAAACAAGGCAATTCCAGGCAAGGCAAGGCAGGGCAATACCAGGTATGGTTTAAGGAAAGGGAAGTCAAGGCAGGACAATTCTAGGCAGGCAAATTTCAGACAAGAAAAGGCAAGGCAATTTTAGGCAAGGCAATTGACAGAAAGATAATTCCAGGCAGGGCAAGAAAAGACAAGACAGATAAAGGCAATTCAGGGCAAGGGAATTTTAGTTAAGACAAGGCAAGGCAAGGGAAGGCAAAGTAGGGAAATTCTAAGCAAGGCAATTGCAGACAAGGCAGGGCAAAGCTATGTAGGGCAATTTCAGACAAGGATCTTTTAGGCAAGGCAACGCAAGGCAATTTCAAGAAAGTCAATTTTAGGCAAAGCAAGGCAAGTCACGTCAAGTCAATTCCAGGAAAGACAAGGCAAGAAAACACAAGGCAAGGCCATTTCAGGCAAGGAAATTTCTGGCAATGTAAGGTAGAGCAATCCCAGGCAAGGCAATTGCCAGAAAGGCAATTACAGGCAAGGCAAGGCAAGACATAGCAGAGAAAGGCAATTCCAGGCAAGAAAATTTCATCTAAAAAAGGTAAGGCAATTAAAGGCAAGACAATTCCTGGTAAGGCAAGGCACGGCAATAAAAGGCCAGGCAATTCTAGGCAAGGCAACTCCAGTAGAGAAAAGGCAAAGAAAGGCAATTTGAAACAAAGCAATTTCAGACAAGGCAATTCCAGGCAAGGCTATTCCAGGGAAGGCAAGGCAGAGCAATTCCAGGTAAGAAAAAGAAAGGCAAGGCAATTCCAAGCAAGGCAATTCCAGGCAAGGCAAGGAAAAGCAATTCCAGGAAAGGCAAGGTAAGACAATGCAAGGTAAGTCAATTATATGCAAGGCAATTCCAGGTGAACGAAGGCAAGGCAATGCAACAAATCCAGTAAAGGCAAGGTAAGACAAGGCAATTCTACGCAAGGGTATTCCAGGGAAGGAAAGCCAGGGCAATTCCCTGCAAGTCTCTCTTAGGTAAGACAACCCAAGGCAATTTCAGGAAAGTCAATTTTAAGCACAGCAAGGCAAGGAGAGTCAATTCCGGGCAAGGCAATTCAAGGCAAGGCAAGGCAAGGCAAGGCAATGCATTTTCAGGCTAGGAAATTCCAGGCAACGCAAGGCAAGGCAAGACAATTCCAGGCAAAACAATCCCATGCAAGAAAAGGCAAGGCAATGCAAAGCAATTTCGGGAAAGTAAATTCCAGTCAAGGAAAGGCAAGGCAATTCCAGTCATGGAAAGACAGTGCAATTCCAGGCAGGGAAATTTTAGGCAAGGGAATGCAAGACAGGTCAGTTCCAGGCAAGACAAGGCAAGGCAATTATAGGCAAGGCAATTCCAGGCAAGGCAAAGCAAGCCAAGGTAAAACAATTCCAGGCAAGGCAATTCCAGACTAGGAAAATACAGGCAATTCATAAAAATTGCAGGTAAGGAAGGGCAATACCAGGCAAGGCAAGGAAAGGCAAGGCAATTCCAGGCAAGCCAATTCTAGGCAAATCAAGGCAAGAAAAGGCAAGGCTAGGCATGACAAGGAAAGACAAGGCAAATCCAGGGAAGGCAAGGCACAGCAAGAAAATTCCAGGCTAGGCAATTCCACGTAAGGAAAGGAAGAGTAATTTTAGGAAAGGCAATTCCACATAAGAAAAGGCAGAGCGATTTCAGGCAAGGCAACTCCAGGCAAGTCAAGGCAAGGCAAATTCAGGCAAGGCAAGGCAAGTAAAGACAATTCTAGGAAAGGCAATTCAAGGCAAGACAAGGAAAGTCAATGCAATTTTCTAGGCAAGTCAAGACAAGACAAGGCAAGGCAAGGAAATTCCAGGCAAGAAAATTTCTAACAAGGCAATTCAATGCAAGGCAATTTCATGCAAGTAAATTCCAGGCAAAACTAGGCAAGGAAATTACAGGGAAGGCAAATCCAGGCAAGGCAAAGTAAGGCAAGGCAATTCCAGGCAAGGCTAGGCAAGGCAGGACAATTTCAGGCAGGGCAATTCTAGAAAATAAAAGGCAACACAAGACAATTCTATGCAAGGCAATTCCAGGGAAAGCCAGACAAGCCAAAGCAAGGCAATTCCAGGCAGGGCAATTCCACGCTAGGCAAGGAAAGGTAATGCAAGAAAATTCTCAGCAAGGAAAGAAAATTTTAGGCAGAAAAATTCAAGGCAAGGCAAAGCAAGGCAAAACGGGCTAATTCCAGGCAAGGCAATTCGAGGTAAAGAAAGGCAAGGTAAAGCAGAGCAATTCCAGTCAGGGCAATTCAAGGCAAAGCAAGGCAAGGCAAGGAAATTCCAAGCAAGGTAATTCGAGGCAAGGCAAGGCAAGGCAAAAAAGGACAATTTCAGGGAAGGCGAATTCAGGCAAAGTAAGGCAAGGTAATTCCAGGAAAGTCAAGACAAGACAAGACAAGACAAGGCAACTCCAGACAAGGAAATTTTAGGCAGGACAAGGAAAGGCATTTCCACGCAAGGCAATTCCAGGAAAGGCAATGTAAGGCAAGGCAATGCAATTCTATGCAAGGCAATTCTAGGCAAGGCAAGGCAATGCAAGGCCAGGCACTTTCAGTCAAGGCAATTTCTGGCAATGCAAGGCAAGGCAATTCCAGGCAAGGCAAGGCACGACAAGAAAGGTAAAGGTGTTTCCAGGCAAGGCAATTTCCGATAAGGCAAGGCAATTTCAGGAAAGTCAATTTGAAGTAGACTCTTGACTATTTCCCAGGGGTGTATTATTCACTGAGGCCCTGAACGAGTGACCATATTAAATAAACTCACTGAAGGATACACACCTGGAGAATAGTCAGAGTCCATGCCATACGGCCATTCAATCAGAGCATTACTGAATAATGCACACGTGGGAAATAGGCAGGATTCTATTTCTTATGACCACTGATTAAGAGCCTCATTCAATAATCCACACCTGGACATTAATCAGGAGGCTATGTCATATGAACATTTTTCAGAGTCTCAGTGAATAATATACACCTAGAGAATGCTCAGGAGTCTATTACATTGGCCCTCTCATTCAAAGCCTCACTGAACAATGCACACCTGTTGGGTACTCAGGAGTCTATTTCATATGGCCACTCATTCAGCACCTCCCTGAATGATACACACGTGGGGAATAGTCAGGATTCTATTTAATATGAACACCCATTATGAGCCTCGCTGAATTATGTATGCCTTGGAATCCGAGGAGTCTATTTCCTATCGACCCCCTTTCTGAGTCTAACAGAAAAATTAAAATATGCAGAATTTTAAGGAGTAAATTTCCTATGGCCCCTCCTTCAGAGTCTCATTGAATAATGCACACCTGGAGAGAAATTTGGAGTCTTTCATATGGCAATTCATTCAGAGCATCAGTAAAGAATGGACACCTGTGGAGTGGACAGGTGTCTATTTGCTTTGGCCACACATTCAGAACATCAGTGAATAATACACACCTGTGATATAGTCAGAAGTCTATTTCATAAGGCCCCTCATTCAGAGGCTGAGTGAATAATACACATCTGGGGAATAGTCAGTAATCTATTATATATTGCCACTTATTCAGAGCCTCGGCGAATACTGCACACATGGGAAATAGTCAGGAGTCTATTTCATATGGACACGCCTTCAGAGCCTCCCTGAATAATACACACATTGCAGAGTCAGAAATCTGTTTCATATGGCCACTCACTGAGAATAGCACAAAATAGTGCACACTTCGGGAATTGTCAGGAGTATATTTCATATGGCAACTCATACAGAAGCTCAGTGAATAAGACACACCTGGGGAATAGTCAGGAGTGTATTTCAAATAAGTACACACTAAGATGTTCAGTGAATTATATACAAATGAGGAAGGATCAGGAGTCAATTCCATCTGGTCTCACACTCAGAGCTTCATTGAATAATGCACTCCTGTGGAGTAGTCAGGAGCCTAATTGATATAGCTACTCATTCAGAGCCTTTATGAATAATATGCAGCTCGGGGATATTTAGGTGTGTATTTCATATTACCACTGATTCAATGCCTTACTAAATAATGCATATCATACCTGGGGAGTACTCAGCAGTCTATTTCATATAAACACCCATTCCTCACCTCAGTGAATAATGCACACCAGGGGAAGAGTCAGGATTCTATTTCTTATGGACACTCATTCAGAACTTCACTGAATAATGCACACATTTGGAATAGTGAGAATTCTGTTTTATATGGCCACTCATTCAGAGCCTCACTGAATGGTACACACCTGTGGAATAGTCAGGAGACTATTTTATATAGTCACTCATTCAGAGCCTCAGTGAATCATGCACGCCTGAGAAGTACTGAGGATTTTATTTCAAATGACCCTTGTTTCAAAGCCTCAGGGAATAATACACCCCTGGGGAATAGTGAAGGGTCTATTTCATAAGGCCACTCACTCAGAGCCTTAGTGAATCACATAGTTGGGGAATAATCAGGATTCTATTTTATACGACCAGTTTTGAGAGCAAAACTGAATAATGCACACCTTGGGAATAGTGAGGCGTCTGATAGGAACACTGTTTCAGTGCCTCAGTGAATAATACACACCAGGGGAATACTGAGGAGTCTTTTTAATATTGCCCCTCATTCACAGCCTCTCGAAGTAGTGCAAGTTTTGGGAATTGTCAGGAGTTTATTCAGAATGGCCACTCATTCAGAGACTCAGTGAAAAATACACACCTAGGGAATAGTGAGGATTCTGTTTCCAATGGCTACACATTCAGAGCCTCAGTGAATAGTGCACACCTGAGGAATAGTCAGGAGTCTATTTCATATGCCCACTCTTTCAGAGTCTCACTGAATAGCTCACCCCGATGGAGTACTGAGAGGTCTGTTTTATATGACCACTGATTTTGAGCCTCACTGAAAAATACACACCTCCATAATAGACAGGAGTTTTTTTCTTCCAGCCATTCATTCAGAGACTCAGTGAATTATACACACCTGCAAAATAGTGAGGAGTCTACTTCATATTGCTCCTCATTCAAAGCCTAAGTGAACAATGAACACCTGTTTAGTCCTCAGGAATGTATGTCATATAGACACTCATTCAGCACTGCACTGAATGATACACAGGTAGGGAATCGTCAGCATTCTATTTCATATGGATACCCATTTTGAGACTCACTGAATAACCTATACCTCCTCCGAGTCTCACTGAATAATACACTAAGTCTCCTATCTCACTGTATTATATAGAGCTTCCTTCCGAGTCTCACTGAATAATACACACCTGGGGAATTGTCAGGAGTCTATTTTGTATGGCCTGCATTCAGAGCCTCATTGAATAATGCATACCTGGAGAAAAATTTGGAGTCTCTTTCATATGGCCATTCATTCAGAGCGTCGGTGAATAATGTACACATGTGGAGTAGCCAGGTGTCTATTTCATTTGGCCATATATTGAGAACCTCAGCGAATCATACACACCTGTGGAATAGACAGGAGTCTATTTCAAACTCATTCAGTGCCCGTGTGAATAAAACCCATCTGGAAAATAATCAGGAGTCTATTTCATATTGCCTCCCATTCATAGCCTCAGTGAATTATTTACACCTGGGGAATAGTCAGCAATCTATTTCATAGAAATACTTTTTCAGAACTTCCGTTAATAATGCACAAATGGGGGATATTCAGAAGTCTATTTCACATGGCCACTGATTCACAGCCTCTGTGAATAATGCACATTTGAGGAGTACTCAGCAGTCTATTTCATATGGCCACTAATTCCGCAGATCAGTGAATGATGCACACCTGAGGAATAGTCAAGATTCTATTTCTTATGGTCACTCATTTAGACCTTCACTGAATAATGCACACGTTTGGAATAGTCAGGATTCTCTTTCATATGACCACTCATTCAGAGCCTCACTGAATGGTACACACCTGTGGAAAAGTCAGGAGTCTATTTCATATTTCCACTCATTCAGAGCCGAGTGAATAATACCTGCCTGGGGAGTACTGAGGATACTATATCAAATGACTCCTCACTCAGAGCCTTAGTAAATAATACACACATGGGGAATATTCAAGCCTCTATGCTATATGGCCACTCATTCAGAGCCTCAGGGAATGATACACACCTGGGGAATAATCAGTATCTTATTCCATGTAACCTGTGATTCAGAGACAAACTGAATAATGCACACCTTGGGAATAGACAGGTTTCTCTTTCATATGGACACTCTTATAGAGCCTCAGTGAATAATATACACCAGGGGAATACTGATTAGGTTATTTCATATTGCCACTCATTCAGAGCCCTCCGAATAGTGAAAGTTTGGGGAATTGCCAGGAGTTTATTTACAGTGTCCTCTCATTCAGAGCCTCATTGAATAATGCATACCTGGAAAAATTTTAAAGTTTCTTTCACATGGCCATTCATTAAGAGAATCAGTGAAGAATGCACACTTGTGGAGTAGCCATGTGTCTACTTTCTTTGGTGACACATTCAGGACATCAGTGAATAATACACACCTGTGGTATAGTCAGGAGTCTATTTAATACTGCCCCTCATTCAGAGCCCATGTGAATAAAACACACCTGGAGAATAGGCGGGAGAGTATTTTATATTGAAACTCATTCAGAGCCTCAGTGAATAACACACACTTGGGGAATAAACAGGAATGTATTTCACATGGATACTCTTTCAGAGTCTCTCTGAATAATACACACATGGGGTAGAGTCAGGAGTCTATTTCATATGGCCACTTATTGTGAACATCAGAGAGTAGTGCACAACTGGGGAATTGTCAGGAGTCCATTTCATATGGAAACTCATACAGAACTTTTGTGAATAACACACACCTGAGGAATAGTCAGGAGTGTATTTCAATTGACCACACATTCAAAAGCTCAGTGAATAATACACACCTAGGGAATTGTCAGGAGACAATTTCATCTGGCCTCTCATGCAGAGCTTCACTGAATAATGCACTCCTGTGGAGTAGTCAGCAGCCTAATTGATATAGTCATTTATTCAGAGCCTCTCTGAATAATAAGCTCCTTGCAGATATTCAGGAATCTATTCAATATGGCCATTCAGACCCTCACTGAATGGTACACACCTGTGGAATAGTCATATGGCCACGAATTCAGAATCTCATGGAGTAATGCACACCGGTGGATAAGTGAGGATTCTCTCTCATATGGCCACTAATTCAGAGCCTCACTGAATGATACACACCTGTGGAATTTTCAAGAGTGTATTTTATATTGCCACTCGTTCAGAGCCTCAGTGAATAATGCAGACCTTGGGAGAACTGAGAATTCTGTTGTAAATAAAATACACTTGGGGGAATAGTCAATGGTCAATTTTATATGGTCACTCATTCAGAACCTCACTGAGTAATACACACCTGGGGAATAATCAGGATTCTATTTCATATGACCAGTCATTGAGAGCCAAGCTGAATAATGCACACTTTGGGAATAGTCACCTATCTCTTTAATAGGGGCACTGTTGCAGAGCCTCAATGAATAATGCACACCTGGGGAATAGTCAGGGGTCTGTTTAACATGACCACTCATTATGAGCCTCAGTGAATAATGCATGTCTGTGGAGTACTGAGGTGAATAATTCATATCACTGCCGATTCTGAGACTCCCTCATAAATGCACACATGGGCAACAGTCAGAAGCCAATTTCATATGGTTACTCAGTAGGACCCCCAAAGAATAATACACAACTGAGGAATAGTCAGCAGTCTATTTTATACGGCCTATCAGAGAATCAGTGAATAATGCAGACTTGGGGAATACTTAGGAGTCTATTCCACATGGCCAACAATTCAGAGCCACAGTGAATAATGCACACCAAGGTAATAGTCAGTAGCATTTTTCATAGGCAGCTGGTGGGACCTGGACACGAGGGACAATTGTGATGCCTACAAACTATAGAGGTGAAGCTGCAGCATTAAGTGAATAACCTTTTCTTTTCATCTGGAGTAAAACATGGGGCAAATAGAATCTAAAGAGCATAATTTGTTTGTACAGCTTTTGCAATCTATGATTAAGTCACATGGTCATGAGATTAAACTAAAAACTGTTGAGGAATTTGTGCAGATAGTGTGCGAGCTTTGTCTGTGGGTTCCAGAGGGTGGATTCTTGGATGAAACCGCTTGGAAGGTTATAGGTGAAAAAACTGATCAGTTTTCTACCCACAACAGATTGTTACCTCAAACTGATAATTTGCTTTCCGTTTGGTCTAAGCTGCGTGATTGCGTTTGTCCTATTCACATTTCTCCCTCAGCCCCGCCTCATACCCCTGCAGCCGCTTTTGCCTCTCCTCCTCCACTTTCTCCTGATCCTCTCAATCTGGCGAAATGCAGCTCTCATCACTCTCATGCTGAGCCTCCACCTATGGATACATTTGAGACCATGGCCGAAGTGGTCGTAGTCAGTTCTTCCCATCCTGCTCAATGGACTCCTGGTCCTTCCACCCATCCCTTTTTGCCTGATTTAATTCGCCAGCTTCAAGATTTACTTTCGCTTTGCTCCCGCGCTCTCTCTCAACAGCACCAGTGTTATCACCCAGCAGTCGCCACCCCTTGGACCACCTCTTCCAGTTCGTGTACAATCCACTCCCTTCTCTCCTATTTCACCACTGTCTCATGCCCTTATGTCCCGTCGCAGAGGACTTTCTGGACCTGATGCTTCTTCTTCTTTTTTTTTTTTTTTTTTTGAGACGGAGTTTTGCTCTCGTTACCCAGGCTGGAGTGCAATGGCGCGATCTCGGCTCACCGCAACCTCCACCTCCTGGGTTCAGGCAATTCTCCTGCCTCAGCCTCCTGAGTAGCTGGGATTACAGTCATGCGCCACCATGCCCAGCTAATTTTTTGTATCTTTAGTAGAGACGGGGTTTCACCATGTTTACCAGGATGGTCTTGATCTCTTGACCTCGTGATCCACCCGCCTCGGCCTCCCAAAGTGCTGGGATTACAGGCCTGAGCCACCGCGCCCGGCCGACCTGACGCTTCTTATGCTTCTGTATACCCTATCATTGAAACTGTTGGCAATGATGGAAACCCTATCAGAAATTATGAACCTATTCCTCCCAAGTCTTTAAGGGACTTGAAGGATGATGTTACTCAGTATGGACCGACTTCTCCTTATACCTTAACAATTTTGGATAATCTTTGTATTGCAGCTCTTCTGCCTGGGGATTGGGCTCGCCTTGCTCTGGCGGTTCTCTCTGGGGGGGGATTTTTTGCTTTGGAAGGCTTATTATGAGGACGTGGCTTTAGACCAGCCTATTCAAAACCATCCATGTTACCCAGATATGCTTATAGGGAGGGGGTGCATTCTGAATTGCCTGACCAACTTAATTACTCTAATGAGGCTTATACTCAGATAACCTTCTTGGCAATGCATGCCTGGAGGCAGTTATCATCATCCAGTGTTAGAATGGAGGAGCTTGCTAAAATTATCAGAGACCTTACAAGCCCTTTCAGGAATTTGTCTCATGTCTCCTCCAGGCTGTTACTCGCCGGGTTGGCAATGATGAAGCTGGATCTCTATTGGTGAAACAATTGGCTTTTCAGAATGCTAATGTGGCATGTCAAACTGCGATGAGACCTTATAAACGTAAGGGCACCTTAACTGATTATATTCACCTCTGTGCAGATATTGGACCTGCTTATCAACAAGGTCTTGCTCTAGCAGTTGCCCAAGCAGGTATATCTATTGCCACCTTTTTAAAACAGAGACCCAACCAACCTAGACCACCCTTTAATGTTCGTTGTGGCGGTCTGGGCCATATGGCTAGACAGTGTCAAGTTCCTTTTGCTCCACAGCCTCAGATGTTAGCTTTGCCAGCACCCCCAGATCCTACTCCTGTTTCTCCTTCTCCTGTCACCCATCACCCCAACCATGTCAATGAGGTTTGTGCTTTCGCTGCCGCCATGGCACCCATTGGGCCAACGAATGTCATTCCAAACATGATGACCAGGGCAATCCTCTCCCTCAACGGTCAGGAAACTCCCAGGGGGGTGGTTCCAGCCCCCGCAAAACATCGGGAACCCTTATGTTCAAGCTCCTGTCCTGACTTTGAGCACAAATCTGTTTCTCAACTCTGTGGAGCAACACCGAACAGCACAGGACTTGACCTCTATCCCACCACCTCAAAGGTATTAACCCCTGACATGGGACCCCAAGCCATCCCTACAGGCAATTTTGGTCCTCTTCCCTCGGGATATATTGGTCTTATTTTAGGTCATAGTAACTGTTTCTTAAGAGGTCTACATGTATTACCTGGAGTTGTTAATGCTGATTACTCGGGAGAAATTAAGGTATTTGCCTGGTCACCCACAGGTCTTTTCACACTGAGTTCTGAATTGTCATTTGCTCAACTTCTTCTCATTCCTGTTGATACCTCAGCTGACTCTAAATTGTTGACTAAATTTACGGGTAACCAAGATTCTGAGCCTTCATCTTCTTATGCTTACTGGGTTCAAGCTATTTTATCTATCAGATCTGAACTTATCATTAAAATTAATGGTGAGAGAACAATCCAAGATGGCCAATCGCTAACATCTCGGGATTGCAGCTCGCAATGAAAGCTCATAGAACTAGAAGACGCCATACTTTCAGACAAATTCTGGTCGCTCAAGAGCAGAAGATTCCCAGTGGAGGAGCCACGCGGGGCAGTGGTTTCGCCGGCACTGTGGCTCAGTGGTTTCACTGGCACCTCAGCATGGCAGCTCATGGAGCTGAGTAGGTGGGGCTGGCCCCTCTTCTGACTGAGGTTTGGAGGAGCCACGTGGGTCCCCAGAGCTGACTCCTGAGGCCAGCGCAGCAGTTGTGCTGGCACCTAGGCGCAGAGCGAATGCAACTGGTTCCCCTTCTGACCAAGGTTTTGAGCTCTGGAAAGGCAGAGTCACCTATTACGGACACAAGAAGGAAGCCAGACAGGAGAAGCCTGGGCAGAAAAACACCATCAGTCTTAACGCCACTGTTTCTGGCCCTAGAAACTAACATCTTGGACGTCCACTCAAGAGACCTACTAAAAGCTGTTAATTTCAAAGACGACAGGAGGATAAATTTACAATGATGGAAAGAAACCAGAGTAAAAAGGCTGAGAATACTCAAAATCAGAACCCCTCTCCCTCTAAAGAGGATCACAGTTTCTCATCAACAATGAAACAAGACTTGATGGAGAACAAGCACATCCCAATAACAGGATCAAACTTCAGGGTATGGATAATAAGAAACTTCTGTAAGTTCAAAGAACATGTTGTAGCCCAACGTAAAGAAACTAAGAACTTTGAAAAAAGGTTTGACAAAATCCTAATGAGAATAGACAACTTAGAGAGGAATATAAGTGAATTAATGAAAATAAAGAATACAATACAGGAACTCCGAGAAGTATGCAGAGGTTTAAACACTCGAATTGTTCAAGCAGAAGAAAGGATGTCAGAGGTCGAAGTCCAACTTCATGAAATAAAACAAGAAGACAAGATTAGAAAAAAAAATTTAAAAAAAGGAATGAGCAAAGTCTCCAAGAAATGTGGGACTATGTGAAAAGACCAAATTTACATTTGATAAGTGTACCTGAATGTGACGGAGAGAATGAATCCAAGCTGGAAAATACCCTTCAGGGTATTACTCAGGAAAATTTTTCTAAACTAGCAAAGCAGGTCAATATTCAACCACAGGTAATACAGAGAACACCACAAAGATATTCCTCAAGAAGAGCAACCCCAAGGCACATAATCGTTAGATTCACAAGGGTTGAAACAAAGGAGAAAATACTAAGGGCAGCCAGAGAGAAAGGTCAGGTTACCCACAAAGGCAAGCCTATCAGACTTACAGCAGATCTCTCAGCAGAAACTCTATAAGCCAGAAGAGAGTGGGGGCCAATATTCAACATCCTCAAAGAACAGAACCTTCAGCCCAGAATTTTATATCCAGCCAAACTAAGCTTCACAACTGAAGAAAAAATAAAATCTTTTATGAACAAGCAAGAACTCAGAGATTATATTACCACCAGACCTGCTTTACAAGAGCTTCTGAAAGAAGCATAACACATAGAAAGAAACAGCCAGTATTAGCCTTTCTAAAAATATACCAAAAAGTAAAGAGCACCAATATAAAGAAGAATTTACATCAACAGATGGATAAAACAGCCAGTTAACAACAAATGGAAGTAACCCTAAATTTAAATCGACTAAACCCCCATTCAAAGGACAGCCAAAACCCAAAGGCATGTTACATCCAGACCCGTTTCACATGCAAGGATACACAAGGACTCAAAACAAAGGGATTGAGAAAGATTTACCAAACAAATGGAGAGCAAAAATAAATAAACAAATAAATAAATAAATAGCAGGAGATGCAATTCTCATAATGGGTAAAATAGATATTAAAGCAACAAAGATATAGTGGTAAAAGGATCAATGCAACAACAAGAGCTAATTATCCTAACACCCAGATACATAGAGACTTAGATTTAATTAGATAAAAAATTAATAAGGATATCAAGGACTCGATCTCAGATCTGGAATAAGTAAACTTAATAAATATTTATAGAGCTCCCCACTTCAAATACACAAAATATACATTCTTGTCAATACCACATCACACCTACTCATAGGTTTAAATAAAACATTTTTTGGTCATTATTAATACCCATTTTTTTTAGAATAAAGCAATATTTCCATTCACCCTCCCTTTCTCTTCGTGTTTTTTCCTCTCCTTTACTCATTTTTTTCTTTCCTTTCCTCAGAAAAAGAAAGAAATCAACTTGTAATCCTCTAGATCCAGGTCGGTAATGTCTCTCTTATTGCTTTATTTCCTTCCTTCCCTTTCCTCCCTCCCTCCCTTCCTCCCTTTCTTTCTTCCTTCAACCCTTTTTTCCTCCCTCCCTTCCTCCTTCCCTCCCTTCCTGCCTTTCTACCTTCCTCCCCCCCAAAAAAATAAATAAAAATTAAATTAAATTAAATTAATGGCAAGACATTTAAAGGCCTCCTGAATACAGGGGCCAATGTGTCTGTGATTTCCAATAAATATTGGCCTTCTCAATGGCTTACAACTACTGCCATGATTTCTTTACAAGGCATAGGAATTACTAACAATCCCATGCAATCTGCAAGCTTATTAACATGGACTGATGATGAGGGTCACTCTGTCTCATTTCGCCCATATGTAATTCCTGGTATTCCACTCAATCTTTGGGGCCTTGTTTTAGAAGCCATGGGGGCTCGATTGGTGACCAATCCCATTGCTCTCGACATTATGACTAAACAGGGCTACTTGCCTGGCAAGGGCTTCGGAAAAACTTTGCAGGGAGATCCGGAGCCTCTTGCCCTTTCCCAGAAAACTGACCATTCTGGCCTAGGATATTTTTCCAAGGGCTAACCGTGATTCCCAATTCCCATGCTGATAAAATTACTTGGTTATTAAATACACCGATATGGGTAGAGAAGTGGTCCCTTTCTGCTGAAAAGATTATAGCGGCTTGAGAGTTGGTTCGGGAACAACTCTCTGCGGGTCACATTAGGCCTACTAATAGTTTTTGGAATTCTCCTATTTTTGTCATCAAAAAGTGCTTCAGTAAATGGAGGCTTTTACAGAATTTAAGAAAAGTTAATGCTACTATGGAAGTCATGGGTCCCTTACAACCAGGCCTGCCTTCCCCTGTTGTTGTGCCTTAGACTTGGAAACTGTTAGTGATTGATCTGAAAGATTGTTTCTTTTTCATTCCTTTGCATCCCTCAGATTGTCATCGTTTTGCCTTTAGCATACCATCCACTAATTTCGATCGACTGTATGAGTGGTATGAGTGGATTTTGTTGCCTCAAGTTATGGCTAATATCCCCATCTTGTTTCAAACTTTTGTATCGAAAGCCATCCAGCCTGTTCGCCAACAATTCCCTGACATTCAACTGTTGCATTTTATGGATGACCTTCTCTTAGCTGCTTCAATCGAGACCCTTCTTTATCAAGCCTTTGAATGTTTGCAAACCTGTTTGACAAAAAATAACCATGTTATCACACCAGATAAAGTTCAGATTGCCACTCCCTACCATTACTTGGGAAGGCTTATTGAATCTAACCAAGTTTCCTTTAAGACTTCTATTCTCTCCACAGCAAATTTAACTACATTGCATGACTTTAAGAAATGTTTAGAAGATATTAACTGGGTTTGCCTGAGCTTGAAACTTACCACACGACAATTGAAGCCCTTATTTGACATTCTCAAAAAACCCTCTAATCCAACTTCTCCTCATTCTTTGACAACCCCTGCCAAGGTGGCTTTACAATTGGTTCATGATGCTTTGTCCCAGCAAAAACTTTCTTGTATTAAGGACAACTCCCGGTGGTGTTATTGTGTTTTTCCCACTGTTTATATTCCTACTGGGTTTTTTTGGCAACAGGGTATCCTGGAGCAGCTTCATCTCCCTGCCAGCTGTGGGAAAGTTGTAACCCCTTACTTTGAGTTAGTCTCTGTTTTGGAAGCTAAGGTTCGTGTACGGGCTCTTTCCCTTTTTGGCATTGACCCTCCTGAATTCATTGTTCCCTATTCTAGCACTCAGCAACAGTGGCTTTGGCAGTTCTCTGACACCTGGCAATTGGCCTTTGCTGGTTTTTCTAGTCAAATATTGTGCCATTATCCTGCTGAAAAATTGTTACATTTTTACTCCCAAAACTTTCTTATATTCCCACAGACCTACCTCAAGTCACCGTTATCTGAAGCATTTTCAGCCTTTACTGATGGCTTCTCCTCTGGTATTGCCACAGGTTAACATGCGCCCTTTTTTGTTTCAGACCCCAGAATGCTCCGCTCAGCCCATGGAGCTCCTGGCAGTTCAACATGTCCTGACTAAGTGGGATGTCCCTTTGAATATTTACTCTGATAGTCAATACGTTGTTAATTTGGTTCAACGTTTGGAAACAGCCCCTTTGTCCTTTTCTGACTCCTCTTCTATAATTCATCTTTTGCTCCCTTTACAGCAGACACCTTACCGCTGATCGTGTCCCTTTTTTATTGGTCATATCAGAGCCTATTCCTCCCTGCCAGGTCCTCTAACTGAGGGCAACACTCAAGCTGATCAACTCACTCAGTGTCTTTTTTCTGTTCTGTCCCCTGTACAGCAGGCCGAGACATCTCAGACCTTGCACCATCAGAATGCCTGCAGTCTGTGATTGCAATTTCAGATTACCAGAGAACAGGCTCGCCAAATTGTTAAACAATGCATAGCCTGTTTACTTGCCTGTTGCTTGCCACTATGAGGTGGATCCTCGAGGACTGCAAGCTGGTCATGTAGATCAGATGGATGTTACTCACTTCCCTCCTTTGGTAAATTACAGTATGTACATCTTTTCACTGACACTTTTTCTCACTTTATAGTTGCTACTGCTCATTCTGGGGAAGCAGTTAAGGATGTTGTAGCACATTGCCTAACCGTTTTTTCTATTATTGGCCCACCTAAGATCCTGAAGACAGACAACGGACCTGCTTATACCAGCAAAAATTTCGCTTCCTTTTGCTCTTATTTTCAGATTTCTCATCGAACAGGTATTCCCTTTAATCTTCAAGGCCAAGGCATCATCGAAAGAAGCCATGCTGTTTTGAAAAATTTATTACACAAATTAAAACATGGTCCGATTTCTGACTTATTACATAAAAAACCCTCACACTTGGCTTAAACATGCTGTTGTTCTTAATTTCTTAACTTTAGATGCTGATGGGCTCTCCACAGCCGATCATCATTGGCACCCTAATAATGTGTCTCATCCCCAGGTCTTGTGGAAAGACACTCTCACTAACCAATGTCATGGTCCAGATCCAGTCCTAATATCGGGACGAGGACATATTTGTGCTTTTCCCAGGTCTGCTCCTTCTCCGATTTGGGTTCCTGAAGGCCTGGTCAAGAATGAATTCCCCACCAGGTGGTGCAAACACCCTGATACCCCGTCTCTGCCATCTCCAGCTGACACAACATCCTCCTCGCCACCACCGCCGCTGGACTCGTCGAGCAGCTTGGTCAGCGAACTTCTAGACTTCTCAACGGGGCAAGCCTCTGCCGACGTGGGCCCAGATGTGCCATCTGACTGCTGAAGCATCTGCCCTGGTCACATCTTTCAGACAAGCCCATTCTCCTACTATTATGTTTATTGCTATAATGGCAATATTGTCTTGTCATTTTGGCACAGGTCTTCCCTCTCCCTGATTCTTGTGTTATGTGGGCTTATGTTCCCAACCCTCCTTTCCTTCGACCTATTACATGGAATAATCCCGCCTTCCCCGTCTACATTAATGATACTTCTATTCTTGGCTTCCCCTCTTCTTCTCATATCACTCCTCAAGTTGCTACCTATACTTACTCTGCCCAAGCTGCTGCCCCTCCCATGTGCTTCTACACCTCCAAAATCTGGGATCGTGATTTCTCTGCCAATGTCTATTCCCCTCCTTCTATTCTTCTTTTTTCAGTTCTTATTGCTTCGATCTCGAATTCACCAACTTCATACCTTTTCTGGCCACTCCGACCTCTTCCCAGGCGAGATCGTTTATTCTCACGACTGGATACTCAACCATGTGGGAATTAGAGAAACTTACAACTTTTTCTCTGCTCAGCGGTTTCCCATCATTGAGTGCCTGCATTGCCGACCTTCTAATTCTTCTTTGGACCCTTCCCCGCATTGGCAGTTCTGTTTTTCTAACAAAAAGCAAGCTATTAACTACACCCTGCCTTCTGGGTTCTTCTTATTTGACTGGTTTGTTCCTCCTCCTCTTGGCATTGCCTTAGCTCGTTATAAAACACTTGGTGGTTGGGGCACTCCCATTTATACTACCTTCTCTAGCAAAGCTTGTACCTCTCTCTGGAAGCTGTTTATATCCTTATTTCCTACTTTCATTCACGCCGGTTTCCATAGTCTTTCTTATCCTGCTAGGCATACTATTTATACTCAATCTTGCGTTGCTTCCCCTTATGATATTATCGCCAGTAATGTTTCCATTACCCGAACTTCTGGCTCATATTCCATTTACTGTGAAAATTGTATTCTTACCAACTTCATTGATTCTTCCTATTTTCCTGATCATACGCTTCTTCTTGTGCACCAGCCCCCCTATGTTATGTTACCTGTTAATGTTTCTGGACCCTGGTATGATTAAAGAGCCTTTCTTATTTTCCAACAGGTTCATGATCATATAATCCACCCCAAACGTTTCCTTGGTATTCTCACTGCTAGCTTTATTACTGTTGTTTCAGTTATAGCTACTGCTGCTACCGCGGCTGTTAGCCTTGCTCACAGTGTTCAAACTGCTACTTATGGCAATCATCTTGCAAAGAATATTTCTGTTTCGATGGGAACTCAAATAGATATTGATGAGAAAATTGATGAAAAACTTAATGCTTTGGAACACACTGTTACTATTCTTGGTGATAAACTTTATAATATTCAAAACTGCCTGGCCCTTCATTGCCATGCTGGTTATAAATATATTTGTGTTACTAATGCTCCTTATAATGACACTCAATGGCAGTGGCCTCTCCTTAAGGCCCATTTACAAGGAATTTGAACTTATGACAATTTATCCCTAGATGTTTTCAAACTTCAGCACGAAATTCATGGCATTGATTTTTCTCATCAGGAACTGCCTGAGGATGATACAATCGCCTGTGATATTGTTGACACTTTGTCTTCCTGGTTCACCAGCTTTCACCTTCCCTCTTTTTTATCCATAATTGCTGTTGGTGCTTGTGTCCTCTTTCTCCTCCTTCTCTTACCATTTCTCTTTCGCCTTGTGTTCTCCACCCTCCAGCGTTTTCAGCTTCAGTTATTTGAGCTTTATTTAAAAACAAAAAAAGACAGAATTATGGGAATCACCCCTGCAAGAGGCTAACAACTTGGCCTCGGCCATTAGGTGAGCTTGATTCCTTACACACTCTCCCTGGCTGAAGGCTGTCAAGATATGGAAAAAAAAGGAATTGAGAGGAGAGTGACTAAGCAGGACACTATTTTCAGCCTTCTTGGTCAATGAGATAACGGCTGGGTGAACACTGAAGTGATTTAACTGGGTATTGTGTCCCCCTTTTTGGCTCCTGATATAAGCCTGTTTTATGACTTTGTTTACCAAGCATTGTTCCAGCCTGGCGACCTCACCTGTGGCCCTTGTCTTTTGCAGATGCATGATTTATTGCTGAGCTTGTGACTTCAAGATAATTGAAGATTGCTATCTGAGTTACTGGTTGTTCCAAAAATATGAATGATCAGCATCAACTATTTCCCCTTTGATCTTTTAAGTCAGTATATGTTCCTTTTACTAGTTCCCCAGAATTGTTTTCTGTTCTTTTGTTATTTGAGAAAAGCTTTGATCTGTGTAAAAAACATTAAGTAAAAAAGTATATAATGAAACCTACTGCACAAATAAAATGGCTGTTTGGGCACTGCCCATTCAGTCCTCCAGACCGCGGCTCTCTCTCCTTTTTTTCCGTGCATGCTCTCTTCCAGGTTTGGGACTCTCTCGCTGGATGAGATTCCCAGGCTTGCATTAAGTTCACAACAGCACACAAGATAAAAGAAGAATATTTTATATGGAAACTCACTCAGAACCTCACTGAATATTACATACCTGGGTAATACTCAGGAGTCTATTTCATATGGCCTCTCTTTCACAGCCTCATGGAATAATGCACAACTGCAGAATAGTCAGAAGTCTCTTTCATATGGCCACTTATTCAGAACCTCACTAAATATGCACACCTGGGGAAATAGTCAGGATTCTGTTTTATCCCCCCATTAAGAGTCTCACTGAAAAATGCACATCTGTGGAATAGTCAGGAGTCTTTTTCATGTGGCCTCTCATTCATAGTGTCACTGAATAATGTGGAGTAGTCAGGAGTTGATTTCATGCAGCCACATCTTCAGAGCCTCAATGAATAATAAACCACTGTGAAATAATAAGGAATCAAATTAATATGGCCACTTACTTTGAGCCTCACTGAATAATACACACCTGGAGAAGAATTTAGAGTCCATTTCTGATGGACATTCATTCAGAGCTTCAGTGAACAATGCACAACTGTGGAGTAGCCAGGAGTCTATTTTATTTGGACACACATTCATAGTCTCCGTGGATAATATGCACCTGTGGGATAGTCAGAGTCTATTTTATATGGCCACTCATTCAGAGCCTCAGTGAATAATACACACTTGGGGAATAGTCAAGAGTCTATTTTATATGGCTACTCTTTCAGCACCTCACTGAGTAATACACACCTGGGGAATAGTCTAGACAGTTTCATATGAACACCCATTGAGAGCCTCACTGAATAATGCACACCTGTGGAATAGTCAGGAATCTATTTCGTTTGGTCACTCTTTCAGAGCTTCAGTGAATAATACACACCTGGGGAACAGTGAGGAGTCTGTTTTATCTGGCCACTCATTCAGAGCCTCACGGAATAATGCACTCCTGGAGAATTTTCGAGTCTATTTGGAACGGCAATGCATTCAGAGACTCAGTGAATAACACATATCTAGGGAATAGTGAGGAATCTATTCCAAATGGCCACATATTCAGAGCCTCAGTGAATAATGCACACCTGGGGAATAGTCAGGATTCTATTTCTTATGGATGCTCATTCAGAACTTCACTGAATAATGCACACATTTGGAATAGTGAGGATTCTGTTTCATATGGCCACTCATTCAGAGCCTCACTGAATGGTAAACACCTGTGGAATAGTCAGGAGACTATTTTATGTAGCCACTCATTCAGAGCCTCAGTGCATCATGCACACCTGAGGGGTACTGAGGATTTTATTTCAAATGACCCTTCATTCAAAGCCTCAGTGAATAATACACACCTGGGGAATAGTCAAGGGTCACTTCATATGGTCACTCATTCAGAACCTCAGTGAATGACACACACTTGGGGAATAATCAGGATTTTGTTTCATACGACCAGTATTAAGAGCCAATCGGATTAATGTACACCTTGGGAATAGTGAGGAGTCTGACAGGAACACTCTTACAGTGCCTCAGTGAATAATACACACCAGGGGAACACTGAGGAGTCTTTTTAATATTGCCCCTCATTCACAGCCTCTCGAAGTAGTGCAAGTTTGGGGAATTGTCAGGAGTTTATTCAGAATGGAAACTCACTCAGAAACTCAGTGAAAAATACACACCTGGGGAATAGTTAGAATTCAGTTTCCAATGGCCACACATTCAGAGCCTCAGTGAATAATGCACGCCCAGGGAGTACTGAGGATTCTATTTCAAATGACCCTCATACGGAGCCCCAATGAATAAAACACACATGGGGAATATTCAAGGCTCTATACATGTGGCCACTCATTCAGAGACTCAGTGAATGCTACACGCCTGGGGAAATAATCAGTATCTTATTCCATATTACCTGTGATTCAGAGCCTTGGGAATAGACATGTTTCTCTTTCATATGGACACTCTTTTAGAGCCTCAGTGAATAATGCACACCAGGGGAATATTGATTAGGTTATTTCATATTGCCCCTCATTCAGAGCTTTCCGTAAAGTGCAAGTTTGGGGGAATTGTAAGGAGTTTATTTACAGTGTCCTCTCATTCAGAGTCTCATTGAATAATGCATACCTGGAAAAATCTTGGAGTCTCTTTCACATGGCCATTCATTCAGAGCATCAGTGAATAATGCACAGATGTTGAGTAATAAGGAATCTGTTTCATATGGCCACTCTTTTACAGCCTCACTAGTATTACACACTTGTAATATAGTTTAGAGTCTATTTCTTATGGCCACTTATTCAGAGCCTCACTGAACAATACACATCAGGTAAAAGGAGACTATTTCATATGGAAACTCAGTCAGTACCTCACTGAATATCACATACCTGGGGAATTGTCAGGGGTCTATTTTATATGACCACTCTTTCACAGCCTCAGGGAATAATGCACACCTGCGGAATAGTCAGAAGTCTCTTTCATATGGCCACTCACTGAGAGCCTCACTAAATGTATGCACCTGGGGAAATAGTCAGAATTCGGTTTTATCTCCTCATTCTGAGTATCACTGAATAATGCACACCTGTGGAAAAGTCATGAGTCTTTTTCACGTGGCCTCTCATTCGGAGTGTCATTGAATAATGTGGAGTAGTCAGGAGTCTATTTTATGTAGCCACATATTCAGAGCCTTTAGTGAACACTACACACCTGTGGGAGAGTAAAAAATCTAATTAATATGGCCACTTATTCTGAGCCTCACTGAATAATACACACCTGGAGAATAATTTGGAGTCTATTTCCGATGCACATTCATTCAGAGCTTCAGTGAATAATGCACACCTGTGGAGTACCCAGGAATCTATTTCATTTGGGCACTCATTAATAGCCTCAGTGGATAATATGCACCTGTGGAATAGTCAGGCGTCTACTCCATAGGGCCACTCATTCAGAGCCTCAGTGAATAATACACAGCTGGGGAAGAGTGAGAAATCTATTTCATGTGGCCAGTCATTCAGAGCCTCAAGTAATAGTGCACACCTGGAGAATTCTCCAGAGTCTACTTGTAATGGCAATGCATTTGGAGACTCAGTGGATAACACACACGTAGGGAATAGTGAGGAATCTACTACAAATGGCCACATATTCACAGCCTCAGTGAATAATGCACATCTGGGGAATAATCAGACGTCTATTGCTTATGCCCACTCATTCAGCTGCTCAGTGAATAATGCACATCTGTCCAGTACTGAAGAGTCTGTTTCATGTGGCCACTCATTTCGAGCCTCACTGAATAGTACACACCTGGGAAAAAGTCAGCAGAGTATTTCACATGGCCACTCATTCAGAGGCTCAGTGAATAATTCACCCCTATGAGGTCCTCAGGAGTCTCTTTCATATGGCGAATTATTCAGAGCCTCACTGAATGATACACACCTTGGGAATAGTCAGGATTCTCTTTAATATGACCACTCATTACAAGCCTCAGTGAACAACGCATGTCTGTGGAGTACTGAGGAGATCAATTAATATCGCCCCCCATTCTGAGATTCCCTGAATAATACACACCTGTGGAATAATCAGAAGTCTATTTCATATGTCCACACATTAGGACCCCCAAGAAATAATACACTACTGTGGAATAGTCAGGAGTATATTTCATATGGCCACTCAGAGAATCAGTGAATAATGCACACATGAGGAATACTCAGTGAATATTAGGAGTCTATTTTA
>CM052653.1:119395082-119439895 GCA_028533165.1 Leontopithecus rosalia | reverse complement strand
ACCTGTGATTCAGAGCCAAACTAAATAATGCACATATTGGGAATAGACAGGTTTCTCTTTCATATGGACACTCTTTTAGAGTCTCAGTGAATAATACACAACAGGGGAATATTGATTAGTTTATTTTATATTGCCACTCATTCACAGCCCTCCAAATAGTGCAGGTTTGGGGAATGATCAGGGGTTTATTTACAGTGTCCTCTCATTCAGAGTCTCATTGAATAATGCATACCTGGAAAAGTCTTGGAGTCTCTTTCACATGGCCATTCATTCAAAGCATCAGTGAAGAATGCACACTTGTGGAGTAGCCATGTGTTTATTTTCTTTGGCGACACATACAGAACATCTGTGAATAATACACACCTGTGGAATAGTCAGGAGTCTATTTCATGTGGCTCCTTATTCAGTGTCTGTGTGAATAAAGCACACCTGGAGAATAGTCAGGAGTGTATTTCATATTGAAACTCATTCAAAGCCTAAGTGAGTAATGCACACCTGGGGAATAGACATTAGTGTGTTTCATATAGACACTCTTTCAGAGCCACTCTGAATAATACACACACGGGGTAGAGTCAGGAGTCTATTTCATATGGCCACTCAGTGAGAGCCTCAGGGCATAGTGCACACCTGGGAAATTGTCAGGAGTCTATTTCTTATGGTAACTCATACAGATCCTCAGTGAATAACACACACCTGGGGAATAGTCACGAGTGTATTTCAATTGGCCACACATTCAGAAACTCAGTGAGTAATACATACCTAGGGAATTGTCAGGAGACAATTTCATCTGGCTTGTCATGCAGAGCTTCACTGAGTAATGCACTCCTGTGGAGTAGTCAGCAGCCTAATTAACATAGCCATTCATTCAGAGCCTCTATGAGTAATAAGCTCCTTGTGTATATTCAGAAATCTATTTAATATGTCCACTCAGAGCCTCACTGAATTGTACACACCTGTGGAATATTCATATGGCCACTAATTCAGAATCTCATGGAGTAATGCACACCGGTGGATAAGTGAGGATTCTCTCTCATATGGCCACTCATTCAGAGCCTCACTGAATAATACACACCTGTGGAATTGTCAAGAGTCTATTTCATATTGCCCCTCATTGAGAGCCTCAGTGAATAATGCACACCTGGGGAGTACTGAGGTTTCTATTGTAAATAATAGACACGTGGGCAATAGTCAATGGTCTATTTTATATGGTCACTCATTCAGAGCCTCACTGAATAATATACACCTGGAGAATAGTCAGGATCCTATTTCATATGACCAGTTATTGAGAGCCAAGCTGAATAATGCACACCTTGGGAATAGTCAGGTGTCTCTTTCATAGTGACACTGTTTCAGAGCCTCAGTGAATAATGCACACCTGGGGAATAGTCAGAAGTCTGTTTAATATGACAACTCTTTATGAGCATCAGTGAATAATGCACGTCTGTGGAGTACTGAGGAGACTAATTTATGTCATTCCCAATTCTGAGACTCCCTGAATAATGCACCTGGGGAACAGTCAGAAGTCTATTTTAAAATGTCACTCAGTAGGACCCCCATGGAATAATACACAACTGGGGAATAGTCAGGAGTCTATTTTATATGGCCACTCAGAGAATCTGTGAATAATGCAGACTTGGGGAACACTCAAGAGTTTATTTCACATGGCCAATAATTCAGAGCCACTGTGAGTAATGCACACCAGGGTAGTAGTCAGGAGCCTCTTTCATATGGTCACTCATCCAATGCCTCACTGAATGATACACACAGGGGAATCATCAGGATTCTATTCCATACTGTTCTATAGCGGGCCTAGAGTTAGAACCAGAGCAACGTCATTTTATAAGACAAAGCTATTTTTCCAAAAATCTGCCCCATTCTCCTTGCAATAACTGCTGGCCTTTGCTTCTGTAAACAGAACTGCTAGCCTGCTCTAAATAATGAACTGTCTGGCCTTTGCTTATCAGTAGTTACCCAAATAAGCCTCTGTAAAGTTGCATGCCCTGCATCCACTATGTGGTTTTTCAGCTTAAATACCGTGCTCCTCCTGAGTTCGGGGCCATGGGTTGGAGAGACGTGAGTCCTCTTTTGTCACCGGTAGTAAAGACCCTGCAATTTGGTATACTTTTGTCTTGGTTGATTATTTCAATCTTGCATCCAATACTTCATTTGGAGGCCCCAGCGAGATATTATTTATATTCCTCTATCTCCTAGACAAAATCCATCTCAGAGTCTTAACGTGGTGGACGCTCCCACCTCGGGGGTCTCTAGGAGAGGTGCCCCCTGAGTTGCTCCAGGGCCCCAGATTGTCACCGTGGATGATAAGAGACCACCCAGCCTACATTCATCCAAAATTCTTCAGGTTCCTAAAAAAAAGCCTTGGAGGTAAGTTTGGTCTGGAATCTGGGAACTAGTTCAAGGTTGCCTGTGTCAGGGGACTGGATGCAGTTATTGCAACTCTGACCTGACAAGCCTCACCGAGACATCGCTTGAGGCTTCTGGTGGCTGTCATAGTGGGTGCCAGTCTTCTGGTGGCTGTCATAGTGGGTGGAAGCCTTCTAGTGGCTGTTGCAGTGGGTAGCAGACTTCTGGTAGCTGGTATAGTGGGTAACAGCATTGGGTAGCTGGCATAGTGGGTGTCAGCATTTGATTGTTTTCCATAACCTCTGTGTGAGTGATAGAGTGAATGTGTATATATGTAGTCCCATGGCTGAAAAGTTATGGGGTTTGAATGGGCCTTCACCTGCGGTTCCACATAAAGCATAATGGTGATTCACCTCAAAGCTGTCCTACTCAGACTTCCATCCTGAGGTGACCAGGCCTGGGGGTTATATGGGTACACCTTAGCCAAGACGTCCCTGAAAGTCACCTCTGGGGGCGAGGCCAGTCAGGCAACTGATTGGCCCCCCATCTGGGGGACTCGCACCCTTTGTCACTCTTGTATGTGGTCCTGTCTCGTCTGTAAATTTGTAAGTTTTATTAGACTTCTGCTAGCAGACATTCACTGGTTCAAGCCATCTTCCCTTGAGGTAGGGGATATCTCACAGTGGTTCACAAACCACTGGATGCAGGGAATCTTTATTGATTACACCCCAGCAGAAATTACCCTCTTCTTTTCTTCCTCATCTTCTTTTTCTAACACTGAGGTCTCAATCCTTCTTCCTTCTCCATGTGGCAGATAGTCTCAAATCTAGTTGTTTTATTCTCTTCCTTGTTATAATCACTGTGCTCTGTAAATTCTCCCAGCCACCTCCACCAGGAAAAGAGTACTTTTGCCCATGCTGGGTCTGATTCCATGTTGGGGAGGCAGTTGTGCCCTTGACACCTTGGAAGTAGTTTATTTGGGGTTGTAGGAAACAGAGTCCTAGATCAGGGTCTACAAGTGCTCTTTTTCAGGCTGGGATGGAAAATTGATAACTGCACATTCTTCCAGGAAAGTGTCCAATGTTGTTATGGAAAGTGCCCAGCAGTGCATCACAGGGAGGCATATTGGCACCATCCCAATTGTTGGGAATTCTGGTGCCATAAACCACTAAAGACAGATTGGCAACTCTTTTGCACACTCTACAAATTGTGATGTGTAGAGGGAGAGGCTGCCACCTTACCCTGGACCTTACCCCCTGTTCCCTTGACTAAGACTAGAGACAGACCCACCAATACAATTGTCTGGTCTTTGCAGAACCTGGCTGTGAAAGTCCTACTAAAACCTGCTTTAAAGAGGACCAAATTTGAATTTGAGGCTTCCAAAAATTGTCTACACCACAGAAAGAGGAAGACATGAGTAGCAAGCAAGGGGCCCAAGAGGAGAGAGGACAAGAAAGTAGTAGAGGGAAAGAGAAAGTAGACAAAAAAAGAAGAGAGAAAGTAAACAGGTAAAAAATGAGGAGAGAGGGGAAGAAGAGAGGAGACGGAAAAGAGAAAAAAGGAGAGAGAGGAGAGAGTTAATGCTTTTCAGGGTCCCTGTGTCAAGGTGACAAAAAGCTGCAGGGGCAGGGAACTGGCAGCCGGCCTCTGCTAGCCAACAGCCACACCTAGCTTTCAGGCAGGCCACACTGCCTCAGGGTGCAGTATTTCCATCTAAAATCTGGCTTAAAGAACAGCTTTCTAACTCTTTGTAGTGCAAGTTACTTATTAGAACCGAATTTGAGGTGTGGGGCCCATAACTGCAAGGTTGTTGGTTCAAATCCTCAGTGAAGCCAGTCTTAAATTAGTGAAATCTCTTGGGAAAATTCAAAAACTGAACGAAAAACCAAATGGGCTTGTCACAGTCCCGACCATGCACCCCCCTTTGATGCATGATGACAAATTTTAAAACAGGGTTCTCTGGCCAGCATGGTATTAAACTAACCCCACGGAGGCTTCAGACCCTCTGTGAGTTAGAGTGGCCATCCTTTGGAGGGGGCTGTCCAGAAATGGTACATACGACCCCAAGATCACTCAGGCTGTCTGGAACAAGGTGAAAGGGTCCCCAGGCCACGCTGATCAATTCCCATACATTGATCAATGGATGAAATTGATCCGGCACCATTCTCCCTGGCTTGAAAAATGCATAAAGTGTGCGGGACTTCAAGTTATGCTAGCAGGCCCAAGGAAGAGCCCCTTGGAACTGGCAATTCTCCCAGCCCCTACTGAGAACCAGGAGTTGCCTCCACCGTACTCTCAGCCCTTGTAGGAGTCCAGACACCCCTCTCCAGACAGTACTAATGATCAGCCCTTGTCCCCCCTCCACACTCGAAGTGGGGCCCCACACCCGCCAGAACTGCTGCCCCTCCAGGAGGCACCTCCCACAGACGGTGGCAGCCTGGGCCGCCCCTTTTTCCTCTAGTAATTTGCATAACTGGAAGGCTCAACATCTCTCATTTTCTGAAAAGTTCCAGGCACTCACAGGGCTCCTGGAGTCAGTTTTACAAACCAACCATTCAAACTGAGACGATTGCCAGCAACTACTCCTGGTGTTGTTCACCACAGAAAAGAGAAGCAGAATTAGAGAAGAATCCCATAAAGCAATAATTGGGGCAGGGGGAGGATCAGTAAAGGATGGCCAGGAACAAAGTAATACAATTTTTCCTTCCACCAGGCCCCAGTGGAACCAAAACACCCCAGCGGGCATGCAGGCTTTGCACAATTTTCACCAGTACTTGTTAGAGGGGGTTGGGGGAAACCTGAAAACCCACCAACCTCTCCAAGGTAGGGACCATGACCCAGGATTCACAGGAGTCCCCAGCCACTTTTCTTGAGCACCTACAGGTCGCCTACCACACCTACACTCCTATTGATCCTGAGGCCCCAGAGAATCAGTGGACCATCAATCTGGCTTTCGCTTCCCAGTCTGCTCCAGACATCAAAAGAAAATTGCGAAAATTAGAGGGGTTCCTAGGAATGAATCTAACTTAGTTGTTGGAGATTGCCCAAAAAGTCTTTAACAATAGAGACACCTTAGAGGCCAAGCAAGATAAGAGAATTACTAAGGCAGTGATAGAAACACTCTAGGAAACACGAGTTAACTCACGGAGACCAGCCATTTACTTGGACAGTAATGAAACAGCAGGCTTTTGACAGGCTAAAAGAAGCCTTAACCACGGCCCTGGCCTTGGCCTTGCCTCACATCTCTAAGGCCTTCCAGCTATTCGAACATAAAAAACGGAGTCGCTAAGTGGGTGCTCACCCGAACATTGGGACCATGGTCCCGGCCAGTTGCTTACCTTTCAAAAAGACTTGATCCCATAGCCTCTGGGTGGCCGGCTTGTTTGAGGTCAGTGGCAGCTACAGCCCTGTTAGTCAAGGAGGCGGACAAACTAACATTGGGGCAAGAGTTAAACTAGTGGCACCCCACGCAGTGGAGTCACTACTCCGTGGAGCTCCATGAAAATGAATATCTAATGCCCGCATAGTCCAATACCAGGCCTTACTTTTGGACCAACCCCGCATAAAATTTTCAAAAACCCACAGTTTTGAACCCCGCCACATTGCTGCCTGACAGAGAGCCAGAGAAGCCCATACATGACTGCCAACAGACAATAGATGTCCTCCACGCTGCACGATCAGATCTCCCCAACGTCCCCCTGAAGAACCCAGAGGAGGTACTGTATACAGATGGCAGCAGTTTCATGGTCAATAGAGTCAGGTATGCCAGGGCAGCTGTAGTAACCCTAGAGCAGGTTATCTGGGCCCAGGCTCTTTGACACGGAACCTCAGCCCAAAAGGCAGAACTCATAGCTCTAATGAAGGCCTTGGACTAGGCGGAGGGAAAAACTGTCAACATCTACACTGATAGCCGATATGCCTTTGCCACGGCTCGTGTACATTGAGCCATTTACAAAGAAAGAGGACTACTTATCTCAGAGGGGAAAGTCATCAAAAACAAAGAGGAAATTCTAGCCCTTCTAGAGGCTATATGGAAGCCCAAAGCAGTGGCGTTAATACACTGCAAAGGACACCAAAAGGGAGATTCACCAGAGATAAGGGGAAATAGAACAGCTAGCCTGCAAGCCAGACAGGCAGCCTTGGGGCCAGTAAAGCCTCTGACTCTTCTTGTGACTCTGCCGGCCCTAACCCTTCTCTCTACCCCTATGTACTCACCCGATGAAGAAGACTTTGCCAAAGAAAAGGGGGGACAACAAGATTCCACAGGGTTGTGGACTCTACCAGACACCAGGATTGTGCTCCCGGAGGCTCTAGGGTGGACTCTAGTTAAGGACACACATTAGGCCACACACTTAGGACAAACAAAACTCACTGACCTACTGAGGGCCAGATACTACATTCCACACTTACATAAAATTGTTAGGGAAACTACTACTCGATATGATGTGTGTACCAGGGTGAATCCAGGAGGCAGTAGGTCTAGTCAGGCAGGAATAAGACTTAGGGCTACTAGCCCAGAGAAACACTGGGAGGTAGATTTTACTGAAATAAATCCCCAGCATGCAGCTATAAATGCCTCCTTGTGTTTGTAGACACTTTCTCTGGGTGGGTCAAGGCTTTTCCTACTAGGTCAGAAACTGCACTGGTAGTAACAAAAAGACTGTTACAGGACCTGGTTCCTCTGTTCGGCTTGTCCCTGACACTGGGATCAGATAATGGCCCTGCATTTACAGCACAGGTTTCTCAGGGCCTGGCCAAGGCCCTAAGCATATCCTGGAAATTACACTGTGGCTATCGCCCACAGAGTTCAGGGCAGGTTGAAAGGATGAACTGGGCCATAAAGTATACTTTAACAAAATTCATTCTAGAGACCAGTGAAAACTGAGTCAACCTGCTTTCCTTTGTTCTCCTCTGTACCTGATGTGCTCCCTATAAAAAAAGGCTTCACTCCTTTTGAAATTATGTTCAGAAAGCCCCCTCCCTTACTCCCCAAAATTGTATACAACATACATGCTGAAGTCCATAACCATACACTTCTTAAGTCCTTGCAGGCACTCCAGTCTGTTCAGTCTCAGGTGCACCCGCTCATCAGGGGAATTCAACCTACCCCAGTAGACCTCACTGACCAGCCGCTCCACCCCTTCCAGCCCGGGGACAAAGTCCTGGTAAAGAGATTCACCACCTCTGGCCTAACTCCTCACTGGAAAGGACCCTACACCATGATCCTAATCACTCCCACGGCAATCAAGGTGGACAGACTGACTGCCTGGATCCACCACTCACATGTCAAGACTGCCCCCGTGGATGCACAATGGAGATGGACCTCAGCTTCAGCAGACCACCTAAAGCTGAGACTTTCACACTCCCCTCAGTAACCTTCCTTGTCCCCCTATTTAATAGTGTAGCCTCTCGAAGAGGACCCCCGTTGACTCCCACCTATTACCAGTGGATTCTTACTAAAAGATATACTGGAGGGTATGATAGTTCCTTAATTGAAAAGGGAATCAAAAAGAGAAAAACTATTAAAGATTTAATACATGCTAAAAGAGCAGGGAGGAATGTGCTATAGCAGGCCTAGAGTTTGAACCAGAGCAGTGCCATTTTATAAGACAAAGCTGTTTTTCCAAAAATCTTCCCCATTCTCCTTGCAATAACTGCTGACCTTGGCTTATGTAAACAAAACTGCTAGCTTGCTCTAAAGAATGAACTGTCTGGCCTTTGCTTATCAGTAGTTACCAAAATAAGCCTCTGTAAAGTTGCCTTCCCTGCATCCACTATGTGGTTTTTCAGCTTAAGTACCCTGCTCCCACTGAGTTCGAGGCCAAGGGTTGGAGAGACATGAGTCCTCCGTGGTCGCCGGCAATAAAGACCCTGCTATTTGGCATAATTTTGTCTTGGTTGATTATTTCAGTCTTGCATCCAATACTTCAATACTACCACGCATTCAGAGTCTTATTGAATAATTCACAATGGGGCAATAGTCAGGAGTCTATTTTATATGGCCTTTCATTCAGAGCTTCAGTGAATAAGGAACCCCTATGGAGTAGTCAGGATGCATTTAAGATAGCCATGAATTAAGTGCCTCCCTGAATGATACACACCTGGGTGATAGGAGTCTATTTCATGTAAGCTCTCATTCTGGGCCTCACTGAATAATACACACCTGGGGGAGTGTCAGGAGTCTATTTGGTATGGACACTCATACAGATCCTCTTTGAATAATGCACACATGGAGAATAATTAGGAGTCTATGTCACATGGCTACTCATTCAGATAATCAGTGAATAACGCACACATGTGGAGTAAAAAGAAGTCGGTTTTATATGACCACTCATTCACAGCCTCACTGAATATTACACCCTTGTGATATAGTCTGGAGTCTATTTCTTATGGCCACTCATTCAGAGCCTCACTGAATAATGCACACCAGGTAAAAGAAGACTATTTTATATGGAAACTCATTGAGAACTTCACTGAATATTACATACCTGGGGAATTGTCAGGAGTCTATTTCATATGGCCACTCTTTCACAGCCTCATGGAATAATGCACACCTGCGGTATAATCAGAAGTCTCTTTCATATGGCCACTCATTGAGAGCCTCACTAAATATTCACACCTGGGGAAATAGGATTCTTTTTTATCCCTCATTCAGAGTCTCACTGAATAATGCACACCTGTGGAATAGTCAGGAGTCTTTTTCATGTGGCCTCTCACTCGGAGAGTCACTGAAAAATGTGAATTAGTCAAGAATCTATTTCATGTAGCCACATATTCAGAGCCTCAGTGAATAAGACACACCAGTGAAATAGTAAGGAATATAATTAATATGGCCACTTCTGAGCCTCACTGAATAATACACAACTGGAGAATAATTTGGAATCTATTTTCAATGGACATTCATTCAGAGCCTCAGTGAATAATGCACACCTGAGAAGTAGCCAGGACTCTATTTCATTTGGACACTAATTCAGAGCCTCAGTGAATATTACACACTTGGGAATAGGCAAGAGTCTATTTTATATGGCCACCCTTTCAGGGCCTCACTGAGTGATACACACCTGGGGAATAGTCAGAACAATTTCATATGAACACTCATTGAGGGCCTCACTGAATAATGCACACCTGTGGAATAGTCAGGAATCTATTTCATTTGGTCACTATTTCAGAGCCTCTGTGAATAATACACACCTGGGGAACAGTGAGGAGTCTATTTCATGTGACCATTCATTCAGAGCCTCATGGAATAGTGCACACCTGGAGAATTCTCAAGACTCTATTTGGAATGGGAATGCACTCAGAGATTCTGTGAATAACACACACCTAGGGAATAGTGAGGAATCTATTACAAATGGCCACATATTCACAGCCTCAGTGAATAATGCACACTTGGGGAATAATCAGACGTCTATTGCTTATGCCCACTCATTCAGCCCCTCAGTGAATAATGCATGTCTGTCAAGTACTGAAGAGTCTGTTTCATATGGCCACTCATTTAGAGCCTCACTGAACAGTACACACCTGGGAAAAAGTCAGGAGTGTATTTCACATGGCCACTCATTCAGAGGCTTAGTGAATAATTCACACCTGTTGAGTACTCAGGAGACTTTTTCATATGGTGAATCATTCAGAACCTCACTGAATGATACACACCTTGGGAATAGTCAGGATTCTCTTTAATATGACCACTCATTATGAGCCTCATTGAATAATGCATGTCTGTGGAGTACTGAGGAGACTAATTCATATTGCCCCCCACATTCTGAGATAAGTCTGTTTTATATGGCCACCCATTAGGACCCCCAGGAAATAATACACAACTGGGGAATAGTCAGGAGTCTATTTCATATGGCCACTCAGAATCAGTGAATAATGCACACATAAGGAATACTCAGTGAATATTAGGGGTCTATTTTATATGGACACTCAGAGCCTTAGTGAATAATGCACACCACGGTAATAGTCAGAAGCCTCTTTCATATGACCACTGATTTAGTATCTCACTGAATAATACACACCTGGGGAATCGTCAGGATTTTATTCCACGTGACCACTTATTCAGAGCCTTACCAAATAATGCACAATGTGGCAATAATCAGGATTCTATTTCATATGGCCTCTCATTTAGAGCTTCAGTGAATAATGAACACCTGTGGAATAGTCAGGGCCCTATTTAAGAAAGCCACAAATTAAGCTCGTCCCTGAATGATACACACCTGGGTGGTAGTCAGGGGCCTATTTGATATGGACACACATACAGAACCTCTTTGAATAATGCACATGTGGGGAATAATCACTAGTCTATTTCATATTATGATTCATTTAGAGAATAAATAAGTAACGCACACCTGTGGAGTAATATGGAGTCTACTTCATATGCCCACTTTTTCAGTGTTTCAGTGAATAATATATATATCTGAAATAGTCAGGAATCTCTTTCATATGGCCGCTTGTTCAGGGTATCTGTGAATAATACACCCCTGGGAAATAGTATACATCAAATGGCTACACATTCAGAGTCTCTGTAAATCATACAAACCTGGAAAATAGTCAGGTGTCTCTTTCTTATGCCACCTTATTCAGCGTCTCATTCAATAATACACACCTGGGAAAGAGTTAAGAGTCGTCTTCATATAACCACTCATTTAGGACCTCAGTGAATAATGCACACCTGAGGAATAGACACTCCTCTATTTTATATGGCCACAAAATCAAAGACTGAGTGAGGAAAGCACAACTTTGGAATAGTGAGGAGTCTATTCCATATGCCCACTTAATCAGTCTCACTCAATAATACACAGGTGAGTAATAGTCAGGAATCAATTTCATATGGTCACGAACTCAAAGCCTTATTAAATAATACTCACGTGTGGAATAGTCAGGAGGATATTTCATATGGCCAAGCTTTCAGAGCCTCAGTGAATAATGCATACCAGGAAATACTCAGGACACTATTACATATGGTCTCTCATTCAGAGCTTCACTGAAAATGAACACCGGTAGAGTAGTCAGAAGTCTATTTCCTATAGCTACACATTTAGAGCCTCACTGAATAATACACACCTGGGGAAAAGTCAAGATTCTATTTCATAAAGCCACTCTTTCAGAACCCAACCTAAAAATGCACTTCTGGGAGTATTCAGGAGTCCCTTTCCTATGGTTACTCATTAAGAGCCTCATTGAATAATACACATCTGTGGAAAAGTCAGGAGTGTATTTCACATGACCGCTCATTCAGAGCCTCAGTTTATCATACATACCTGGGGAATACTCAAGAGTCTATTTTATGTAGCCACTCATTCAGAGACTTATGAAATAATGCACACCTTCAAAACAATCTGGAGTCTATTTAATATTCATTCAGTGCCTCAGTGAAAAATGCACGCCTGAGGAATAGTCAGGAGGTTATTTTATGTAGCCACTCATCCATACCCTTAGTAAGTAATACACGCCTGAGGAATAGTCAGTAGTCTATTTTATGTGGCCACTTATTTAGAAACTCACTGAATGATACACACCTGGGGAATAGTATCTATGTCATATGGCCACTCAATCAGAGCATTACTGAATGATGCACACCTGGGAAATAGGATTCTATTTCATATGACCATTAATTAAGGGTCTCATTGAATAATGCACAGGTGAACAATAATCAGGAGGCTATGTCATATGAGTACTCATTCAGAGCCTCAGTGAATAATGCACACCTGTGGAGTAGCCAGGAGTGTATTTCATGCAGCCACTCATTTAGACCCTCAGTGAATAATACACACCTGTTGAATAGTCTGAATTCCACTTCATATGGCCACTCACTCATAGTCTCAGTGAATAACGCACAAATATACAATACTCAGCAGTCTATTTTATATAGCAAGTCATTCAGAGATTCACTGAATAATGCAAACATGGGGGATAGTTAGCATCCTATGTCATACGACCACTCAGGCAGAGCCTCACTGAGTAATACACACCTGGGGAAAAGTTAGGAATCTACTTTATATAGCCACTCATTTACAGCCTCACTAAATAATGAAGACCTGGGGAGTAGACACTAGTCTATTTAATAAGGCCACAAAATCAAAGCCGGAGTGAGTAATGCCCAACTTTCAAATAGTCAGTAGTCTATTCCATATGCCCACTTATTCAGAGTCTCAGTCAATAATACACACCTGGAGAATAGTAAGGAGTCTATTTCATATGGTCACTAACTCAAAGCCTCATTAAATAATACACACCTTTGGACTAGTCAGGAGACTATTTCATATGGCCAAACTTTCAGAGCCTCAGTGAATAATTCAAACCTAGTAATACTCAGGACGCTATTACATATGTCCTCTTATTCACAGCTTCACTGAATAAGGAACACCTGTAGAATAGTCAGAAGTCTATTTCATATAGCCACACATTCAGAGCCTCACTGAATAATATACACCTGGGGGAAAGTCAGGATTCTACTTTGTATGGCCACTCATTCAGAGCCCAAAAATGCATGCAGGGAGAGTATTCAGGAGTCTCTTTCCTATGGACACTCATTCAGAGCCTCACTGAATAAGACACATCTATGGCTAAATCAGGAGTGTATTTCACATGCCCACTCATTCAGAGCCTCAGTGAAGAATCATATTTACCTGGGGAATATTCAGGAGTCTATTTTATATAGGCACTTATTCAGAGACTCACTGAATAATGCACACCTGGGGAATAGTCTGAAGTCTATTTGATATGACCGTTCACCCAGTGCCTGAGTTGAAAATGCACACCTGTGGAATAGTCAAGAGGCTATAGTAGGGAGTCTATTTCATATGGTCACTCGTTCAGAAACTCACTGAATGATACACACCTGGGGAATAGTCAGAGTCCATGCCATATGGCCACTCAATCAGAGCATTACTGAATAATGCACACGTGGGAAATAGGCAGGATTATATTTCATTTGACCACTGATTGAGAGCCTCATTGAATAATGCACACCCGGACATTAATCAGGTGGCTATGTCATATGAACACTCCTTCAGAGCCTCAGTGAATAATACACACCTAGGGAATACTCAGGAGTCTATTACATAGGCCCTCTCATTCAAAGCCTCACTGAACAATGCACACCTGTTGGGTACTCAGGAGTCTATTTCATATGGCCACTCATTCAGCACCTCCCTGAATGATACACACGTGGGGAATAGTCAGGATTCTATTTAATATGAACACCCATTATAAGCCTGACTGAATTATGTATGCCTTGGAATCCTGAGTAGTCTATTTTTTATCGACCCCCTTCCCGATTTTAACAGAAAAATTAACACATGTGGTATTGTAAGGGGTTAATTTCTATGGCCCCTCCTTCAGAGCCTCATTGAATTATGTATACCTAGAGACAAATTTGGAGTCTCTTTTATATGTCCATTCATTCAGAGCATCAGTAAAGAATGCACACCGGTGGAGTGGCCATGTGTCTATTTGCTTTGGCCACACATTCAGAACATCAGGGAATAATACACACCTGTGGTATAGTCAGGAGTCTATTTCATAAGGATCCTCATTCAGAGGCTGAGTGAATAATACACACCTGTGGCAGAGTCAGGAATCTATTATATATTGCCACTTATTCAGAGCCACAGTGAATAATGCACACATGGGAAATAGGAGTCTATTTCATATGGACACTGTTTCAGAGCCTCCCTGAATAATATACACATTGGGGAGAGTCAGAAATCTGTTTCTTATAGTCACTCACTGAGACTGCCAGGGAATAGTGCACCCTTAGGAAATTGTCCAGAATCTATTTCTTATGGCAACTCACATGGAACCTCAGTGAATAAGACACACCTGGGGAAATAGTCAGGCGTGTATTTCAATTAAGCACACACTAAGAGGCTCAGTGAGTTATACACAACGGGCAAAGGATCAGTAGTTAATTCCATCTGGCCTCTCACTCAGAGCTTCATTGAATAATGCACTCCTGTGGAATAGTCAGGAGCCTAATTAATATAGCTACTCATTCAGAACCTTTCTGAATAAGATGCAGCTCGGGGATATTTAGGTGACTATTTTATATTACCACTGATTGAATGCCTTACTAAATAAGGCATATCATACCTGGGGAGTACTCAGCAATCTATTTCATATGGCCACTCATTCCTCACCTCAGTGAATAATGCACACCAGGGGAATAGTCAGGGTTCTATTTCTTATGGACGCTCATTCAGACCTTCACTGAATAATGCACACACTTAAAATAGTGAGGATTCTGTTTCATATGTCCACTCATTCAGAGCCTCACCTGTGGAATTGTCCAGAGACTATTTTATATAGCACTCATTCAGAGCCTCAGTGAATCATTCACGCCTGAGGAGTACTGAGGATTTTATTTCAAATGACCCTTCATTCAAAGCCTCAGTGAATAGTCAAGGGTCTATTTCATATGGCCACTCATTCATAGCCTCAGTGAATACTACACATGGGGAATAATCAGGATTCTATTTCATACGATCAGTATTGAGAGTCAAACTGAATAATGCACACCTTGGGAATAGTGAGGAGTTTGATAGGAACACTGTTTCAGTGCCTCAGTGAATAATACACACCAGGGGAATACTGAGGAGTCTTTTTAATATTGCCCCTCATTCACAGCCTCTCAAAGTAGTGCAAGTTTGGGGAATTGTCAGGAGTTTATTGAGAAGACCACTCATTCAGAGACTCAGTGAAAAATACACACCTAAGGAATAGTGATGATTCTATTTCCAATGGCCACACATTCAGAGCCGCAGTTCATAATGCACACCTGAGAAATAGTCAGGAGTCCACTTCATATGCCCACTCTTTCAGAGTCTCATTGAATAACTCACCCCTGTGGGGTACTGAGAGGTGTATTTTATATGGCCACTCATTTTGAGCCTCACTGAATAATTCACACATGGGTAATAGCCATGAATTTATTTCTTCAGGCCATTCAGAGGCTCAGTGAATTATACACACCTGGGACATAGGAGTCGAATTCATATTGCTCCTCATTCAAAGCCTAAGTGAACAATGAACACCTGTTGAGTGATCAGAAATGTATGTCATATGGCCATTCATTCAGCCCCGCACTGAATGCTACACACGTGGAGAATAGTCGGGATTCTATTTAATATGACAACCCATTTTGAGACTCACTGAATAACCTGTACCTGTAGAATAGTTAGGAGTCTATTCCATATGCCCACTTAATCAGGGTCTCAATCATAATACACACCTGAGGAATAGTCAGGAATCGATTTCATATGGTCACTAACTCAAAGCCTCATTAAATAATACACACCTGTTGAGTTGTCAGGAGGCTATTTCATATGGCCAAGCTTTCAGAGCCTCTGGTGTATAATGCATATCGGGGAATACTCAGGACACTATTACATATGGCCTCTCATTCAGAGGTTCACTGAATAACAAACACCGGCAGAGTAGTCAGAAGTCTATTTCATATAGCTACACATTCAGAGCCTCACTGAATAATACATATCTGGGGCAAAGTCAGGATTCTATTTCATAAAGCCACTCTTTCAGAGCCCTACCTAACAATGCACTCCTGGGAGTATTCAGGAGTCTCTTTCCTATGACCACTCATTCAGAGACTCATTGAATAATACACATCTATGGAAAAGTCAGGAGTGTATTTCACATGACCACTCATTTAGAGCCTCAGTTCATCATACATACCTGGGGAATTCTCAGGAGTCTATTTCGTATACCCACTCATTCATAGTCTCATGGAATAATGCACACCTGCAAAATAGTCTGGAGTCTATTTGATATGATGGTTCATTCAGTGCCTCGGTGGAAAATGCACACCTGACGAATAGTCAGGAGGCTATTTTATGTAGCCACTCATCCATACCCTTAGTAAGTAATACACACCTGGGGAATAGTCAGGAGTCTATTTCATGTGGCCACTTATTCAGAAACTCACTGAATAATACACACCTGCGGAATAGTCATAGTCTATGTCATATGGCCACTCAATCAGAGCATTACTTAATGATGCACATCTTGGAAATAGGATTCTATTTCATATGACCATTAATTAAGGGTCTCATTGAATAATGGACATCTGGGCAATAATCTGGAGGCTATGTCATATGAACACTCATTCAGGGTCTCAGTGAATAATGCACACCTGTGGAGTAGCCAGGAGTGTATTTTATGCAGCCACTCGTTCACAGCCTCAGTGAATAATACAAACATGTGGAATAGTCAGGATTCCATTTCATATGGCCTCTCACTCATATCCTCAGTGAATAATGCACAAATGTACAGTACTCAGCAGTCTATTTCACATAGCCACTAATTCAGAGATTCACTGAATAGCACAAACATGGGGGATAGTCAGCATCCTGTTTCTTATGACCACTCATGCAGAGCTTTACTGAGTAATACACACCTGGGGAACAGTTAGGAGTCTACTTTATGTAGCCACTTATTTACAGCCTCAGTGAATAATGCACACCTGAAAAATAGACATTAGTCTATTTTACATGGACACAAAATCTAAGCCTGCAAAACTTTGTAATAGTCAGTAGTCTATTCCATATGCCCACTTATTCAGAGTCTCAGTCAATAATACACACCTGGGGAATAGTCAGGAGTCTGTTTCATATGGTCACTAACTCAAAGCCTCATTAAATAATACACACCTGTGGATTCAAGAGAAGATGGCGATGGAGGACCAACTCAGGATTGCATCTCCCAGTGTAAGTGCAGAGGGTGAGTGGATGCCGCATTTCCAAACGGATCTTTATTCCCCACAGACCAGGAGATTTTTAGGTGTAGGAGCCCCACAGGCCACCAATGTGGCTGTCTGGGCTGGCAGGGCTCTTAGGGCCAGGGTGGCAGCATAGAGGCACTTCATACTAAATACACTTGTTTGGTTTCCTTGTTAAACTGGAAATTGGAGGTTTCATAAGGCAGACTAGCATATTCATCTGATTAAACAGGACTTAAACAGAAAGCCAGGACAGGAGATTGCCAGGCAGCAATGTTGTTCCAGCTGCAGCAGTGGGTCACTGCATGGGAAATCACACAGATCTCTGCACCCTTTCAGCAGGCAACTGGGACACCTGGGAGAGAGTCAACCATTCAACTTAAAAAAAGGGCTCTAAGGCAGGGAGCCAGGTGATCAGGCTTGGAGGGTCCCACCCCCACAAAAACAAAAAAAAACCAGCAATTGAAAATTCTCAGGGTTGAGAGTTTCATAGGAAGCACAGCTGAACCCAGGATGGTGCAGCTCAGTGGGGGAGGAGCGTCGGCCATTACAGAGTCACTCGACCCCTACGGAGGTACTCTGTCACTGCTGAGACACCAGCAAGAGAACAAAGCTGGACAGAGAATGAGTGTAATGAAATGACAGAAACAGACTTCAGAAGGTGGGTAATGAGAAACATCCGTGAGCTAAAAGAACATGTTCTAACTCAATGCAAAGAAACTAAGAACCTTGAAAAAAGATTTGAGGAAAGGATAACAAGAATGGACAACGTAAAGAGGAATATAAGTGAATTAAAGGAGATGAAAAACAAAACACAGGAACTTCACAAAGCATGCACAGGTTTCGACAGCCTAATTGACCAAGCAGAAGAAAGGATATCAGAAGTCGAAAATCAATCAATAAAATAAAACGAGAAGCCAAAATTAGAGAAGAAAGCACAAAAAGGAATGAACAAAGTCTCCAAAAAATGTGGGACTATGTGAAGAGACCTAATCTACATTTGAAAGGTGTACCTGAATGTGACAAAGAGAATGAATCCAAGCTGGAAAATACTCTTCAGGATATTATCCAGGAAAACTTTCCAAACCTAGCAAGTCAGGCCAGAATTCAAGTCCAGGAAATAAAGAGAACACCACAAAGATATTCTGCAAGAAGAGCAATGCCAAGGCACATAATAGTCAGATTCACCAGGGTTCAAATGAAGGAGAAAATGCGAAGGGCAGCCAGAGAGAAAGATCGGGTCACCTATTAAGGAAAGACCATCAGACTCACAGGAGATCTCTCAGCAGAAACTCTACAAGCCAGAAGAGAGTGGGGGCCAATGTTCAACATCCTTAAAGAAAAGAACTTTCAACCTAGAATTTCATATCCAGCCAAACTGAGCTTCATCAGTGAAGAAAAAATAAAATTCTTTATGAACAAGCAAGTACTCAGAGATTTTGTCACCACCAGGCCTGCTTTTCAAGAGTGCCTGAAAGACGCACTACACATAGAAAAGAACAACCAGTAACAGCCATTCCAAAAACATACAAAATGCTAAAGGGCATCAACAGAATGCAAAATCTGCATCAACTAATGGGCAAAACAGCCAGCTAGCATTAAAATGGCAGTATCAAATTCACACATAACAATATTAACCCTAAATGTAAATGAGCTAAATGCACCAATCAAAAGACACAGGCTTGCAAATTGGATAAAAAGCCAAAACCCGTCAGTGTGCTGTATTCAGAAAGCTCATCTCACATGTAAGAATACGCAAAGGCTCAAAATAAAGGGATGGAGAAAGATTTACCAACAATTGGAGAGCAAAGGAAAGCAGGAGTCGCAATTCTCACCTCTGATTTATCATCTGATTTGTCATCTGATTTATCTCAACCATATTAAGAAGAAAAAACAAACAAGCCCATTCAAAAATGGGCAAAGGAGATTAACAGACACTTTACAAAAGAAACACACAAGAGGCCAACAAAAATATTAAAAAATGCGGAGTGGGAAGATGGTGCTTTAGGAGCAACTCAGGATTGCACCTCTCAGTGAAGGCGCAGAGGGTGAGTGCACATACATTTCCAGACAGATCTTTGTTGCCCACAAACTGGGAAATTCCCAGGTGTAGAAGTGACACGAGATGCCAGTGCAGCTGTTTCGGCTGGTGCCACAGCGCAATGGCACTCTGCACAAAATGCACTGGTCTGGGTGCCCTGTTAAATCGCCAATTTAAGATTTGGGAGGGGAGATTAGCATATTCATTTGATTAAACGGGACTTGGACAGTGAGCCAGGCCAGGAGATTTCTGGGAAGCAAGGTTTGAGCCGGTGCAGTTGGTCGCTGCACGGTAAATTACACAGATTCTGGTGCCCTTTCAGCAGGCGACTGAAACATCTCGGAGAGAGTCAACTCTTCAACTTCAAAAAAAAAAACAAGAGAGCTCTGAGGCAGGGAGCCAGGTGATCAGGATCAGCAATCCCACCACCACAGGGACAAACAAAATGGCAATTGGAAACTCTCGGGTTTGAGAGTTTCATGGAGGTCACAGCTGAACCCAGGATGGTGCAGCTCGGTGTGGGAGAGGCAACCGCCATTATCGAGGCATTCCGCCCCTACTGAGGTACTCTCCTATTGCTGACACAGCCTGGCATTGCCGAGGCAGCCTGCCATAACAGAGAGAGTCCGCAAATACAGAGGAGGGGACCATCACCATGGCAGCTCTAACCACACCCATATAAACAGGACTACAGGAAATTACAGTTGGAAGGAGGGTGGATCCCACGGAAAAAAGACGGAGCCCTCAAAAGCAGGGCGGATTTCATGGCAACAGGGGAGAGCCCATAGCAGCAGGACAGAGCCCATGGCAACAGGGCAGACCCCACGGCAGCAGGGCAGAGCCTCGGCATGCAGCTAGTGAACAGACTGCCTCCTAGCTGGGCAGGACAGTGCAATGGATACTCATAAATAGAGCCCTAACTCCCCGAGATAGCACAACTGAGGAAAAAGAGGGGCTTCATGAGTTTTGCTGCAGCAGACTTAAATGTACCTGCCTAACAGCTCTGAATGAACAACGGAGCTCACAGCTCACCACTTGAGCTGTTACAAAGTACAGACAGTCTCCTCAAGCAGCTCCCTGACCCCATATATGCAAAGAGTCACCTCAAAAAGGACTGATAAGACTGACATCTGGCAGACATCATTCTGGGACAAAGATAGCAGAAGAAACTGATAGCATTCCTCACTGTTCTGCAGCTGCTACAGGTGTACCCCAGACAAGCAAGGCCTAGAGGGGACCTCAGCAGTCGTACAGCAGAGGGGCTAGACTGTTAGAAGAAAAAGTAAGAAACAGAAATACTTCATCAACAATCGGGGCATCAACTCAGAGACACAATCGAAAAGTCAGCAACAACTCAGACGGCAGGTGGATAGATCCACAACGATGGGAAGAAACCAGCGCAAAAAGGAGAAAAACACCCAAAACCAGAACATCTCGCCTCCTACAAAGAACCAAAACCCCTCACAAACAAGGGAACAAAGCTGGACGGAGAATGAGTGTGAGGAAATGATGAAAACAGACTTCAGAAAGTGGGTAATAAGTAACTTCCGTGAGCTAAAAGAACATGTTCTAAATCAATGCAAATAAACTAAGAACCTTGAAAAAAGATTTGAAAAAAGATTTGAGGAAATGATAACAAGATTGGACAACTTAGAGGGGAATATGAATGAATTGAAGGAGCTGAAAAACACTACATGAGAACTTTGCAAAGCATGCACAAGTTTCAACAGCCAAATTGACCAAGCAGAAGAAAGGATATCAGAAGTCGAAGATCAACTCAATAAAATAAAATGAGAAGCCAAGATTAGAAAAAAAAGCACAAAAAGGAATGGACAACATCTCCAAGAAATGTGGGATTATGTAAAGAGACTTAATCTATGTTTGATAGGTGTACCATAATGTGATGAAGAGAATGAATCCAAGGTGAAAAATTCTCTTCAGGATATTATCCATGAAAATTTTCCCAACCTAGCAAGGGAGGCCAATATTAAAGTCCAACAAATACAGAGACCACCACAAAGATATTCTGCAAGAAAAGCAACCCCAAGGAACATAATCATCAGATTCACCAGGGGTGGAATGAAGGAGAAAATGCTAAGGGCAGCCAGTAAGAAAGGTCGGGTCACCCACAAAGGGAAGCCCATCACACTCAAAGCAGATCTCTCAGCAGAAACTCTATAAGCCAGAAGAGAGTGGGGGCCAATATTCAACATGTTTAAAGAAAAGAAATTTCAACCCAGAATTTCATATCCAGCCAAACTGAGCTTCAAAAGTGAAGAAAAAATAAAATTCTTTGCAAACAAGGAAGTGATCAGAGATTTTGTACACCAGGCCTGCTTTACAAGAGCTCCTAAAAGAGGCAGTACACATAGAAAGAAACAATCAGTACCAGCCATTCCAAAACCATAAAAAAGGCTAAAGTGCATCAACAAAATGAAGAATCTGCATCAACTAACGGGCAAAACAGCCAGCTAGCATCAAAATGGCAGTATCAAATTCACATATAACAATATTACCCATAAATGTAAACGGGCTAAATGCACCAATCAAAAGACACAGACTGGCAAATTTGGTAAAAAGCCAAAACCCATCTGTGCGTTGTATGCAGGAAACCCATCTCACATGCAAGGATACACAAAGGCTCAAAATAAAGGGATGGAGGAAGATTTACCAAGCAAATGGAGAGCAAAAAAAGCAGGAGTTGCAATTCTCGTCTCTAATAAAATAGACTTTAAAGCAACAAAGATCAAAAGAGACAAAGAAGGACATTACATAATGGTAAAATGATCGATACAACAAGAAGAGCTCACGATCCTAAATATTTATGGACCCAATACAGGAGCACCCAGATATATAAGGCAAGTTCTTAATAATTTTCAAAGAGACTTAGGCTCCCACACAATAATAGTGGGAGACTTTAACACTCCACTGTCAATATTAGACAGATCAACCAGACAGAAAATTAACAAGGATATCCAGGGCTTGAACTCAGACCTGCAACTAGCAAACCTGATAGACCTTTACAGAACTCTCCACCCCAAATCCACAGAATATACATTCATCTCAGCACCACATCACACCTACTCTAATATTGACCACATAATTGAAAGTAAATGACTCCTCAGCAAATGCAAAACAACTGAAATCATAACAAACAGTCTCTCAGAACATAGTGCAATCAAGTTAGAACTCAGAATTCAGAAACGAACTCAGAACCACACAGCTTCATGGAAACTGAACAACTGTCTCTTGAATGTTGATTGGATAATGAATGAAACGAAGGCAGAAATAAAGAAGGTCTTCAAAGCCAACGAGAACGAAGACATGACATACCAGAATCTCTGGGACACATTTAAAGCAATCTCCAGAAGAAAATATATAGCAATAAGTGCCCATATGAGAAGAGTGGAGAGATCCAAAATTGACACCCTAACATCAAAATTAAAAGAGCTGGAGGAGCAAGATAAAAAAAACTCAAAACTTGGCAGAAGACAAGAAATAACGAAAATCAGAGCAGAACTGAAGGAGATAGAGACACGAAAAACCCTTCAAAAAATCAATAAATCCAAGACCTGGTTTTTTGAAAAGATCAACAAAATAGACCACTAGCCAGTGATAAAAAAGAAAATAGAGAACAACCAAATAGATGCAATAAAAAACGATAAAGGGGAAATCACCACAGATTCAACAGAAATTCAAACCAGCATCAGAGAACATTATAAACAACTCTCTGTACATAAACTAGTAAACCTGAAAGAAATGGATAAATTCCTGGACACCTGTGTCCTCCCAAGCCTAAACCAGGAGGAAGTTGAAACTATGAATAGACCAATAACAAAGTCTGAAGCTGATGCAGCAATTAGGAGCCTACCACATAAAAAAAGCCCAGGTCCAGATGGGTTCACAGCCTCATTCTACCAGACACACAAAGAGGAGTTGGTACCGTTTCTTCTGAAACTATTCCAAATAATCCAAAAAGAGGGAATCCTTCCCAAATCATTTTATGAAACCAACATCATCCTGATACCAAAACCCGGCAGAGACTCAACAAGAAAAGAAAACTTCAGGCCAATATCCATGATGAACATAGATGCAAAAATCTTCAATAAAATACTGGCAAGCCGATTTTTGCAACAGCACATCAAAAAGCTTATCCATCATGATCAAGTAGGATTCATCCGGGGGATGCTAGGCTGGTTCAACATACGCAAGTCTATAAATGTAATTCACCACATAAACAGAAACAAAAACAAAAATCACATGATTATCTTATTTAACGCAGAGAAGGCATTTGACAATATACAAAAGCCCTTTATGCTAAAAACCCTCAATAAACTCGATACTGACTGAACGTATCTCAAAATAATAAAAGGTATTTACGACAAACCAACAGCCAATATCATACTGAATGGGCAAAAACTGGAAGCATTCCCTTTGAAATCTGGCACTAGACAAGGATGCCCTCTTTCACCACTCATATTCAATATAGTACTGGAAGTTCTAGCCAGAGCAATCATGCAAGAAAAAGAAATAAAGGGTATTCAAATAAGAAAGTTGGAAGCCAAATAGTCTCTATTTGCAGACGACATGTTATTATACCTTGACACCCCGTCACTTCAGCCCAAAAACACCTGAAACTGATAAGCAACTTCAGCAAAGTCTCAGGATATAAAATCAATGTGCAAAAATCACAAGCATTCCTATACACCGATAACAAACTGAAAGAGAGCCAAATCAAAGACAAACTGCCATTCAAAATTGCTAGAAAATAAATTAAATACCTAGGAATACAACTTACAAGGAACGTAATGGACTTCTTCAAGAACTACAAACCACTGCTCAACGAAATAAGAGAGGACACAAACAGATGGAGAAACATTCCATGTAATGGTTAGGAAGAATCAATATCGATAAAATGGCTGTACTACCCAACGCAGAATCAACGCTATTCCCATCAAGCTACCATTGACTTTCTTCAGAGAACTGGAAAAAACCACAATGAACTTCATATGGAACCAAAAGAGAGCCAGCACAGCCAAGTCAATTCTAAGCAAAAAGAACACAGCGGGAGGCATCACACTACCGGACTTCAAACCATAATACAAGACTACAGTAATCAAAACAGCATGGTACTGGTATCAAAACAGCATGGTACTGGTACCAAAACAGAGATATAGACCAATGGAACAGAACAGAGGCATCTGAGGCAACACAACATATCTACAACCATACAATCTTGGATAAACCTGACAAAAACAAGCAATGGGGAAAGGATTCCCTGTTTAATAAATGGTGATGGAAAAACTGGCTAGCCATGTGCAGAAAGCAGAAGCTAGACCCCTTCCTGAAACCTTACACTAAAATTAACTCCAGATGGATTAAAGACTTAAACATAGACTTGGCACCATAAAAACCCTGGAAGAAAATCTAGGCAAAACCATTCAGGACATAGGAGTAGGCAAGGATTTCATGACCAAAACACTGAAAGCATTGGCAGCAAAAGCCAAAATAGACAAATGGGACTTAATCAAACTCCACAGCTTCTGCGTGGCAAAAGAAACAGTCATTAGAGTGAATTGGCAACCAACAGAATAGAAAAAATTTTTGCAGTTTACCCATCTGACAAAGGGTTGATATTCAGAATTTACAAAGAACTCAAACAGATTTACAGAAAAAAAACAAACAACCTATTCAAAAATGTGCAAAGGATGTGAACAGACACTTTAAAAAAGAAGACATACATGAGGCCAACAAACGTATGAAAAAATGCTCATCATCACTGGTCATTAGAGAGACGCAAATCAAAACCACATTGAGATAGTATCTCACCCCAGTTAGAATGGCGATCATTAAAAAATCTGGAGACAACAGATGCTGGAGGGGATGTTGAGAAGTAGGAACACTCTTACACTGTTGGTGAGAGTGTAAATTAGTTCAACCATTGTGGAAGAGAGTGTGGTGATTCCTCTAGGCCTTAGAAATAAAAATTTCATTTGACCCAGCAATCCTATTACTGGGTATATATCCAAAAGACTATAAATCATTCTATTATAAGAGCACATGCACACGAATGTTCATTGCAGCACTGTTTACAATAGCAAAGACCTGGAACCAACTAATATACCCATTGATGATAGACTGAACTGGGAAAATATGGCACATATACACCATGGAATATTATGCAGCATTAAAAAATGACGAGTTCCTGTCCTTTGTAGAAACATGGATGAATCTGGATAACATCATTCTAAGCAAGCTGACACAAGAACAGAAAATAAAATACCACATATTCTCACTCATAGGCGAGTGATGAAAAATAATAACACATGGACGCAGTGAAGAAAGTACTACACACTGGGGTCTGTTGGGGAAAATAGGGGAGGGACCGCGCGGGGGAAGCTGGAGAGGGATAGCCTAGGGAGAAATGCCAAATGTGGGTGAAGGGGAGGAAGGCAGCAAAACACAATTTCATGTGTGTACCTATGCAACTATCTTGTATGTTCTGCACATGTACCCCAAAACCTAAAGTGCAATAAATAAGTAATAATTTAAAAAATAGAGAAATAAAATAATTCTAGGCAAGGCAATTCCAGGCAGGAAATGGCAAGGCAAGGCAATTCGAAACAAGGCAACGACAGTCTAGACAAAGCAACACAAGGGAATTCCAGGCAAGGCTATTACAGGGAAGGCAAGGCAGGGCAATTCCACGTAAGGGAAAGCAAGGCAAGGCAAGGCAAAGCAAGGCAATGCAAGACAATTCCAACAAGGAAATTCCCGAAAAGTGAAGGGAAGGCAATTTCAGGCAAGTCAATTCTAGGCTAGGCAAGGCAAGGCAATGGAAGGCAGCACAATTCTAGGCAAAACAATTCCAGGCAAGGCAGGGCAAGGCAATGTAGGGCAATTCCAATCAAGCCTCCTTTAGAAAGGCAAAACAATGCAAGGCAATTTCAGAAAACTCAATTTTAGGTATGGCAAGGCAAGGCATGGAGAGTCCATTAGAGGCAAGGCAAGGCTAGGCAATTCCACACAAGGCAAGGCAACACAATGCAAGAAAAGGAAATTTGAGGAAACAATTAACACACCAGACAATTCCAGGAAGGCATTTCCCTGCAAGGAAAGGCAAGGCAATGAGAGGCAATTTCAGGAAAGTCAATAACAGCAAGGAAAGGCAAGAAAATTCCAGGCAAGGCAAGGCAGTACAATTCCAGGCAGGGAAATTTTAGTCAAGTTAATGCAAGACAGGTCAGTTCCAAGCAAGACAAGGAAGGCAATTATATGCAAGGCAATTGCAGGCAAAGCAAGTCAAGCCAAGGGAAAACAGTTCCAGGCACGAAAATTCCAGTCCAGGCAAAAGAAGGCAAAGCAAAAAAATTACAGGCAAGGCAATGCAATACCAGGCATGGCAAGGAAAGGCAAAACAAAGAAAGTCAAAACAAAAAAAAGGCAAAAAAATTCCAGGCATGGCAATTCCAGACAAGGCAATTCTAGGCAAGGCAAGGCAAGACAAGGCAGTTCTTGGCAAGTCAGGGCATTTCCAGACAAGGCAAGGGAAGGCAATTCCAGGCAAAAAAATTCCTGACAAGGCAAGTCAATGCAAAGCAAGTACAGGCAAGTAAATTCCAGGCAAGGCTAGGCAAGGAAATTGCAGGCAAGACAAGGCAAGGCAAGGCAAGGCAGGGCAAATCCAGGCAAGGAAATTTCAAGCAAAGAAAGTCAAGGGAGGGCAATTCTAGGCAGGGCAATTCCAGAAAACGCAAGTCAAGGCAAGACAATTCTAGGCAAGGCAATTCCAGGCCAGGCAAAGCAAACCACAGGAAGGCAATTTCAGACATGGCAATTCCAGGCTAGGCAAGCAAAGGCATTGCAAAAAAATTCCCAGCAAGGCAAAAAAAATTTAGGCAGAGGAATTCAAGTCAAGGCAAAAGAAGGAAAAATTGACAATTCAAGGGAAGGCAATTTGAGGTAAGAAAAGGCAAGGCAAAGCAGAGCAATTCCGCAAGGCAATTTGAGGCAAAGCAAGGCAGGGAAACTCCAAGCAAGGCAATTTGAGGCAAGGCAAGGCCAAAAACAGCATTTCCAGGCCAGGCCATTTCAGGTAATGCAAGGCAAGGCAATTCCAGGCAATGCAAGACAAGACAAGGCAAGGGAATTCCAGACCAAAAAAATGCAGGCAAATCAAGGAAAGGCAATTCCAGGCAATACAATTCCAGACAAGGCAAGGTACAGCAAGGCAATGCAATTCTAGGCAAGGCAATTCTAGGCAAGACCAGGCAATCCAAGGCAAGGCAATTTCAGGCAAGGCATTTCCTGGCAATGCAAGGCAAGTCAATTCCAGTCAAGGCAATTGCCGGAAAAGCAATTCCAGGCAAGGCAAGGCAAGACAAGCCAAGGAAAGTTATTTCCAGGCAAGGCAATTCCAGGCAATGCAATTCCAGGTCAGTCAAGACAAGACAATTCCAGGCAAGGCAATTCTAGGCAAAGCAAGGCAATGTAAGGCAAGGCAAGGCAAGACAAGGCAATGCCAGGCAAGGCAAGACAAGGCCAGGAGAGGCAAGGCAAGGCAAGGTAGGGCAATTTTAAGCAAGGCAGTTATTGCCAAGATAGGGCAAGAGTTTGTAGGGCAATTCCAGGCAAGGCTCTTTTAGGCAAGACAAGGCAATGCAAGGCAATTTCAGGAAACACCATTTTAGGCATGTCAAGGCAAGGCAAAGCAAGACAATTCCATAAAAGGCCAGGCAAGGCAGGGCAACTCCAGGCTGGGCAATTTCAGGCAAGGCAAGGCTAAGCAGGGCACTTCCAGGCAACACAACACAAGGTAAGACAATACCAGGTAAGGCAAGGCAAGCCAGGGCAAGGCAATTCCAGGCTAGGCAAGGCAAGGCAATGCAAGAAAATTTTCAACAAGGCAGGAAAATTTTAATAAGATCAATTTCAGGCATGGCAAGGCAAGGCAATTTCAGGAAAGGCAATTACCAGCAAGACAAAGTCAGGTAAGGCAATTACCAGCAAGGCAAAGCTAGATAAGGCAGGACAATTATAGACAAGGCAATTCCAGGCAAGGCCAGGCATGGCAATTCCAGGCAAGGCAATTCCAGGCAAGGCAAAACAAGGCAAGGCAGGCCAATTCCATGCAAGGTAATTCCAAGTCAGGAAAGGGAAGGCAAAGCAGGGCAATTCCAGGCAAAGCAATTCGAGTCAAGTCAAGGCACAGAAATTTCAAGCAAGGCAATGTGAGGGAAGGCAAGGAAAGGCAAAAAAATCCAATTCCAGGCAAGGCGATTTCAGGGAAGGCAACTCAAGGCAATTAAAGTCAAGACAACTCCAGAAAACCTAATGGCAGGCAAGGCAAGGAAAGGCAATTCCAGGCTAGGCAAATTAAGGTAAGGCAATACAATTCTAGGAAAGACAATTCCAGGCAAGGCAAGGCAAGGCAAAACAAGGCAATTCCAGGCAGGGCAAGGCAAAGCAAGGCAGGGCAATTCTAAGCAAGGCAATTTTAGCCAAGTCAGGGCACAGGTATTTAGGGCAATTCCGGGCAAAGTTTTTTTAGGCAAGGCAAAGCAATGCAAAGAGATTTCAGGAAAGTCAATTGTAGGCACGAAAAGGCAAGGCAATTCCAGGAAAGGCAAGGCAAGGCAATTCCAGGCAAGACAAGTCAAGACAGAACAATTCCAGGAAGGGTAATTCCAGATAAGGCAAGGTAAGGCAAGGCAAGACAAAGCAAGAAAAATTCCAACAAGGCACAGAAATTCCAAGCAAGTCAATTTCAGGCAAGGCAAGGCAAGACCATTCCAGACAATGTATTTCCAGGCAAAGCAAGGAAAGGCAATTCGAGGCAAGGCAATTCTAGTTAAGGCAAGGTAATACTTGGCAATGCAAGGCAGGGCAATCCCAGGCAAGGCAATTGCTAGAAAGGCAATTACAAACAAGACAAATCAAGACAAGGCAGGGAAAGGCAATTCCAGGCAAGGCAATTTCAGCTAAGGCAAGCAAACTTTAGTCAAGGCAAGCCAAGGCAATGCAAGGCTAGGCAATTCTAGGCAAGGCAAGGAAAGGCAAGGAAAGGCTAGGCTAGGCAATTTGAAACAAGAAAACTCCAGTTAAGGCAAGGCAAGAAAAGGCAACTACAGGCAAGGCTATTCCAGGAAAGGTAAGGCAGGGCAATTCCAGTCAAGGCAAAGGAAGGATTTTCCATGCAAAATAAGGCAAGTCAGGGCAATTGCAGGCAGGGCAATTTCAGGAAAACAAGGCAAGGCAGGGCAATTGCAGGCAGGAAAAATTTAGGAAAGGCAAAACAAGGCAGGGCAATTCCAGGCAAAGCAATTCCAGACAACGAAAGGCAAGGCAAGACAATTCTAGGCAAGAAAATTAGAGGCAAGATAAGCCAAGCCAAAAGCACGGCAATTCCAGACAGGGCAATACCAGGCTAGGCAAGGAAAGGTAACGCAAGAAAATTCCCATCAAGGAGAATAATTTCAGGTAAGGAAATTGAAGGCAATACGCAACAAGGCAAACCAGGGCAATTCCAGGGAAGGCAATTTCAGCTACGGAAAGACAAGACAATTCCAGGCAAGGCAATTTCAGTCAACACAAGGCAAGTCAACGCAAGGCAAGGCAATTTTACGTGAGAAAAGACAAGGCAAGGCAAGCAATTTGAAGCAAGGCAATTCCAGTCCAGGCAAGGCAAGACAAAGCAATTCCACATAGGCTATTCCAAGGAAGGCATGGCAGGGCAATTCCAGGCAAGGAAAAGCAAGGCAATGGAAGGCGATTCCAGGCAAAACAATTCCAAGTAAGGCAAGGCAAGACAATTTTAGGCTAGGTAATTCCAAGCAAGTCAATTCTTGGCAAGGAAAGGCAAGGCAAGGCAATGCCAGGAGAGGCAATTCCAGGCAAGGAAAGGCAAGAAAAGGAAAGGCAAGGCAATGCAAATCAAGATAAGACAATTTTGAAAAGGCAATTCCAGTCAAAACAGGGCAAAACAAGACAGAGAAAAGCAATTAAAGGCAAGGCAATTTTAGGTAAGGCAAGGCAAGGCAATTCCAGGGAAGGCAACTACAGGCAATGCAAGGCAGGGCAATTGCCAGAAAGTCAATTCCAAAAAATTTCAGGCAAGGGAGGGGGGAAAGCAATCCCAGGCAAGGCAATTTCCGGTAAGGTAAGGCAAGGTAATTCCAGGGAAGACAAAGCAAGGCAATTTCAGGCAAGGAAAAGCAAGACAATGCAATGCTATTCCAGGCTAGAAAATTCTAGGCAAGGCAAGGCAATTCAATTCCAAAAAAGCAACTCCGGGCAAGGCCAGGAAAGTCAAGGCAATTTCAGACACGGCAAGACAAGCCAAAGAAAGGCAAGACAAGGCAATCCCAGGATAGGAAATTCCTGGCAAGACAAGTCAATGCAAGGCAAATCCAGGCAAGTAAATTTCAGGCAAGCCTAGGCAAGGAAAACGCAGGAAAGACAAAACCAGGCAAAGCAAGGTAAGGCAATTCCAGGCAAGGCAAGGCAAGGCAAAACAGGAAATTTCAGGCAGGGAAATTTGAGGCAAGGCAAGGCAAGGAAGGACAATTCCAGGCAGGTCAATTCCAAGCAAGGCAAAAAAAAGGCCGTACAAGAAACTTCCCAGCAAGGCAAAAGTATTCCAGGCAAAGAAACTCAAGGCAAGGCAAAATAAGGTATGGCAGGGCAATGGCAGGCAAGGAAACGATATTCCAGGCAAGGCAAGGCAAGTCAGGGCAAATGCAGGCAGGGCAATTTCAGGCAAGGTAAGCCAAAGAAAGACAATTTTAGACAGGGCAATTCCAGTCTAGGAATGGAAAGGCAATGCAAAAAAAATTCCCAGCAAGGCAAAAAAAATCCAGGCAAGGGAATTCAAGGCAAGGCAAAACAAGGCAAGGCAGGTCAATTCCAGGCAAGAAAATTCTAGGTAAGAAAAGGCAAGGCAAAGCAGGGCAATTCAAGCAAGGTAATTTGAGACAAGGCAAGGCACAGAAATTACAAGCAAGGCAAATTTAAGCAAGGCAACGCAAGGCAAAGAAGGGCAATTTCAGGGAAAGCGATTTCAAGCAAGGCAAGGCAAGGCAATTCCAGGCAAGGCAAGACAAGAAAAGGCAGGGAAATTCCAGTCAAGAAAATTGCAGGCTAGGCAAGAAAAGGTAATTTCAGGCAAGGCAATTCTAGGAAAGGCAAAGTAAGGCAAGGCAATGCAATTCTAGGCAAGGCTATTCCAGACAAAGCATCGCAATATAACGCAGGAAAATCTCTGGCAATGCAAAGCAAGGCAATTCCAGGCAAGGCAATTGCCAGAAAGAAAATTCAATGAAAGGAAATGCAAGACAAGGCAGGGAAAGTTAATTCCAGGCAAGGCAATTTCAGATAATGCAAGGCAAGACAATTCCAGGCAAGACAATTCCAGTCAAGGCAAGGCAACACAAGGCAAGGCAATCCTAGGCAAGGCAATTCCAGTCAAGGCAAGGAAAGGCAAGGCAATTCCATGCTAGGCTATTCCAGGGAAGGCAAGTCAGGGCAATTCCAGGCAAAAAAAAAGAAAGGCAATGCAAGGAAATTCCAGGCAAGGTAATTCCATTAAAGGCAAGGTAAGGCAAGATAATTCCAGGCAAGGCAATTCCAGGCAGGGCAATACTAGGCAAGGCGAGGAAAGGAAAGGCAAGACAAGGCAATGCCAAGCAAAGCAATTCCAGGCAATGAAAGGCATGGCAAGACAAGCCAAAACAAGGCATGGCAAGGTAATGCAATTCAAGGCAAGGCATTTGCAGGAAAGGCAATTCCAGGCAAGATAAGGCAAAACAAGGCAGGAAAAGACAATTCCAAGCAAGGCAATTTTAGATAAGTCAATGCAAGGCAATTCCAGAGAAGGCAACTTCAGGCAATGCAAGGCAGAGCAATTCCAGGCAGGGCACTTGCCACAAAGGCAGTCCAGTAAAGTTAAGGCTATAGAATGCAGGTAAAGGCAATCCCAGGCATTGCAATTCCAGGTAAGGCAAGGCAAGGCAATTCTAGGAAAGGTATCTCCAGACAAGGAAAGTCAAGGCAATTCCAGGCAAAAGAAGACAACGCAGAACAAGGCAATTTCAATCAAGGCAAGCCAAGGCAAGGCTACTCCAGGCAATTCACTTTCAGGCAATGCAAGGCAAGATAAGGAAAAGAAATTCCAGGTAAGAAAATTCATGCAATACAAGAAAAAGCAAGGCAAAGCAAGGACATTCCATAAAAGGCAATTTCAAGCAAGGCAAGGTAATAAAATGCAAGGCAATTCCAAGCAAGAAAATTTCAGGTAAGGAAAGAAAAAGCAAGACAAGGCAGGGCAATTCTAAGCAACGCAATTCCAGGCAAGGAAGGGCAAAGGTATGTAGGGCAATTCCAGGCAGGGCTCTTTTAGGCAAGGCTAGGCAATTCAAGAAAATTTTGGGAAAGCCAATTTTAGGCACGGCAAGGCAAGGCAAGTCAAGGAAATTCCAGGAAAGGCAAGGCAAGGCAGAGCAAATCCAGGCAGGACAATTTTAAGCAAAGCAAGTCAAGGTAGGGCAATTGCAGGTAGTGCAATTCCAGACCAGGCAAGGCAAGGCAAGGCAAGACAATTCTAGGCAAGGCAATTTCAGGCAAGGCAAGGCAAACCAAGGCAAGGAAATTCTAGACAGGGCAACTACAGGCTAGGCAAGAAAAGACAATGCAAGAAAATATCCAACAAGGCACAGAAATTCCAAGTAAGACAATTTCAGGCAAGGCAAGGCAAGGCAAGGCAATTCCAAACAAAATATTTCCAAGCAAGGCAAGTCAAGGCAATTCGAGGCAAGGCAATTTCAGTCAAGTCAAGGTTTGGAATGGCAATGCAATTCTAGGTAAAGCAATTTAAGGCAAGGCAATGTAAGGCAAGGCAATTACAGCCAAGGCAATTTTTGGCAATGCAATGCAGGGCAATTCCAGGCAAGGCAATAGCTAGAAAGGCAATTCCAGGCAAGGCAAGGCAAGGCAAGACAAGGCAGGGAAAGGCAATTCCAGGCAAGGGAATTCCAGCTATGGCAAAGCAAGTCCATTCCAGGCCAGGCAATTCTAGTAAAGGTAAGGCAAGGCAATGCAAGGCAAGGAAATCCTAGGCATGGCGATTTTAGGTGAGGAAAGGCAAGGCAGGGCAATTCAAAACCAGGCAACTTCAGTCAAGGCAAGGCAAGACAAGGCAATTCCAGGCAAAGCTATTCCAGTTAAGTCAAGGCAGGGCAATTCCAGGCAAGTAAAAGCAAGGCAATGCAAGAAAATTTCAGGAAAGGCAATTCCTGGTAAGGCAAGGCAAGACAATTCCAGGTAAGAATATTTCAGGCAAGGCAATTCTAGGCAAAACAAGGGAAGGCAAGGCAATGCCAGGCAAGGCAATGGAAGGCAAGGCAAGGCAATGGAAGACAAGGCACGGCAATGCAATGCAATTCTAGGCAAGGCAATTGCAGGAAAGCCAATTCCAGGCAAGGCAAGGCAAAAGAAGGCAGACAAAGACAATTCCAGGCAACGTAATTCTAGGCTAGGCAGGGCAAGATAAGGGAAGGCAGCGCAATTCTAGGCAAGAAAATCCCAGGCAAGGCAGGGCAAGGCAAGGTAGGGCTGTTCCAGGAAGACTCTTTTAAAAAAGGCAAAGCAGGGAAGGCAATTTCAGGAAAGTCAATTTACGGCATGGCAAGGCAAGGCAAGGAGAGTCAATTCCAGGCAAGGCAATTTCAGGCAAGGCAAGGCAAGGCAATTTCAGGCTAGACAATTCCAAGCAACGCAAGGCAAGGAAAGGCAAATCCAGGAAAAAAAATTCCAGGCAAGACATTTGAGGCAAGGGAATCCCATGCTAGGAAAGGCAAGACAATTCTGGGACAGTCAGTTACAGGCAGGGAAAGGCAAGGCAAATTCAAACAATGCAAGGCAAGACCGTGCAATTCCAGGCAGAAAAATTTCAGGGAAGGAAATGCCAGGCAGGTGAGTTTCCTCCAAGACAAGGCAAAAATAATTATAGGCAAGGCAATTTCATTCAAAGCAAGGGAAGCCAAGGCAAAACAATTCCAGTTAGGGCAATTCCAGGCTAGGCAAGGCAAGGCAACCCAAAAAATTCCAGGCAAAACAAGGCAATTCCAGACAAGAAAAGAGAAGGCAAGGCAAAGAAAGTCAAGGCAATTCCAGGCAAGGCAATTGCAGGCAAGGCAATTCCAAGCAAGGCAAATCCAGGCAAGGCAATTCCAAGAAAGGCAAATCCAGGCAAGGAAATTTTAGGCAAGGAAATTCCAGGCAAAGCAAGACAAATAAAGGCAAGAAAATATAAGACAAGGAAATAAAAGGCAAATCCAGGCAAGGCAGATCCAAGCACGATAAGACAAGGAAAGGCAAGGCAAGGCAATTCCACGCTAGGCAATTTCAGAAAAGGCAATTCCAGGTAAGAAAAAGCAAGAAAAGGCAATTCCAGGCAAGGCAGTTCCACATAAGGCAAGGCAGAGCAATTCCAAAAAAAGCAAATCCAGGCAAGGCAAGGCAATTTCAGGCAAGGCATCTAAAGGCAAGGCAAGGCAAAGCAATTCCAGGCAATGCAAGGAAAGGCAAAAAAAAAATCCAGAAAACGCAATTCCAGGCAATACCAGAAAAGTCAAGACAATACCAAGCAGGGCAAGAGAAGGCAAGGAATTCCCAGGCAAGAAAATTTCTGGCAAGGCAAGTCAATGCAAGGCAAATTCAGGCAAGTAAATTCCAGGCAAAGCAAGGCAAGAAAATTGCAGGAAAGGCAAATTCAGGAAAGACAAGGCAAGGCAAGGAAATTCCAGGCTAGACAAGGCAAGGCAGGGCAATTCCAGGCAGGGCAATTTCTGACAACGCAAGGCAAGGAACAACAATCCTAAGCAAGGCAATACCAGACAAGTCAAGGCAAGCCAAAGGAAGGCAATTCCAGACAGGGCAATTCCAGGCTAGGCAAGGCAAGGTAATGCAAGAAAATTTCCAGCAAGGCAAAAAAATTCCAGGCAAGGGAATTCAAGGCAAGGCAAAACAAGGCAAGGCAGGCCAATTTCAGGCAAGGCAATTTGAGGTAAGGCAAGGCAAGGCGAGGGAAAGCAGGGCAATTCCAGGCAATGCAATTTGAGGCAAGGCAAGACAGGGAAATTTCAAGCAAGACAACTTGAGGCAAGGCAAGGCAAGGCAAAAAAGGGCAATTCCAGGCAAGAAGATTTCAGGCCAGGCCAGGCAAGGCAATTCCAGGCAAGGCAAGACAAGGCAAGGCAATTCCAAACAAGGAAATTCCAGGAAAGGCAAGGAAAGGCAATTCCAAGCAAGGCAAGGCAAGGCAAGGCAAAGCAAGGCAAGGCAAAGCAAGACAAGGCAATGTCAGACAAGGTAATTTCTGGCAATGCAAGGCAAGGCAATTCAAGGTAAGGCAATTTCAGGCAAGGAATGAAAAAACAAGGCAGGGTAAGGTATTTCTAGACAAGGAAATTCTCGGTAAAATTAGGCAAGGCAATTCCAGTCAAGGAAAGGCAACTCAAGGCAATTTGAAGCAAGGCAATTCCAGTCAAGGCAAGGCAAGACAAGGCAACTTCATGCAAGGCTATTCTAGAGAAGGCAAGCCTGGGCAATTCCAGGAAAGGAAGAGAGATGGAATGCAAGGAAATTCCAGGCAAGGCAATTCCAGGAAAGGCAAGACAAGAGAATTTCTCCCAAGAAAATTCCAGGCAAGGCAATTCTAGGCAAGGCAAGACAAGGCAAGGCCAGGCAAAGCAAGGCAAGGCAATGCCATTCTAGGCAAGGCAATTACAGAAAAGGCAATTTCAGGCAAGGCAGACAAAGGCAATTCCAGACAAGACAATTATAGGTCAAACAAGCCAAGACAATTCCAGGTAAGGCAAATACAGGCAAGGCAAGGCAGGGCAATTTTAGGCAGGGCAATTGCCGGAAAGGCAACTGCAGAAAAATTAAGGCAAGAGAAGGCAGTGAAAGGCAATCCCAGGCAAGGCAATCCCAGGCAAGGCAATTCCAGGTTAGGCAAGGCAAGGCAATTCCAGGAAATGCAACTCCAGACAATGCAAGGCAAGGCAATTTTATTCAACGCAAGACAACGTAGGGCAAGGCTATTCCAGTCAAGTCAAGGCAAGGCAAGGCTATTCCAGGCAATACAACGCAAAGCAAGGCAAAAAAATTACAGGTAAGGAAATTCCTGCGAAGGCAAGGAAAGTCAAGGAAAGGCAAGGACCTTCCAGGCAAGGCAATGCAATACAATGCAAAACAATTCCAGGAAAGGTAATTCCAGGCAGGGCAAGGCAAGACAATAATAAACGAGGCAAGGCAAGGCAGGAAAATTCTAAGCAAGGCAATTCCATGCAAGACTGGGCAAGGGCATGTAGGGCAATTCCAGGCAAGGCTTTTTTAGGCAAGGCTAGGCAATGCAAGGCATTTTTAGGAAAGTCAATTTTAGGTAAGGCAATTCCAGGAAAGGCAAGGCAAGGTAGGGCAATTCCAGCCACAGAAATTTCAGGCAAAGCAAGACAAGGCAGGGCAATTCCAGAGACGGAAATTCCAGACAAGGCAAGGCAATTCTAGGCAAAGCAATTCCAGGCAAGGCAAGGAAAGCCAAAGCAAGGCAATTTCAGACAGGGCAATTCCAGGCTAGGCGTTGCAAGGCAATGAAAGTAAATTTCCAACAAGGCATGGAAATTCCAAGCAAGGCAATTTCAGGCAAGTCAAGTCAATGCAATTTCAAGCAAGTTATTTCCCGGCAAGGGAAGAAAAGCCAAATAGACGCAAGGCAATTCCAGTCAAGGTAAGGTAAGGCAAGGCAAGGCAATTCTAGGCAAAGCAATTTCAGGCAAGGCAAGGTAAGGCAAGGCAAGGCAATTCTAGGCAAAGCAATTCCAGGCAAGGCAAGCAATGTAAGGCAAGTCAATGTAAGGCAAGGCAATTTTTGGCAATGCAAGGCAAGGCAATTCAAGGGAAGACAATTGCTAGAAAGGCAAATCCAGGAAAGGCAAGGCAAGACAAGGCAGGGAAAGGCATTTCCAGGCAAGGCAATTTCAGCTAAGGCAAGGCAAGACAATTCCAGAAAAGGCAATTCCAGTCAAGGCAAGGCAATGCAAGGCAAGGCAATCCAAGGCAAGGCAATTCTAGGCAAGGCAATTTTAGGCGAGGTAAGGCAAGACAAGACAACTTGAAGCAAGGCAAGTCCAGTCAAGGCAAGGCAAGACAAGACAATTCCAAGCAAGACTATTCTAGGAAAGACAAGTTAGGGCAATTCCAGGCAAGAAAAAGCAATGCAAGTAAGGCAATACAATTCAAGACCATTCCATGCAAAAAAAAATTTAGGCAAGGCAAGACAAGTCAATTCCAGGCAAGGCAATTCTAGGCTAGGAAATGCAAGGGAAGAGAATGCAGCGCAATTCTAGGCAAGACAATTTCAGGAAATGCACGGCAAGGCAATATAGGTCAATGTTAGGCAAGGCTTTTTCAGGCAAGGCAAGGCAATGCAAGTAATTTTCTGGAAAGTCAATTTTAGGTATGCAAGGCAATCCAAAGCAATGCAAGGACACAAGAGGCAATTACAGGCAAGACAATTCCAGTCAAGGCAAGGCAAGTCAATTTCAGGCTAGGCAATTACAGGAAAGGCAAGGCAACCCAAGGCAAGGCAAGGCAAGGCAATTCCAGGCAAGGCAATCCCATGCAAGAAAAGTCAAGGCAATGCAAGGCAATTGCAGAAAAGTCAATTCCAGGCAAAAAAAGATTTGCAAATCCAGACAAGGCAAAGCAAGGCAATTCCATGCAAGGCAAGGCAAGACAAGGCAAGGTAATTCCAGGCAAGGAAAGAAAAGACAATTCGAGGCAAGACAATTCCAGGGAGGGCAAGGTAAGGGAAGGCAATGCAATTCAAGGCAAGGCAATTCCAGGCAGGGATAGCTAAGGCAAGGCAATTCGAAACAAGGCAACTCCAGTCAATGCAGGCAAGACAAGGTAATTCAAGGCAAGGCTATTCCAGGGAAGGCAAATCCAGGCAAGGCAATTCTAGGCAATGCAATGCAAGGCAAGGCAAGGCAAGGAAAGGCAAGGCAAGGCAAGAAAAGGAAAGACAAGGAGAGATAAGGCAAATCCAAGCAAGGCAGATACAGGCAAGGCAAGGCAAGGTAAGGCAATTCCAGGCTACACAATTGCTGAAAAGGCAACTCCAGTAAAGGCAAAGCAAGAAAAGGCAATTCCAGGCAAGTTAATTTCACGTAAGGTAAGGCAGAGCAATTTCAAAAAAGGCAAATCCAGGCAAGGCAAGGAAAGGCAATTCTAGGCAAGGCAACCCCAGGCAAGGCAAGGCAAGGCAATTCAAGGCTAGGCAACTACAGGGAAGGCAAGGAAAGGCAAGGGAACTTCAGTAAAGGCAATCTCAGGCAAGGCCAGGAAAGTCAAGGCAATTCCAGGCAATGCAAGACAAGGCAACACAAGGCAAGGCAATTCCAGGCAAGAAAATTCCTTGCAAAGCAAGTCAATGTAATGCAATACCAGGCAAGTAAATTCCAGGCAAAGCTAGGCAAGCAAATTTCAGGCAAGGCAAATCCAGGCAAGATAAGGCAAGGCAAGGAAATTCCAGGCTAGGCAAGGCAAGTAAGGGTAACTGTAGGAAGGGCAATTTCAGGCAAGGAAAGGGAAGGTAGGGAAATTCCAGGCAGGGCAACTCCAGAGGATTCAAGACAAGGCAAGACAATTTTAGGCAAGGAAATTCCAGGCAAAACATGGCAAGCCAATGTAAGGCAATTCCACACAGGGCAATTACAGGCTAGGCAAGGAAAGGCAATGCCTGAAAATTTTCAGAAAAAAAAAATTCAGGCAAGGGAATTCAAGGCAAGGCAAAACAAGGAAAGGCATGCCAATTCCATGCAAGGCAATTTGAGGTAAGAAATGGCAAAGCAAAGCAGGGGAATTCCAGGCAATGCAATTAGAGTCAAGCCAAGGCAGTGAAATTCCAAGCAAGACAATTCGAGGCAAGGCAAGACAAGGCATAAAAGGACAATTCCAGGCAAGGCAATTTCAGACAAGGAAATTTCAGGCAAGGCAAGGAAAGGCAATTTCAGGCAAGGCAACTTTAGGCAAGACAAGGCAATTCAAGGCAAGGCAATTTTAAGCAATGCAATTTCTGGCAATTCAAGGCAAGGCAATTCAAGGCAAGGCAATTGCCAGAAAGGCAATTCCAGGCACGGAATGGCAAAACAAGGCAGGTTAAGGTATTTACAGACAAGGCAATTCAATCTAAGGCAAGGCAAAACAATTCCAGGCAAGGCCAGGCAAGGCAAGGCAAGGCAATTCACTTCCAGTCAAGGCAAGTCAAGGCAAAGCAAGCCAAGGCATTTCCAGACAAGGCAAGGCAAAACAAGGATATTTGAAGAAAGGCAATTCCAGTCAAGGCAAGGCAAGTCAGGGCAACTCTATGCAAGGCTATTCCTGGGAAGGCAAGACAGAGCAATTCCAGGCAAGGAACAGAAAAACAATGCAAGAAAATTTCAGGCAAGAAAATTCCAGGTAAGGCAAGACAAGACAATTTCAGTCAAGGCAATTCCAGGCAAGGCAAGGCAAGACAAGGCAAGACAAGGCAATGCCAGGCAAGGCAATTACAGACAAAACAAGACAAGAAAAGGCAAGACAATGTAATACTAGTCAAGACAATTGCAGGAAAGTCAATTCCAGGCAAGACAAGGCAAAGAAAGGCAATTCCAGGCAAGGCAATTTTACGTAAGGCAAGGCAAAACAATTCCAGGGAAGGCAACTACAGGCAATGCAAGGCAGGGCAATTTTAGACAGGGCAATTGTCATAAAGGCAACTCCAGAAAAATTAAGGCAAGAGAAGGCATGGAAAGGCAATCCCAGGCAAGGCAATTCCAGGTAACAATTCCAGGTAAGGCAAGGCAAGGCAATTTCAGGGATGGCAACTCCAGACAAGGCAAGGCAAGGCAATTCCAGGCAAGGGAATTTGAGGCAAGGCAAGACAATTCTGGGCAAGTCATTTCCAATCAAGTCAAGGCAAGGCAAGGCTATTTCAGGCAAGCAAATTTAGGGCAATGCAAGACAAGTCAAGTCAAAAAATTCCAGGTAAGGAAATTCCAGGCAAGGCAAGGAAAGACAAGGCAAGGCAAGGACCATTCAGACAAGGCAATTTCAGGCAAGACAAGGCAATGGAATGCAAGGCAAATCCAAGCAAGGCAATTCCAGGCTGGGCAAGGCAAGGCAACAAAAAACAAGTCAAGGCAAGGCAGGGCAGGGTATTTCTAAGCAAGGCAATTCCAGGCAAAGCAGGGCAAGGATATGTAGGGCAATTTCAGGCAAGACTCTTTTAGGCAACGCTAGGCAATGCAAGACAATTTCAGGAAAGTCAATATTAGGCAAGGCAAGGCAAGGCAATTTCAGCAAAAGCAAGGCAAGGCAGGGCAATTCCAGGAAGAGCAATTCCATACAAGGCAAGGCAAGGCAAGGCAATTATAGGCAAGGCAATTCCAGGCAAGACAAGGCAAGACAAGGCAACGCAATTCCAGACAGGGTAATTCCAGGCTAGGCAAGGCAAGGCAATGAAAGAAAATTATCAACAAGGCATGGAAATTCCAAGCAAGGCAATTTCAGGCAAGGTAAGGCAAGGCAATTTCAGACAAATTATTTTCAGGCAAGGCAAGCAAAGGCAATTCGAGGCTAGGCAATTCAAATCAAGGCAACGTAAGGCAAGGCAATGCAATTCTAGGAACAGCAGTTCCAAACAAGGCAAGGCAATGTAAGGCAAGGCAATGTAACGCAAGGCAATGTAACGCAAGGCAATGGCTGGAATGGCAATAACACGCAAGGAAAGGAAAGGCAAGACAAGACAGACAAAAATATTTCCAGGCAAGGCAATTCCAGCTAATGCAAGGCAAGACAACTTCAGGCAAGGCAAATTCAATCAAGGCAAGGCAAGACAACGCAAGGCAAGTCAATCCTAGACAAGGCAATTCCAGGCTTGGGAAGGCAAGGCAAGGCAATTTGAAGCAAGGCAAATCCAGTCAAGGCAAGGAAAGGCAAGGCAATTCCATGAAAGGCTATTTCAGGTAAGAAAAAGCAAGGCAATGCAAGAAAATTCCAGGCAAGGCAATTCCAGGTAAGACAAGACAAGACAATTTCAGGCAAGGCAATTACAGGCAAGACAATCCTAGACAAGGCAAGGCAAAGTGAGACAAGGCAATGCCAGGCAAGGCAATTCCAGGCAAGGCAAGGCAAGGGAATGCAAAACAATGCAATTCTAGGCAAGACAAATGCAGGAAAGGCATTTTCAATCAAGGCAAGGCAAGACAAGGCTATTCCAGGGAAGGAAGGCAGGGCAATTCCAAGCAAAGCAAGGTAATTCAAGGTAATTCCAGCCAATACAACTCCAGGTAAGACAAGGCAAAACAATTCCAGGCAATGCAATTCCAGGCAAGGCAAGGAAATGCAACGCAAGGCAAGGCAAGACAAGGCAAGGCAGGGCAATTCTAAGCAAGGCAATTTCAGAGAAGGCAGGACCAGGATATGTAGGGCTATTCCAGGCAAGACTCTTTTAGGCAAGGCAAGGCAAGTCAAGGCAATTCCGAAAAAGTCAATTTTAGGCACGGCAAGGCAAGGCAGGGCAATTCCAGGTAGGACAATTTTAGAAAAGGCAAGGAAGGCAAGGCAGGACAATTCTAGGCAAGGCAATTTTATACAAGGCAAGCAAGCCAAGGCAAGCAAGCCAAGGCAAGGCAATTTTAGACAGGACAAGTCCAGTCTCGGGAAGGCAAGTCAATTGAAGAAAATTTTCAGCAAATCATAAAAATTCTAAGCAATGCAATTTCAGGCAAGGCAAGGCAAAGGAATGCAAAACAAGGCAATTCCAGGTAAAGCAAGGCATGTCAATTCCTGAAAATGCAAAACAAGGCAAGGCAGGCCAATCCCAGGCAGGGCAACTCGAGGTAAGAAAAGGCAAGGCAAAGCAGGGCAATTTCAGGCAAAGCAATTCAAGGTAAGGCAAGGCAGGGAAATTGCAAGGAAATCCATTTGAGGCAAGGCAAGTAAAGGCAAAAAAGGGCACTTCCAGGCTAGGCGATTTTGGGCAGGCATTTCAAGGCAATTAAAGGCAAAACAACTTCAGACAAGGTAATTCCAGGCAAGGCAAGGAAAGACAATTCCAGGCGAGGCAAGGTAAGAAAGAAAATGCAATTCTAGGCAAGGCAATTCCAGGCAAGCCAAGGCAAGCCAAGGAAGGAAAATTCCAGACAATGCAATTCCACGCTAGGCAAGGCAAGGCAATTGCAGAAAACTCCCAGCAAGGCAAGAAAATTTCAGGCATGTTAATTTCAAGCAAAACAAGGATTGGTAATCCCAGTCAAGGGCATTTCAGGCAAGACAAAACAAGTCAATGCAGGCCACTCCAGGCAAGGCAATTCGAGCGAAGGGAAAGGAAGGCAAAGCAGAAAAACTTCAGACAAGAAAATTCGAGGCAAGGCAAGGCAAAAAAGGACAATTCCAGGCAAGGCTATTTCAGGCAAGTCAAGGCAAAGCAATTCAAGGAAAGGAAAGGCAATAGAAGCCAAGGCAGGGAAATTTCAAGCAAGGCAATTCGAGGCAAGGCAAAGCAGGAAATTTTTAAGCAAGGCAATTTGAGGCAAGGCAAGGCAAGACAAAAAAGGGCAATTTCAGGCAAGGTAATTTCAGTCAAGGCAATGCAAGGCAATTCTAGGCAAGGAAAGACAAAACAAAGGAATTTCAGACAAGGTAATTCCAGAAAAGGAAAGGAAATTCGAGGCAAGGGAATTCTAGGCAAGGCAAGATAAGGCAAGGCAATGCAATTCTAGGCAAAGCAATTCCAGGAAGGGCAAGGCAATATAAGGCAAGACAATTCCTGGCAATGCAAGCCAGGGCAATTCCAGGCAAGGCAATTGACAGAAAGGTAACTTCAGGCAAGGCAAGGCAAGGCAAGAAACAGCAGGGAAAGGCAATTTCAGGCAAGGCAATTCCAGCTAATGCAAGGCAAGGCAATTCCAGGGAAAGCAAGGCAAGGCAATTTCAGGGAAAGCAAGGCAAGGCAACCCATGAAAAGGAAAATCTAGGCAAGGCAATTCCAGGCGAGTAAAGGCAAGACAAGGCAATTTAAAACAAGGCAATTCCCATTACGGCAAGGCAAGACAAGGCAATTTCAGGCAAGACTATTTCAGGAAAGGCAAAGCAGGGTAATTCCAGGCAAGGAAAAGCAAGGCAAGGCAAGACAATGCAATGTAAGACAATTCCAAGCAAGAAAATTTCAGGCAAGGCAAAGAAAGGCAATTCCAGGAAAAAAAAACTCTAGGCAAGTGAAGGCAGTGCAATTCTAGGCAAGGCAATTAAAGACAAGGCAGTGAAAGGCAATGTAGGACAATTTCAGTCAAGGCTCTTTAAGGCAAGGCAAGGCAATGGAAGGCAATTTTAGGAAAGTCAATTTCAGGCACGGAAAGGCAAAGGAAGGCAAGGAGACGTAATTCCAGGCGAGGCAATTTCAGCAAAGACAAAACAAGGCAAGGCAAGGCAAAAAAGTTACAAAAAAGACAACTCCAGGGAATGCATTCCCATGCAAGGAAAGGCAAGACAATGCAAGGCAATTCCAGGAAAGTCAATTCCAGGCAAAGAAAGGCAAAACAATAAAAGGCAATTCTGGAAAATTTAATTCCAGGCAAGGAAAGGCAAGGAAATTTCAGGCAAGGTGGGAAAAATTCAGGTAAGATAATGCAAAACATGTCAGTTCCTGGCAAAACAAGGGAAGGCAAACATACAAAAGGCAATTCCAGGCAAGGCAAGAAAAGCCAAGGCATAACAATTCCACGCTAGGAAAAGCAAGGCAACACAAAAATAAATCCAGGCAACACAAGGCAATTCCAGGCAAGGCAAGAAAAGCCAAGGCATAACAATTCCACGCTAGGAAAAGCAAGGCAACACAAAAATAAATCCAGGCAACACAAGGCAATTTCAGGCAAGGCAAGGCAAGGCAGGGCAATTCCAGGAAGGGCAATTAAAGACAATGCAAGGCAATTCCAGGCAAGGCAGGGCAATCCAAACCCAGGAAATTTTATACAGGGCAATTCCTCGCTAGGCAAAAAAGGCAGTGAAAGAAAATTCCCAGCAAGGCAAAAATGTTCAGGCAAGAGAATTTAAGGCAAGGCAAAAAAAGGCAAGGCAGGATAATTCCAGGCAGAGCAATTCGAGGTAAGAAAAGGCAAGGCAAAGCAGAGTAATTCCAGCAATGAAAATCGAGACAAGGCAAAGCACGTAAATTCCTAGCAAGACAATTCGAGGCAAGGCAAGGCAAGGCAAAGCAGGGCAATTCCAGGCAAGGTAATTCAAGGCAACCCAAAAAAATTCCAAGCAAGGGAATTCGAGGCAAGGCAAGGCAAGGCAAAAAAGAACAATTCCAGGCAAGGCGATTTTAGGCAAAGCCAGGCAAGCCAAGGTAATACCATGGAAGGCAGGACAGGACAAGGCAAGGCAATTCCAGACAAGAAAATTTCAGGCAAGGGCAATTTTAGGCAAGGCAATTACAGACAAGACAAGGGAAGTCAATGTAATTCAAGGCAATCTCTGGCAAGGAAATTCCTGGCCATGCAAGTAAAGGCAATTCCAGGCAAGGCAATAGCCCGAAAGGCAATTCCAGGCAAGGCAAGGCAAGGCAAGGCAAGGCAA
>CM052653.1:119363334-119394582 GCA_028533165.1 Leontopithecus rosalia | reverse complement strand
GGGGGGGGGAGCGGGGGAGGGATGGCATGGGGAGAAATGCCAAATATGGGTGAAGGGGCAGAAGGCAGCAAAACACACTGCCACGTGTGTAACTATGCAACTATCTTGCATGTTCTGCACATGTACCCCCAAACCTAAAATGCAATAAAAAGAAAAAAAATATTTACTCTCCAACAAATAGATAACTTAGAATAAATAAATTTCAGATCATTCAACCTACCAAGAATAAATCATGAAGAAATACAAAATCTGAAGAGACTGATAATGAGTGAAGAGATTGAATCAGTAAAAAGTCACCCATCAATGAAAATCACAGAACTTTATAGCATATTTGCTGATTTCTAAAAAACATTTACAAAATAATTAATACGTTTTTCCTTAAACTTTTCTAAAATATTAAAGTAGAGATAATACTTCCAAATTCATCTTATAGTTTTGGAATTACCCTGATACAAAAGTCAGACAAGGACATTATATAAAAATAAAATTGCAGAATAACCTTGATAAACATAGATGTAAAATTCTTCAAGAAAATACAGCAAACTTAATTATATGCACATTAAAAATATCATTCATTATGATCAGTTGTAATTGTTTTCCTGAGATGCCGGAATGGTAATGGGCTCTGTAAATTAATAAATGTGATACACAACATTAACAGAATGAAGGACAAAAATAATATGATCATCTTAATAAATGCAAAAGAGGCAATCAAAAAAGTCAACATCCTTTCACAATAAAAACTATCAACAAATTAGGTGTAAAAGAACTGTACTTTAACACAATTAAAATCCTAACAGAACCACAGCTTATGGACTCTAATTCAAAATTAAAAATATTTTTCCTCAAAGATCATGAGCAAGATAAGTATGCCCCATGCCACTTCTATTCATACAATACTGGAAGTCTTTGCCAGAGCATTTAGAAAAGAGAAACAAATAAAATCATTCAAATTGAAAGGGAGCAGGAAAATTATCTGTTTGCAGATGACATCATCTTATATATAGAACACTCTAAAGACTCAACCAAAACAACCAATACTCGGATACTCAGTAAAGTTGCAGAATACAAAATCAACATACAAAGATCAGTCATATATCTATATACTGACAATGAACTATCTGAAAAGTAAATCAAGAAGTATCTCATGTACAATAACTGAAAATAAACAAGATAATCAGGAATATATGTAATGAAGGAGGTGAATATCTGTACATTGGAAGCTATGAAACATTGATTATAATAATGAACACACAAATAAATAGAAAAGCATCCCATGTTTAAGGATTGGAAGAATTCATATTGTTAATTATATAGCTAAAATTATAATTTAAATTGTCCATACTAGTAAAAGCAATTAGCAATTTCAATCCAACACCTAAACAAAATTCCAATGCCAGTTTTATCAGGAATAGAAAAAATTCTAAACTTCATATGGAGCCACAACAGACCCTTAACAGCCCAAGCAATCTTGAACATAAAGAATAAAGCATGATATCACCTAACTTTAAATCCTACTGGAAAACTGTAGTAATCAAAACAACATGGTACTGGCATAATATTAGACACACAGACCATTGGAACAGACTGGAAGGACCAGTAACAAGTCTTCACACTTACAACCAATTTTCAACAATGTGAAAAACACACAATGAGGAAAGAAAACCATTTCAATAAACGATGCTAGAGAAACAGGATATTCACATACAGAAGAAGCTAATTAGATCCTAGTATCATTTTATATAAAAGTATCAACTAACAATTAAAAAAAGACTTAAATGTAAGACTTAAACTACAAAACTATTAGAAGAAAACAGGGTAAATACTTCATAACATTAATCTGGGCAATTATATATATGTATATATATGTGTGTGTGTGTGTATACATATATATGTGTATGTGTGTGTGTGTGTGTATATATATATATACTCCCAAAAGCATAGGCAAGAAAAGCACAAATTAGCAAATGGGATTACATCAAACTAAAATGCATCTACCTAGCAAAGGAAACATTCAAATGATCGAAGAAACAATATTGAAAATAGGAGAAAATATTTGCAAACCATAATCTGTTCCGGGGTTAATATCTAACATTATAAGTAATTCAAACAACTGAATATCAAGGAAACAAATAACCTGATTAAAAAGCGGGCTGAGGGTCTGAATAGACATTTCTCAAAAGAACATATATAAATGGGTAATTAATATTAATAACTCAGTATATTAATAACACTCAGTGTCACTAATTACCAGAGAAATGTAATTTAAAACCACATAAACATATTACCTCACACCTGTTAAAATTGCTGTCATTGAAAATGTGAAAGATAACTTTCAATGAAGAAGTGAAGAAAAAGAAAACTACTGGACATTATTGATAGGAATGTAAATTGTCACAGCCCTTATAAAAAAAACACTATGGAGGCCCCACAAAAAAAGTCAAATAAAATTACCCTATAATCCAGCAATCTCAATACTGGGTATATTCAAAGGACATGAAATAAGTATGTTGAAAAGATATTTGTACTCCCATGTTTATTGCAACAATCTTTGCAATAGCCAATGTATTCATTCATAATTAATTCATGTTTTCAATACCTCAGGAATGAATAACTAAAATGTGCATATATACACAATGGAATACTATTTGTTCTTAAAAAGAAAGGAAATCCTGTCATTTCCAACAAGGTGGATGAATCTAGAACGCATTATGTTAAGTGAAATAATCTAGACACAAGAAGACAAATACTGCATGATTTCACTTATATGTGGAATATTTAAAAAATTGAACTCATAGAAAGAAGCAAAGAGTGAAATGCGAGTAACCAGAGGTAGGTGTGTGGATGAGGGAATTGGGAAGATGTTGATCCAATGAAGCAAAATTTTAGTTAGAATGAATAAGTTAAAATGTTACATATCATGTTGACTATAGTTAATAATAATATATTGTTTACTGGAAAACTTGAGACTAGATTCTATGTGTATATCTACCACACACACACACACACACACACACACACACACACACACACAAATAAGTATGTGAAGTAATACTTAAGTCAATTGGTTTCATTAAGCAGTTATGCATTGGATACATATATCAAAACATCACGTATATCAGAAAAAAATACTATTTTTAGTTGTCAATTAATAAATATATACATACCTCAAGCCTGTGATCCCAGCACTTTGGGGGGACGAGGCGGGTGGATCACGAGGTCAAGAGATCAAGACCATCCCAGTCAACATGGTGAAACCCCATCTCTACTAAAAATACAAAAAAATTAGCTGGGCATAGTGGCTTGTGCCTGTAATCCCAGCTACTCAGGAGGCTGAGGCAGGAGAATTGCCTGAACCCAGGAGGTGGAGGTTGCCGTGAGCCGAGATCGCACCATTGCACTCCAGCCTAGGTAACAAGAGTGAAACTCCATCTCTAAATAAGTAAATACATACATACATACATACACACATACATACATACATACATAAAATGTTGACGAGGAAGATGAACTGCTAGCATTGTTAATGAGCAAGTGTTAAGGGAGCCATTCTGGAGAGCAATACGGTACTACTTAGACAAATTGAAAATGCAAATACTTATAACCTATAAATAATACTCCTAGTAATATTTTCCAAATACATCTTCAGTGAGTAACAAGGAAATATGTATATGCATGTTGATTTCAGTGTCATTTGTGGTTGTTAGACGATAAATGTAACTTTCTGTACATTCCAATGTCAATATAGTGAGTAAGTAAACTGTAAAGAACACTTAACAATGTAACAATCACTATTTTCATTATTTAATCAAATGCCAAAGTTAAAAAGGAAAGAGGAAAGCTTGGGTGAGAAAGAAAATAAATATTACCCATACATGGAAAACAACCAGTCATAGAAACAGACCTAAATATAAGAGAGACTTTAAAACACTGATTTTTAAATGTTGAAAAATCTGAAGAAAACCTGAAAATAAAGAAAAGAAAACTAAAATATATTGAGAAAAAAAGAAAAAGTTAGACATGGAAAACATACAGAAAGAAGAGAACAACAAACACCAGGACCTATTTGAGTGTGGAGGGTGGGAGCGGGGTGAGGATTAAAAACCTAATTATTGAACACCATCCTCATTACCTGGGTGAGAAAACAGTTTGTGCCAAACCCCCACAACACACAATTTACCTATATAACAAACCAGCACATGTACCCGTAAAACTAAACTGAAAGTTAAAAAGTAAAATAAAATAAACTACCAAATGGGTTTAATAGCAACTTACACACTGTAGTAAAAAAGACAGTGATAAGCACTAAACTGAAATAAATTTTTATTCTAAAAATAACAGAGTAAGCAGAGTTTTGATCAACTATGGATCAATATTCTAAAATACGTAAGATTGTATTCCCAGGGGGCAAATCAGCAATGTTTGAATATCTGAAAAATTTTCAGATTTGATATAAACTTTAAACCCAAGATTCAAATGGCTAAATTAGATATGTGAGGTAAAAAGAAAGAAAACTATACCAAATTACCTCAGATCAAATTGTTGAAACCCTAGGAAGGAGAAAATACCAAAAACATGCAGAAAAAATAATAAATAAATAAAAATAACAAAATGAGTTCCAATTTCTCATTTTTAAAAATGAAGCCCAAATTATATCAACACCTATAAATGCAAAAAGACACACAAAAGTCAAATAAAATCTCATATTGAATAAAAATTACCCTCAAAACTGAAAGCCAAATAGAGCCATTTTCAGAAAACACAGAAAATACACTTCATAGCCAGTGAATCTGCATTTAATAAATAGCAAAATAAACCATTGGGTCTGAAAGAACTTGGTAGTAGAAGAAACCTAGAACTACACAAAGAAATAGAAACTGCCAGAATTAAGGAACCAAGGGCAACAAAAGAGAATGGATGAGACAACTTAAAAAAAACAAAAAACAAAAAACAAGATAATATATTTAAACTCAGTCATATTGATACTTATGTTTTAGGTAAGTTGTCTAAAATATTTAAATAAAAAAATCTATACACCCTTCCTGAAATGACTGGAGTAGATTAAAAAAAGTAAAATATAACTGTAGGCATTTCCAATAGATGCACATTAAATATAAAGAAGTAGACTAAAACACTTCTTTAAAACACTAAAAATATATAATGCAAGTATACTCATATAAAAATTATCATTATATATACAACTTAAGAAAGTTGGAATAGCTATATTAGTAAGAAATAGACAAATGTACCATTATATCTAGAAATTTTAAGATTTCTCTTTTATAAATAATTGACAACCAAAGTATTAATTGACAATCAATACTTATTGATACCAATAAGTATCAACCAAATTAATGAATTTACATTTTAAAACATTCTGGCTGCACCTGTCAGTGCCCCAACTCTATGCTAATATTACCATCAGTGGGACTACCTGCACAGTCAGCAGTGGGTGCCCCATTAAACCCCAGCCATGCTGTCTCATCCCAGCACTTGCTAACATCATGCCACAGCTAATGAGCATACGCTCGCTATGCTGCCAGTGCTGCCAATTCTGGCAAATATAAATGAGGAGGAATCCCACTGCCATCACCCTATGAAATGCTTTGGCTGGCACCACCTATCAGAGTGTACTGACTGGCAGTCCAACAGAACCTTGGTCCCACCAGGACAGAGGGTTCCTAAGCTTGAAAAGCTAGAGAACAAAGTTGGAGCCTGATACAAGTCCTCCACAGTTGGGCCACACAGTCCAGGAGCTGGAAGCTAAGTGTTGGTCACCTAAAGTCTTCCAGAAATCAAGCCAGTCAACTGAACCCATATTAAACCACAACCAAACACTCAAGGTCATTAAATAGGATAAAATAAAAAGAAAGACCATCGAAAGAACAGCAACTTCAAAGACTGAAGGAACATCTGACCACACTAATAAGAAAGAATCAGCAGAAGAACTCAGAAAGCTAAAAAAGCCAGAGTGCCTTCTTTTCTCTAAACAACTCCACCACATCTCCAGCAAGCGTTCTGAACAAGGCTGAGATGGCTGAAATGTAGAAATAGCATTCAGAATATGGATAGAAATGAAGATCATTGAGATGCAGGAATATGTTGAAACCCAATTCAAGTAAGCAAAGAACCACAATTAGGCAAAATAGCTGGTATGAAAAAGAATGTAACTGACCTGATAGAGCTGAGAAACACACTACTAAAATTTCATAATGCAATCACTACTATTAGTAGCAGAACAGATCAAGCTGAAGAAAGAATCTCAGAGCTTGAAGACTGTTTTTTTTTTTTTAAATAAGATCATCAGATAAGAATAGAGAAGAAAGAATAAAAAGGAATCAGCAATACCCTGAAAACTATGGTATTATTTGAAGGGAGCAATTCTATGACCTATTAGTATCCCTGAAAGAGATGGGAAAAAGTGATGCAACATGGAAAACATATTTCAGCATATCATCCATGAGAACATCCCCAACCTAGCTTGAGAGGGCAATAATTCAGGAATTCAGAAAACTTCAGTAAGAAACTTTATCAGAAGATCATCCCAAGACATATAATCAAAGGGAAGCAATTGGACTAACAGTAAAATGTCAGCAGAAACCCTACAAGCCAGAAGAGATTGGAGGCCAGTGTTCAACATTCTTAAATAAATTTCAATCAAGAATTTCCTATCTAGCCAAAGTAAGCTTCATGGCAATAAAGAAATAAGGTTAATTTCAGACAAGCAAATGGTGAGAGAATTTGTTACCACCAGACTTGCCTTACAAGAGCTTCTGAAGACAGCACTAAATATGAAATTAAAAAAAACAACAACTGTTACCAGCCACTATAGAAACACACTTAAGTACATAGTGTAGTGTTACAATAAAGCAACCGAAAACATATCTGCATAATAACCAGCTAATACCATAAAATAGGATAAACTTCACACATATCAATACTAACCTTAAGTGTTAATGGGATAAATGTGTCATTAAAAGGCAGAGTGGCAAGCTAGATGAACAACCAAAACCCATTGTTATACTATCTTTTTTTTTTTTTTGAGACGGAGTTTCACTCTTGTTACCCAGGCTGGAGTGCAATGGCGTGATCTTGGCTCACTGCAACATCCTATCTTTAAGAGACCCATTTTACATGCAATGACACCCATAACCTCAAAATAAAGGGATGGAGAAAAACTTACTAAGCAATTGAAAAGCAGAAAAAAGCAGAAGTTGCAAACAAAATTGCAGATAAAACAGACTTTAAAACAGTAAAGATTAAAAAAGATATAAAAGGGCATGACATACTGGTAAAGGGTTAAATTCAAAAACAAGACCTAACTATTCTAAGCATATATGTACCCAACAGAGGAGCATCCAATTTCATAAAGCAAATTCTTAGAGACCTTCAAAGAGACTTAGCCTTCCACTCAGTGACAGTGGTAGACTTCAACACCCCACCAATAGTGTTAGACAAATCATCAAGTTAGAAAAAGATATTCAGGAACTAAACTCAACACGATACAATAGATTTGATAGACATCTATAGAGCTCTCCACCCATACTCCAAAATCAACCACACAATTGGACTTAAAACACTCCTCAGCAAATGTAAAAGAAACGAAATCAAAACAACCACTCTTTTGGACCATACTGCAATACAATTAGAGATCAAGGCTAAGAAAATTGCTCAAAACCATAAAACTACATGGAAAATTGAATAATCTGTTCCCAAATGACTTTTGGTTAAGTGGTAACATTAAGTCAGAAATCAAGAAGTTCTTTGAAACTAATGGGAACAAGAATACAACATACCAGCTAAGGAGATGTTAAGAGGGAAATTTATAGCATTAAATGTCCATGTCAAAAAGTTAGAAACTTCTAAATTCAATAACCTAACAACTAAAAGAACTAGAGGAGGCAGAGCAAACCAACCCTAAAGCTAGCAGAAGACAAAAAGTAACCAAAATCAGAGCTGAACTGCAAAAGACTGAACCATGAGAAATCATTCAAACATTCAATAATTCCAGGAGTTGATTTTTTGAAAAATATAATAAAACAGATCACTATCTAGACTAATAGAGAAGAAAAGACAGAAGATCAAAATAAATAAATTAGAAATAACAATGAGGATATAAGCTGACTTCACAGACGTACAACATGCCACTGTAGAATATTATGAACACCTCTATGCACAACACAAGGATGCTCTTTCTCACCACTCCTATTCAATATATTACATATGTACTATGGAACACTATGCCACCATAAACAATGAGATCATGTTCTTTCAGAAGCATAGGTAGAGCTGGAGGGTATAATCTGCAGCAAACTAACACAGAAACTGATAACCAAATACTGCATGTTCACAATTATAAGTGGGAACTAAATGATGAGAAAACAGACACATTTAGAAGGTAACAATAGACACTGGGGCCTATTGGAGGGTGAAGGGTGGGAAGAGAAAGAGGATCAGGAAAAATAACTAATGGTTACTAGGTTTAACACCTGAGTAATGAAATAACCTGTAGACCAATCCGCTGTGACATGAATTTACCTATGTAACAAGCCTGCACGTGTATTCCTGATTTGAAAATAGAAGTATAAAGAAATTCACCTGTAAAAAATTTAAAAAGTCAAATAACTCTGCAAAATAATGATAGAACAGAAATTTTTTGCCAAGTATAAATTGTACCTAAGACAGTTACTATACTGGTGAAATCAAGACTCATTCAGGGGATTAATATGTAAAGAGCATGTTGTTGTTGTTTTCCACAGAAAAATTATATTCAAAATCAATATCAAAATTTTGCAGTAAATCCGAGTCATTTGGAATAATACTATTCAAATCAATGAACAAATCACAGAAGAAATTATATTAAATTGATATTACTTTGAACTGAGAGATTAGTATTTCTTCTGTGATTTGTTCATTGATTTGAATAGTACCATATTAAATTGAAATTACTATAAACTGAGAGATTAGTATAAACCATTGAAAATAGCAGAATACAACCAAAAAAAGTCATTTTATTATTTTTTTATTTTATTAAAAATTTATTATTTTAGCCACTTACACAAATGACATAGAAATTCTGAATAATGCCAAATCTATTAAACACATAACATTTGTTATACAAATTTTTTTTTCCACAAAGAAACTCCAGGCCCAGATTAACTTCACTAGTGAATGATATTAAATACTTCAGAAAGAAACAATACAAATTTTACGTAAAAATATTCAGAATATATAAGAGCAAAAGCAGTAATTAATTACTTTAGTGAACCCAGTATAACAAAATGAGAAATTTGCATTAAAAAAGCAACATAAAATTAGATAAGAAAAACTCTTTAAGAAAATATTAGTGGCTTAAATTTTGAAATATATATAAAATACATATTATAATCAACTTACACTTATTTTAGAAACACAAACTTAACATCTAATGAATAATCAATAAAATTCACTATATTAATAGAACAACTGATGAAAAAAAAATCTCAATTAATGCAAAAGCATCATTTAACAAAATTTAATCTCTGTCCCAATTTATTTTGTGTTGTTATTATAGAACACCTCTTACTGAGTAATTTGTAAAGAAAATAGGTTTATTTGGTTTATAATTCTGGTGACTGAAAAGTCCAAGATTGGGTGGCTGTATCTGGTGAGAGCCTCATGTTGCTTTAATCCATAACAGAAAGAAGAAGAGGAAACGGGTATGTACAAAGAGATCACAGGGTGAGAGAGAAAGCGAGAGATAGAAACCAAGGAAGCCAGATTCTTTTTACAACCCACACTTGTGGTAATTAATCTCACTTTGTGATGGCAAGAATTCATTCACTCCTAAGAGAACACATTTATCTATTCATGAAGGATTTTTCTGCATGACCCAAATGCTTCCCACTAGGCCCTACATTTCACCACAGCCATAATGAGGATAAAACTTCAACGTAAGTTTTGGTGGAGACAAACCACATCTGAACTGTAGCAATTCCCATCACAATAAAATATCTTAGTGAACCAGAAGGAAAAGCAACAATTTTCTCAATATTAAAAGGCAGAAAACTGTTCACATAACATCAAAAAAAAATCCATTGTCAGCACTCTGAATCAACATTTACTGTGGAATCTATTCAGTGAATATGCCACAAAAATTAAATGAAACCTTCAGCCTGGAAAAGAAGAACCAAAGCTTTTTTAAATTTGCGTAAAGTATGATAATTCAGGTAAAATTGAAGGAATCCAGCTGAAAATACTATAGCTAATAAATAAACAGCAAGATCACAAGAAATTGTGTACAATTGGAAAACTATATTTCTGTATATTAGAAATAAACAATTGATAAATAAAATTTAAAAATACTACCATTTATTTATAGCATATATTTAAATGTATAACCTGAAATTATAAAATATTTAGAAGAAAAAGAGAGAAACTTGTAAACTTGGATAAGATAAATATGTATTTGTCAAGCCACAAGAAAATCCCACTAACTATATTCCAAAAATAAATTGGATTTTAAAATGTTAAAACTAAGAAAATTTGGTGTGGTAGTTCAGTCAGGGTGGTGGCAAGAATATTAAGGAAAAAATATTAGAGATAGCTATAGGAAATAGTCACAAAACCCCACTGAAAGGCCAGGCAGTTTTCATAACTTCAGGAATGAATGGGCTGAAGGTGGCAAGTTCTTTTATCTTGAGCTTTGAAGCATAGGACAGTTAACGAGGGAATGCAAAGGAGTTTATCTAAATGGCTTGTTGGTTAAATGGCTAAGACCAACATTTGCCCATCAGGTCTTGACTGTCTCCTACTCTGGGGATCAGCAGAAGTTTATTACCCACAAATGGTGTTTGCTTCAGGTCTCAGAACCTGACCTTTAATCTTTGCCCTCTAGTGGTGTTGACTCAAAGCTTTTGTCATTTAATATGTGCTGAAAAAAGGCCAATAAGGCCAGGGTGTCGTGGCTGATCACTGGTAACTCACTACAGCATTCTCCTCTAGTGTCTGTAAGTGGCCACAGACACCCCATCCTGCTTTCTCATGGTATTCTGTGTCTGAATAAATTTATTCATTTGTCATGGGGTTGGAGTCTGACAGGTAAGGACAATTTGGTCCTTGCAGGACATTGTTAAGAAGATATAAATGGATATCACAAACAAGCAAAAATGTGAACAATGTAAAGGACTATAACCTGGAATATACAAAGGTAAATACTTGTAATCAGGAAGTGACTTAGTTAGATAGGGCCACCATAACCAAATGCCATAGACTAGGAGGATTAAACAGTTTTCACAGTCCTGGAGGCTGGAAGTCTGAGATTAGGGTGTCAGCAGATTTGTCCTTCATTAGGACCCTCTTCCTGGCCTTGTTGCTCACATAACTTCTTTCTTGTGCATGGGCAGAGCAAGAGAGCTTTGGTATCTTCTTATAAGGATTGTCTTAGTCTGTTCTTATGCTGCTATAAGGACATACCTAGGACTGGGTAATTTGTAAAGGAAAGATAATTAATTGGCTCACATTTCCACAGGGCTGGGAAGGCCTCAGGAAATTACAATTAAAGTCAAAATAAAAAGGTCCTTCTTCAAATGATGGCAGGAAAGAGAAGTATAGAGCAAAGTGGGGAAAAGTCTTTTATGAACTCATGGGAACTCACTTACTGTGATAAGAACATCAGCCTGGGGGTATCCACCCTTAGGATTCAATTATCTTCCATAAGGTGGGAGATAATTGAATCCTCCCATGACATGTGGGGATTTTGGGAGCTACAATTCAAGATGAGATTTGAGTGGGGCACAGACAAATCATAGCATTCTGCTCCTGGCTCCTACCAAATCACATGTCCTCACATTTCAAAGCACACTCATATCTTCCCAACAGTTTTCCAAAGCCTTAACTCATTTCAAAATGAACTCAAAAGTCCAGGTCCATAGTCTTATCTGAGACAAGGCAAGTCTCTCTGCCTATGATCCTGTAAAATTAAAAGCAACTTAGTTATTTCCAATTTATAATGGGGGTACAATCAATGACTAAATATACACATTCCATATGGAAGAAATTGGCCAAAACAAAGGGACTACTGGCCCCATGCAAGTCTGAAATCCAGTAGGGCAAACATTAACCTTAAAGTTTCAAAGTGATCTCCTTTGGCTCCATGTCTCACATCCAGGTCATGCGGATCCAATAGGTGAGCTTCCACAGCCTTGGGCAGCTCTGTTCCTGTGGCTTTGCAGGGTACAGCTCTCTTCACAGCTGCTTTCATGGGCTGGCATTGAGTGTCAGCAGCTGTTCCATGTACATTGTGCAAGCTCTGTGTGGATCTACCATTCTGGGAGACAGTGGCTCTCTTCTTACAGCTCCACTATGCACTGCTTCAGTGGGGACTTTGTGTGGGACCTCTAACCCCACATTTTCCTCCTGTACTCTCCTAGCAGAAGTTCTCCATGAGGGTTTCACCCCTGCAGAAAACTTCTGCCTGGGCATCCAGGAACTTCCATACAGTCTATGAAGTCTAGGCAGAGGTTCCCCAACCTCAATTCTTCTGTGCACCCCTGCAGGGTCCAACACCATGTGAAAGCTTCCGAAGCTTGGGGCTTGCACCCTCTGAAGCAATGGCCTGGGCTATATGTTGACCCATTTTAGTCAAGAGTGGAATGCAGGGTACCAATTCATGAGACTGCACAGAGCAGCAAGGTCTTGGGCCGGGCCCAGAAAACCATTTTTCCCTTCTAGGCCTCCAGGCCTGTGATAGGAAGGGCTTCCATGAAGGTCTCCAACATGCCCTGGAGACATTTTCTTTATTGTCTTGGTGAATAACATTTGGCTCCTTATCTATGCAAATTTCTGTAGCCAGCTTGATTTTCTCCCCAGAAAATGGGTTATTTCCTATTGCATCATCAGGATGCAAATTTTGCAATTATGCTCATTCCTCTTGAATACTTTGCCACTGATAATTTTCTTCTGCCAGATACCCTAAATTATTTCTCTCAAGTTCAAAGTTACACAGATCTCTAGGGCAGGGGAAAAATGCCACCAGTCAATTTGCATAGCAACAATCACCTTGATCTAATTCCCAACAACTTTCTCATCTCCATCTGAGACCACGTCAGCTTGGACTTCACTGTCTATATCACTATGAGCACTTTGGTCAAAGCCATTCATCAAGTCTCTAGGAAATTCTAAACTTTCCTGCATCTTCCTGTCTTCTGAGCCCTCCAAGTCTCTAAGAAGTTCCAAATTGCCCACATTTTTCTGTGTTTTTCTGAGTCCTCCAGTCTGTTCCAACCTCTGCCTATTACCCAGTTCCAAAGTTGTTTCCACATTTTTGGGTATCCTTACAACACTGCCCACTCTCTGTGGGCAATTTACTGTTTTAGATTGTTCTCACACTGCTTTAAGGATATACCTGATTCCGGGTAATTTATAAAGGAAAGAGGTTTAACTGACTAACAGTTCTGCAGGGCTGCGAAGGCCTCAGAAAAATCACAATCATGGAAAAAGGGGAAACAGTTATTTCTTCTTCACATAGTCACAGGAAGGAGACTTGCAGAGCAAAATGGGGAAAAGCTCCCAATAAAACCATGAGATCTCACGAGAACTGACTCACTATCATAAGAACAGCATAGAGGAACTGCCACATAATCTAATTATCTCCCACAGTTCCCTCCCATGACAGGTCAGGATTATGGGAACTACAATTCAAGATGAGATTTTGGTGGAGTCACAGCTAAATTATATTAGACACTATTCTCATTGAGTGAACTCAGCCCTCATGACCTCATCTAAACTTTGGCACCTCCTAAAAGTCCCACCTAGTACTATTTCATTGAGGATTATAAATGTCATATCTAAAATTTTGGGGTTGATACAAAGATTCCATCCATAACAAGAAAGTATAAATTTTATAACTAGATAAAATGAACATCTATTAAAATGTATAATAGATACAAATGGATAATTCCTGAATAAAAATGTATATGTATGTCTTATAATTACATTAGAACTTACTTAAAATCATTAGTCATCAGCAAAATGAAAATACAGACCCACCAAAATGATTTAAAGTAAAAAGATAAACAATATCATGAGGATTGAGAGAAACTGGAAGGAACGTCCTTATGTTGCTGATAAGAATACAAATGGCACACACACTCTTAAAAGTAGCATTTTAAAAATAAATCAAACATAAACTCATTGTATTATCAGCAATTTTAATCCTAGGTAGCAATCCACAAAAAGAAAAAAAAATAGAAAGCATATGACTATGCAGAAACCTGTACATCAATCATATTTACAACAGTTTTACTCACAATAAATAAAAAATGAGAATGAAAGTTCACTAAAAAGTGAGTGAATAAACAGATTGTCCTGCATTCACATAATTAACTAATATTCAATATTTTTAACCAGGAAATGATTGATACACATAAAAAATACCCACTAACACACATAATATATGATACACACAAAATCCATAAAAAGTTAAACAAAATACTTCTTAAAATGCTAGGTCATAAGGCAATATAAAGCAGACACCAAGATGAGACACACATTTACATGAAATTTTAAAGTAGGTAAGCCTAATCTATGTTGCCAAAAAATAGCTCATTGTTGGATGAAGGTAGATATTAGGGAGATAGAGAATGGCTGACATGAAATGTCACAGGTCAACTTCTTGTGATGTTAGAAATAGTCTATGACTTAATTATTGTGGTTAGTATTCATATGGGGATAAATATTTATTAAACAGGTTGAATATTTAAAATGTATTCATTTTATTCTGCAAATTATGTTTCAATAAAGTTGAATTATATAAATGGGATCTAAACTGGGATATTCATATTGCTTTAGACTGCCAGAGAGAAGTAAATTATTTTTTGATTTCTTGGCCCAGAAAAAATATATACAGGCATTAGGTCTAGGTTCTCATATTGAAGGTTACTCTTCTATCATAACATTTTTGTGAAAAAATGAGAAACATCTTTATCTTATAAATGTGTAAAAAAGTCATCAATGTTATTTAACTTATACATTTTAATCAAATATATAAAAATTGAGAAATAAATGCCATTTGATTGAACATTTACTTCTTGAAGATGAATAAGATAGAAATAGAAAATTTGAACTGAAGCCATATAATAAGGCTCAGAAAGGTTTATTTATTATACATAAAAAAATGGTTAATGTCCTATTATGTAATGAGGTTTTAAAACAATAAACTGCTAATAATCAGAATGAGATTATAATTAATTATAGACTTTAGGTTACCACAGTTAAAACAAAACCAGCAGCGCACAATGCTTGAACCAGTGACATGAAATAAGGAGAGACATATAGTTAAACTATGCTATCGTAACATTTCAAAAGCTTATAATAGTAATGTTTCAAAAAAATAAACCATAACCGAAACAGAAACAGATGGAGAATATCTTAACCACTCTAAAGAATACATTATTATTTGTAAATAAGTAAAATCATTGTAATTTGGGTGCTAAATTTGTAGCAATTATATTTATTTGGTAAAATAATAAAAAAAACTTGGTGGCATACTACCAAGGGGCATTATCTTTATTTACCAAAATAATCAAATATTTAAAGGGGGAAAATACACCAGTCTCATAAAGTTAGGACTTTTTTTTTCTTTTATTGTATTTGGCTTTGCACATATTATTTCAATGTACACAACCTTTGTCAACTGACCATAAGTGGTACGTGTCAAAGACTGACAGATCTCAGCCCACCTAGAGATACGTATATCTGGTGTACCGATGTGTTTTTATTACTTGGCAGAATCCATATTTTTGCAGGGGCGTTAGGTAGGGTGGTAACACACAGATGTTTTATTTCATACAGAAGGTATAACCTAACGACTATGAATAAATGCACTTGAACACTGGGATAAGAATACAAATAACAGGAACTTTTAAAAATACTATTCATAGGGTACAACTTTCTCAAAATAACTAAAATAAAATTTAAACTGTTTTTAGACATAGGAGGTGTGGTGATTCACACACTAAGCAATTTATATTACTTTTGGAAACAGAATCATGAAGTTTGTTTGGGGTCGTTTATATCAAGGATTTACAACAAAATTTGTATGATGAGTGACCAAGTTCCTTGGCAACCCTTCATGCCAATTACATAGAAATATATCAATGCAAAATTGGGCTTTTAATTTTATTTATTAATAGAAAATAATATGAAACTTGAGGCTTATGTTTATTAATGTAGTCAATGATGTCATTCGGTTTTATAAAGTGAAAGCACTTTAAAATAAAATAATGTGGTTTCAATTATGGTCTAAATAGCTTGGACATTTGTAGCTTTCTTCATTTCGTCTACAATATCATTATCCACTAAACTCTTTGTTTAACAGACGAGTAGTTGGGTGTTGTGTACATCAACACAAAAGCACTCCAAACACATGATCAGTACTCTTTCTAAACCTTAAAAGGAATATAAGTCGGAGTTCTGAAATATGAAGACAGAGGCAAGATGTTATTGAACTCCTATTCAGGTCTTTCCAGTGAGACAGTAAATGAAAGTGGAGTCTTAAAACAACAACAATAACAACAACAACAACAGCAATAACCCTTTTATGATGAAATACTTTTCTCTCTTTAGAATAATAAAAATACAAGATAATATGGTGAACATATTACTGCAATATTTCATAGTTTTGTCATACAAATATTGAACATAAACTATCTATACCTTTAACTACATGTATTAGAGAGAATTCAAGTGTGAAAAATTACTCATAATTTTTATAATAATTCAAATATATATTGGATGTCCAATACCAAATTATTTGAAAATGACATCCTATAATTAGTGATTATCAGCAGTCATTATATATACTCTTGATCTGAAATTAAAATACAGATTAAAATTATTTAAGATTCAATTCAATAAATTGGCATTTTCTATACCTAAATCTTCATGTATTTGATTTACCAATCAAGTATGAAATTGTTTTTATTGTTTTTATTTTATTTTATTGTTTTTAGTTTTTATCTCAAATAACCATAAATAAATGCATTTAATATGTTAGCCTTTTTTATATAATAAAAATGTTTTAACATAAAACATTTCCTTTTGTCTCATAATTTTTTCTTTGTATATAAATACCTATGTAAAAGGAAATAAAATTAGAAATCTTATGTTTACATACATATAAATTTGATATTAGAGGTGTTATATGTATATTTATATACATATGCATGTTCAATATCTTTTAAAATCTCAGTTAAAATGCCAGAGAAATTAAAGTAGAGTCATCAGTTAGAAGGGAGAAAATATTGGAATGAAACATGTATGATGTATAGGCAAAAAACCCTTTTTTTTTAAATAAGGAAGAAATGACAGCTTTGTAAGGGCATCTAAAGCATAAAGCTATACAAATTAAAGCAACCAACTATGAAATACTCACAACATTTTATATCACTAACTTTGTTTTAGATGTTTTTTTAGATTTTTAAAAATTTTACTTTAGGTTCTGGGATACATGTGCAGAAGATGCAGGTTTGTTACATAGATGTACATGTGCCAATGTGGGCTGCTGCACCCATCAACCTGTCATTTACATTAGGTATTTCTCCCAATGCTATGCCTCCCTTAGCCCCCCACCCCTCAACAGGCCCCCGTGTGTGATGTTCCTCTCCCTGTGTCCATGTGTTCTCATTGTTCAACTCCCACTTATGAGTGAGAAAATGTTTGTAAAGTCCTCAGTTAAAACATTGTCTTAAGTTTGTTAGTATAACCCATGACTGTTAATACTCTCTACTGTATTATTACTCTATACTTTTTTGTGTACAGTACATTCTGGTAAAAAATGTACTTCTGATTTTTTGAGGTATAGTGGGATAATATAGTAACTTGTGGAATGTCAAGAAGTTGATAACATAAATATTAATTTTGTAACAGGCACTTGAGTAATTATGTCTTTCAAAGGCAATCTATTAACTAAAGAGATATTGATATGGATAAATAATATAGATGTGCAGAGAAACTGTACTTTTCTTTTTTTTATTGCTATGAACATTTCCCAGATTAATACACCTTAGGTATTGTTTGAGTCAGTTTGTGTTCCTATAACAAAATACTACAGACTAAGTAATATGTAAACATCGGAAATGTACTTCTTTTGTTTATCAGAACATTTTTCTGTCGTTCATCAATTATAAAGGCTGAGAAGTCCAAGATCAAGGCCCCAGCAGGTTTGGTGTCTAGTGAGGGCTCACTTTTTGCTTCCAAGATGGCACCTTGTCACTGTATCCTCTGCAGGGGCAAAATATGTGACATCACATGGCAAAAAGGACAGAGGGGTAAATTCAACACCTTAAGACCTATTATTCAGCATGAATTCATTTATAAGGATGAATTTCTCATGGCCTAATAACCTTATAAATGCTGTACCTAATACTGCTGAATTAGGGATTAATTTTCAGCCTGAATTTTGGAGGGGAAACAGACCTGAAAAAGATAGCAGGTATTATAGAATTATACCATGAAGATAATTCATTCATTATTCTTAAAAACTACTTAGATTACTTCAGATCTCATTGCTTTTCCCAAAAAGTCATTTGAATAACTGTTCTCGAATACAAACAAATAATTTTTGCTTGAAGAATAATGGCAAAACACAGGTTCATAATTTGGGATGACCTTTTCATCTAGGGCATTTTATCTGAAAATGCCTACATTTGACCTTTCGAAGAGATAAGGTTGCAACTGTATAACAAATTTGTCACAAATAACAATTATTTATTTACTTTCTTTTGGAATATTTCAGCCTGTGTTAAACTATATATTCATATGGTCAGTAGCAAATGACATGTAACACTTCGAGAAGTGAAGAATCTGGTACAATTGAAGGAAGACATTTTCCATCCAAGCAAACAAATACTAAATTATACATTAAAATAAATAGATATTGAGACTAGGTCTAATGCTTTCTTATATTTTTCTATATTGTAAACCAAATATTTCTACATTAATGATTCATATCCGGATCTTCTATTTTTTCCTATCTAGTTTTCACTATTAATTACATTTTTCAGTATCAATGACCTACAATTAAAATAAAATCAAATGTCTCTTTATCCCTGTCACTTCAGGTACAATGATATTCAAGTGAAAAGTTCAGATATAGTAAGTGAAACTGGGAAAATTGACTTTTTAATGTAAAGCATATTGAATGCTTTTTCTTAGAAGTATCAAAACATGTGGCCCTAGTCATTATTACACATAATCCAAAGGAGAATTTTCTCCTTATTCTCTTAAAAGTAATACTAGCCTGTATTCATACTGGAAGTTACACCCAGAATTAACCTGGAATTGAACTTCAGTGTATGGTTATGCTTTTCAAATTAAATTTAACACTTTGAAAGAAATTACTATATAAAAAAATTTTATGCAAAGCAGATAAATTGAGAAAAATATTTTGATAACATAGATTCAAACTTGGGGAATACACACAATGTAAACATACATAAAGAATTATAAATATCTTTGTCAAATGCCTTTTTGATTTTTTTGGATGGGGGATTAGAGGCATCACTAGCCTCTCATTTGGAAGGACAGAATAACATATAGGGATTCACATCGTGAACATTTTTCCAGAAATGATACAGGAACAAAGCAGGAAAACCAAAGAAATCGATGAATATTAGATGCAAGCAGGAGCCCACAGACTATACCATGAGTCAGACAAAGAAATCTGACCCTCCAGAATATGAGAGGGGTAGAGTTTGCCTCTGGGATATTCACCCCCACCCAGGGATTCTGAAACTCCAGGGCACAGGGGAAAGCCTTAACCTAACACATCCCAGGAAAGAACTTGGGGAGGGTCATGGAATATAAAAGAAGTGGCAGCAGCAGGAACAACCTTCACTCCCAGATCCCTGTATGGACCAAGGGCAGCCATTCCTTACTGTTGCTCACAGAGGACCTCATCGAGGACAGCCAAAAAGTTGAGGCAGTGGTCATAAGTTGAAAGATGCTCCCAGAGGGGTTTCACAATGTTACCTTGAGTGGCCAGGGCCAGTGTAGGGGAGAATGAAAAGCAGGCTGTGAGTGCAGGAGCCATGGGTTCATGAGCTGTGAGTGCAGGAGACAAGTGCCAGGATTTTCAGGGAACAGAGATGGGCATGGCTTGAAAGCCATTTTTACTATCTCCATGGGGAAAGCTTATGGCTTCTGAAAGTGGAGAATTCTGATTATGGGTTGACTTGAACTTAGCTCACTGCTGCCAGTGAAAATTTGTGGGAATGGATGTTCCTGTCCAAGTGTGTGGGAACTATGTGGGGCTTATCACCATCTGCTACTCCAGTTTCCTGAACAAATTCTACTCAGTTGAAGCAGCAATGCTCCCCTCTAGAATATCAGCCCAGTGGCATGAGATCTACCTACTTCCATCCCTCTAAACCCAGACGGGCTGCTGCTTGCCCTGCACAAATAGACTCAGCATGTAAACCTACTCTACCCAGCCCCTACCTGGCTTTGTCCCACCACCCACCCTGGTAGCTTAACACAAAAGACAGAAGCTCTTGGGACGTACAGAGCCCTTCCCATTGCATGAGAAATCAGAGTAACTACCCCCCGCCTCCAGATTTAGTAACATAAGGCAAATAAAAATCCCACTGCTACTACACAGCTGGTGGTCTTTTTTAAGCACCATCTACTGGCTGGAGGCCAACCAACACAGTCCATTATGGTATCTCCTGGTAGAATAATAGTGCAGCCAGGAAGAAGAAAATAGCTGCATGATCTCGGTTATCACCACTACTTGTACTACTCTGGCTAACCAGGATTTCCTGAGTCTGTCCATGTGAACCAGTTCATTATTATTATAGCTGGTGTTCAAGAAAGCCAAAAACACTAAGTCTATTGATAACCAAGGAATTTCATAGAGTCTCTGGCAATCCCTTGCCATTCCCATTAGAGCTGGTGCTGCTACCCGCTGTTGGGAAGCTTGAGGACAGGTCACATCACTGGATTCCTTGCAGACATTTCCTAACACCAGCCTGAAGTGTGACAACCTCACTGGGCAGCCAGACTCAGAGGTGCAACAAAATTCACAGTAGTCTGGCTTCCAGGGACTCCTACTGCTAGGGAAAGGAGTGTTCCCATCACATGAAGGGAACACCCTATTTGACAACAGAATCTGGATGGCAGGCTTTGAGCACCAGATCCTTCTGCTGGTTGATGGAAAGCTTCCTTAAGCACAGTTGAAGTGCTGGGCTCAGCAGGGAAAGTCTTCCACTGAACCCCAAAAGTCTTGTACAGTCCTGGTGCACGTGAAAGGTCTTGGAGAAGAAGAAGTCTTTCCTTCCTTGTCTACCATTGTAGGCACAGTTTGGGCTTTTCCCATGAGAGCTCAACATGGGCACAACTATGAACAGCCTTTCTGGAACACATCGGGGCCACTGCATCCTCAATGAAGGAGCACACTCCAGGTTCAGGATTGCATGAGAGACAGAGTCACAATTCCTCTTTATTTGGAACATCAACATTCCTACAGATGAGAAGAGGTGCCTATCTAATCTGAATAGATGGAACACTGGGGCAGAAGCATGTCTGAGACGTTTATAACATTTCTGCTAACCTAGCAGGGGAGCTGATGTGGCTCCAACCTTTCCTCCTGTTAAGACCCCAGTGTGACTCTCTGAGAGTTCCTCCAGCCTCTTCTGTTAAGGCTGGAACTTCAGTTATCCAGCTGCTTTAGCCACAACCAGTTCCTACCCAGAGACACCTCCCCTACTGGCCTAAAGCCTGAGCCATCAAATTAGTAAATAAAATACTGGAGAAAATAAATAAATAAATTTTACTCCACAGGGGAATGAGATAAGCATTAAGAGACCTTTACAATTCCAACCTAATAGAGATAGTGGACTCATTTGCACACTGAACACATTGCTATTACAATCAGTATATGAGAAAGCCATTGTTCAAAGTCTCTCTATAACCAAGGAACTCTTACAGAGTCTTCATCACTGAAAGAACCAAGAACTGAAATCGACTACGATCTACTATAAGCAATAAAGTTTCATCTTAGGGGTAACAAATTTAAAGAAAACAAAAGAAACACAGTGAAATCAAACATAAATTAAAGAACAATGAAAAGAATTACTCTACCAAAATGAAAATGAACCAGAAAAATAACTCTGGTAATATGTCTAAACAGGGTGCTATTACACTCCCAAGAGTCACACTGGCTTTGCAGCAATGGACCCAAACCAAGATAAAATCTAATACCAGATAAGAAGTTCAAAAGGTTGATTATTAAGCTACTCAAGGAGATATAGAGAAAGGTGAAGACCACAATAAATAAATTTAAAAAGCAGTGCAGGATATGAATGAAAAATTTTCTAGAGAAATAGATATTATCAACAAAAAGCAATCAGACCTTCCAGAAATGAAACACACACTGAGGAAATTACAAAATATAGCGGAAAGTTTTAATAGTAGACTACAATAAGCAGAAGAGGTAATTTAGAGTTTGAAGAGAAGGCTTTTGAGTTAACCCAATCAGACAAAAATAAAGAAAAAAGAATTAAAATAAAGTTTCCAAAAAAAATAAGATTATGCAAAATGGTCAAACCTAAGAATAATCTGTGTTCCTAGGGATAAGAGAAAATGATGTCTAAAAACATTATTTGAGGGCATAATTGAGGAGAGCTTTCATAGCCTAGCTAGGGATCTAGATATCCAAATCCAATAATCTCAAATAACGTTTGGGAAATTCACTGCAAAATGATCTTCACCAAGGTATATATTCATTATGCTATCTAAAACCAACATGAAGGCAGAAATTCTAAGAGCAGTAAGACAAAAGCATCAGATAACCTACAAAAGAAATCCTATCAGAATAACAGCAGACTTCTCAACAGAAACTTTGCAACTCAGAAGGAATTGGTGTCCTATCTTCAACCTCCTTAAACAGAACAACAGTCAGCCAAGAATTGTTTTACTCCAGAAAAGAAGAATAAATAGTCATTTACAGAAAAACAGATGCTGAAGGAATCTGTCACTTCCAAACCAGAACTACATGAAATGCAAAAAGGAGGTCTAAGCCTTGAAACAGAAGCCCAATATGCATCAACATAGAACCTCTTGAAAGCTTAAAAATTATAGGGCCAGCTGGGCGTGATGGCTCAAGCCTGTAATCCCAGCACTTTGGGAGGCTGAGGCGGGTGGATCACGAGGTCAAGAGATCGGGACCATCCAGGTCAACATGGTGAAACCCCATCTCTACTAAAAATACAAAAAATTAGCTGGGCATGGTGGTGTAAGCCTGTAATCCCAGCTACTCGGGAGGCTGAGGCAGGAGAATTGCCTGAACTCAGGAGGTGAAGGTTGTGGTGAGCCGAGATTGTGCCATTGCACTCCAGCCTGGGTAACAAGAGTGAAACTCCATCTCAAAAAAAAAAAAATTATAGCGCCTATGAAACAATAACAGAATAAAAAATGCTAGGTAATAATTAATGTGATAAACTGTTCCTCACATCTCAATATTAACATTGAATGTAAATAGCCTAATTGCTCTACTAAAAAGATAGAAAATGTCATAATGGACAAAAAGTTACAATCCAAATATTTATTGTCTTCAAGAGACTCACTTTACATAGAAGCATTCAGATAAAATAAGGTAGAAGGGTGAAAAATATAGTCCATATAAATGGAAACCAAAAGCGAGCAGGAGTGCTATTCTATCTGACAAAACAGACTTCAAGACAAAAACAATTTAAAAAAGGACAAAGATGGTAACTATATAATAACAAAAGCATCAGTTCAACAACAAGACATTACAATTCTAAATTTATATGCACTAAACACTGGAGCCCCTAGATTAATAAAATAATTACTACTCAGAATGAGATAAAGACCAAAACAGTAATAGCAAGAGATTTCAATTTCCACTGACAGCAAAGACAGATCTTTGAAACAGAAAGCCAACAGAGAAACAATGGGCTTATATGAAACACTAGAACAAATTGACTTAATTTATATTTACAGAATGCTCTACCCAAATCTGCAGAATATACATACTTCTTATCAGCACATGAAACATTATTCAAGATAGACCATATGATAGGCCACAAAGCAAGTCTCATTAATTTGTAAAAACCGAAATGATATCAAGTATTTTCTCAGATCACAGCAGAATGAAATTAGAAATAAAATCCAAAAGGAATCTTCAAAACTCTACCAACGCATAGAAATTAATAATCTGCTCTTCAATGATTACTAGGTTAACAATGAAATCAAGATGGAAGTTAAAAGTGTTTTGAATTGAGTGATAATAATGAGACAAGTTATGAAAACCTCTGGGATACAACAAAAGTGCTGCAAAGAGGAAAGTTTCTGGTAATAAATCACTACATCAAAAAATCTGAAGGAGCACAGATTGACAACCTAATGCAACTCCACAAGAAATTGGAGAAACAAGAACAAACTAAACCTAAAGCTGGAAGAAGAAAAGCAATAAAGACAAAAGCAGAACTAAATGAAATTCAAATGAAAACAAAATACAAAAGATCAATGAAAAAAACCTGATTCTTTGAAAAATTAAACAAAATTGATAGAATATGAGCTAGATTGATAAATAAAAGAAGAGAGAAGATGCAAACAAGCTCAATTAGAAATGAAATTGGAGACATTACAACCAACACCACAGAAATGCAAAAGATCATTCAAGACTACTATGAACACCTTTATGTACACGAACTGGAAAACCTAGAAGAATGGAAAAATTCCTGAAACATACCACTCTGCTAAATTAAATTAGGAAGAAATACAAACCTTGAACAGACCAATAAGTAGGAGCAAGATTGAATCAGTAATTTATAAAGTGCAAACAAAAAAGCCCAGGACCAGATGGATTCACAGCTGAATTCTACCAGGCATTCAAAGAAGCATGGTACCAATCCTGCTGAAATGATTCCAAAATATTGAGAAAGAAGAAATTTTAAGTCATTCTATGAAGCTAGTATCTCCTTGATACCAAAACAAGAAAGGGACACACCAGAAAAAGAAGACTATGACCAAGTTCCTGGTACACATAGATGCAAAATTACTCATCAAAATATTGGCAAACTGAATCCAATAATACATCAAAAAGATAAATCATCATGATGAAGTGAATAACATTCTAGGAATGAAGTTATGGCTTAATATATGCAAGTCAATAAACGTGATATATTACATAAACAATCAAAAACAAAAACCATATGATCATCTCAACAGATGCAGAGAAAGAATCCAACAAAATAACAGCACTTCTTTATAATGAAAACTGTTAAAAAGAAGTAGGCATAGAAGGCATAGGTAGGCATAGAAGAGGCCTACCTCAAAAGAATAAAAGTCGGGCCAGGTGCGGTGGCTCAAGCCTGTAATCCCATCACTTTGGGAGGCTGAGGCGGGTGCATCACAAGGTCAAGAGATCGAGACCATCCTGGTCAACATGGTGAAACCCCGTCTCTACTAAAAATACAAAAAAGTTAGCTGGGCATGGTGGCACGTGCCTGTAATCCCAGCTACTCAGGAGGCAGAGGTTGCGGTGAGCCGAGATCATGCCATTGCACTCCAGCCTTGGTAACAAGAGTGAAACTCAGTCTCAAAAAAAAAAAAAAGAATAAAAGTCATGTATGACAAACCTACAGCCAACATCACACTGAATGAGGAAAAGATAAAGTATTCCCCCTGAGAACAGGGAGAAGAAAAGGATGTCCACTTTCCTCACTCCTGTTTAACATAGTTATGGAAATACTAACTGGAGCAATTAGGCAAGGGAAAGAAATTAAGGGCATTCCAATTGAAAAAGAGAAAGTCAAACTATCACTGTTTGCAGATGACATGATAGTACACCTAGAAAACCCTGAAGACTCACCCAAATCTCTGGATGCATTCGATAAAGTTTCAGGATAAAAAAGTTGATGCATACAAATCAGTAGCCTTGCTATGGACCAATAGTGACAAACCTGGTAATCAAATTAGATTTGTCACTGATTTCACAAAGCAGAGAACTCAAACCCTTTTACAATAACTGCAAAAAAATTTACAACTATGCTTAACCAAGGAGGTGAAAGACCTCTACAAGGAAAACTACAAACCACTGCTGAAATAAGTTACAGACAACACATACATATGGAAACACATACCATGCTCATGGATGAGGAGAATTGGTATTGTGAAAATGACCATAGACTGACAAAAGAAATATATAAATTTAATGCAATTCTCATCAAAATACCACTATCAATCTTCACAGAACTAGTAAACACAATCTTTAAAATCATGTGGAACAAAAAAGAACCCACATAGACAAAGAAAGACTAAGCAAAGAACAAATCTGAAGGCATCACATTATTGTACTCCAAATTATACTATAAAGATGTAGTTATCAAAGCAATATGGTTATTATATAAAAGTAGGCACATAGACCAATGGAACAGAATAGAGAAACAAGAAATAAAGCCAAATATATACATCTAAATGATCTTTGACAAAGCATGCATAAACATAAATTGGGAGATGGACATTTTATTTAATAAATGGTTCTAGGAAATCTGGCAAGCAAGATGTAGAAAAATGAGTCTGATCCCTGTCTCTCACCATATAAAAAAAAACTACTCAAGATAGATCAAACTTCACCGTAAGACCTGAAACCACAAATATTCTAGAAGACAACATTGGAAATATTTTTCTAGACATCAGCCTAGACAAATATTTCATGAATAAGACCCCAAAAGCAAATGCAACAAAATAAATAAATAAGTGGGGCCAAATTAAACAAAAACACTTCTGCACAGCAAAATAAATAATCCACAGAGGGAACAGACAATCCACTTAATGGATTTGCAAACTCAACAGCCAACAGAGAACAAGTATCTGGAATCTATAAGGAAGTCAAATATATCAACAAGAAAAAAAATAATAATTCCATTAAAAAGTGGACAAAAAACAGAAATTTCTCAAAAGAAGATATGCACACGGTCAACAAATATATGAAAAATGCTCGACATCACTATTCGTCAGGCAAATAAAAATTAAAACAATGATTTCATAATTGGTCTCAATGATACCAGCTTACTTCTGAAAGAATGGTTATTATTAAAAAGTCAAAAAACAATATATGTTGATATGAATACGGTGAAAAGGGAACTCATACCCTGCCAGTGGGAATGTACATTGTACAATCTCTAAGAAAAGTAGTATGGAGATTCCTTAAAATGCTAAAAGTAGATCTACCATTTGATCCAGCAATCCCACTACTGGGTATCTACCCAGTAGAAAAGAAGTCATCATATTAAAAAGTTACTCACACACATTTATAATGGCACAACTCACAATTGCAAAGATGTGGAACCAACCTAAGTGCCCATTAACTAACGAATAGGTTTTTAAAATGTGGTATATATACACCATGCAATACTACTCAGCCATTAAAGGAACCACTTGTCGTTTGTAGCAACTTGGATGGAGTTGGGGGTAATTATTCTAAGTGAAGTAACAGGAATAGAAAAACAAAAACCATATGTTCTGACTTAAAGTGGGAGCTAAGCTATGAATATGTACAGACATAGAGTAATATAATGGAATTTAGAGATTCAGAAGGAGAGGGCAAGAATAAAAAACTACACATTCAGTGCAATGTACACTACTCGGGTAATGCATGCACTAAAAAGTCACAGAATTAATCACTCTAAAATTCAACTAGGTAAGAAAAACCACTTGTACCCTTTAACTTATTGAAATAAAAAATTAAAACAAAAAACAAATATTATGATGATTTGACAACACAAAGACATAATCTAGCTATGTATTGACAAAATAAACAAAACCTAACATGTCTACTTATTCATATGTATAACATTATGTAGGCAAAGCATAGCAACCTTCCTTCTCAGTAGGTTTAATTTTTTTTACAATGTTTAATTATTTTAGCTCAGTGAACAAGTATGTGTATTTAGTATTATGAGGATAAATGTTGTTTCAGACAAAACATGCAGGAGCAATTCCTCTTGAGAGGGGTACACAGACATAACTAAGTTTAATACTGAAGAAAATGAAAATAATATGAAAGAGGAAAAGCCAGGATTTTAGACTAGTTAGAGGGAGATGTGATTCACTCCACCAGGAGGTCTTAGAACTCCTAAGATGTTATTTAAGAACAGCAAGTAGTATTTCTACAGGTACAGGTTGGAAGAGAAACCTGAACAATTAAAAAGAGGAAACTAACATGGAATAGTTGCTTAAAAGATATCAGACGTGGTTATGCACTTTACACATACTGTCATTTAATCCCCCCAAAATTATTTGAGATAAACAGCAACATTCCCATTTAAGGGATGAGTTACATCACTTTAAGACCATTCATTTAAAAACCAAAGCAATCTATCTTTATGAAGATGCAAAAGCAATATTTCTAGATCTTGTGCTAATAGACAAATTTGAAAATTATTTCTCAGCCAGCAAGCATTTTTTATCAAACTAAATCTGCAAACATACATGAAAATCTATTCAATTTTTCACTTTTTACCTGAATGTTTAACATCATATTTGTAGCTATAAGGGAAATTATTGTCAATTTACAAATGTTGACTCGACTAAAAATAAGAGAATAAAAGTAAATCTGAGATGAAGCCAAATTCAATGTAATTAAATGCTTCTAGCTTAAAATCATTCATGTACCTATGCTTTAAGATTTTTGTGTTGCGTATTTGGTTTATATTAGGGTCTGAAAAAAAAAGAAAATGTGGAAATTATTTTAGAATAACACCAATATAGGCGGAGAAAATGGCGGCAGGGGTCGAAGCGGAGGCCTAGGAAGAGAGAGGCCGGTGCGCTGAGCGGCACAGGGTCTCCGGGCCCTAAGGGTGAAGGAGAACGACCTGCTCAGAATGAGAAGAGGCAGGAGAAAAACATTAAAAGAGGAGGCAATCGCTTTGAGCCATATACCAATCCAACTAAAAGATACAGAGCCTTCATTACAAACATACCTTTTGATGTGAAGTGTCAGTCACTTAAGACCTGGTTAAAGAAAAAGTTGGCGAGGTAACATACGTGGAGCTCTTAATGGACACTGAAGGAAAGTCAAGGGGATGCACTGTTGCTGAATTCAAGATGGAAGAGAGCATGAAAAAAGCTGCGGAAGTCCTAAACAAGCATAGTCTGAGTGGAAGACCACTGAAAGTCAAAGAAGATCCTGATGGCGAACATGCCAGGAGAGCAATGCAAAAGGTTGGAAGACTTGGAAGCACAGTATTTGTAGCAAACCTGGATTATAAAGTTGGCTAGAAGAAACTAAAGGAAGTATTTAGTATGGCTGGTGTGGTGGTCCGAGCAGACATTCTTGAGGATAAAGATGGAAAAAGTCGTGGAATAGGCACTGTTACTTTTGAACAGTCCATTGAAGCTGTGCAAGCTATATCTATGTTCAATGGCCAGCTGCTGTTTGATAGACCAATGCATGTCAAAATGGATGAGAAGGCCTTACCAAAGGGAAATTTCTTCCCTTCTGAGCGTCCACAACAACTTCCCCATGGCCTTGGTGGTATTGGCATAGGGTTAGGATCAGGAGGGCAACCTATTGATGCCAATCACCTGAATAAAGGCATTAGAATGGGAAACATAGGTCCGTTAGGAATGGGAATGGAAGGCATAGGATTTGGAATAAATAAAATGGGAGGAATGGAAGGGCCCTTTGGTGGTGGTATGGAAAACATGGGTTGATTTGGATCTGAGATGAATATGGGCAGGATAAATGAAATCCTAAGTAATGCACTGAAGAGAGGAGAGATCATTGCAAAGCAGGGAGGAGGTGGAGGTGGAGGCAGCATCCCTGGGATCGAGAGGATGGGTCCTGGCATTGACCGCCTCGGGAGTGCCGGCATGGATCCCATGGGCTCTGAGATATAGCGCATGGGCCTGGTCATGGGTTCCATGGAGGGCATGGGCTCTGGCATCGAGTGCATGGGCCCGCTGGGCCTCGACCACATGGTCTCCAGCATCGAGTGCATGGGCCAGACCATGGAGCCATTGGCTCTGGCATGGAGCGCATGGGTACCGGCATGGGCTTTGGCCTCCAGCACATGGCTGCTCCCATCGACTGTGTGGGCCAGACCATTGAGTGCATGGGCTTTGGCGTGGAGCGCATGGTCCCTGGCGTGGAGTGCATGGGCCCTACCATTGAGCGCATGGGTCTGAGCATGGAGTGCATGGTGTCTGCAAGTATGGGGGCTGGCCTGGAGCGCATGGGCCCCGTGATGGATCGCATGGCTACCGGCCTGGAGTGCATGGGCACCAACAACCTGGAGCGCATGGGTGCCAACAGCCTTGATTGCATGGGCCCTGCCATGGGCCCAGCCCTGGGTGCTGGCATCTAGTGCATGGGCCTGGCCATGAGTGGTGGTGGCAGTGCCAGCTTTGATCGTGCCATTGAGATGGAGCTTGGCAACTTTGGAGGAAGCTTCGCAGGTTCCTTTGGTGGAGCTGGAGGCCATGCTCCTGGGGTGGCCAGGAAGGCCTGCCAGATATTTGTGAGAAATCTCCCATTCGATTTCACATGGAAGATGCTAAAGGACAAATTCAATGAGTGCGGCCATGTGCTATATGCCGACATCAAGATGGAGAATGGGAAGTCCAAGGGGTGCAGTGTGGTTAAGTTTGAGTCACCAGAGGTGGCTGAGAGAGCCTGCCAGATGATGAATGGCATGAAGCTCAGTGGCTGAGAGATTGATGTTCGAATTGATAGAAACGCTTAAGCAGTTGCCTTTTTTAAACATCAGAGCTCTGAATTTGTATTTTTTCTTGTTAACCATTTTAATTTGTTGGCTGGATGTATAAAGATGTTTAAAAAATTCAGTTGCTTTTTGGGGTAATTTGAATTACTTTTTTAATGACTGGGGTTCCATTTGACTGTTTGCATTGAGATTGCAACGTGCATAATTTTTTTTGTAGTTGTGGCATCTTGTTGACATCAAATATGACTTTGATAATAAATACTGGTTCCTGAAGAAGAAAATAAGAATAATGCATATATATATATATGTATATATATAGAGAGAGAGATAGATAGATAGATATTAACTAACTCAAGTAAAAACAATGCTTCATTTTGTGAAGAATTTGTAGCATACCCAGTCTCTATTTGCCTTACAAGATCTCCGTATTTAGCAATATTGAAGAATAATGAAGGTCTTTTCTATTACGAATTAACAGAGGCAATCTTAAATTTTTCTTTTTATTTAATGTCAAATTTTG
>CM052653.1:119342940-119362834 GCA_028533165.1 Leontopithecus rosalia | reverse complement strand
ATGAAAGGAGGAAGCCAAATTGTCCCTATTTGCAGATGACATGATAGTATATCTAGAAGACCCCATGGTCTCAGCCCAAAAACTACTGAAACTGATAAGCAACTTCAGCAAAGTCTCAGGATATAAAATCACTGTGCAAAAATCACAAGCATTCCTATCCACCAATAACAGACTGAAAGAGAGCCAAATCAAGAACGAACTGCCATTCACAATTGCTACAAAGAGAATAAAATACCTAGGAATACAACTTACAAGGAACACAAGGGACCTCTTCAAGGAAAAGTACAGACCACTGCCAATGAAATAAGAGAGGACACAAACAGATGGAGAAACATTCCATGTTCATGGTTAGGAAGAATCAATATTGTGAAAATGGCTATACTGCCCAAAGCAATTTACAGAATCAACGCTATCGCCATCAAGCTACCATTGACTTTCTTCACAGAACTGGAAAAAACCACCTTGAACTTCATATGGAACCAAAAGAGAGCCCACATAGCCAAGTCAATCCTAAGCAAAAAGAACACAGCGGGAGGCATCACACTACCGGACTTCAAACTATATTTACTACAAGGCTACAGTAATCAAAACAGCATGGTACTGGTACCAAAACAGAGAAATAGACCAGTGGAACAGAACAGAGGCATTGGAGGCAACACAACATGTCTACAACCATACAATCTTCGATAAACCTGACAAAAACAAGCAAGGGGGAAAGCACTCCCTGTTTAATAAATGGTGTTGGGAAAACTGGCTAGCCATGTACAGAAAGTAGAAACTGGACCCCTTCCTGACACCTTACACTAAAATTAACTCCAGATGGATTAAAGACTTAAACATAAGATCTGGCACCATAAAAACCCTAGAAGAAAATCTAGGCAAAACCATTCGGGACATAGGAGTAGGCAAAGACTTCATGACCAAAGCACCAAAAGCATTGGCAACAAAAGTTATAATAGACAAATGGGACCTAATCAAACTCCACAGCTTCTGCACAGCAAAAGAAACAGTCACTAGAGTGAATCAGCAACCAACAGAATGGGAAAAAATTTTTGCAGTTTACCCATCTGGCAAAGGGTTGATATCCCGAATTTACAAAAAACTCAAACAGATTTACAAGAAAAAAGCAAACATGAGGCCAACAAACATATGCAAAAATGCTCATCATCACTGGTCATTAGAGAGATGCAAATCAAAACCACATTGAGATACCATCTCCTGCCAGTTAGAATGGCAATCATTAAAAAATCTGGAGACAACAGATGCTGGAGAGGATGCGGAGAAATAGGTACACTTTTACACTGCTGGTAGGAATGTCAATTAGTTGAACCATTGTGGAAGACAGTGTGGCGAGTCCTCAAGGACCTAGAAATAGAAATTTCATTTGACACAGCAATCCCATTACTGGGTCTATATCCAAAGGACTATAAATCGTTCTACTATAAGGACACATGCACACGAATGTTCATTGCAGCACTGTTTACAATAGCAAAGACCTGGAACCAACCCAAATGCCCATCGATGATAGACTGGACTGGGAAAACGTGGCACATATACACCATGGAATATTATACAGCAATCAAAAATGATGAGTTCGTTTCCTTTGTAGGGACACGGATGAATGTGGAGAACATCATCCTCAGCAAACTAACACAAGAACAGAAAATGAAACACCGTATATTCTCACTCATAGGCGGGTGATGGATGAACAATGAGAACACATGGACACAGGGAAGGGAGTACTACACACTGGGGTCTATTGGGGGGAATAGGGGAGGGAGAGCGGTGGGGGAACTGGGGAGAGATAGCATAGGGAGAAATGCCAAATGTAGGTGAAGGGGAGGAAGGCAGCAAAACACACTGCCACGTGTGTACCTATGCAACTATCTTACATATTCTGCACATGTACCCCAAAACCTAAAACCCAATAAAAAATAAAAAATTTTACAAAAAGAAAGAAAAAGGTAAACCTTCACCTATAGCACGGATACATTTCATAAATGTTCTGTTCGTCACATCTTAAATAAAATTAGAAGGTTAGGCTGAATTCAGAGGAACATTTCTAGCTTCAGCATGCTGGAAATTCATTTGTCATTGGAGTTTCCTTACATTATAAAAAAACAAGTTATTCCATGTACATAGTAACGTTTCTTTTTTATCACCATCTAGGCAGCCATTCATTTTGTTTATTTAACATGTTGTATTTTTACAGTTTATTCTGGTGTTGGGCTTCCAATTATTGTGACAATGTTTGCTTATATTAATCTTATGTTTTTCTCTTCATGCCCATTTCTTGGGGCCAGCTAAAAAACTCAACCTATAGCCTTTCCTCAAATGCTCTAACATTTCTGCTTTATCTTCCAAAAGATGGCTGTTATTATCCCTGTACTCTGTGTTTTGTTTCTACTTTAAAATTGGATTGGTGAGAGCATGCCTGAGGCAGTGAAAGACAATTATTTCTCTGATGTTCTGCTCATGATGACTTTTTTAGAAATTCCTTTTAAAGTTATGAACTCCTAGCATTTTAAGTGCTACAAATGCCATCATGAAATTGTCACTGATGTGATTTTAACATAAGCATTACTAAATATCTTTGTGAGAAATGCTGACAAAGTCAGCATATCTGTAAGCTAGAACTTGTAACTAGGATATATACTTGTAATGTTACAACCACATGAGGCAGGTATTAGCCAAGAAATCTGATGTGCCTGCAAGAATAAAATGATCATCACGTTTACTTCTTTATGCATGAACTGACTGTCTGTTCCACTGTCTCCCCCACCCCACACCCGAGCCTCACTTATTTGAGAATATCTTGGCCATCAAGTTCAGCAGCCCGTGTCTGTGTGTTGCTGGAGAAAAGATGATTGCTCTTTATAAAGTGCAAACAAATAAAAATCTGACTCAATGGAATATCTTTTTCAGATTTAACAACAACAACAAATGCATTGGCCACAGACTCAAAATAATCTGAGTTCAAATCTCAGTTTACTGGGAGTTTAGGCAATATTCTAAATGTCTCAAAAGCAGAAATGTTTCCATTTTGAGTTGGAGGAAAAATTATCTATGTAAGCAAGGATTTTAGAATAATCAAACAAGATAATACATAAAAATACGTATCACAGTACCCAGCATACATTCAGTTAGCAAACATGCACGTGACATTTATGAATGCCAAGTTCTATTATGTGTATTTTACATATATTATGATACAAGTTTCATTTTACAGATAAGAAGATTAGTGGCAATAGAGCTTAGATAACTCAGGTCTCACAGCTGATGAATGTGTACCTCATGACACAAACCCAGGCAGAAGAGCTCTAGAATCCATGCTTTCAATAATGTCTAACCCCTGTCTAGCCTTTACTTATTTTTTGTACTTTTGTCTAGACTTTTGAATTTCATTCCTCTCTTGACAGGAATCAAAGTTTTCCAAACTTTCCATACATACTCTTCATAAAAAATTCAGTATACACCCTGAACATTTTGGTATTATGACCCCAAATTCTTATAAGATAATTAGTAAGCCTCAGTGGAATTCTGGAATGCTATTTCCTATTCTCCCCTAGAACAGCCTGAGCAGTTTAATAGTTCTCCAGGTGCCATTAAGATCTTTTCTCTGGCACTGAAAATGGCTTCAATTTGACATCAGTTAGCTGTGAAACACTCGTGCTATTTCAGAGCAACCACAAAGAGCCTTGGAAGAATCAATTAGGTCAAATCCCATTATCCTTTCTTTCAGTGGATTTTGGTGGTTCACAGAGCTTACAAAAGTAGGAAGTCTGACATGTTTTATTTGTACATCTAGGTACATTCCACTCCTCTGTAAACATCTGATTCGACACTTTTTTGTTTCTGTTTTATTCTCTCCATGAAAAGGAAAATAAAGTGCAAGTAGAGGAATGGAAAAGAAGGCGGGTGGTTAACGAGCATTTAGTGATAAGAGGGAGGAAGGTGGGAATATGTAGGTCTTGTAGCTTATTTTTTATTTTATACAATCTGGTATCTGTGTAAATATTAGGAGAGTATTAGGCCTACCTTCCTTTTGACTAACACCTCAAGCAAATGCCTCAGAATTATAAGTCATCATTTCATAGTTTCATTCATTATCAGAATATTATAATCTCCAAAATATCATCACTTGTTACTTACCTAGTATCACTAAAATACGGCAAAAACAGGTTATCCATTCTGTCACATATGCTATTGTGATTCTCTGGATTTATTCAATCTGTTAAATTGGAATATTTTGAAGATACTTTTGTCTTTCAATTATTTCATCCAAACCTACTCCCATCCTCTTACAAAACTGCAATTTGTCTTTTAGCCATCAATATATAGTAAGAGATTATATGGTAATAAATCCTCTAAAACTTGTCACTGATTTTATTTGTTAGGAGTTATTAGAGAATCTTGTTTTATTTGACAGATTTGTGTTTACCGTAGCTATGTTTCCATTTAATTTAGTGAAAATTTAAAAAAAATCATGCACATGTACCCCAAAACCTAAAATGCAATAAAAATTAAAAATAAATAAATAAATAAATAAATCATGTAACTATTTTTAAGTGTTTGCCACAATAAAACTTAAAGCCAATCCCTACATGAAGTGTATAAGACATTATTATTATGATCACAATTAATATTTATTTAACATTTACTATACTTCAGGAGCAGGTTTACATGCTTTGTTGCATTTTATAATTTGATTTTTATGCAATCTCCATTAATCAGTACAAATATGCCAATTTATATTTAAGACTATTGAATCTTAGAGAGTTAAAGTAATCTTTCCAAATTCAGTTACATTTGCAAAAAGGAATTCAAAAAAAGGGAATTAAATTTGTGCTCTTACCCACAATGTTATATTATCCTACCTTGCATAGATTGTTTTTTCTACTAAGTTATATACCACTCAAAGCTGCTGTGTTGGGGTGGTGGGGAACATGGCGTCGGGTGTGGTGTAGGAGTTGCAGGTTAGGAGGGCTTCCTGGAGGAGGTGACCTCTGACTAGGCCTCCCCCTCCACGTCCCCTCAGTGTGTGAACAAACTGAACCAGTGGCTGTCTGCGTTGCAGAAGGTGAGCATCAACAACGCCGGCCTGCTGGGCTCCTACCACCCTGGCATCTTCCATCGGGACAAGTGGAGCTGCTGCCACCAAAGAGAGAAGACAGGTCGAGGCTGCAATAAGACCCGGTCACGGGTGACCCTGAAGGAGTGGAATGACCTTCTGGACCATGACCTTGAGGCCCAGCTCATCTACCGGCACCTGCTGAGCGTGGAGGCCATGCTGTGGGAGAAGCACCGAGAGCTGAGTAGGGGTGCAGAGGGGGACACTGTGCCTGCAAGCCCTGGCGAAGCCCCCGAGGACTCACTGGCCCGGCTGCTCTGGGTGCTTTGGAACCTCCAGGAGGCCCACAGCTCCAGCTCCGCCAGCTCCCCAACCTCAGAGCCCAACTGCCTCCTGGAACTGCAGACCTGAGGCCCGCCCTGCGCTCCCCTTGCTGAGTCCCCGGCCAAGCGCTCAAAGCCCCCCAGGACGCTCTGCACCCCTCACCCTGGTCCTCCTCATTGGATTTTTGTGCTATGAGTGTACTGTCTCCTTTTTAATTTCTGATTTTATTTACCTGAGTCTTTCCTCTTTTTTTCTTAGCCTGTCTAAAGCTTTGTCCATTTTATTTTTTTAAATAAACACCTTTTTGCTTCATTGACCTTTTTAAGTGTTTTAGTCATTTCAATTTCATTTATTTTTGCTTTAACCTATATTATTTCTTTTCTCCTAATTCGGGGTTTGATTTGATTTTGCATTTCTAGTTATTTAAGATACATGGTTAAGTTGTCTGTTTAATGTTCTACATTTTTGCTGAAGGCACTCATAAGTTTTAACTTCCCTCTTAGCACAGCTTTTGCCATATCCCATAGGTTTTATTATGTTGTGTTTTCATTATCGTTTGTAACACAAAATTTATTAATTTTTATTTTAATTTATTTATAGACCCATTGGTTATTTAAGAGCACGTTGTTTAATTTTCGTGTGTTTGTGTCATTTCCAAAATTCACCTTGTTATTAATTTCTAGTTTTATTCTATTGTGGTTAGAGAAGATACCCTATATTACCTCTTTTTTGACTGTTTTAAGAATGGCCTTACAGTTTAACATATGGTCTATCCTTGAGAATGATCCATATTCTTAAGATAAGAATATGTATTCTGCAGACTTGAATAAAATGTTTTGTAGATACATATTAGGTCTAGTTGGCCTCTGATACAGGTTACATCTGCTGTTTCTGTGTTAATTTTCTCTTGGAGAGATCTGTCTAATGCTGGGCTTTGAAGCATTAGTAGGGCTTTGAAGTCATCAGCTGTTATTGCATTGTGGCCTATTGCTCTCTTTTGCTCTAATAATATTTATGTTGTATATCTGGATACTCCAGTGTTAGAGGCATTTTTATTTACAATTTTTTATTCTCTTGCTTAATTGATCTCTCTATCAATATATAATGAACTTACTTGTCTTTTTTAGTACTTTTTCTCTTGAAAATTGTTTTACCTGATATATGTATATCCACTCCTGCTCTTTTGGTTTCTATTCTGTTGGGATATCTTTTTCCATTCCTGTATTTTCACTCTATGTGTGTCTTTATAGGTGAATTGTGTTTTTTGTAAGCAACAGATCATTGAGGTTTTTTAATTTAATCTATTCAATCTATGTCTTTTCATTGGAGAGTTTAGTTCATTTACATTTAATGTTACTATTGACAAATAAGGAATTACTCCTGCCATTTTGGTGTTTGTTCTCTTTGTTTGTTTGTTTTGTTTTTTATTCTTCTTTTCCTTTTTTCTTCCCTTCTGTCTTTCTTTTAGTAAAGGTAATTTTTATTTAGTAGTATATCCTAATTTCTTGCTTTGTGTGTATTTATTGTATGTTTTTTATTTTGATGTTACCACAAGGCTTGCAAATACTGTTATTTAAACTTCAAAACAACACTATTTGCATAAACAAACAAACAAAAATCAAAGCAAGCAAAAAGAAAACTCTACTCCAAAATTTTATTCCCTTGATTAACTTTTTTTCTTGTTTCTATTTATTCTATATTGCACTACGTTTTGAAAAGTTGTAGTTATTACTGACTGGCTTATCTTTTAGTCCTTCTACTAAAGATATGAGTCGTTTACACACCATAACTTCAGTGTTACAATATTATGTGTTTTTCTGTGTACTTACTATTACCAGTGAGTTTTATACCTTCAAATGATTTCTTATAGCTCATTAATGCTTTTTTTTCTTTCTGATTGAGGAGCTCCCTTTAGAATTTCTTTTAGGACTAATCTGATATAGATGAAGTCCTTCAGCTTTTGTTTGTCTGTGAAAGTATTTATTTCTTCTTTATGTTTGAAAGATATTTAGGCTGTATATACTATTTTAGGGTAAAAGATTTTTTTTATCAGCACTTTAAGTACGCAATGCCACTCTCTCCTGGATTGTAAGGTTTCCACTGTGAAGTCTACTGACAGACATAGTGAAGCTCCTTTGTACTTTATTTGTTCTTTTTCTTTTGCTGCTTTTAGAATCCTTTCTTTATCCTTGAACTTTGAGAGTCTGATTAGTAAATACCTACAGGTAGTCTTCTTTGGGTTAAATCTTACTGTCTGTAACCTATCTACTTGTACTTGAACATTGATATAATTTTCTAGGTTTGAGAAGTTCTGTGTTGCTATTTGTTTGAATAAACTTTCTAGCCGTATCTCTCCTGCTATCTCCCCTGTAAGGCCAATAACTCTTAGATCTACCATGTTGAGGGGATATTCTAGATTTTATAGTCATGCTTCATTCCTTTTTGTTCTTAAGAATAGGCTTGAGGGAAGGGTGGCACAAGAACATTATTGGCTACTTCAGCTGTTACCTCACTAGGTTGCATGCTCCCCAGGTCCAGTGGCTCTGAGTCCAGCACAGCATTAGCACCTGTGGAGGAATTGCACAGTCTAATCCTTTTAGCTTCGACTGTCTTTCAAGTTTATTTAGGAAACCAGAACACTTTAGCCTCAAGTGGCAAAGCTTATCAGAACTTAGTTTCCAACCACTAGGATGGATGACTGTCCTCTGGCTAGGACTGGTCTAAATGCTGCCTTCATGGGCATCTGCTGTGTTCTGCATGGTGTTGTTTTCCACTGTGTTAGGGCAGCACTAAGTTCCAATGCAAAGTCCCACAGTCACTGTGCTTTCCCTCCCCGAAGCACGCAGATTCTCAGCGCCACACAGCTGCTGCTGGAATATGGGGGATGGTTGGCACTGGCAATTCAAGGCTGTCTTTACTACCCTCTTCATTGCCTCATTTGGTAATATGAAGTTAAAACCAGGTACTGTGATTATTTATCTGATTTTTAATTCTTATGAAGATGATTTTTTGTGTCAATAGTGGTTCAGTTTGGTGTTCCTGTGGGGAGGATGATTGGTGGTGCCTTCTACTCAACCATCTTACTCTACCCACCTGTCCCACACTTATTTAAATTGTTGCCAGATCACCTCACACTATTCTGTAAATTAGCCTGGTTTTGACTACACTTCACATCTCATCCACATTAGGGTTACATTATGACACATTAAAACCATGGGAACTCTTGCCATTTTTTGTTATGTCTTACTGAAGCAGTTTATACTTTAGAATTTCTTTCATCATGCACATTCATTTTTACATATATATGTACACCCACAGAGAGAACACATTTTATACACACACACACACACACACACACACACACAAATATGCACACCTTAAAATATCAATTTTAAGAGCGTATATGTGCAATGAATAACTTGGAAAATAAAGACAGGATAAGATATTTTTAATTCCAAATCCAACCAATTTAAATCTAACAAATATTAAGATTTTTATTTTTGATAGTCTTTTTTTATTTTCAGAGCATACAAAAAGGGCATCAAAATATACCACTGGGAAATTCACTCTTAAAAATAATATTTAATTAATTTAAATGAATCTAATGAGTATACTTGTATCTACTTGAAATGTACTTGAGGCTTATAAAATTTGAGCAAAATAAGTTATCAAAATCATTTTTGTTTGCTAAGGTTGATAGGACTATCCCCAAACTCTCCCTTATTAATCTTTTTACATTTTCCCTATCAGCCCCAATGCTTATATAAAGCAATCTGTACATTTATTTTTAAATTTAGTTATAATAAACTCACTGAATTGAAGGGGTAGGCAGCATAGAGTATGCAGTATATTTTCATATTCACCTTAGATTGAGGTTTCATGCTTTATTTGATTTAACTACATTTTTGAATGTGTTTATATGTCCCTATATCTTATAACTGACAAAATTTAACGTAAACTATACAGTATAAAAAATGTCAGTCCATTTCTATATTGTGTCTCTTTCTTTCTCCAATACTTTCTCATCCATACCTTTTAAAACTCTCTTGTGTCCAACTATTTCCTTAAATACACTCAAAAAAATAGTTTTCTTATTGATAAAACAAATGATTGCTTTAAACATATCAGTTAATTTTATTTGTATTTCTTCTCTCTTACACAAACATGTAAGATTTTAATACGGGAAAATGGCAAGCCATGTAACTTTCACCTAATGTTAAACTTAAACTGGCAAGAAACAATCTGGCATTACAATCTTTATGCTACTTCAAAATGCAAATTTTTCTTTGCCTTCAAAGTCAACCTTTAGATGAATATTCTAGTGTCTTGTTTGTGATAGTAAACTCATTATTTTCAAGCAAAGTGTATTTTTTCAGCAGTCTTAATTACTAGAAAAGTCATGCCTCACATTGAACAAAATTAGTGTTCCAAGCTTCTTAGCTGTCTTAGGTATAATGAAAAGCACAACATACATTTCCATCCATTATTTCAATATTTGGAGATAACTACTGCTATTGATATGTCTTCCCTGTTGCCACCCATTAACCTATTATTTAGGAAAAATGATTCTAGTTCTCTCAGTGATTACTCATTTGATATTTTCCAAGCCTTCATAGTAGCCCTCTTGTTAATTTTTAGTATCTTCTTATAAAACAGTGCCTAAAAGTTAATTCAATAATTTTTGTTACAATATTAACAAAACCATTCTAGGCTCTGCTCCCCTTTTTTCTCTGGACCATGAGATGATGGCAGCTTTCTGCTGTTGCTAATTCCTTGATTGTGTCACATTTTCTATTTGTTCTTTTAGTATTCTATTATCTCATTTTAAAATTGTACTTAGACCTAACACCAACTGTGACTTCCATACTGATCCTGATTTATAAATGCAAAAACTTAAAATAAATGTTAAAAGGAAAAATAAATTACAAGGAAGCAAAACCCTCAATATAGCTAAAGAAAACACAAGACATATTATTAAAGAAGAATAGACAGTCTGGATGTTAGAAAGTAAGAATAAAAGGTATAATACAAACAGAGTAAAAAGTGATGTCAACATTTTAGACTTTGGGATAAAAAATGTTTTAATAGAGAAAGTAAAGAGAGTCAATAGAGTTCAATAATTCAGTTTTGAATAAGAGTTATGAGGTTTTTTTAGACCTGATGAGAATATAGAGATGGTATATAATTGTGAGTAGACAGTAGCAAACTGTGTCAGAGTTAGAGATTCAAGTTTCATCCACATAAAGCTAAGTCTCTAAGATATTTTGTAAGATAAAATAAGAAGTGTTAATTATGAACCTTGGCAAAAGTCCGTAGTATGAGGAAAACAAGAAGAGGTGATGCAAAATAATACTCCAATATGTGAATAATTCTTTGCAGCTTAGAAAATGCTCTAAGATGCAGATGCTTACTTTGCCTTCATAGAAACCCTGTTAAGTTGGTAGTACAGATGGCAACAGTTCTTGTTTGTAGGCAAGGAATGAAAATGAAAGGAAAAGAGAAAGAACAGCAAAACATGGGAACAGGAAGTGGAAACAAAATCAGGTAGAGTCATGGAGCAGGAAGGTAGAAAAATGCTCTAAATACTAATGACTTCATTTCTACTTATCATATTGGGAATTAGTTGAGATTCTGAAGTATTGACACTAATTCTCAAGTACTGAATTTAATTCTGATAATGATTATTTAGATCTAAAAACAGCATTAACAGATAAGGAGAGGGTGATTAACATAATAAATGGGCTGGAAATATACCACATTAATAATAATTGATTTTAGAATGTAGGTTTAGGAGGGAGGAAAATGTTTCCAACTTATATTGTAGAGGAAATCAAAAGTTAAAATCCTTATGTGGTATCACTGATGCTTTTCATGGCAATTTATAATCATAATGACACTTTCCTAAATGTTATTTCTTTTATCAGAATCTATAGAACCTAGTGCTGCCCAGTGAGAATTAGAAACAGAGAGGAGATCCACTTCTGATTATGATGAAGCAGAGATAAAAAAGAAAAGAAATATCTTGGCTTGTATTTTACACTCAACTTCCAATTTTCTACCAGGACTGCCATTGCCCATGCTGGAGGACAAAGGTCATGGAAGCTTGTGAAACATAGATGATAGAAGTTTAGCCCCTGAAATGATTAGTAGATTGGATGAAAGCAAGGTAATACATCTTTGAACAAATCACAGACACCCCTATACTGTCATTTATCCTATCTGAGTCTCATGAGAAAGCTGTTGTTTTCATTTTGCTGAAAATGAAGACTTGAATAACTGTTCTTTTTTCACTACATATTCTGGCATGCTACATACACTAAATTAAATTCAATAAATATTATTTCAAATTTGTTATCATAATTTACTGTATTATTTTAATAGTTCTCGGGGTTTTTTTTTCATGCTTCAGGGCATGTAGGAGACAGTATTTGGCCTCCAATATTTTTTTCTAGTAAGTAAATAAATAAAAGCAAATATAAATTTTCTGCAACAGAAACTTTAATTGAGACTTATTTAATTGAGTAGTTAATTCTACATTCCCAGGAAAAATCTAGATAAGAGAAAATTATACTGAACTATCAAATATTTAGTCAGTGTCATGTTTCCTACATTTCCTCTGATTTATGAGTTTGAAATTTTAGGTTTTATCATTCATTGAGATGAATTGTATAAAGAGCATGGAATAATTTGTATCTGTGCTAAAAATCGGTTTTAGGATGTGGGTGGGGAAAAAGGAAATGATTCTAATTTATATTGCAGATGGAGGTGGCAGCTAAAATGCATAAACCAGTGTACAAGTAACATTTATATACAAATTTATAACAAAACACTTTCCTAAATATTATGTCAGAAGTCACATTAATCTTTTTTTAATCTCTCTTTGTGTTATTTCAAAGTCTGTTATTTCTTAGGCATTATGAGAATAATATAAAAATTTATATACTCATATATTGTTATCTAGTTCAATTTATTTTAATACAATGTGTTTTTTTCTCTGGAAGGTAAACATATTAGTTTCCCAGGGTTGCCATAACAAATTGCCACAAACTGTAGGCCTTAAAACAACAGAAATGCAGTATTTTCTCACAATTTGGAAGTCTGGAAATTTCAAATCAGAGTATTGGTAGATCAATATTCTTCCTAAAGTCTTAAAAGAGGAATTCTTTCTTGCCTTTTTCATAGCTTTTGGTGTCTCTAGACAGTCCTGGCCCTAGTCTATACCTATAGCATTCCAGTTTCCGTCCCTGGCTTCACATGGCCTTCTTCCCTGTGTGAGTGTCTCTGTGGCTTCTCTCCTTTTCCTGTGAGGATGCCACTTATTGGGTTTAAGGTCCATCCCTATCATGCATGATCTCACCTTAACTAATTACATCTGCAAAAACCCTACTTACAAATGAGGCCACATTCATGGATTCCAAGCGGGCATGAATTTTCAACACCGCTTAATTCAGTAATGTAGTGATTTAATTCAGAGATCAAGTCTAAAAATGACAGTGACCAAACAAAGATGGCAAGAAAACAATAGGCTGAAAGAAGTCTGCAACCAGGAATGAGGCTTTGCTTCCAGTAATTCATCACCAGAGCATCCTGGGAATCTATCTGAGGAAGAAGAAACTTATAAGTAAATTGAAGTTGCATCTATAAAATACTTTTTAAAATTAATTTTATTACTGCTAAAGCATTAATTAAGCTGAAGTATATATGTCTCTTAAAACAGCATCCATGTTTACCTAAAGGACTTGTAAACATAGGAAGCAAAGCATCCATGATATTTTTATTTAGTATTTTTAATTAAAAACATCAAATCCCTGTAGTTTCCTAGTCCATAAATAATAATTATGAATTTGAATAAATTTATGTTTTCTACATGCAGGTGTGTGAGTGTACATTTAGGAAAGATTATACTCTAATTGCAAATTAATATTATTTACATTTAATTGAATGGGTAAATACTTATCTATAAAACTAAATATTATTTGGAAAAAATCTTTCCTTTTCTATTTTCCATGTGTCTCGCAAAAGGTTGCTGCTTACCATATATGTGAATTTTGTGTTTTTTATGTTTTTCTAAGTATTTTTGGTCCATCTTGAGGCATGCAACACTAAGGATGTCAGTTAAAGAAATTGATTTGAGCTGGTTTCTCAGTTTCTCAGTTCTGCACCATTGCTCAGATTACCATATGACAGAAATACATTTCACCTTGTTTAAAATCATTGTATTTTGTTATCTTATATTACAAGAACCCAGTCAGCTTCATATGTAATTTTGAGTATTTAAATATCAACTAAGATGTTTTGTTAAACAAAGGAATATCTAGTTTGAGTCAGCAGAGTTTGTCAGTCTTTCTTCTCCCCCTAAATAATTAGACATTGAAAACACAATCTCATGAAACTACACTGAGCCTAAGCAAGGATCTGTTGTTTGTGCCTGGCTGGCATCAAAATTGTGATGGACCAGTGACTGTTGCCACATCCTACCTTTGTGGATTTTTTGTCTATTGAGTTTACAACTATGTCAATCCCATCATTGTTTGTTGGGAGAATATGGGAGATATTTGGCTTATTTTTATTTTGTTTTATTTTATAGTTTATTTTATTTATTTTTGAGACAGAGTCTCGCTCTGTCACCCAGGCTGGAGTGCAATGGCTCAATCTTGGCTCACTGCAACCACCGCCTCCCAGGTTCAAGCAATTCTTCTGTCTCAGCCTCCAGAGTAGCTGGGATTACAGGCACCCACCACCATGCCTGACTAATTTTTGTATTTTTTGTAGAGATGGGGTTTTACCATGTTGGTCAGGCTGGTCCTGAACTCCTGACCACAAGCAATCCACCAGCCTTGGCCTCCCAAAGTGCAGCTTATTTGTTTTATTTACAGTTTTTCAGGTTAAGAGAAATAGAAGATCAGCAACCAAACTCAAGAAACCTCATCTGCAGCCAAATCTAATTTAGATGATGAAAACTTGGGCCTCATGCCTGATTCTGTAATTAAATGTAACTTAAAATGGGTGTTGGGTGTTGAAACTGGAAACTTGTATTTTATATATATGAGAAAAGTAAATAAGTTGAAGTGAGAACGCAGGCTATTGTGATTTTAAAATGTGGGATGTAATTTTTTGACATTCTTCTCATGGAATGGTAGGGTCTGTATCCCTTTCCCTTAAATCTGGGTGGGCTTGTGACTGCTTCAACTAATATGGTAAATTAAAAGTGACACTTTGTGACTTCTGAATCCAAGTCATTAAAATGCATGAACATTTCTGCCTTTTTCACCAGTGTGCTCACTTTTGGTGCCCTGAGGCTTCATGTACAAACCTGGATACTAGTGAATGGCAAATCATGAACTCCTGAGCTGACAATATTCTAATTCTAGTACACTAGAATTCTTACAACTGACCTACCATATTGGGTGCTGGACAGTGTAAACTAACTATTTCACAGGTAAAATTCATCTTTTGATTTGGGTTGAGGCAACATAAAGTTTTCTAGACTCCAAGATTTGCTTTAGTATTACCGGTACCTATTCTATTAGGTTCTAACAGCTAGTTACAGTTTTTTGATATCCCAATGGTAAGTAATAAACTGACAACAGAAGGTCCTGTGAAAAGCCAATAATAGACTACTTAACTAGATCGGATGTTAGGATTAGTGAGTGCTTTCTGTAGAGGCCATTACCCAGCATTAGCTTCCTCCAAAAAAATCATTCATTTATAAAATTTTTGAGTCTTAATTTGGCTTACTAGACATCTTAACCAATTTCAGTCACTGTGTGATGGTGAAATGGTTTTCTATGAAAAATAAACACTACAGTAATCAGAATCTGTGGATCAACTTTTTCATCAAATATAGAAAGCGTTTGGCCATCACTTCAAATATTTTTTCTACTCTTTCTCTTTCTATTCATTTTCCAGGACTCCTATTGTACAGGTGTTGGTAAACTTGGTGAATCACAGGTTTCTAAGGCTTTGTTTACTTTTTTTATTCTTCTCTGTTTCTCAGCTTGGATTGCCTATTTCACTTTATCTTCACATTCACAGATTTTTTTTTTGGTTGTGTCACATTTGCTGTTAATCCCTAGTGAATATTTATTTCAATTATTTAGCTTTTTAACTCCAAGAGTTTCATTAGTTGTTATTTATAACTTTTAAAATTGTTGTTCTGCATTTGATGCTCTTATTTATCATAAATACCTTCATTCTTTATACATTAATCTCCTTTAATTCTCTAACCATATTTATAATAGCATGTTTGAAGCTTTTATCTGCTAAATCCTTTATCAGTGACACTTCAAGACTCTCTTTAGTTAGTTCTTTTTCCCCGAGTGCATGTTAGTTTTCTGTTTCTTTGCATATCTTATTTTGTTCAAAATTACATATTTTTACTAAACTATTGTTGCAATCCTAGATTCTAATTAATGCTGATTTTGTTTGTTTTGTTTGTTTAAGCTAATTCAATAGAGTAAGTTTGCCCTGAATGAATTGCCAGTGAAGTCTCTGCTCAGTTTTTAAATTTTTATAATCATATTTTTATTTAACACATAATAATTGTACATATTTAAGGGATACACTGTGATATTTCAAGACATGTATACAGTGTGTACTGCTTAAATCAGGGTAATTACTATATCCATCACCTCAAGCATTGATTGTTTTCTTTTGTTGAGAACAGTCAAAAATCTAACTTCTAGCTATTTGAAACGATGTAATAAATCAGTTAACTATGGTTACCCTACAGTCCTGTAGAACACTAGAACTTATTCTTTCTATCTAGCTGCAATTTTGCATTCATTAATTGACTTTTCCATATTTCCCCTCCCTCTATACCTCCCAGCCTCTAGCAACCACTTTGGATTCTCTACTTCTATAAGACAAACATTTTAAGCTTCCACCTATGAGTGAGAATATGGACTATTGTCTTTCCATGCCTGGCTTATTTTATTTAAGAAAATTTGCATGCTGACTCCCCAGGAGTTTTTTTAAATCAGCATAGCTTAATCATCAGTCAATAATTGGTGAGTAGTTAAACTTAAAATTATTGTGCAAGTAGTCTTTTACTATTTGCTGATAGATTTGTTGATGAATTAAGAACACATTCAAATTTTAATGTTTTTGCAATTCTTTCCCAGCCTTTAGTTTCTGTATGCTTAGGGCATCACAGTTATCCACATACAAATAGATGAACAAAGCTTTCTTTGTTTTTGTTTCTTGATTGCTCACAGAACCCTGCACAATTGCACAGAATTCTATACCACCAGGGTTATATGAAATCTTATCAGGGCTCTTTACAACAGTCTGTTACCTGGAAGTTCCTGTTAACTTTTTAACTTTTCTGATGGTCTGTTGCTTGCCCCAAACTATCATGGCAAAGTCTAAATGTGATGTTAGCCCTCTGATTGTTTACTATTATTCTGGAATTGCTTCCTTTTGGTTTCAAAAGTCTTTCCTGGTGTGGACTTTTCCATGCTCTCATATCAAATCAAATCAGGCCTTTTTGTCAGTAAGGATGCAAGTTTCTGTGGTCTGCACTTTCTCCATGCACTGAAGATACAATGGGGAAGATGGTTACTACCCTAGGCTAAAACACCACAGACTCCAAATATTTTTACAGAAGTTCAGGACTTCATCTTGAGTAAATATTTCTCAATTTGTTGAATGCCTTTAGTCAGTGTCTAGAATCCTAATGTAACTTTTTTTTAATAATTTTGTCCATGTTATCACTTTTGGGAGTGAGTATTTACCAAGCTCCTTATTCATCCATTCTGGAGGTGCCCCCTACTCACACATTTAAAATATAGTTTGCAAATCCAATCCCCTAGCACAGTGTCATGGACATAGGAATCATACTACTCTCTCAATTTAATGTATATATTTGTTCGCATTTGAAACAAGACATTTGTCCACTTGTATTTAATGTCTAAAGTGTTCCTCTTTGTTGATCATTCCCCTTCCCGCATCATTTTAAAAAATGCACTCTAACAGAATATACTCTTGATTTTTGCTTAACTGCTTGTTGTTACTTTCTGCCACCTTAGCTGACTCTTTCTCTCATGTTTGTCTTTTATATGTTAGGGGATTTCCAAAAGCTTGATCTTCAGTCTTCTTCTGTTCTACTTGCTTCTTTTTCTGAGAGATGTAATACACAAATCCAGATTCAACTGCCCCTCCCGCTCCCTCATTTGCAGATACTAATGTCCAGGCCACAACTATGAACTCCACACTTCCAGCTCTTTTCAGTCTGATTCACACTACCTTTCTGAGGCCATACATATCCCTCACTCTCTATATATACAAGTTTGAACTTGTGTTATTCCTATCAGAAGTGAACCTCTCCCAGTTTCAGTTAATGGAATGGCATCACATTCTATCAACTTGAACTATTACACAGCACATGGGCTATTCTTGCATTTGTGCCTATTTGTGATTTCCCAAGGTGGTCATCACAACAATGATTTTCATTGATGCTTTTAATTCTACTCCAAGAATACATAATGTAACATATAAACCTTCTCATAAAAAATTAATATGCCTCTCCAAAATTGTACAATCATAACCCCATTCTTTAAAAAATAACATTTTAGTGCTGTCCCCACTAGTAATGTAAATATACAACTATCACTATATCAGAAGAGTAAAAGGATACAAATATTATCACAGTGCTGTTAAAAGGTATGAGGTTTTTTGGTTATGATATAAAGATACATATATGGAAATATTAAGAACTGTTCTGAGATCATCCTTTTTCCATTTAGAGGAATATAACTTTTCCATGCATTTTAGATTAGCCATATGTCCATATCACTATCAAAGCATTTAAGAGTTATATAGATGTCTGGAGAAGTTCCCAAAGAGGCTGGTAACAATGGGTAAGAAGTAAATGAATTAACAAATATATAAAAATAAATAGAGTTATAAAATGAACAGCTAAAGAAGTATAAATGGGGTTTTACAACAGTTTTGAAATAGAATTGCATTATCTTTGTGTTAACGTTCAACCCAATAACTCAAAATTCCGTCAAGGATCATAACTGTAGTAATCTTGATGTGTGATATGGAGATATCATCATTACCAATACAGAGATGGAAACAATTGTGGTTGAGGACAGTTGGTTCTCACAAAGACACAGAAGTATTGTGAAAGAGAATTACTGTTTCTATTTTTTTGAATTGCATTTCAGGTTTTGGGGTACATGTGAAGAACATGCAAGATAGTTGCATAGGTACACACGTGGCAGTGTGATTTGCTGCCTTCCTCCCCTTCACCTAGATCTGGCATTTCTCCCCATGCTATCTCTCCCCAACTCCCACCCCGTGCTGTCCCTTCCCTATTCCCCCCAACAGACACCAGTGTGTAGTGCTCCCTCCCTGTGTCCATATGTTCTCATTGTTCAACACCTGCCTATGAGTGAGAACATGTGGTGTTTGATTTTCTGTTCTTGTGTCCATTTGCTGAGAATGATGTTCTCCAGGTTCATCCATGTCCCTATAAAGGACATGAACTCATCGTTTTTTATTGCTGCATAATATTCCATGGTGTATATGTGACACATTTTCCCTGTCCAGTCTATCATCGATGGGCATTTGGGTTGATTTCAAGTCTTTGCTATTGTAAACAGTGCTGCAATGAACATTCATGTGCATGTGTCCTTATAGTAGAATGATTTATAATCCTTTGGATATATACCTAGTAATGGGATTGCTGAGTCAAATGGAATTTCTATTTCTAGATCCTTGAGGAATGGCCACACTGTCTACCACAATGGTTGAACTAATTTACACTCCCACCAGCAGTGTAAAAGTGTTTCTATTTCACAACATCCTCTCCAGCATCTGTTGTCTCTAGATTTTTTAATGATTGCCATTCTAATTGGCGTGAGATGGTATCTTAATGTAGTTTTGATTTGCATTTCTCTAATGACCAGTGATGATGAGCATTTTTCATGTTTGTTGGTCTCTTGTATGTCTTCTTTTGTAAAGTGTCTGTTCATATCCTTTGCCTACTTTTGAATGGGCTTGTTTGTTTTTTTCCTGTAAATCTGTTTGAGTTCTTTATAATTTCTGGATATCAGTCCTTTGTCAGATGGGTAAACTGCAACAATTTTTTCCCATTCTGTTGGTTGCTGATTCACTCTAGTGACTGTTTCTTTTGCCGTGCAGAAGCTGTGGAGTTTTATTAGGTTCCATTTGTCTATTTTGGCTTTTGTTGCTGATGCTTTTGGTGTTTAGGTCATGAAGTCCTTGCCTACTCCTATGTCCTGAATGGTTTTGCCTAGATTTTCTTCTAGGGTTTTTATGGTGTTAGGTCTTATGTTTAAGTCTTTAATCCATCTGAAGTTAATTTTAGTGTAAGGTGTCAGGAAGGGGTCCAGTTTCTGCTTTCTGCACGTAGCTAGCCAGGTTTCCAAACACCATTTATTAAACAGGGAATCCTTTCCCCATTGCTTGTTTTTGTCAGGTTTATCAAAGATCGGATGGTTGTAGATGTGTGGTGTTGCCTCCAAGGAC
>CM052653.1:119315165-119342440 GCA_028533165.1 Leontopithecus rosalia | reverse complement strand
CCAGGTCCAGATGGGTTCACAGCTGAATTCTACCAGACACACAAAGAGGAACTGGTACCATCCCTTCTGAAACTATTCCAAATAATCCAAAAAGAGGGAGTCCTTCCCAATTCATTTTATGAGACCAACATCATCCTGATACCAAAACCCGGCAGAGACTCAACAAGAAAAGAAAACTTCAGGCCAATATCCATGATGAACATAGATGCAAAAATCTTCAATAAAATATTGGCAAGCAGATTACAACAGCACATCAAAAAGCTTATCCATCACGATCAAGTAGGATTCATCCCGGGGATGCAAGGCTGGTTCAACACAGTCTATAAACATAATTCACCACAAAAAAGAACCAAAAACAAAAACCACACGATTATCTCAATTGACGCAGAGAAGGCCTTTGACAAAATTCAACAGCCCTTTATGCTAAAAACCCTCAATACCTTTTTCTTTCTTTTGAAAAGTGAGAGGAGAGCATAGGATCTGGCAATCAGTTGCAGTGGCCATCGTCTTCTATTTAGATAACAAAGTCATCACTTTCCTTGTACGTTCCCCAAGCAAGTGCTCTTCTCAAAGCAATGTATAAGGCATCAATTTCTAAATCTGCTAAAATGACTTCCATGAACTGCATTGGTACTGGAGCTTCTTATTCTTGGTCATTGCCACTGCTAGAGAAATATGGTAGAAGAACCTGGAGGGTGGGAGAATGACGTAGATTCCCTTTCAGAACTAAGAGACAGGATCAACACTCCAAGCAGATTTTATAAAGCTATGGGACAGTACATAACATATTACTCTATATTCTCCCATTTGTAGTAACAAATTACTTTCCAAAAATAACAAACTTGTTGTTTTGAAATTCTGTTGAATCATAGGTTGAATGCTAGGAAACTGTACCTGTAGTAAACAATATTAAAATGTCTATTAATAATGAATATTAATACAATAAATTTTACTTGTGAAATGCTTTTGAACCATTTATTTGTTGTCATATTAATATTCTCCCCATGGTTCCCTTTGGTCCTTTCTAGATTACTTAATGTACTCTATTTAAAGAAGTGTATAAAGAGGTGTGAGCTTTATTCAGTAGGATTCTTTTTTTTATTTTATTTTGAGATGGAGTCTTGCCCGGCTGGAGTGCTGTGGTACAATCTTGGCTCACTGCAGCCTACACCTCCCAGGTTCAAGCAATTCTCTTGCCTCAGCCTCCCAAGTAGCTGGGATTACAGGCATATACCAACACACGCAGCTAATTTTTGTATTTTTGTAGAGATGGGGTTTCACTATGTTGCCCAGTCTGGTCTTGAACTCCTGACCTCAAGTGATCCACCCACCTCAGCCTCCCAAAGTGCTGAGAGTACAGGTGTGAGCCACTGTGCCCGGTCTTAAATTATCTTTTGATGCTTTCTACTTATAAAATGGTAACTGGAAGCATATTCGTATACTTGCTTTTACTTAAGTGATAGGTAATTACTCTCTGAAGCAGCAAGCCAATTAACAATATACTAAAAAGCAAATTAAAAGTATAAAATCTATCTGTACAAAACTAAATATTTAGAGACATATTTTATGTTCAAGATGATTTCATTCTATGTAAAAACTGAAATGCTTAACACCTGCCAAAAGATGCCTAAATATGATCAGAATTGTACATTACACACATATAATGTCCTGTCTGCCAGCCTGGACTAGAGGTATATTTGCAGTGAATAGCACCCCACCATCTTCATTTCTGAGATGTATGGGGGATTTTTTCTGTGCTTTGTTTTATTTTTGAAGAGGAGAGGAAACAGGACAGCTGGTGAATAGGTGGCTGGCCCAGAAACCAAGGGTGTGCATTTTCAAAATACGTTTTCTGCTTCACATGGGCTTGAACTTCTTAGAAGAACAAAGATCAGAAGCTAAAAGAATCATTTATTTTTACAAGGTATGGGTCATTCTGGGAAGATGTATTGGTCAAGAGAGACTGAAAGAGGCTGTAAATCCAAGGAGACCTGGTTTTGAGTCAGATGAAAAAGAATGTTGCAAAGTTGCTGAGAAGGCACACATCTGCCAATCTGTATGTTGAATAAAAATATTCTGACACCTGAAATACAGAATATTCATGTATTGAATTCTGGAAATCTCAGTGCCTTTAATTATCTTACCTGCCAAAACAGAGTAATGATAATAGTAGCACTCTGTTAACAGTATTTCTCTAAACATAAAATTGGAACATTCTAGGTAAAATGCTTAGAAGATGATCTGCTACATTGTATCCACTGAGTCAATGTCAAGTATTATTTTTCCATATAATTATTTTTCGTTAATGTTAAACTTGTGAAAATGCTCACACATTACCAAATGTATTTGCAGAATCTCCTACAATAAAAAGACATTGATAAAAAATATATTCCAATATTCATAGGCCTTTGTGGGGTATACTAATTTACTGATCAAGATTTAGAATAATGGATACAGAATAGTTATGTATTTACTTACTATCTAATTAGTGCATGTGAAGATTCTTATAGTGTCAAGAAAAAATATCTCTTCTTGTTCTTTATTTTTGAATACGCTGCTCCTGGCTAACTTCATTTGTCTCAGAAGGAGGAAAAGGTGGCAACACCACTATTACAATGACATAGTTTTTTAAAATGCATTTATATGGCAACAACACAGATCTTGCCTCCACCATTTCCTAATGCTATTTATTTAATTCAGGTTACATTATTATTCATAATGCTGCATCATTCACTAAATTATACACAGATCCTGGATTCCAGCGACTCTCTCAAAGGTCATTAATATGTTTCATGATAACAAACACAAATGCGAGTCTTATCTAGAGAATGCAATATCATTTATAAATGATTACTTGGTTTTTGGTCATATTGCACTATTTTGATTAGAGTCATTGTTGTTTAGAAGTCAGACTCTCTTCCACTTCCAACTTCTACTCACCAACTCTATTCAAGCTCCCTCTGTAACCTGGTGAATTTCTTTTCTCTTTCTTATGAATTCCAATAACATTTTTATTCTACTGTTAAGGCATCTTGTAAATACTTCCTTGAATATAGCACTTTATCGAGATACTCTCCCTCAGGAATTCTAAGTTTTGACATATAGTGTATGTCTTATATTTTCCCCCCAACATATTTTCTTACATGCCTTAGGATGTTATTCAGTAAATGATCACTGAATTACAAAACATAGTTTATTTTTAATTTTATCCTACTGTTAAATTAAAATTATTTTTATGTTATCCTACTGTTAAGCAAGGTTAAACAACAATCAGATTATGGCATTTCTTGTTTTATCCATGTATACTCACTAACTGCTGAGATAGACCATTGTCATATTTAATCTGTGTCTAAGAGAAAGACCTATTTTTTTATTTTTAAGAAAGAAAAAAAAAGGAGTGAAGGAGAGGAATAAAGTGGAAGAAAAAGAGGGAGAGAGAATGGGAATGTAGGTTTATTCTAAAAATGGGCATTAATAATGGTCGATCAATATTTTGTGTATTTAAGGTGGAGAATGTATATTTTGTGTATTTAAAATGGAGAGCTTTATAAATATTTATTGAGTTTACTTGATCCGGATCTGAGTTCAGGTCCTGGATATTCTTATTAATTTTCTGTCTCATTGAGTCTAAATCTCTTTATGGGTTTTATGTATCTGGGTATTAGGATCGTTAGCTCTCATTGTTGCATTGATTCTTTTACCACTATATCTTTGTTGCTTTGAAATCCATTTTATCAGATGCAAGAATTGCAACTCCTGCTTTTTATTTATTTATTTATTTTTGCTCTCCATTTGGTTGGTAGATCTTTCTCCAACCCTTTGTTTTAAGTCTTTCTATATCTTTGGATGTGAAATGGGTCTGGATGTAGCATACCATTAGGTTTTGGCTGTATCTTCGATTGGCGGATTTAGTCGACTTAAATTAAGGATTACTGCCATTTAATGTTAACTGGCTATTTTATCCATTCGTTGATGTAAATTCTTCTTTATGTTGATGCTCTTTACTTTTTGGTATATATTTTGTTATATTAGAAAGGCTAATACTGGTTGTTCCTTTCTATGTATAATGCTTCTTTCAGAAGCTCTTGTAAAGCTGGCCTGGTGGTAATAAAATCTCTGAGTACTTGCTTGTTCATAAAAGATTTTATTTTTCCTTCAATTGTGAAGCTTAGTTTGGCAGGATATGAAATTCTGGGCTGAAAGTTCTGTTCTTTAAGGATGTTGAATATTGGCCCCCACTCTCTTCTGGCTTGTAGGGTTTCTACTGAGAGATCTGCTGTAATTCTAATAGGCTTCCCTTTGTGGGTAACCTGATCTTTCTCTCTGGCTGCCTTTAGTATTTTCTCCTTGTTTCAATCTTGGTGAATCTAATGATTATGTGCCTTGGGGTTGCTCTTCTTGAGGAATATCTTTGTGGTTTTCTCTGTATTACCTGGGGTTGAATAGTGTCCTGCTTTGCTAGATTCGGAAAGTTTTCCTGAATAATATCCTGAAGAGTATTTTCCAGCTTGGAAATTTCATTAAGACCTACTTAATGAAATAAAATGAGAAGACAAGAATAGAGAAACAAGGATAAAAAGGAATGAGCAAAGTCTCCAAGAAATAGGGGACTATGTGAAAAGACCTAATGTATGTTTGATAGGTGTACATGAATATGATGAAGAGAATGAATCCAAGCTGAGAAAGACCTATTATACATAGTCTAGCAGAAGCCTCAGTACTTTTTCCTGGGTCCCTTAATATGTCTACTATTTGCTCTGAGCAATTTCGCTATTAGAACTTTACCCATTTAGGCCAGCCACAGTGGCTCACATCTGTAATCCAACACCTTGAGAGGCTGAGGCTGGCCGATCACTTGAACTCAAGAGTTCCAGACTAGCCTGGCCAACATGGTAAAACCCTGTCTCTACTAAAAATACAAAACATAGCCAGATGTGGTGGCTCATGCCTGTAGTTCCAGCTACTTGGGAGGCTGAGACGGAAGAATCTCTTGAACCTGGGAGGCAGAGGTTGCAGTGAGTTGAGATCAAACCATTGCACTCCAGCCTGTCTAAAACATAAAGAAATAAGAACTTTATCCATTTAGATTAAAATTTAATTGATGTTAAATTATAGTTAATTTTATTTTGAACTCATATTAGCTCTTCGGGCATTGCTAGCAATAAATCTGAGATTATTTATGAAAGCAAGGTTTGATACAAAAAGTAAGAAATTAAGATGAAAATATTTAGAAGATAGGATCCAGAAGAAAATAGAAACATTTTGTATCATGTGCATCCTGAGATGCTATGGCTAAACTTTGGCCTCATTTTTAAAAATTATTATTTCAATCTACTATTTAGAGGCTTTTCTGTCTTCCCTACATCACTGATAATCTTCAATTCTAAATTATTTATATATCTGAATAGTAAAGAAAAAAATTAATAAAGAAGCTTGCAAATTTTGTTTGTAAAACCCTCAAGGTTTAAGAAGTTTTTAAATGTTAAATAAAAGAGAAAGAATTTACACATCTTAAATAATGAAGAGTAACCTGAAAATACATTGTTGAGATAAATGGCAAATCACTTCTCTTTTATCAAAAGCTGTGTTCCCTTTAATGATAAATCAGACTCTTTGCCATATCTAATAATGTGCTGATTGAGCTTCTAGATCACTCAGGATGGTTGACTAATTATTTCTGTTTTTAATGAAAATATCCTATGATCAGATGTATTTCCCAATAACTCTGTAACATGTCCACCATTATTCATGCAGATCTTTCTTTATTCAAATTTTGCAAGAATAAAGAAAATACACCTATACCCTTGAGGATTAAAACTATCAAGAACCACAGAGAAAGCAAATTAGTGCGTGTCATGGGTAGGGAGTATGGGAAATGGGGAGTGATTGCTTAATAGATTTGGGGTTTCATTTTCAGATGATGAAAATAATATTTTGGATATAACTAAAGGTAATGGTTATAAAATATTGTGAATATGGTTAAATTTATGGTATATAAATTTTACCTCAATAAATTATTTTAAAGTTGTTTTATGGAAATCCAAATCCAAAACCTTCAAACTTTCTAACAAAAGTTAATGATTCACAGATGTATGGCTCTAAGCAGAACCATTACAAAAGTAATATTTCAATATCTTTTTGTCCAAATCTGGTATTAATTATACATTTTCTTTCCTTGTTACCCAGTCACCAACCCACTCCTCTATCACAATCATCCTCTTCTTTTTGTTCTTTCTCCACATTATATTAGTCATAACGTCCTAGTGTTTCTAATTCTCTCCTTATCTGTCTCAGGGAACAAAATGTTTACTGTCCTTGCCTCAAGTTTTCCAGTTCAGAAATGAGTGTCTAACCTTTGACCTTTTTCTTTCTGTGGTGCACAGGATAACAGCCATGAAAGATATCCATGTCTTAATACCCAGAACCTGTGAATTTGTTACTTTCTATGGCAATGGGAACTGCAAAGACAATTAAATCAGTGACCCTAAGAGAAGATTACCTTGCACTATCTAAGTGGACCCAATCTAACTCAGTCCTTAAAATTTTGTACCCTTTCCCAACTGTCATAACTGAGGACAATGTGACTACAAAAGCAGGGCTAGAAAGATGCCACATTAATGAGTTTGAAGATGGAGGAAGGTTTCAGGAGGCAAAGAATGAAGGCTATTTCTAGAAGCTGGAAAGGGGAAGAAAACATATTATCCCATAGACTTTTAAGAAAACAATTCATCCCTGCTGACAGCTTGATTTTAGCTCAGTGAGACCTGTGTCAGAGTTCTAATATACCAAACTATGAAGTAGTAGTTTGTGCTGTTTTAGGCTACTAAATTGCTGGTGATTTATTATGGCTTCAATAGAAAATTAATACATTTCCCTTTACCCTCACATCATATAATTTGTGGTAACTATTTTCTTTGAAATCTATCTACTTTTCCCCACTTACACTTTTACTTCCTCATTGTGATTCATTACATTTTTGGATGGTAGCGATAAATTCATAAATACTTCCTCTTTATCTTGAAGTGGCTTCACTCAATTCATTTGCCACACTGCAATCAGCATTGTCACACTGAGACAAATCTGACTACAGTTACTATCAAATCCCTTCAATCATTTCTATTACCCTCAGCATAAAGTCCAGTCACCTCATGTTTCACCAGGGCCTTCATAATCTATTTCCCTGATATCTCTCCATTTATCCTCCAGTGATCTACAACATAGATAGACATGAAGTTTCTGGAGAACATGGTATTTTCTTTTGCCTTTGAGTATGTAGGAATTTTCCCTCGTTTATATGCCACCTCTACCTAGGTACTGTGTACTTATTGTTTATCTATCAATATAAATATCACTTTTTTGCAAGTCTTTCCTGAATCCAAAATGTAGGTTTCTTAACAATATTGTGCTCTTTCATAGAATCTTTGGTAAACTCAATCATAGCATGAATCAGTCTAATATTTTGGGTTAATACCGACGTGTAAGTAATTTATATTTTCTTGCTGGTTATATTAGTTAGTAAGTGTTGAAAGTAAACCACATTAATAAATAAATATAAATATTTACCTTTCACAATGTATATGTAGACAGGACATGTATATCAGTGTTTTAATAATTTCTTAATGTAATATCTACCTTTTATAATTTTAACTTAATAGTTGCATGTTATAGTATTGTTTTGATCAAACTTATAACCATATGAAAGCAATGCTTACTAAAGTTAGTAAAGAGTCTTTTGAAAGAGTACTTCCAGTATAAGTCAAAGGTATTTATTTATGGCTACCCCCATGGCATCCAAAATAATGCATTTATTGGCTCCTATCAAAACTGAAGGCATACTCCCTAGGAGGAATTAACTAGCTTTTAAAAGTTTGATTCGCAAATTCAAACTTATTAATTGGCACAGAATGTCTCAGCATGTTATACAGTAAAGCAATTATCACTGACATTATTACATTCTAAATTGCCCTTTTAATCTTGTCTTAAAAGAGGAAATTATGATTACTTTTTGCTATCTATCATTTATCTCTTCTTAGTTTATTTGAAGAAGCAGTGTCTAGGTCCAAAAGAATAGTTTTACAATGCCATCAATAAATACTTTAGTTAATAATACTTTTAAAGTTCTCAAAAAAGGCCATATAAATATTTAAATGTCAGTTGTATTAGCCACTTCTTGATATTGATACAAATTAATTACTTTATCAATTCAGAGCCTGTATGTATTATCTTAACATGTAAAAGTGTAAAATATTTTATTATATTTTATATTTATATATTTATTTTATATTATATATTTATTACATATTACATATATATTTTAAAATATATTTATATATTATATTTAATATATAAATATATTAAATATAATATTATAATTTATATAATATAATATTATATAAATTATATATAATATATTAAATATTATGTATATTAATATATAATAAATATAATATATATTATTATATATTAAATATATAATATATATTATTATATATTAAATATATAATATATATTACATATAAGTAGGGAATTCTTTATGTAATTATTTAACATAGAAAATATGTAGAAATACAAACAGAATTTTTCTGCTGAAAAGAGCCATTTAGATATTCAATAATGTACTATATAGTATAACATTCAAATTCAGTATCATAAAGGTAGAAATAACTTTGTTCTCATTCACGGACTAACTATTGGCCTTTGGGTACATCTTTGAATCCAAAGATGTAGTTTATTAATCTATAAAATTAGGTTAATATTACATTGGCACAAACATAATTGCACTTTTTGCAAAATTGAAATTTGCCATTTGATGTTGGAATACACTCTTGATAAATGTGGTTATGTTTTACATTATTTTAATGTGCATTTCTTGCTTTAGTTTTGCTAATGACTTATTACTTGCAGTTTATTTTATATTTATTTTAGATTGTGGAAATATTAGACAAAAAGCAAATTTGAATGATTTTCATTTTCAAGTTCAAAATGGGTCATAAAGCAGTGGAGACAATTCATAACATCAACAACGCATTTGGCCCAGGATGTGCTAACAAACACACAGTGCAGTGGTCATTCAAGAAGTTTTACAAAGGAGACAAGAGGCTTAAAGTTGAGGAGCGTAGTGGTTGCCATTAGAAGTTGACAACAACCAAATGAAAGCAATCATTGAAGTGAATCCTCCTGTAACTGCACGCTGAAGAACTGAATATTGGCTAGTCTATGGTCATTTGGCATTTGAAGCAAATTGGAAAGGTGAAAAAACTCCGTAAGTGGGTGCCTCATGAGTGGAGTGAAAATTTTTTAAAATTTTTTATTTTGAAGTGTCATCTTCTCTTATTCTACACAACAACAACCATTTCTCGATTGGATTGTGATGTGTAACTAAAAGCAGATTTTATATCACAACTGGTGAATATAAGCTCAGTAGCTGGACTGAGAAGTTTCAAAGCACTTTCCAAATCCAAACTTGCACCCAGAAAAGATCATAGGTACTGTTTGGTGGTCTGCTGCCAGTCTGATCTACTATACAACTTTCTGATTTCTGGCAAAACCCAGTAAATCTGAGAAATATGCTCAGCAAATCAATGAGGTGTACTGAAAACTGCAATGCCTGCAGCAGGCATTAGTCAACAAAAAGGGCCCAATTCATCTCCACAACAATGCTTGACCGCACCACGTTGCGAACAAAGGCTTCAAAAGTTGAATGAATTGGGCTATGAAGTTTTGCCTCATCCACCATATTCACTTGACCTCTCACCAACTGACTAACACTTCTTCAAGAATCTTGACAACTTTTTGCAGGGATCCACAAATGGTTCCACAAACAGCAGGATGCAGAAAACATTCTCCAAGAGTTCGTGGAATCCTGAAGCACAGACTTTTACACTACAGAAATAAACAAGCTTATTTCTCATTGGCAAAAATGCGCTGATTGTAATGGTTCCTATTTTGATTAATAAAGATGTGTTTGAGCCAAGGTATAATGATTTAAAAATTTTTGCAACCTAATACTTATTCTTCCTCTTATGTCATGGAATTGAGAGTGAATCAAACAAGGTAGAATATTATAAAACCTTAAAATCACAACAATTTAACATTATTACTAAAATGAAAAATATTTAGCTATGATTGGGTGAACACTTATTAAAATAAATGGGTAACTTAATTTGAGAATTAACGATTTCCCATTTTTCAAATGTTCACTGATAGCCACTAAAGTAAAACATTTTACCTCCCATTGAATCTATTCTATGTGGTAAATTTATTATGTTGTTGTAACTGTTGCTAGGGGGAGCGGGGGAGGGAAGGCATGGGGAGAAATGCCAAATATGGGTGAAGGGGCAGGAGGCAGGAAAACACACTGCCACGTGTGTACCTATGCAACTATCTTGCATGTTCTGCACATGTACCCAAACCTAAAATGCAATAAAAATTAAAAAAAAATAACACTTCAAGTACTAAAACCATAAAACCAGCTCGTTCCTATTGTGTGTCAGATGGTGATGAGGACAGAGAATCCATTTGATATTCTTGGCCATGTAATTTGTATTAAATAAAGAGCAATTACTTCCATCAAAGACAAATAAAGACAAAGATCTTGCTCTAAAAGAGATCCTAGTAAGGGCAAAAATCAGGTCTTTCTTTATTTCCAAATATCGTGTTAGTTATAAATCTTGTGCTTGTTATTTTATAAGGCTTGTTATGAAGTATAAAATACTAAATAGTGTAAGTGAATATTCTATGTATGCAGTAGACATAGAATAATTTCATATATACCACAATTCACTAATTAAACTTAATTGTTAAAAGTCAGAGAAGTAAATCAGTTTGCACACATAACTGTGACATTAAAAATTTCAAGTTTATGGAACAGTATTTAAATTGAGAGGTGACAAAATCTCTAATACCTCTTAAAAATATAGAACAGAGCTATGTTCTAATTAGAAAACCCATTTGCCTAAGGAACAAAGGATGTGTGTTTGAACCTTGTTTCCCAAATATTTAATTGTATGACTTCTGGTAATTGATGGAATTTCTCTCTGTCTTATGTTTCTGTGAAATAAAAATTTAAGGTCAACTCTACTGAGGTACAAAGCTTAACTAAAACCTATAAGTTAATATAGCAACTATATAGAAATCTGTATGTATGGTACTTAATGATAGAAAACTGTAATAATAAAGGGAAAACATTCATTAAAACTAATGGGAGATTAAAAATTACACATTATAAATACAGGATTTACAACAAGGAAAAGTGCAGGTACCTAAACTGAGAAGTTTTTTAAAAAAATAAAATATAGGTAGTCTTTTAAAATAATATATAAAATATCAAGGATAAGATAAAATTGAAAGATATTGTATTAAGAGAAAAAAATAGTTAAAGGAATTAATGGAGCAAGACATACAAATGTATCTATCCCTTTTAGACAGAAGTGGCAGACAGTTCAAGAACACAAAGTGGGTTCATATGTAACGTCTCCAAGAAACAGCTTGAAAGCAAGTGTGCTGGAGAGAGAGGAAGAGATTTGCAAGACATGAAATCAGAGTTAGCCTGTGGCCAGATCAAGTAAGATTTTTAAGGTTATGGTAAGGATTTGGGCTTTTATTTGAAAGAGACGTACTGCTTTCGGGAGATCTGAACTGAGCAATGACATAATCTTTCTAAAATGTCTCTTTTTCTGAGTGAAGACAGTCATTCAGAGGCTATTATAATAATTCAGTTGCTGAAGGTCAAAGTGGGGTAATAAGTCAGGAGGCTATTGCAAAAGCAGCAAGAGATGATGAAATTTTTGATCAAAGAAGTAACAAATTAAATTATATGGTATGGTCAGATTTTGAAAAAATACTGAATTTAGAACTAGTAGAATTTGCTTGTAGGCATAAAATATCATGTAGTACATACTCAAAAATTTCTCTAAGTCCTTTCTTATTTTATTTTATATTTTTCACTTGCATAGCTTGCAGAATGAAGTGGCATTTACCAAGAAGGGTGATTATAGGAGTAATATGTTTAGAATGTGAGGAATCTGAAGCTAAGTTTGGATTTTACTACTAGACAGCTCCAGTGGATGTGTCAAATAGGCCATTTGGTATATGTGCCTTGCATTCCAAAGATACGTCTGGCCTGGGCTGGAGATTTACAATTGAGTTAGTTAGCATATATTATTAACATCTAAAGTGCTGAGTCACTTGGAAGTGATTACAGACGGTAAAGAGCAGAGGTTCCAAGATTCTTAAAAACTTCAGAGGCCAAAGACACAAAGAAGAAGAGAACCACTAATAGAAATTAAGAAATATGTTGTGGTGATGTTGAATGTTAACTGAAGAAAGCAGTGTTCTGGAAGTCACATTCTGCCACTACAGAGATAATAATAACTATACATAAAATATTAATGCAATAGTGACACAAAATTAATCTACAACAGATGATGAAATTTTTGCTCAAAGAACAGAAATGTTTGAATCCATCCTGCTAAAATATTTGTGAGCATAAAACCTTACTTAGTTCCATTCTATTGTTCATGATTATTTGGATCAGAAGTTATAGAAATTGAACTTTAACTCACTTAGAAAAACAGTAAATTCAAAAAGAAAAATGGATTGAATAATCAAAATATAAAGTTAAAAAAATACTTTTACACTTTAAAACCAACACACACAAAACAAAATCACACTAGAGCCAGGGGCTTGATTGCCATTTGACCTCCCTTTCAATTTTCCAACTGTTTTTCCCCCCTTGTATGCTTTATTTGCTCCCACTGCAAGCTTATTTCTCATGGGAGGACACTTGACTTCTCATAGATCTCAAGCCCCTCATAGATATTATTATATCTAATAACGTCTGCTACCACAAAACCTGAATATTTTGACAACTCCCACAGAAAACCTCTGTATGGGTTAAGCTCTCTCCTGAGCTAATCGGTCATGGGCAGAGAGATGGATTCATATGAAATATAGTGGTTTTCAATGAAAACAAAAGCATGAGGAAGGGAAAATACAAGTTTTCAAAAGAAAAGAAAAGACAATATGGTGATAGTTAAAATAAAAAACAGAATAAAGAGGAAAATAAGTCCCACTGAACCTCGAGCCCTATTGTCACATGTGTGCAAGCCTCATGATCAATTCAGAAATTGTTTGTTTTGATTAACTTTTTGCTAAGTGTCAAAGGGTCAAAAATATTAATGATGAAGTTAGTGCAAATTACAATTGAACTATATAAAATTAGTATTACATTGAATCTACACTTATTGGAATTATAATTAGTTTTTTTAATTTAAGCACAATTTCAATTCAAACTACCAAAGAGATTAACAATACTTGCACTACTATTGAAAACAGTCTTGTGAGGTTCCCTGTTAAGATCTATGTGGTACATAAAATTCTTCAGCAAAACCAAAGTTCTAAAGAATTCAAAAGAGGGAATCATCTTTGAAGCAATAAAATTTTGACTAGTTTTTTTAAATTAATTCATTTTTTATTATACTTTAAGTTCTGGGGTACACGCACAGATTGTGCAGGTTTGTTACATGGTTATACACATGTCATGGTGGTGGTTTGCTGCATCCATCACTCTGTTATCTACATTAGGTATTTCTCCTAATTCTATCCTTTAGTCCCCCACTCCCCATGCCCCAGTGTGTCATGTTTCCTTCTCTGTGTCTGTGTGTTCTCACTGTTCAACACCCACTTATGAGTGAGAACATGTGGTGTTTAGTTTTCTGTTCTTGTGTTAGTTTGCTGAGAATGATGGTTTCCAGATTCATCCACATCCCTGCAAAGGACATGAACTCATACTTTTGTATGGCTGCATAGTATTCCATGGAGTATATGTGCCACATATTCTTTATCCAGTCTATCATTGATGAGCATTTGGGTTGGTTCCAGGTCTTTGCTATTGTGAACAGTGCTGCAATAAACATATGTGTGTATGTGTCTTTATAACAGAATGATTTATAATCCTTTGGGTATATACCCGGTAATGGGATTGCTGGGTCAAATGGTATTTCTATTTCTAGATCCTTGAGGAATTGCCACACTTCCACAATGGTGGAATTTATTTACACTCCCAACAACAGTGTAAAAGCATTTCTATTTCTTCACATCCTCTTCAGCATCTGTTGTCTACTACCCGGAATCTATGGAGAACTTAAACAAATATACAAGAAAAAAACAACAACCCCATCAAAAAGTGGGCAAAGTATATTAACAGACACTTTTCAAAAGAAGACATTTATGCAGCTAACAGACATATGAAAAAAACCTCATCATCCCTGATCATTAGAGAAATGCAAATCAAAACCATATTGAGACACCACCTCGCACCAGTTAGAATGGTGATCATTGACTAGATTTTGTTTATGTAAAGCTGGCTTTAAGTTTTAGAGTTGAATTCTATTACAATGCACTGCATAGTCCCTCCGAACATATATATTATGATATTTATTTTCAGAACAAATTATCTCACATAATGCTCATTTATGTAATGAAGTACAAATCTGATTCTAGCTAAAAAAAGCATCCACAACTCGTAAGTTGTGATAATTAAAATACTTAAAATTCTATACTCCTTGGCTTTTATAAAATATTCATGCTAATAATCAAAACAATAATAGCACATTTATTCTTTAGAACAGTCCCTTCATGATGCTTCTACATCTTTTGATTGCTTTTTTGCCTTTCAACCTCATTTCAGATTGTACAGAAAAAAATACATATAAGTTTTTATTCATTTAATATACCTTAATTCTGTTTTGCTAGTTCCCTGTGGAGCTAAATTTTATGTTACACCAATTCAATCTCACATAAGCACAACATTGGTGTTAAAAATCTGACCTACAATGACCTTACATCACCTTTCAAGAGCTGGTAAACTCATATACTTAAATATTGTGTATATTTTGTCCAGCTACTTTTGCCTATCCCAAAATATTCTTAATTTTGAAAAATAAGTTCAATGCTTTTTAATACATATTAAATGTAAACTGTTTAGAGGTCTAGTGATTGATCCTCTTCGTCATGAGAAACACACCCTATATTGGCCATATACCAGGCACTCTTCTAGTATGTGTGTTTCTGATCACAGTGCATGTAGAGTTTTTCCAATATGTCAACTGTATTTTTTTAATTATCTGAATTTTACATCATCAATAAGCAATAACAATAGGAAAATAAATATATTCCTCCAATGCCTTTCATTTTATGTGAAGCTCATATACAAGGGCTTGATGTTCAGTGAAAAATTTCTAAAAGTTAAAAACAAGATTAAACATTTATCTTTTTATTTTCCATCCTTGCAATTCTTCAGGGAAAATTACAAATAACACATTGACCTGGTGTTTCTTAATAACACTTTAGTCCTTTTTACAAAATATAAGAGGGATGATATTTTTATTACATTTTAAGATTGAAATTCATGTGCAAGTACATATTGTTAATAAAATGAGCACATATATAGGCAATTAAACCTAAGTACATTGGTGATAACTTATATTGAGGTACTATTTTGTATTTTGCTAAATAATTGTATATAATAAAGATAGTAATTTTGACATTAGTGTAATGGAGTACATTTTTTATAGAACTCAAGAGGAAAGAAACAGTAAATATTGTCTATAATACTGAAATACAATTATGAGTTAATTGTATGAAGCAATGGGATACTCTGGTAGAGTCCGTGAGAATTGAATATATGTTCACAATTATAATATGTTGCCAAAATTCAATGAAGGAGTAGAGTTCTGAGACTACTTTAAGTCAATCATTAGACACCCTTAAAAATCTTAGACAGCATGTAGGCTAAGACTCCTTTCTCAAATATTTCTATACTCTAGGCAGACGAAATCGTAACGGGTAGTTATAATTGAGTAATTTACATAAAATGGCTGCTCCTATCAAGTATGTTTAATTTAGTATCTCGGTATGGTTTTTTCACATATCAGAGTCTCGCTGTTTTACTAGGGAAAACACCAACCTAGTGACTGTGTTAAACAAAAAAATGAGTAACAGAGGGTTCTGTCCTCAAGAAGTTTACACTCTATTTGAATCTATGTAAGTAGGATCCTTTTGGTTCCACTTGTTCCTTTATTTATAGCGTGCCTTCTATAACCTGGTTAAGCAAACAGTATTAGTAGAAAGAAACAAATAATGAGACATGGGAGATAATTTTCTTCTTACTTAAAAAATGGAGAGACTCAATCTCTAATGAACACCTTGACGCATACAGAAAATATAAATTGTGTCGTAAAATTTCAAAGCAGAATCCGTACCTCCCCCTTGAGACAATGTGCATAGCTGTGAGCCAAGCACCCATATTTCTGCCTCCTGCTGCTGGAATTTCAGTCCTGTGTTCGTTGGTAAATCCATACAATTTTGGAAGGCCAATCTCACACAACTATCCCTCTGCTATGAAGATCATTTTGTTTCTTATATGTTTCTTCATTTTTATTTACTTTGTTGGTTTTTAATCTGCGTTTATTACATGTAGGTAGGTTGTCAGTTATATTGATTATTTACAAAAATATTCCATATGTTTACCTCTTGAAAAAGTCTACCTAGTATATTTAAGATGTGATAGATGAAGCTAACAAACTCTACTTTTATGACTAGTTTAAAATTTTAATTGATAGACAATTAAGAATAGGATATCATTGACAACTGGTAAAATGAGCTGAAATAAGTATGAGGCAGAAGCTTAACAAAATGTAAGTAATGAGCAAAACTGTTAGTACTTTCAATAAGAGTTAAGTTTAACCAGAACCTCGTGTGATCGTCACGGAAGGGAATAAACTAGAAATACACTGAAGTGTCAAAGTGGGTTTCCTAATAATAGCTAAATAAAATATATATACACACATATATGTATATATATATATGCGTATATATACACACATATATATATATAAAGAGCAAGAGTTAGAAAATTGTATTTTATATTGCAAAGTACCACCTAGTTGATATTTGAGATTTTGAAAAGAATGTAGTTTATTCTATTTGTCTATTAAAACCTGACTTGTACTTTTCAGAAAAAGAATTTTACCAAAAGCCTTTCACCTTCTTTAAAGACATGCTCTAATCCTGCAATGGGAGAAAAATCCCTTATGTTTTTCTTAGAAAAAAAATGAATCTGAAAGTTGAGAAAATTAGTATTAATATTTGAAAAACAAATATACTGTGTACTCAATACACATTTAAAATATGTATTTAAAATTGAAAGTCAGACAAATCCACTGCAATTTGAGTAGTAAAAATAGCTTTGCAAAGTTCAGATACTACATTATTAAATATTTATTCTGTAGAATGAATGATTAGATTTGTATTAATATTACTTATACAGTTTGGATTTTATAAAAATATGTCAGTAGTTATGAAATATATTTGGAGGGTGAAGCTTTTTATGTTTGCCATGGATATGTGAGAATTTATACATATTTTGTCATTTAAATATTGCTTAATATTTAGCTGTGGCTTGACAGCGTATCATCAAGAAGGAAACAACAGACTCTGAGTGGTAGAATAATACAATAATACTATAGAGTTTTCAGTAAGAAGATCTGTGATTAAAACCTCTGAAAGGTCCTTTATTTTACCGAGTTTTCTCGCATAATTTTTAGTGTCTTCTTTTTGGGGGTGGATTTCTTTTTTATAATTTAAGCCTAGAGGTAAATTTTTTTTAGGAAATTATATCTAAATCAATTATGTATTTTAAAGCTAAGTTTCTGACTGGAATAGAAGTGCCTCGAAAACTATTTTTCATTAATCTTTACAATTGTACACATAGCAACTTTAGCTGATCTATATGGCAGCACCTTACCATTAAGAGACAAAGATTAAAGCCCTCTAGTCTTTTATATGACTTATTAATGACATGATACACAGAGAATAAATGAAAGCTTTAAACGTGGTATAATGTTCATTTTAAAGAATATTTAAAAATTTAGCAGTGCTTTTTAAAATATTTAAATAACTATCATGTGGTTTTGGTGAGGTAGAATAGAAAACCAAGGTCTCCAAACAAAGATCCCAATTAAATCATTGTGTGCTGTCTTTTACTTAGAAATATTTTTGTGGATAATTTTTCTAATACATACATAAATCTTTGTTAAAGCAAACTTCATATTTGTTATTATACAATAAATGAAAGTGAAACAATAAGACACAGGATGTATTATGTTAATTGTGTGTTGGGGGTAATTTGGGTATTGTGAAATTTATTTACTAAGGAAGAGTCTCTGAGAAAGAGTAAAAATTACCAATTTAATGGCAAAAAAGGAGGATAAAAGGCTTAGAAAAATAATTCAGCATGAACCAATGAAGGAAAACAGAAAAAAAATAAGGAAAAAAATGATCTATTTCCTCAATTCATTTATAGGCTAAGTGGGAAGGAGTTACATGTGACTCTCATATTTTGCTGGATTTAAAGTAGATGAGCATGCATATATTGATATACAAGATAAAACTATGCAATAAGAAGGGCGGAAATTAGAGTTTTTCATTTATAGTTTCGTATGTTGAAGGAACGTGACTACAGTTATGGTGAGAGTGTGCTGCACAACAGATTGGTCTGAAAGAGGAGGTCTTCTAACATCTCAGGCAAGGTAAGCAAGCCAAGGAAATGCTAATATTTACCATTTAAACATTCAGTGATTTAAAAAATATAAACGTCTATTAATTTAAAACTCTATGCAAACAGCACTTTCAAAATACTGAAAAGAAGAAAGCAATAATAACATAATACATAAAAGGTATCTTCAGTTTTTATCATATGCAAATAATATTTGTTTAATCTTGATGCAAACTCTGTCTAACATTAACAGTCAGCCTGAAGCTGGCATTACAGTAATAATAAACTTCAACATATGCTTTTTGGTTTAGTCTAATTTACCAAGTGTTCCACTTTCTCATCATCACTAATATACATACAAGTCAGTTGTTAGAAGGAAGTTCAAAACTTGAAATCTTTGGTTCTATCCTGCTATGTTCTTTCCCTTTATTTACAAGTATAATGGAGATATACAAATAGTTATAAACATTGATATCCAGTTCCAGAAAATTTGTTTTATAAAATTGTCTGTTAACAGTTCTCATGACTTATTCTTTTTCCCATGTGCTTGAGTCTTGCATATTGCCTAATAGTATTGTCGGGTAGCTTGCTCTTATATACAATTTATTGCTGAGTAAAGAAAACTCTAATGTCTGTGAAAAGAACCAAGATATCTGAATTGAATAATACACTATACATACATTTTTTCTTTTCTTCTTTTTTTTTAGTGGTTGTTATATATATATATATATATATATATATATATATATATATATATATACACATACACATACATAAAATATAAAAAAATATAAGTGTGTGTATATATATATGTTTTTTTGTGGTTGTTTTATATATATATATATATTTTAAGTTCTGGGGTACATGTGCAGATTGTGCAGGATTGTTACATAGGTATACACATGCCATGGTGGTTTGCTAAATCCATCCTCCTCAATCTCCCCACCCTCTGCTATGTTTCCCCTAGCCCACCCACTCCCCTAACAGGCTCTGGTGTGTGATGTTCCCCTCCCTGTGTCCACCTGTTCTCATTGTTCAACACACATTTTTTTCTACAAACACAAGTTTAGAATTTACTTGGATAAAATCTCTCAGTTAAAAATATTCTAATAAATGGACCACATATTAGATTTAATATACTGTTACATAGCAATAGAATAGACTATGTTTCCATAAGAATATTATTGAGTAAATGGATCTATCAATCAAAAATATTAATTTATGCTACTTATACAGTAGAAAAAATTACTGTACTTCCTACACAAATTCTAAAATAAGAACTAATTTTTAAAATGTTGAAATTATTTTTATCTAATTTAAATTTAGTCAGTTTTTTATTTCTTCAGGATAAAATGTTTGGCAAAAAAATAAATCTATGTTTTTTCAAATAAAAAAGTCAAAACTTTAACCTTCTGAAGATAAACTTTTAAAATTTCAGATGTTCATTTTTAACTTTCCTTTGGGATCCACCTGAGAAAAAGCTAATTTGTTTCCTAACTATGAGAAAATTTTTAAAAATTATAAATGCTTTCTCTGAAGTTATCAAAACATATGCATAAATGTGTTGGATAATTTGCAAAAATCCATCAAAAATAATCACTAATCATTCTAAATATAAATTGGGCTATTGATCTGTATTTAATACAAATTATAAAATCCATGTCTCATGTAGGGATTTAAAACCAAATTTCTGGTGTTTTAGAACAATTATTTTTCAAGATTTAACTGATCTGAAATTTTACTTATGAAAATGATTTAATGCATTAAATATGGTTTGTGGGGGTGGGACCAGCTGAGCCCGATCACCTGGCTCCCCACCTCAGAGCCCCCTTTTTTTCTTTTCCTAATTGAATGGTCAATTCTCTCCCAGGTCCCCCAGTCACCCACCAAAAATGTGCTGGGATTATGCAATTTCCTGTGCAGCGACCACTCCAGCTGAAACAGCAGTGCTGAGATATGTGGCACTTTTCTGCCTGGGAATCTCCCGGTCTGGCTTCCAGCTTCAATCCCCTTTTCAATCAGGTGAATGGTCAACTTTGCCTTCCTGGAGCTCCAAACGCCAATCAAAAGGGCACCCAGTCCTGCACACTCTGCACTGAGAACTGCTGTGCTGGGATGCCAGCAAAACAGCTGCACTGGCCAAAAGATTCATGCTGGTGACCCGTGGGGCTCCTCTGCTGGGAATCTCCTGGTCCAAAGGCAACAAAAATTCATCTGGAAGTTTGGCGTCCACTCACTCCCTGCACCTTCGCTGAGAGCTGCAATCCTGAGCTGCTGCTAGTCGGCCATCTTGGATCTCTCTCCCAGATAGCATTTTATTAAACATATGCAGCCACATGAAAATTATCAAATTTGGTTATTCCTTCTCTATAAAATAACTCATCCCTAATTATACTTAATAATCTAAATGTGGAATCATTGATGCTGTTTTTAATGTTTTCTCATTTTAATGACTTTTAAAACATGTGGATTTAATTGAACTGTAATTTAATGTGGCCCTGTTTCTATGCTTTGTAAAATTGCTTTATTTTTAATCATACAGTAAAATCACCATTAGCAAACACACTTCCACTTCCTTCCTCCCATTGTGGTAATTTAAGGATTATATTTACAAGCCTCTTGAATCAAATATTTTCATGAAATACTTATTACATGCCTACAGGACACCTGATTTTATTCATTTACTATTCTGAATTGATTGATTGTAACCTCTGCAACAATGAATCTTTCACATTCCTACAGTACTATGAGCTACATAAGCATGAAGTGGTCTCTTTGGCTTTGGATAATGGCACACTCAGTTGGTGCCATCTTTCTCTCTTGCCTATCAATAAAGGCTGATTCTGTGCATTTTGGGGAGACATGACTATGATCTGAATTATTTATGGACTCTGAGCATGCTTTCTGAGCTACATCCAAACCATTCTTCCAGTTTTTTAAAAAGTTAAATTTAGAAGAAACATCATTGGTGTCTTCAACCAAATTATTCTATTGTGGGTAATTGTGCATTAGATCTTATATATGCATATAGACATAGAGAAGGCAAATTTTAAAAAAATTCAAGATGAAAGAAATCAAGATGAGTAGCCATTTTCTATTACTCAGAGATTTACTATTTACTCATCTAAGTTCACAAGTATTCCTGTCCCATTGCCCTGATCAAGTCTATGTATTTTGATCTAGGAATTATAGCAAAGTACAGTGGCATTTTAGCTACAGGAATTCTAAGCAGTGTGACAATTAGAAATGGGATAAATTAATTATCTAACATTGGTACAACCAGGTGTTGATCAAGTGACTTTGTAAACTTTTTTTGTTTAGTAGTTTTCATCTTGCTGTTCACAATATTATGTTTCAATATTGTTAAATATAAAAATCATGTTCCTTTTCACTCTTTTTATGCTTCTAAAAAAATGAGATACATGTGCAGAATGTGCTAAGTTTGTTACATAGGTATACTTGTGGCATGGTGGTTTGCTAGACCTATTGATCCGTCTTCTAAGTTCCCTCCCTTGACCCCCACCCCCCTAACAGGCCCTGGTGTGTGTTGCTCCCCTCTCTGTGACCATGTATTTTCATTATTCAACTCCCACTTATGAGTGAGAACATGTGGTGTTTTGTTTTCTGTTCCTTTGTTAGGTTGCTGATGATGATAGCTTCCAGCTTCATCCATGTCCTGGCAAAGACATTATCTCACTCATTGTTATGGCTGCATAGTATTCCATGGTGTATATGTACCACATTTTCTTTATCCAGTCTATCATTGTTGTATGAGACATTGATAACCACCTGTGGAGGTCTGCTCTGCATCCCCTGACTCAACAGCAGATGAATGAATGTGCTCTCACACCCACTACAGTGATTTTGAGTGGGTTAGGGATGATCATCAATTGCTTTTAGAGGGCGATTGCAGCCAACCAACCATGACTCCCTGTACCTCCCCTTATTTATTCAGTATAGATTTAATAACAGAGGTTCTAAGTCAACATGCTTGTAGATAATTTACATGGTTAAAAGAGTGGTTTTAGGAATGATAAAAGGTCTTGATTTCAGGGGCCCAGAGTAAACACCATTAACTGGTAATTCCCATTTGATCTCCCCCTGAGAGGACCATCAGCACATAGTTTACATGAACAGAGTAGAGACAAAGGGATGTGAGGTAAACAGACTTAATTGGGAAAGCTTTATTGTCCCTATCTTTTACCCTATGACTTAAAATTCTAATGTAATCAACTGGCCATCAGCCAATTATATCAAAACCTTTTGATCTTCCAAAAGGCTTGAGACTGTAATCTTCTAACTTTCCTTGATATTTCCCTAATATTTTGCCAGCCACCCCAAGTGAACCCCAACAGATGTGCATTTGGGTTAGTCCCAAGTTTTTGCTATTGTAAATAGTGCCTCAATAAACATACATGTGCATGTGTCTTTTTAGTAGAATTCCTTTGGGTATATACCCAGTAATGGGATTTCTGGGTCAAATGGTATTTCTAGTTCTAGATCCTTGAGGAATCACTATAATTGACAAATGAGAGTTAATTAAACTAAAGAGCTTCTGCACAGCAGAAGAAACTATCATCAGTGAGCAGGCAACCTACAGAATGGGAATTTTAATTCTTAATTTTTTCATACTAGTATCAGGATAACTGAAAGAGTTTATATGAGGCATAAAATCCGTTTTTCTTATAATGTTTTTCAAGCTTATTTACATGTTTATTTTGTAAATAAATTTACTGTATATTTAATATTGCTTTCCTCTTTCATTTTGAACTTTATATTCACAAAATTGCATTGCAAAATTTTGCAATGCAAATACTTTCATCACTGATCTATATGAGGTCTGGTCTTTGTTTTTATTACATACATTGTCCATTGGACTTTTATCTATAATTACATTATCCTCTGTCATAAAGAACTCACTGTTTTCTGTTAAATTTGAATATTAAGTTTGCATAAGTTATATCTTATACTATTTCAAAGAATACTATATATTAGGGGAGATACCTCCCCTATATAGCAGGGGATAGGGGGATTGGGGAGGGATAGCATTAGGATGTAGATGGTGGGGAAATAGATGCAGAAAACCATCACCATGGCACATGCATACCTATGTAATAAAGCTGTGCAATCTGCACCTGCACCTCAGAACTTAAAGTATAACAAATTTAAAAAAATAAAAATAAATACATAAAAATTCAATAATAGTAGAGGCTTATCTAGTTATTTTATGTAACTGCAACAAGTTTTCACATTATTTGACAGTTTTTAATTTTTATTTATTTATTTATTGATGGGTATTCAGGTGGTTTCTATTATTTTGCTATGATACATTTTACAATAATAAATTTTCTTATACATAGTTCTTTTGAATATTTATACCCAAGGTTCTCTGGGTATATACACAGAAGAGAAATTTCTGAGTGATAAGAGCACAGTAAATCTGATAAAATATATTTATTTTCTCCTAACATTATATTCCCACAAACAGCATATAGCAGCCCCTCCCATGACAGGTCCAGAGGCCTGGGAGGAGAAAACGGTTTCATGGCCCAGGCCAAGGGTCCCATGCTGTGTGCAGTCTAGGGACTTGGTGCCCTGTGTACCAGCCACTCCAGTCATGACTAAAAGGGGCCAATGTACAACTTGAACTGTGGCTTCAGAGGGTGTAAGCCTTAAGCCTTGACAGCTTCCATGTGGTATTGGGCCTGCAGGTGCACATAAGTCAGGAATTTAAGCTTAGGAATCTCCACCTAGATTTCAGAGGATGCATGGAAATGTCTGGATGCCCAGACAAAGGTTGCTGCAAGGGCAAGGTGCTCATGAAGAACCTCTGCTAGGCAGTGTGTAGGAAAATGTGGGGTCAGAGCCCATATACAAAGTCTCTACTAGGGCACTGCATTGTGGAGCTGTGAGAAGAGGGCCACCATCCATGAAACTCCAGAATGTTTTCACCAACAGCTTGCACCATGTTTCTGGAAAAGCCACACACATTCAACACCAGTCCATGAAAACAGCCAGGAAGGGGGCTATCCCCTGAAAAGCCATAGGAGCAAAGCTTTCCAAGACAGTGGCAGCCCAACTCTTGCATCAGCATGACCAGGATGTGAGACATAGAGTCAAAGGAGATCATTTTGGAGCATTAGGATTTCAATGCCCTGCTGGATCTGAGACTTGCATGGGGCCTGTAACCCCTTTGCTTTGGCTAATTTATCCCATTCATTTGGAGTGGCTGTATTTACCCAATGCCTGTAACCCATTGTTTCTAGGAAGTAACTAAATTGCCTTTGACTTTACAGATTCATAGGCTCAAGGGTCTTGCCTTGTCTTGGATGAGACTTTGTACTGTATACTTTTGAGTTCATGCTGAAATGAATTGAGACTTTGGGGGACTGATGGGAAGGCATAATTTGTTTTGAAATGTGAAAATATGAGATTTGTGAGGGGCCAAGAGCAGAATGATATGGTTTGGCTCTGTGTCCACATCCAAATCTTATCTTGCAGCTGCCATGATTCCCATGTGTTGTGGGAGAGACCCAGTGGGAGATGACTGAATCATGGAGGCAGGTCTTTTCTGTGCTGTTATCTTGATAATGAATGGGTCTCACAAGATCTGATTTTTTTTTATAAATGGGAGTTTGTATGCATAAGCTCTCTCTCTGCCTACCACCATCCATGTAAGATGTGAGTTGCTCCTTCTTGTCTTCTGCCATTATTGTGAGGCCTCCCCAGCCATGTAGAACTATAAGTCCATTAAACCTTTTTTTCTTCCCAGTCTCAGGTATGTCTTTATCAGTAGCATGTAAAAGGACTAATACAAATACCCTGAATATTAGATAATACTCTTTAATGGTTTAACATTGCAAATATTTTCACCAAATGTACATTTGTTTGTTAAATTTTGCCCATGGCTTTCCTCAATTTTGATACTATAAAATTTCCTCATTTTTTTCAGTTTAGTATCTTATTTAAATACTCTTCATCATATAAGCATAGCACTATTCTACTACATTTTTTGATAATGTTAGATGTTTCCACTTTCACATCAAACATTTAACACATCTGATTTATTGATTGTATCCTGTATGAACTAAGCCCTATTTTTTAAAAAATAACAAGGATACTTTCCTAAATTTAGAAAATAGTTTCTACATGGAATAGTGATACCAACTCTGTTAGTCTGTTTTGCATTGCTATAAAGGAATATTCAAGTCTGGGTAATTTATAAAGAAAATTGGTTTATTTTGCTCATGGTTCTGCAGGCTTTACAAGCATGGCACCAGCATCTGCTAGGCTTCTCATGAGGACTCAAGAAGTTTCCATGCATGAGAGAAAGCAAAGGGAGAGTAAGCATGTCATATGGCAGGAGAGGGAGCAAGAGAGAGGAGAGGAGATGCTGGGCTCTTTTAAACAAGCAGCTTTCCCATAAACTCATTATCTCAAAGAGGGCATGAAGCCATTCATGAGGGATCCAACCCTATGACCCAAACTTCTTCCAATAGGTCTATCTCCAATATTGGAGGTCACATTTCAACTTAAGCCTTGCAGGAGACAAAACATCCATCCCATACTACCAACTTAGCAATTCCATGAATACACCTGTTAGTTTTAACTACTTATTATCATATATCTCATGATGTCAATTATTTATTATCATATAACAAAGATTATGTCATTTAATCCTCACAGAAAATTTTGAAGTGGGACATTTTTGTTCTTGTTGTTTCCCTGAAGAGTAAATGACATTTTTTTTTGAGACAGAGCTTCACACTTGTCACACAGGCTGGAGTGCAGTGGCATGATCTCAGCTCACTTCAATCTCCATCTGTTGGGTTCAAGTGATTCTCTTGACTCAGCTTATGAGTAGCTGATTATAGGTACCAACCACCATGCCACGCTGATTTTTGTATTTTTAGTAGAGACACAGTTTTACCATCAAGGCTGGTCTTGAACTCTGAACTTCAGGTGATCCGCCCACCTTGACTTCCCAAAGTTCTGGGATTACAGGTGTAAACCACCTGTAATCCCAGGATGAAGAGTGAATAATTTCACTCAAGGTGATGCAACTGTAATTAGTGGAGGTAGGAATTAAGACTGTAACATTTCAAAATAGTTATATACAATCTAATGTCTTTTATAGGTAAAAATAATACATCCAAGATAAAAGCTTATTTATCCCATGATATTATCCCCACTTATAATTCTTCAGTGTCTTTCCATCCCAACAAGCAAAAGCACACAGCTCTTGGTATGGCTTTGAAAATGTTCTTCTTTTTTAAAAAAATTTTTATTGCATTTTAGGTTTTGGGGTACATGTGCAGAACATGCAAGATAGTTGCATAGGTACACACGTGGCAGTGTGTTTTGCTGCCTTCTGCCCCTTCACCCATATTTGGCATTTCTCCCCATGCCATCCCTCCCCCGCTCCCCACCCTGTTGTTCCTCCCCTATTTACCCCAATAGACCTCAGTGTGTGGTACTCCCTTCCCTGTGTCCATGTGTTCTCATTGTTCATCACCCGCCTATGAGTGAGTATTTACGATGTTTCCTTTTCTGTTCTTGTGTCAATTTGCTGAGAATGATGTTCTCCAGATTCATCCATGTCCCTACAAAGGACACAAACTCATCATTTTTGATTGCTGCATGATATTCCATGGTGTATATGTGCCACATTTTCCCAGTCCAGTCTATCATCGATGGGCATTTGGGTTAGTTCCAGGTC
>CM052653.1:119278062-119314665 GCA_028533165.1 Leontopithecus rosalia | reverse complement strand
ACGGGGGTCAGGGAGCTGCTTGAGGAGACGATCTGTACTTTATAGGAGCTCAAGTGCTGTTCTGTGAGCTCCGTTGTTCATTCAGTGTTGCTAGGCAAGTACATTTAAGTCTGTTGTGGCAGAACTCATGAAACCGGTTTTTTTCCTCAGATGCTCTGTCTCGGGGAGTTAGGGCTTTATTTGTGAGTATCCGTTGTGCCGTCCTGCCCAGCTAGGAGGCAGTCTAGTCACTATTTGGGTGCCGAGGCTCCGCCCTGCTGGCGTGAGGTTCGCCCTTTTGCTGTGGGCTTTGCCCTGCTGATTTGGGCTCTGCCCTGTAGGTGGATTCTCTCCGTTATTGCGGGTTGCCTTGGTAATGGCTGACTGCATCAGCAGTGGGCGGGTACTTCAGTAGGGGCTGAAGCTCTAGGCAATGGCAGACGCCCCTCCCCCACCAAGCTGCACAGTCGTGTGTTCAACTCTTCCTGCAGTGGAACTCTCAACCCCCAGCACTCCAAATCGACTTATTTCTTGTCCCTGTGGGGGTGGGACCCGTCGAGCCTGATCAATTGGCTCCCTGCTGCCTCCAAGCCTTTTTGCTTTTTTTTTCTTTTTAAGTTGTAGGGTTGACTCTCTCCCAGGTGCCTCAGTCGCTGGCCGAAAGGGCACTGGGATCTGTGTGATTTCCTGTGCAGCCACGCACTGTGCTAGTTCACAATTCACCTCCCAGAAATCTCCTGGTCTAGTTCACCGTCCAAAACCCGTTCAGTCAGATGAACATAGCAATCTGCCCTCCCAAGTCTCAAATTTTTGGTTTAACAGGGTTCCCAGACCCGTGTGTTTTTGCGCCTTGCCGCTGCCACGGCGCTGGCTGCCTGGCCGCGTCAGCGGAGAGCGCTGTGCTTGAGTCCTGCGTGCCTTTTACACCTGGGCTTTTCTCCCGCTCTGTGGGCTATAAGGATCCTTCTGAAAATGCGGTGTTTGCTTACCCTCTGCGTCTTGCCTGAGAGCTGCAGTGGTGAGTTGCTTCTAGAGCGCCATCTTCCTCCCCTCCCAGAAGAATACATTCTAATGATTTATTCCCACATATTCTTTTGACAGCAAGAACTTTTAGTAGATACATTTTTTACAAAGGCAAATAAACAATGTTGTACAGGTACTTCAACACATACTGTAATATTCTCATTTCTCTGACATCAGTTCTTGGTTTACTTGACTATCGCTAACAGTATTTTGCTCCTCTGATTATTTTTATCAACTTCCTCACCTGTTAACTTCTCTCCGAGGTATGTCATCTTGTGACATGCTGCTGCCGCATGCACATGGCCAGGGGCATCCTGTTATACATGTAAAATGCTTCCTTAATTTCTTTTTTATGCTCTGTCTCTTTGTTTTGCGTTTTTCTTACCTTTATTGTCAGAAACTCCAGAAAGTCACCTGTACTAATTTATTACCATTTACTTTATTCATTAATTTGCTTATATGTAATTTTCCCCAGCAGACCTCATTACAATTTCTAACTTTTTTTTGATACAGGGTCTTGTTCTGTTGTCCATGCTAGAGTACAGTGGTGCTATCCCAGCTGATTGCAGCCATGACCTCCCCAGTTCAAGCTATCCTCCCAGCTCAGCTTCCAAAATGGATGAGACTATAGATGCTTGCCACTATACCCAACCCATATAGGACTTTTCGTATATGTGGGTTCCAGAGGACTGACTGCAAAAGATGAATATGCATGAATTTTGGTATATGCAGAGATGAGGGGCTGAAACTAATCTCTGTATACTGAGGGATGGACTGTATATGTTTAACAATCATGCTGTAGGACACATATTGTTCCATAGCCTTGAAAATGTTAGTTTTAATGCCAAATAATTTTTAACCTGGCCACCAGTAGCAGCTGGCCAGGTGTGGTGGATCACACCAGTAATCACAACACTTAGGGAGGCTGAGGCAGTAGGATGGCTTGAGGCCAAGAGTCTGAGGCCTCGGTAACCAAAGGGAGTCACCATCCCTACAGAAAAATACGTGCATTAACCTAGTGTGGTGGCATGTACCTGTACCTCCAGCTACTTGAGTGAGACCCTGTCTCAAAACAACAAAAAACTGGCAGATAACATTAACTGATCTTTTACCAGGTGCCTATATATACCATAGTTTAATTTCTTTTAACTGTTTCTTATTTTACTTAACCACTCTGTCTTAAGTTACTCCCCGATTTTCACTGTGTTTGTGCAGATGACCTTTTGTTTAGATTAAATTGTCTCCCAAGGTATTTCCAGAAGTGAGATTACTGTGTGTCGTGGTGAATGGACATTCTCATTGCCCTTGATGTAAACTGACAAGGTTTTTGGTGCCTCCCAGCTATAATCCCAGCACTTTGGGAGGCTAAGGCAGGAAGACTGCTTAAAGCCAGAAGTTGGAGGAGGCGGTAATAGAGATACTGCCTCTATTATTTTAAAAAATTGCCAAGCTTTAACTTGGAAGGCTTGTATACAATTTAAACCCCTCCATAGTATAAGAAAATGCCCATTTCACTGCTTCTTTGCCAGCACGTGTTATTATAATTTAATGTTTTCTTATTATTTAAATAGAGAAAAGAATTCATGTTGCTTTATTTATTTGTCACAGTTCAGCGTCTTTCCTTATCTTAATTTATTAGCTCTATTTCTTTCTGTCTGTAAATGGTTGTCTTTGTTGTTTTGTCATTTGAGACGAGGTCTTGCTCTGTCACCCAGGCTTGACTGTCATGGCGTAAATCATGGCTCACTGCAGCGCTGACCTGCCAGGCTCAAACTACCCTCCCTCTTCAGCTTTCTGAGTAGCTTGGACCACAAGGGTGTGCCACCACACCCAGCTGATTTTTTTCTTTATTTTGGATAGAGACAGGGTCTTGCTGTGTTGCCCAGGCCAGTCTCTAGCTCCTGGCCTCAAGCAGTCCTCCTGTATTGGCTTCTTAAGTTGCTGGAATTTCAGGCATGTGCCACCGTGCCTGGCCTTGGCTAGGCATGTATTTTCTAGAGTTCTCTTTATTTTATGCTAGCCAATCTCATTATGCTGTTTCCGTTATAATGAATAATTCTCTGTATTAAATTTTACCACTTTAAACTGTTGAGTGGTTTATGTCTCCTGATTGGACTCTATTACAGAGTTGATGCTAGGAAGGGTCCCAGGAGATAGATAAACCCACACAGATGGGATTTTGGCATAGGTTTGGTTCTCTGAGGGGCGGTGCTGAGCTTTTTGCCAATGGGAAATGGGATGCTGGTGATTTTCAGAAAGTGACCTTACAATGACTCAGGCTACCACTTACTGTTGATTGTGGTGAAATGCCAGCTGAAGCACATGCTTTGGGAGCTAAGTTATTGCTGCACTTGACCAGTATAATGACTGGTGTGGAAAGGGTTTTTTTTTAATGTACTTGAGCAGGGGTCCCCAACCCCTGAGCCATGGAACTGTAAGGAGCCACACAGCAAGAGGTGAGTGATGTCTAGTGAGGGAAGATGAAGCTTTCCTCCTTATTACATCCTTGTAAATACACAAAAGTATATCTACAGCCATTCCCTATTGCTCACATTCCTGCCTGACCTTTGCCTTCTGTCAGATCAGCACCAGCATTAGATTCTGTTAGGAGCACGAACCCTATTGCAAACCATGCATGCGAGGATGTAGGTTGTGTGGTCCCTGTGAGAATCTAATGCCTGATGATCTGTAACTTTCTCCCATCACACTCAGATGGGACCATCTAGTCGCAGGAAAACAAGCTTAACATGCCTACTAATTTTACATTATGGTGAGTTCTATAATCATTTCATTATATATTACAACGTGACAGTGGAAATAAAGTGCCAAATAAATGTAATGAGCTTGAATCTTTTGGCTCTGCTCCTACCTCCTGGCAGCCTCTCTAGGCCAGACCTTTTTCCATGTCAGCCTCTACAGGCCAAGCTCATGGCTCACAATGGCCTATTTAGGTGCATACCCTACCTCATGGTAGTCTCCTCAAATGAGGCTACTGCCTCCTGGCAGCCTCCACAGGCCCAGGTTCATCATTACAGTGGCCTCTTTAGGCCCAGTTCCTGCCTCCCTGCCTTCTTTCCAGGCATAGAAGTTTCTCAAGTCAACCTCACCAGGCCCAGCTCCTGCCTCTCATCGGTCTCCCAAGGGCCAGCTTTTGCTTCATGACCACCTTCCAAGACCCATTTTCTGTTTTACAGCAGCCTCCTGAGGCCCAGCTTCTGCTTCCTGGCAGCCTGTACCAGCCCAGCTCCTCCCTCCTGGCAGCCTGTACTGGCCCAGCTCCTCCCTTACAGTGGCTTCCTTAGTCCCAGCTACTGCTTCTGGGTGACCTATCTGGGCTGAAAGTGTCCACAAGCCAGCCTCTCAAGACCCAGATCTTCCTCCCAGCTGTGCCTAGAGGACCAGCATCTGCCTCACATCTCTTTTGGCTCAGCTTCTGCCTAGCTCCTGGTGGCCTTTGTAGGCCCCAAACTGCCTCAAATCAAGCTCTTCAGGCCCACCTTCAGCCTCCCGATGACTTGGGCAGGCCCAGCTCTTACCTCCCAGTGGCCTCTACAGGCTCAGCTTTTGCCTCGCAGAGGTATTCCTTGAACAGGTTTCTACTTGCCTCCTGGTAGCCTTGACAAGCCCAGGTCCTGCCTCACTCTAACCTCATTAGCACCAGATCACAGTGGCCTCTCCAGACCCAGCGCCTGTCCCCTGACAGGCTGTCCAGGCCTAAACTTCCTCGAGTCACCCACTTCAGGCACAGCTCATGTCTCACACTGGACTCTTTAGGTACAGCTCATGCCTCTCAGCAGCCTCTTGAGGCCCAGTTCCTGCATCTCTGTGGCCTCTCCAGACTGACAGATTTCTCCAATCTGCCATTCCAGGTCCAACTCCTGTCTCCAGTCAGCCCCGATAGGCCCAAACTCTTGCCTCACAGCAGACACCCCAGGCCAACCGTGTGCCTCACCACAGTGCCCCCAGGCCAAGCTCCTGCCTTTCAGCAGCATCTGCAGGCCCAGCTACTGCCTCCCAGTGGCCTGTCTAGGTGAAGCTCATGCATCACAGCGGCCATTCTGACTGAGCTTTGGCTTTTTGGCAGCGTCTCCAGGCCCAGAACTTCCTGAAGTGGGCCTTTCCATGTCCAGCTCTTCCTCCCACTTGCGTCTCCAGGACCAGCTCCTGCCTGACACCCTCCTTTGGATCAGCTCCTGCACAGCTCCTGGTGGCAATTGTAGGCCAAAAACTTTCTCAACTCCAGTTCCCCAATAGAAACTTCTGAGGAACAATGGCTTAAACAGGCATAGCTACTGGATGACAATAGACTCTCCAGGACCAACTCTTACCTCATGAAGGTTTTCCCTGGCAAAGCTCTTGCTGGCAGCCTTTAGAGTCCCCGCTGCTGCCTGACACTGACTTCATTAGGCCAAGCTCCTACCCACCAGGTGGCCTCTCCAGGCTTAAAACTTCCTCATGTGGGCCTCTTCTGGGCCAGCTCCTGCCTCCCAATGGTCCCCATTGGACCTGGTCGGCCTCTCCAGGAGACCCAGCCTCTGATCACTCCTGGCGGAGTCCTCAGGCTTGGCTCCTACTCCTGGCCATGTCTACAGGCTCATGTCCTGCCTTCTGGCAGCCTCTTTTGACTTGGCTTCTGACCAGCTCCCCGTGGCCTGGACAGGCGAAGCTTCCACCTGACAATATCCTATCCAGGGCCAAATCTGGCATCCCCACAGCCTCCCCAGGATGAGCTGCTACCTGCCAACGGCTTCCCTAGGCCAGCATCCTGCTTGCCTTCCTGCCTGCATCCTGCCTCCACAGGCCCAGCACCTCCCTCACACTGGCCCATTGGGGCCCAGCCCATGCCTGTGGCAAACCTCTCCGGACCCAGCTGTCACCTCATGCTGGCCTCCGTCTAGGCCCAGGTCCTTTCTCGCAGCGCCCTTCCTCAGCCCAGCTCGCCTATCACAGTCTCTCCCGGCAAGCTCCTGACTCCCAGCGGCCTGTCCAGGCCCGAAGCTTCCTCTTCAGGCCTGGCCTCTCCAGACCTGGCTTCTGCCTGTGCCAGGCCTCTCCGAGCCCAGCCTCCACTTTTCAGTGGACCCTCCAGGCAAAGCTCATGGCATCAGTGTGGCTTCTGCTCAGGCCCAGCTCCTGCCTCGGTGGCAGCATGTATCCACAGGCCCCGCCCCTGACCTCCCCATGGCCACGTCAAGCCAAGCTGATGCATCCCAGTGGTCTTTCCTGGCCCAGCATTGGCCAGGTGACAACGTCTTCAGGTAGGCCTCTCAGGGCTTGGCTCCACCTCTTGGCGGCGGCTACGGGCCCAACTTCCAAATTTGCCTCTCAACAACCTCTGTGGACTCGGCTCCTGCCCAGCTCTTGACGGCCTTTATAGGCCGGAAAGCTCAGATCAACTCAGACTCTCCAGGCCCTCCGGGCTCCTGCCTCACGCTGGCCTCTTCAGGCTCGGCTCCTGCCATCCCAGGGCGCCTCCAGGCCGCAAACGTCCCCAAGTCAGCCTCTGTCAGGAGGCCAAGAATGGGGTCCTGAATTCGGCCTCTCCAAGCCCACCTTTTGCCCTCCTGGTGTCTCCTCCACATGGGAGACAAACATCCTCACATGGGCACCTCCAGGGCCAGCTACTGCCTCCCAACGGCCCCCTGGGGACTAGCTTCTGCCTCCCGTCAGCCTCTCTGGGAGGTCCAGCCTATGCCTCCCTTCTGAGGGCCTCCCCAGGCCCGGATCCTCCTCCTGGCTTCATCTACTGGACCACTTCCTGCCTCCCGGCAGCTGCTTTCCCCTCGGCTCCTGACCAGCATCCAGCGACCTTTTTTTGTAGGCCTGAAGCTTTCTTAAGTGGGGCTTTCTGGTTCTCCGTTCTGCCTCCTGGTGGTCTTGACAGTCCCTGCTACTGCCTGACATTGGCTGCTCCGGACCCAGCTCTGGACTCTCCGCAGCCTCCCCAGCACCAGCTGTTGCCTGCTGGCAGCTTCCCCGGATCAAGATCCCGCCTGCCTGCCTGCCTTCCTGCCTGTATCCTGGCTGCGTCCACAGGCCCAGTGCCTCCCTCACACTGGTCCTTTGGGGCCAAGCTCATGCCTGTGGCAGACTTCTCCGGACCCAACTCTCACCTGACACTGGCCTTGAGTCTGGGCCCAGGCCCTCCCTTGCAGGGGTCGTCCTCAGCCCAGCTCGCCTATCTTGGAGTCTCCCGGCCCAGCTCCTGCCTCCCGGCGGCCTGTCCGGGTCCAAAGCTTCCCCTCCGGGCCCAACCTCCCCAGGCCTGGCTCCTGCCGGCGCCAGGCCCCTCTGGGCCCGGCGTCTGCCTCTCAGTGGACCCTGCAGACCCAGCTTGTGGCCTCACCGTGGCCTCTGCTCAGCCCAGCTCCTGGCTCTGTGGCAGCGTGTCTCCACAGTCGCAGTCCCCAGCCTCGCCGAGGCCTTCTCGGGCCAAGCCAGTGCCTCCAGGCGGCCATCCCGTGAGCAGCGTTGGCCTTCTGGCATTCTCTCCTTGACCAGAATGTCTTGAGATTGGCCTCTCGGGGCCCAACTCCTCCTCCCGGCAGCTTCTAAGGTCCAACCTTCTGGCCTCGCCTCGTAGCAACCTCTGTGGACTTGGCTCCTACCCAGCTCTCGGAGGCCTTTGTAGGCTGCAAAGCTCAGGCCCTCGACTCAGGCTCTCTAGGTTGACCCGGCTCATGCCTCAGGCTGGCCTCTCCAGGCTCAGCTTCTGCCCACCCAGGGTGCCTATAGGCCCCAGGTGTCCCAGAGTCGGCTTCTGCGGGTGTGGTTCCGGCCTCCTCCTTTTGGCCTCTGCAGGTCCAAGTATTGGGTCCTCAATTTGGCCTCTCCAGGCCCAGCTCCAGCTCTCCCAGCGTCTCTCCCCATGTGCACAAAACGTCGGCCGGTGGGCCCCTTGAGGGCCAGCTCATGCCTCCCAAAGGCCCCCTGGGTTTAGCTCCTGCCTCCCATGTGCATCTCCTGGAGGCCCAGCCTCTGCCTCCCTACTGGCGGCCTCTCCAGGCTTGGATCCTCCTCCTGGCCATGTCTACGGACCCAAATTTTGTCCCCGACAGACTCTCTTTTTTTTAAGACGGAGTTTTGCTCTTGTTACCCAGGCTGGAGTACAATGGCGTGATCTCGGCTCACCACAACCTCCGCCTCCTGGGTTCAGGCAATTCTCCTGCCCCAGGCTCCTGAGTAGCTGGGATTACAGGCAGGCATCACTGTGCCCAGCTAATTTTTCCTTTGTATTTTTAGTAGAGACGGGGTTTCACCATGTTGACCAGGAGGGTCTCGATCTCTTGACCTCGTGATCCACCCGCCCTGGCCTCCCAAAGTGCTGGGAGTACAGGCTTGAGCCACCGTGCCCGGCCAATTTTTTTTTTTGTATTCTTAGTAGAGACGGGCTTTCACCGTGTTGACCAGGATGGTCTCGATCTCTTGACCTTGTGATCCACCCGCCTCGGCCTACCAAAATGCTGGGAAATCAGGCATGAGCCACCGCGCCTGGCCCCCAGAAGCCTCTTTTGGCTCGGCTTCTGGCCAGCTCCCGGCAGCCTTTCGTCTGTCGGCCCAAAGCTTCCTTGGAGCCCAAAGAGGCTGCCGGGGGCAAAGCTTGGGTCCACAGACATGGCCAGGAGGAGGATCCAGGCCTGGAGAGGCTGCCGGTAGGGAGACAGAGGCTGGGCCTCCCGGAGAGGTCCATAGGAATCAGGAGCTGGGCCCCAGGGGGCCACTGGGATGCAGCAGCTGGTTGTGGACCGGACCATGTGACGACGTATTGCGCCCATGTTAGGGGTGCCACCGGGAGGGCGGGAGCTGGACCTGCAGAGGCAGACTTCATGGCCCAATGCTTGGGCCTCCCGAGGCCCACGGTGGGGATGAAGCAGGACTGGGCCTCAGGGCCAAGCTCTGGACTCCCTGCAGCCTCCCCAGCCCCATCTGCTGCCCGCTGGCTGCTTTCATAGGCCAAGATCTAGCCTGCCTGCTTGCCTGCCTGCCTGCCTGCCTGCCTGCCTGTATCCCGGCTGCATCCACAGGCCCAGTGCCTCCCTCACACTGGCCAGTTGAGGCCCAATTCATACCTCAGAAAGACGTCTCTGGACCCAGCTGTCACCTGGCACTGGCCTCTACTCTGGGCGCAGGTCCTCCCTCGCAGCAGCCTTTCTCGGCCCAGCTCACCGGTCATGGACTCTCCCGGGCCAGCTCCTGTTTCCCGGCGGCCTGTCAGGGCCCAAAGCTTCCTCTCCGAGCCCAACCTCCCCACACCAGGCTCCTGACTGCACTAGGCCTTTGGGCCCGGCCTCCTCCTCCTCTCAGAGGACGCTTCAGACCCAGCTCCTGCCTTTGTGACAACCGGTTTCCACAGGCCCAGCCTCCAGCCTCCCCATGGCCCCCTGGGGCCAAGCCAGTGCCTCCCAGGGGGCCCTGCCAGGCCCAGCATTGGCCTTCTGGAATCCTCTCCACGTCCAAAACATCTTCAGGTCGGCCTCTCCATGCCCATCTCCTTTTACCTGTGGTGTCTACAGGCCCAACGTGCTAATTTGCTTCACAGCAACCTCTGTGGACTCGGCTCCTGCCCAGCTCCCGACGGCCTTTGTAGGCCCAGAAGTTCAGACCATCGACTCAGGCTCTCCAGGCCCACAAGGCTCATGCCTCACGAGTGGCCTCTCCAGGTTCAGCTCCTGCCCTCCCAGGGCATCTTCAGGCCCCAGACCTTCCCGAGTCGGCTTCTGCCGGCCCAGCTCCTGCTGCCTCCTCCTGCTGGCCTCTGGAGGCCCAAGCATTGGGGTCCTGAAGTCGGCCTCTCCAGGCCCAGCTCCTGCCCTCCTGGCATCTCCCCATGGGTGCCAAATATCCTCACCCGTGCGCCTCCAGGGCCAGCTGCTGCCTCCCAACGGCCCCCTGGGGACCAGCTTCTGCCTCCCGTCAGCCTCTCTGGGAGGTCCAGCCTATGCCTCCCTTCTGACGGCCGCCCCAGGCCCGGATCCTCCTCCTGACCTCGTGTACTGGACCACTTCCTGCTTCCCGGTAGCTGCTTTCCGCTCGGCTCCTGACCAGCTTCCAGCGACCTTTCTTCTGTAGGCCCGAAGCTTTCTCAAGTGGGGCTTTCTGGTTTTCCATTCTGCCTCCTGGTGGTCTTGACAGGCCCTGCTACTGCCTGACATTGGCTGCTCCGGACCCAGCTCTGGACTCTCCGCAGCCTCCCCAGCACCAGCTGTTGCCTGCTGGCAGCTTGCCCGGACCAAGATCCCGCCTGCCTGCCTGCCTTCCTGCCTGCATCCCAGCTGCGTCCACAGGCCCAGCGCCTCCCTCACACTGGTCCTTTGGGGCCAAGCTCATGCCTGTGGCAGACTTCTCCAGACCCAACTCTCACCTGACACTGGCCTTGAGTCTGGGCCCGGGCCCTCCCTTGCAGGGGTCGTCCTCAGCCCAGCTCGCCTATCTTGGAGTCTCCCGGCCCAGCTCCTGCCTCCCGGCGGCCTGTCCGGGTCCAAAGCTTCCCCTCCGGGCCCAACCTCCCCAGGCCTGGCTCCTGCCCGCGCCAGGCCCCTCTGGGCCCGGCATCTGCCTCTCAGTGGACCCTGCAGACCCAGCTTGTGGCCTCACCATGGCCTCTGCTCAGCCCAGCTCCTGCCTCTGTGGCAGCGTTTCTCCACAATCCCAGTCCCCAGCCTCGCCGAGGCCTTCTCGGGCCAAGCCGGTTCCTCCAGGCGTCCCTCCTGTGTGCAGCGTTGGCCTTCTGGCATTCTCTCCTTGACAAGAATGTCTTGAGATTGGCCTCTCGGGGCCCAGCTACTCCTCCTAGCAGCTTCTGAGGTCCAACCTTCTGGCCTCGCCTCGCAGAACCTCTGTGGACTTGGGTCATACCCAGCTCTCGGAGGCCTTTGTAGGCTGCAAAGCTCAGGCCCTCGACTCAGGCTCTCCAGGACGACCCGGCTCATGCCTCAGGCTGGCCTCTCTAGGCTCAGCTTCTGCCCACCCAGGGTGCCTATAGGCCCCAGGTGTCCCAGAGTCGGCTTCTGCGGGTGTGGTTCCGGCCTCCTCCTTTTGGCCTCTGCAGGTCCAAGTATTGGGTCCTCAATTTGGCCTCTCCAGGCCCAGCTCCAGCTCTCCTGGCATCTCTCCCCATGTGCACAAAACATCGTCCAGTGGGCCCCTTGAGGGCCAGCTTGTGCCTCTCAAAGGCCCCCTGGGCTTAGCTCCTGCCTCCCATGTGCATCTCCTGGAGGCCCAGCCTCTGCCTCCCTACTGGCGGCCTCTCCAGGCCTGGATCCTCCTCCTGGCCATGTTTGCGGACCCAAATTTTCTCCCTGACAGCCTCTTTTTTGTTGTTGTTTTTTTTGAGACGGAGTTTTGCTCTTGTTACCCAGGCTGGGGTTCAATGGCGCAATCTCGGCTCACCACAACCTCCGCCTCCTGGGTTCAGGCAATTCTCCTGCCCCAGGCTCCTGAGTAGCTGGGATTACAGGCACGCATCATCGTTCCCAGCTAATTTTTCCTTTGTATTTTTAGTAGAGATGGGGTTTCACCATATTGACCAGGATGGTCTAGATCTCTTGATCTCGTGTTCCACCCGCCTCGGACTCCCAAATTGCTGGGAGTACAGGCTTGAGCTACCATTTCCGGCCAATTTTTTTGTATTTTTAGTAGAGACGGGGTTTCACCATATTGACCAGGATGGTCTCGATCTCTTGACCTTGTGATCCACCCGCCTCGGCCTCCCAAAATGCTGGGATTTCAGGCGTGAGCCACCGTGCCTGGCCCCCAGCAGCCTCTTTTGGCTGGGCTTCTGGCCAGCTCCCAGCGGCCTTTCATCTGTCAGCCCAAAGCTGTCTTGGAGCCCAAAGAGGCTGCCGGGGGCAAAGCTTGGGCTTACAGATGTGGCCAGGAGGAGGATCCAGGCCTGGAGAGGCTGCCGGTAGGGAGACAGAGCCTGGGCCTCCTGGAGATGCCCATAGGAATCAGGAGCTGGGCCCCAGGGGGCCACTGGGATGCAGCAGCTGGTTGTGGACTGTACCACGTGACGACGTATTGCGTGCATGTTAGGGGTGCCACCAGAATGGCGGGAGCTGGACCTGCAGAGGTAGACTTCATGACCCAATGTTTGGGCCTCCCGAGGTCCGCTATGGGGACGAAGCAGGACTGGGCCTCAGGGCCGAGCTCTGGACTCCCTGCAGCCTCCCCAGCCTTAGCTGCTGCCTGCTGGCTGCTTTCAAAAGCCAAGATCTTGCCTGGCTGGCTGGCTGCCTGCCTGCCTGTATCCCAGATGCATCCAGAGGCCCAGTGCCTTCTTCACACTGGCCATTTGAGGCCCAATTCATGCCTCTGAAAGACGTCTCTGGACCCAGCTGTCACCTGGCACTGGCCTCGACTCTGGGCACTGGTCTTCCCTTGCAGCATCCTTTCTCGGCCCAGCTCACCTGTCATGTACTCTCCTGGGCCACCTCCTGTCTCCCGGCGGCCTGTCAGGGCCCAAAGCTTCCTCTTCGAGGCCAGCCTCCCCACTTTGGGCTCCTGACTGTGCTAGGCATTCGGGCCCGGCCTCCTCCTCCTCTCAGAGGACACTTCAGACCCAGCTCCTGCCTTTGTGGCAACTGGTTTCCACAGGCCCATCCCCCAGCCTTCCACCGGCCCCTTGGGGCCTAGCTTCTGCCTTCCCTCAGCCTCTTTGGGAGTTCCAGCCTATGCCTTTTTTCTGGCTGCCTACCCAGGCCCAGATCCTTCTCCTGGTCTTGTCTAGTGGACCTCGTCCTGCTTCCCGGCAGCTGCTTTTTGCTCGGCTCCTGACCAGTTTCTAGGGACCTTTCTTCTGAAGGCCCGAAGCTTTCTCAAGTAGGGCTTTCCAATTCTTTGTTCTGCCTCTTGGTGGCCTTAACAGTCCCTTCTACCCCCTGACATTGGCCCCAACTGTGGACTCTCCACATCTTCCCCAGTACAAGCTGCTGCTTTTGGCGGCTTCCCCAGGCCAAAATTTTGCCTGCCTGCCCACCTGCCTTGCTGCATTCTGGCTGTGTCCACATGCCCAGCACCCCCTCAAACTGGCCCACTGTGGCCGGGCTTGTGCCTGTGGCTAACCTCTACAGACCCAGCTCTTGCCTCACTGTTGCCTTGAGTGTAGGCCCAGGTGCTCCCTCGCAGGGGTCTTCCTCAGCCTAGCTCACTTATCACGGACTCTCCCAGGCCAACTCCTGCCTCCCGGCAGCCTGTTCAGGCCCAAAGCTTACTCTCTGGGCCTGGCCTCCCCAGGCGCAGCTCCTGCCTACGCCAGGCCCATACCGGGCCCAACCTCTGTCTTTCAGTGGACCCTCCAGGCCCACTCGTTGCATCACCATGGCCTCTGCTCAGGCCCAGCTCCTGCCTCTGTGGCAGCATGTATCCACAGGCCCCACCCACAGCCTTCCAGTGGCCCCATCTGGCCAAGCTGGTGCCTCCCGACGGCCCTCCCAGGCCTAGCATTGGCCTGCTGGCATCCTCTCTGGGCCCAGAACGTCTTCAGTTAGGCCTCTCAGGGCCCAGCTCCACCTCTCGGTGGTGTCTACGGGCTTAACTTCAGAATTTGCCTCACAACAACCTCCGTGGACTTGGCTCCTGCCCAGCTCCCAACAGCCTTTGTAGGCCTAAAAGCTCAGAACGTCGACTCAGGCTCTCCAAGCTCACCTGGCTCATGCCTCAGGCTAGCCTCTTTAGGCTTGGCTTCTGCCCTCTGAGGGTGCCTCCAGGCCGCAAACATCCCCAAGTTGGCTTCTGCTGGCCCGGCTCTTGCCTCCTTATGCTGGCCTTGGGAGGCCAAGCATTGTGTTCTGAAATCGGTCTCTCCAGGCCCAGCTCCTGCTCCGCTGGCGTCTCCTCCACATGGGCACAAAACATCCTCACATGGGCACCTCCAGGGCCAGCTGCTGCCTGCAACGGCCCATTGGGGCCCAGCTCCTGCCTCCCCTCAGCCTCTCCAGGAGGTCCAGCCTATGCCTCCCTGCTGGCAGCCTCCCAAGGCCCGTATCTTCCTCCTGGCTGCATCTACCGGCCCACATCCTGCCTCCTGGCAGCCTCTTTTGGCTCGGCTCCTGGCCAGCTCCTGGCGTCCTTTCATCTGTCGGCACAAAGCTTCCTCAAGTGGGGCCTTCCAGGCCTCCGTTCTGCCTCCTGGTGGCCTTGACAGGCCCTGCTACTGCCTGACATTGGCTGCTCCGGGCCCAGCTCTGGCCTCCCCACAGCCTGCCCACCACCAGCCACTGCCTGCTGGAGGCCTCCCCAGGCCAAGATCCTGCCCACCTCCTGCTGTATCCACAGGCCCAGCACCTTCCTCACAGTGGCCCATTGAGGCCCAGCTCATGCCTATGGCCAACGTCACTGGACCGAGCTTTTGCCTGTCACTGGCCTCGAGTCTGGGCCCAGATCCTCCCTCCCACCAGCCTTTCTCAGCCCAGCCCGCCTCTCACAAACTTCTGGGCCAGCTCCTGCCTCTCAGCGGCCTGTCTAGGCCCGAAGCTTCCTCTCCGCACCCTGCCTCCCTAAGCCTGGCACCTGCCTGCACGAGGCCCCTCTGGCCCCAGCCTCCACCTCTCAGTGGACCCTCCAGGCCCAACCCGTGGCATCACCATGACTTCTGCTCAGGCCAGCTCCAGCCTCTTTGGCAGCCTGTATTTACATGCCCCACCCCTGGCCTCCCTGTGGCAGTCTCGGGCCAAGCTGGTGCCTTCTGGCGGCCCTCCTGGGCCCAGTGTTGGCCTTTTGCCATCCTCTCTGGGCCCAGAACGTCTTTAGGTAGGCCTTTTGAGGACCAGCTCCTACTCATGGTGGCATCTATAGGCCTACCTTCTGGCCTCACCTCCTGGCAACCTCTGTGGACTTGGCTCCTACTCAGCTTCTGGCATTCTCTGTAGGCCCGAAAGCTCAGGCACTCGACTTAGGCTCTCCAGGCCCATGTGGCTCATGCCTCATGCTAGCGTCTCCAGGCTTGGATCGTGCCCTCTCAGGGAGCCTCCAGGCCTCAAACGTGCCTGAGTCAGCTTCTCCTGGCCCAGCTCCAGCCTCCTGTTGGCCTCAGCAGGCCCAAGCATTGGGTCCTGAAGTCGACCTCTCCAGGCCCAGCTCTTGCCCTCCTGGTGACTCCTCCACATGGGTGCAAGACGTCCTCATGTGGGGCCCTCCAGGGTCAGTTCCTGCCTCCCAACAGCCCCCTGGGGCCCAGCTCCTGCCTCCCCTCTGGGTCTCCGGGAGGTTCAGCCTATGCCTCACTTCTGGTGGCCTCCCTAGGCCTGTATCCTCCTCCTGGCTGCATCTACCGGCTCACGTCCTGCCTCCTGGCAGCTTCTTTGGGTTCGGCTTCTGGCCAGCTTCCAGTGGCCTTTCCTCTGTCGGCCTGAAGCTTCCTCAAGTGGGGCTTTCCAGGCCTCCGTTCTACCTCCCGGTGGCCTTAATAGGCCCTGCTACCACCTGACATTGGCTGCTCAGGGCCCAATTCTGGATTCCCCACAGCCTCCCCAGCACCAGCTGCTGCCTGCTGGCGGCCTACCCAGGCCAAGATCCTGCCTTTCTGCCTGCATCCTGCCTGCATCCACAGCCCCAGCGCCTACCTCACACTGGCCCGTTGAGGCCCAGCTCGTGCCTGTGGGAAACCTCTCCAGACCCAGCTCTCACCTTGCACTGGCCTCAAGTCTAGGTCCTCCCTCACCCCGGCCTTCGTCACCCCACCTCGCCTATCACGGACTCTCCCAGGCCAGCTCCTGCCTCCCCTCCTGGCGGCCTGTCCAGGCCTGAAGCTTCCTGCCTCCCCAGTCCGGGCTCCTACTTGAGCCAGGCCCCTCTGGGCCCAGCCTCTGCCTTTCAGTGAATCCTCCAGGCCCAGCTCATGGCATCACCGTGGCCTCTGTCAGGTCCAGCTCCTGCCTCTGTGGCAGCCTGTATTCACAGGCCTTGCCCCCGACCTTTCTGTGGCCCCTCAGGCCAAGCTGGTGCCCTCCGGGGCCACCGTTGGCCTTCTGGCATCCTCTCTGGGCCCAGAATGTCTTCAGGTAGGCCCCTCAGAGCCCAGCTCCTTCTTTCTGTGGTGTCTATGGGCTCAACTTTTGAATTTGCCTCTCAGCAACCTCTTCGGACTCGGCTCCTGCCCAGCTCCCAGTGGCCTTTGTAGGGCCAAAAGTTCAGTTGCTCGACTCAGGCTGTCCAGGCCCACTGGGCTCATGCCTCACCAGGCTCGGCTCCTGCCCTCCCAGGGTGTCTCCAGGCCCCAGACATTCCCGAGTCAGCTTCTGCCAGCCTGGCTCCTACTGCCTCATCCTGCTGGCCTCAGGAGGCCCAAGCATTGGGTCCTGAAGTCTGCTTCTGCAAGCCCAGCTCTGCCCTCCCGGCAGCCCCCCAATATGGGCGCAACACGTCATCATGTGGGCCCCTCCAGGGCCAGTTCCTGCCTCCCAGCAGCCCCCTAGGGCCCAGCTTCTGCCTCCCATTGGCCTCTCCAGGAGACTCAACTCTTGCTTCCCTACTGGCAGCCTCCCCAGTCCCAGATCCTCCTCCTGGTTGTGTCTACTGGCCCACATTTTGCCTCCTGGGCAGCTCCCAGTGTCCTTTCATCTGTAGGCCCAAAACTTCCTCAAGTGGGGCCTTCTGGGCATCCCTTCTGCCTCCTGGTGGCATTGGCGGGCCCAGCTGCCTCCTGATGGTGGCCTCTGCAGGCCCAGCTCTGGCCTCTTCACAACCTCCCCGGCATAAGCTGCTGCCTGCCGGCGGCCTTTCCAAACCAAGATCCTGCCTGACTCTGGTCTGTGTCCACAGGCCCAGCGCCTACTTCACACTCACCCATTGAGGCCTAGCTCGTGCCTCTGGCAGATGTCTCAGGACCCAGCTTTCACCTGGCGCTGGCCTCCAATCTGGGCCCAGATCCTCCCTCACACCAGCCTTTCTTGGCCCAGGTGGCCTCTCACAGACTCTCCCAGGCCAGCTCCTGCCTCCTGAAGCTTCCTCTCTGTGCCCAACCTCCCCAGGTCCTGCTCCTGCCTACGCTAGTCCATTCTGGGCCCAGCCTTTGCCTTTCAGTAGACCCTCCAGGCCCAGCTCGTGGCATCACTGTTGCCTCTGCTCAGGTACAGCTCCTGCCTCTGTGGCCGCCTGTATCCACAGGCCCCTATCCCGGCCTCCCTGTGGCCCCCTTGGGCCCAGCCGGTGCCTCCCGGCTGTCCGCCCGGCCCAGCGTTGGCCCTCTAGCATCCTCTCCTGGCCTAGAACTAAATCCACTAAGCATTATATATACAAGTATATGAAACACAATTGAGTTCCTTGATACACTTTTTTAAACGAGAGAGTTACATAGTTCAGATGTATTGGTAATCTCAGTTAATGTTTTATCTTTGGACATATTCAGATAAGTAATGGCTAGGCACTTAAGCAAGTATAATTTTAAAACTCAGAGTAAGAAACAAAATTTAAAAATTAGCATGTGGCTGGGCATGGTGTCTCACACCTGTAACCCCAGCACTTTGGGAGGCCAAGGTGGGCGAATCATCTGAGGTCAGGAGTTCCCGACCAGCCTGACCAACATAGTGAAATCCTGTCTCTCCTAAAAATACATAAATTAGCTGGGCATAATGGCAGGCACCTGTAATCTCAGCTACTTGGGGAGGTTGAGGCAGGAGAATCACTTAAACCAGGTAGGCAGAGGTTTCAGCAAAGTGAGATTGAGCCACTGCACTCCAACCAGAGCAACAGAGTGAAATACTGTCTCAGAAAAAAAAAAAGCTAGCATGTGAAAAATAAAAACATATTTAATGAAATGTAGTTTTACATAAAATATTTCTTTGAAACCTGGGCTAAGTCAGCTTTATTGCATCTCATCTCAAACTTGTCTGTTGAGCTTTGAGCCCCCAAATGTGGCTTTCTATACTCTATAAATCTAATCAGCCAATTTACCCCTTCCTGTGCAATCTAATAAGTTTCAGAAAGTGACTGTGGTCTTGCATGGGCCCATACACCATAAAAGGATGCCTGTCCACACACCTCTCCTTCAGTGAGGACCCACTGGATTTCTGGCTGTTGGGCTTTGGAGCACCAGGAGTTACTTCTAATCTGGATATTGATAGAGCTTCAAGAAAGACCATTCATAGTAGGCTTGTGAGTATCAAATTTACAGTAAATCTATCATGCTTACTTTTTCTCTTAAAAATACTTTAAAGTTACCTGGCAGCATGCTTGGATTTTTTTCTAAGCAAACAAGTAGCTGTCCTAGTGATTCTATACCAAATCAAAAAAAATCTTTAATTTGTAACATATGATTTGTGTTCCCTTGCTATTTGATATATTTTTATGTGACTATTTTCTGTATTGTTAGATTTTTTAAGTGTGAAAAGATATCTTTTCATGGCTTCATGCAGTGATAGCACCCATCAAATCCTGAAAATGTTCACTAAAATGTGGGCTTGTAGTAATGGTTTTAAAGTACACCAGAGTAAAAATTAAAAATGTTGAATTGCTTTGAAAATTATTTGTTGCAAAGATCGTATTTGCTGCCTCTTCATAATTTTCAGTTTGCAGACTCACTTAAAAGATGTTGAAAATAGATCTAACCAGCCTGGCATGCTGGGCTCATGCTTGCATTCCTAGAACTTTGGAAGGCCAAGGTTGGGAGATCTCTTGAGGTCAGGAGTTAGAAACTAGCCTGGCCAACGTGGCAAAAAAAAAAGTACTGAAAACTTGAAAAAATTATCCTAGCATGGTGGCAGGTGCCTGTAATGCCAGCTACTTGGGAGGCTGAGGCAGGAGAATTGCTTGAATCAGAAAGTTGGAGGTTATAGTAAGTTTTCAACAAAGAAAGAAAGAAGGAAAGAAGGAAGGAAGGAAGAAAAGGAAGGAGAGAAGGAATGAAAGAAGGGAAAGAAGAGAGAGGAAGAAAGAAAAGAAAATAGATCTAACCAACTGGTAAGGGGTCCCAAGAGACTGTGGCTTCCCCTATGGGGAAAGGTGAATTGTGGCCTTGCTTCCATTAATTGTATTTCTGGATGTTCTAGTTTAGAGCAGAAAACCTAAAACATGTCTTAACTTTTTGGTTATTTTAGAAGATAATTGATCAGTTGTTGCTTAATTCTTGGTATTATAGTTTAACTACTCACTATTTCAGAATGTGAAAGTGTTCTCTCTGATCATCTGAATTGACTATGAAAATAACTTCTCTAAATTAATAGACATTGTTTACATTTAATTTATTGAAAGGAAGAATTTTGATATTAAAGTTAAAAGGACAAATTCAATGAATCTTAATCAATCTTAGATAAAACTTACTTCATTTATAATTGTCTAAGAAAACTTCATAGGTGAGTTTGGAGGCAGGGTGTATAGAATAATAGCATAGATACTAAGTGTCTTTCATGTATTATCATCATGGAATTATTGAAAGAAATAGAATGACAGAGACAGGAAGAGATTCATAATGTGCTTCTTCATTAATCAGCTTATATAAGTGACTCAAAAATCATCCCAACGTTTACTGTCTTTCCAGGATTTAAGCTTGTCTAAGTAATTGGGAATGATTGAGAGCACTGCTTGTTTAACAATAATACAATGAGGACTCTCGTTTCATTTTCCCATTTGAATCACAGTTGAATCTTCATATCCATGGGTTTCATACCTGTGGATTTAACTAATCTCAGATAAAAAAAATATTTGCAAGAAGAAAAAGCAGCTGTACTGAACATGCAATTTTTTTTTTTTGGAGACAGTCTTGCTCTGTTCCCCATGCTGGAGTGCAGTGGTCAGATCTTGGCTGACTGCAACCTCTACCTCCTGGGTTCAAGAGATTCTTCTGCCTCAGCCTCCAGAGTAGCTCAGATTACAGGCATGTGCCAACATGCCCAGCTAATTTTTTGTATTTTTAGTGGAGACTAGGTTTCACCATGTTAGCTAGGATGGTCTCAATCTACTGACCTCATAATCAGCCAACAACACATACATATTTTTAACAATCTTCTTGCTGTTCCTAAACAATCTTCTTGCTGTTCCAATAGTATGGCATTACAAGTGTTTATACAGCATTTATATTATATTAGGTATTCAAAGTCATCTAAAGATAAAGTATTCAGGAGGGTAGACTTAGGTTACATGCAAATCCTACACCATTTTCTAAAAAGAAATTTGAACATCTTAGGATTGTGGTATCCCAGGGAGCCCTGGGCCCAATCTCTAATGGCTACTGAGGAAAAACTTCATAAATTCAGCATGTTTGCTAATTTACTATGTCTCAGTTTGTACTGGAGCTAAGATATTGAATAGATTGGACAGAACTCAAGTAAACAAGGAAAATTGTCTACCAGCCTTTTTTTTTCCTATCATGGGGGAAAACACAAATAAAATAAAAAGGAGAAATTCTCAGATTTTTTTTTAACTTTCAGAAACCTGGATTCAGCAGCCTGCAGGACTTCCAGAATGAGCTCACCTGCACCATATACATGACCTTCTTCATAAACCTGGTCACCATTGCCTGTGGGCACAACTTTTGCAGGCCCTGCCTCTGCCTCTGCTGGGAAGAAGGCAGAGCACCAATGCACTGCCCTGTGTGCAGGGAAATCTCAGAGAAGTCCAAATTCAAAACCAATGTGGCCCTCAAAAAGCTGGCTTTCCTTATCAGATAGACCAGACCTCAGAGAAACATCAACAGCTCAGACAAGATCTGTGTGCAACATGAGGAGACTAAGGTGCTCTTCGGTGAGGCTGACAGATTGCTCTGTGGGCCCAGCTCTGAGTCACCAGAGCCCATGAATCACAGTCACAGCCCAGTAGGATGGGCTGCTGAGGAATGCAGGGTACATGAGGCCTCTAAGGCAGTTTGAAATCTACAGACTCTTAAATCACAAAAATGAGGGCCTATGCTAGTCATGGTGATGGGAATGTAGAGGGTGGAGGTGGTGATTATTCCATGGCAATCATAAGACAGAAATGTATGCTTACGCAGCCATAAAAAACGATGAGTTCCTGTCCTTTGTAGGGACATGGATGAACCTGGAAACCATCACTCTCAGCAAACTAACACAAGAACAGAAAATCAAACACCATGTGTTCTCACTCATAGGTCGGTGTTGAACAATGAGAACACATGGACACAGGGAGGGGAGCATCACACACTGGGGTCTGTTGGGGGAAAATAGGGGAGGGACAGTGGGGGGTGGGGAGTTGGGAAGAGATAGCATGGGGAGAAATGCCAGATATAGGTGAAGGGGAGGAAGGCAGCAAATCACACTGCCATGTGTGTACCTATGCAACAATCTTGCATGTTCTTCACATGTACCCCAAAACCTAAAATGCAAGAAAAAAAGAAATATGTCATTTCAATGTTGCTGACTAATTTGACACTCTAATCAAAGCTGTGTTAAGCCTTCACTAAAGCAGATTTCCTTAGAAACATTGTTCAAATGTGTGGTATGGAGCTGTGAAGCAGGTGGCCAGAAGCAAAACACTTTTCAAAGTCAGATTTTATAAAAGCCAGTTTCTCAGTAAATTGATGCTATTATCTGAAGGGTCCCTGAAAACTCTCTATTATGCTTCTATTACTTTTCAATTCCAAATTATTAGAAACAAATTTGTTTAACATGGAAAAATCTGACCACTCTAACTTAAATTCATGATTCTTTCAAATACAGCCTTTATTTTTTAATCAGTAATGGGATGAAATCTACTATACTGTCCTCATTATTGCTAAGCTTCTTGTTTATGTTGCAGCAGAAACTCACAAAGGAAATGGACGATTTATGGAAAATAAATCAAGAAACAGGAAACAATCTAAATCAGGAAGCTATCAACACTCATTTGATAGTGGTAAGGAGGAAAATGTTTTCTTTTGCTTATGCAAATAAACAAAATGTTGGCTCATAATTTTTAGCTAAATTCAAACTACCACTTAAAAGATAGTGATTTCATCCCATAAAAATGTAGTGATTTCAAATGATATCATAGGAATCACAAATAGAGAAGCCCACACAAGCTAGCCAAGTAATTTTAATATAGTGGATAAATGGCACATTATGTTTCCTAGTTCAGATTTGAAGGTTGGTATAAACCTTTTCAGACACTGGAAATGAGACAACATTTTACTAAGGTTTGGTGTGAGGAAGAGAAAAGAAATAGAATAGTATGGAGAGGAAAATTATAGTAAAAAAACCCATCTGCATAATATGGTGTATGGCTAAATGTTTTTTTTAACATTTAGGTGAATCAGGCATGGAAAAAACCTTAAAGGTAGAAGATTAATAGGGGAAATAACTGACTTGGTAAGAATTGTGAAGAAGCATCACAGGGAGAGAAATGAGGAGTCTTTATGTAGGTTTCGATTTAAACAGTGAAAGAGAATAGGAACATCTTTTAAAAATAACAGAAGAAATAGCAAATATTCAAGACTCTTTGCAAGAGTGGGCAGAAAATGTATCAAATTGCTTGATTACACACAGAATATAAATATTTGCAGTTTTCTGTTGTGAGTGACAGCATGGAATCCTTTTAACCAAATGTCTCTGCAGGAGTATGTGGATTTAAGGAAGGTGATAATCAATATTCAATATCAAAAGATGCGTCAATTTCTAGACGATGAGGAGCAACTTCATCTACAGGCACTGGATAGAGAAGAAGAGCTTTTCCAACCACTCCCAAACAGTCAAGTGAGAATGACCCGGCATTTAGAAAGGATGAAAGACATGTAGAGAGAGCTGTGGGAGATGAGCCACACGCCTGGCATGGAGCTGCCCCATGTAAGGAGGGAGGGCTTATCCTCAGAGACAGGAAGCCTTTGCTGGACAATGCTGCCAGGACATGGAATGTCACCTGCATATGTCACGACTGTCAGCTAAGTAACACCTGCTGTCTGACACCCATCATTACATTTGTCCAGTCATTTATTACTGCATACTTTGGTAATCTTTGGGAAGTTTTCACCATTGTAGTACATAACATAGGAAAGCATTCTCTTCAATAAAATGAGGAGTACTATCCACACAGAGAGACTATCCAAAGTCAGCATAACCCCAGGCGTGGGGAAGGTTACTAATACTCCATTTATGTGACCTAGTTCCTGCCCACTCTCTGATGTCCCATACGACAGTGATTTACTGAAGACATTGAGGCTTCTCCCCTTGCCTGGGCAAGGTTTGTAAAAGTTGTTCAGCAGTGTCAGTGTACTCTGTTTCTCATATGGTTCTCTGTTTTGTTTTAATAGCTGTCATGTGTGGTGAGACCTGTCCTTGGGAATAAGATTAGGAAACTAATGATCCTGGAAACCCAGATATTCTTGCTTTACTCCACAATCTCTTGCTGAGCTCATTTGCTCTTATGTCCACCGATGAAGCCTTTCATGGTTTAGTTAGGACATTTGAGAAAATATACATTACTAAAACACTGAACCAAAAAGAAACAAGAGTGTAGGAAAATGTACAGAAGGAAAATACTTCCACAATTAACGTTATCTTTTATTTCTTTGCAGGATGTGGGAAATGTATTGACAAGGTGAGTTTGCTCTAAAATAATGTTATTTCTGAACAGGTCATTGTCTTGTTAATGAAGTGTATGTATATATTTTGAGCTACTAACATCATTCTCAGTGGCTTTTTTTTTGGTTTCAAAAGAGGCCCTGAAGTCTTTTTCTTTTTGGTCTGGAAAGTTTTCATCTTAAAATTTGTATGAATTCAAATATACTTAAAAACCATTTGCCATTTTGAAGTTTGTTCTTCCCAATTCATCCATCCTGTCCAGCCCTAACCCACACATCTTTACAAATAATTATTCTGAGAAATAGCAGTGTCTTCTACTCTAGAGGTGGGAGGTAAAAAAGACAGAGGTAGGAGGGAAATTCCCTGAGGCTGGACTGAGGAGGGAGGTTTGTTCCCAAAAGCATCCCGGACCTGCTCCATCACAAGACACAGTTGTAGAAAAGACCTCGGGAAAATGGTCATCCCAGGACCCTCAGCACCAGGGCTTTCAGGCTGGAATTAGACTCCTTTGTTTTGCACAAAAGATTAAGTCCTTTGTCTCAGGCAACATTCTCTGTTAGACACTGACTAACATTAGTGACAACTGCAGGCTGAGGTTCCAAATGTTTTGGTCTGAGTTTTCTGCTCTCTGAAATATATCCGGGATTTCTGTATATTCCCAGGGGGTATGATGGGCAGAGGGAGGCAATGACTTTTAATGCCTTTGGAAATTGTGTAATGTCAGAGAAGACTATGTCTGGAGAAAATGAGTTTTTTGTATAAGTAAAATTTAGAAAAAGCAACATTCTCATGCCCCCAAGAGAATCAAATAAAATGTATACCCAGTTAACCAAAACTAGAAGAATTCTGAGGAAATGTCTTCTTTAAAAATATGGTATCTTTGTATGACTGTGTGATTAGCTCTGGGCCTGGAAGTATAACTGAGGCCATTTTTTTTTTGCAGGACTGATTTACACAGATGCAAAAGCCCAGCTGGTGAACCCAGAGCTCACTTGATGGGGCAGAATTGCTCAGCAATTTCAGAGGTAACAGCCTGCTGCTTGGCAGTCCAGGCTCATCTTCCTTATTGGGTCCCTGGTTGAGGCATTTTTCATTTAAGTTTTATTATTTTGACATGTGGGTAATACAGAGTTTTTAAAAATATCTGCATCTTCCCTATCTGCATAGTAATATTACAATGATCAAAACTCAATTTCCTGACTTAGAGTTTGAAGAAAATGTAAAACAAGATACATATTGTATCTGCAGACAAAGAAAATTTAGGTCATATAATTATGAAGACCCTAGTTCTCATGGTGGCATAAGTATTTCATGTTTATTCATTATAATTCAATTTTGAAGGCTTAAATTAGGCATAACAGCTTTTAATTGGTTCTATTCTAAGTACACTTATATGCATTCTACAAGTGACTTTTATTATTTATAAAATCAGAAAGTTTTGATCAACATAGAAAATGACTAAAATATCCATAATCAGGAAAATTCTGATGCCATCAGATACTTCTCATAATCACTGAAAGGTGAGGGATCCTGAACATGGTCTAACTACATTAGGCCCATTCTAGAGAGCGGGTCTAGGTAGCAGAGAGCACGAACCCAGAATAGATTGAATCAGGGGCTAAACAGATAATGTAAAGCCAGAATATTCTTTTCAGAAACTTCCAAGCTTTACATGTGTTAATTTCTACCAAATATTTGACAATTTATATTCCAATAAATACATCACAACAAAGTGATGTTTACCTATGGATGATCTCAAAGGCAAATAATACAAGATTTTCTACTAAAGAACAAAAAAAATTCTAGATATTTCCTGAAACAAACTATGCAGAGACAGACATTGAATCATTACTTCACCCAGTGATGTGGTCACATTTTTCTCTATTATTTAAGGAATAATACATAAACATTTCATCTTCATGGATGCCTGGGGCTGAATTCTCTTGGCTTCTTTTATTCTGCATTTTCTTGGAAGAAGAGCAAATAAAGTGAATAAATGGACCACAGAGTCCCTGCCCCTCATAGCACTCACTGATATCATATTTTTTCCTTGGCAGTGGGTAATGCTCTGAGTACAGAAATGGTTCCTTGCTCTATAAGCCTTTCTGAGGATTTGAGACAAGTGACATTTGGAGATGACCATTGAAGTGCAGCCATGAATCCCCCAGGAATGAAGAGCTTTGCCCTCAAGCATTCTCCTCTGGCAGGTATTACTGGGAAGTGGATGTGACTTACTCCTCCAACTGGATTCTGGGAGTCTGTAAAGATTCCAGAACAGCAGATACCAATATCATTATTGATTCTGATTAAAAGTTTTAAAAAATTTCCTCAAAGAGTAGAAATCACTATAATCTCTCCGCCAACTCTCTACCAGTAATTCATTATGTGCAAAGGCCTCAGGGTCAGGTGAGGGTGTTTCTGGATTATGAGAATGGAGCTGTGAGTTTGTTTGATGTTTATAAAGGTTCTCTTATCTATAGTTTTCCTCCTCCTTCCTCTTCCCCTCTGAGGCCTTCCTTTTGCTTTGGTTTCACATGAAAATTTGGTTTCATGATTATTTATTGTGACCTCCCACAAATGAGGCAAATAGTGTCCTGAGACCTTAAGTGAGGAAAGAGATTTTTGTGTGAGAGCCTGTGGGCTCATTGTAACTTCATGGAATGTAATTACTAATGGTTATAAATGAAATAAGCACCCTGATTGTATACCTTTGCTAATTAAGTTTTTAAAATAAATTATTGTATAATGTTTACTAGAACATCAATTATAGTTCTTTTTTATGTAACAGGTTTGTTGAGATCCATTCACTTACCATGAACGTCCTGTTGTAACTTATTTAATCCAGAGGTTGTTAATATATCACACTTGTGCAGCCTTCAGAACTACCTACTACCTGGGCATTTTTATCACTTCCAGAAGAATCCCAATACCCATTAACATTTATTATCCATTCACCCTCCCCCATTTCTTCATAACACTTAATCTACTCTTTATTTTGTGCATTCAGGCAAATAAAATTATACCATATGAGGGTGTTTTTAATCTGATATTTTTTCAGAGTATGTTTTCAAAGTTTGTACACACTTTTTGTCTTACTTGTGTATTTGAACTAGGCTGGGGTAGGAAAATGAAGTGCTGGAAACCTTATCTTACAAAGAATAAAGAAGAAGGCCTATTTTCTTTTTATGTCTGACCAAATTAAGATGATCTCACAGACTTTATTACTTCTTATCATCCCAATTATTAATCACATTTCAGCTCATACAGTAGCTCTTCAGTGCTGGGTCGCTGTGCTATTTCATCCTCTCTGAGTACATCATATCAGATTATAATATTCAGAAAACTCTTATACTGATTACTACCAGATTTAAAATTTCAAGAGGGCAAATGCAGTATTTGCCGTCTTTGCTAACATTAGCAATTCAATTTTTAGAATACACAATAAATAAGATGCATAAATGGATAAGTAGGAGTGTTAATATGTACAAATATTATTCTAACATTAGGAAACTTTTCCAAAATGTTAGTAACAAAATAGGATAGAATATGCTAATGAATAGCTCTCAAAAGATAAGAAATAGATTGATTTTTAGATTTATAGTCAAAGGTAATACTATTATGTTAGGGTTTAAAATATTTATAGCATAATTTTCTTCTATAGGGTTGATTTCAATTGTCTTAGGTTTTTAAATATAAACTAGTGAAAGATGACGTTTCCTATATAAAATGATGGGGAACAGGAACAGGACTTAGAGTAACGGAGACTGTCATTATGGAAACTGACATATACATTTAATTACTTACTAAGCATAAAGTGGTATAAACCTCTTTACACAGTAGAAAGAACAAAATTAATTGACATTTCAAATAAGAATCCAGATATAGGATGGAAAATTGTATACTACACTGTAATAGCTACATTTCCTAGGGCACCTTTGTTAGTGCTTGTCTGCTCTAACAAAGACCTCAAATTTGAAATGATGAGAGGGAGCGTTTCTCTCACCTGTTTGGACCAATGTAGGAGTTGGTCAAGAAGAAGACTGACATCTTCAACAACTGAATTTTATCTCTGTGTACAAGAAACTGCCATTTATGCCATGTCCCATGCACAGAAAACCTGAAAGAAAAGTAGGAAGGCCAAGAGTATTATTTGGCTTTGAGGAAATGACCTGGTGTTTTTCACACAACTTTTGTTCCCATCCTTTTGTTTCAAAATTAGACATGTGGCACACGAAGTTGTGAGGTATATCTGGGAATGCCATCTATACACAAAAGATATTTATTAAATTAAATGACTGACACAACAGCAAATAACCCAAGAGATTGGTTCAGTGAGACAAAGCAGGACCTCAACAAAACAGATAAAGTGTTGCTTAAGGTTAGCACCAGGTCTTAGTATTCCAGAGTGGGTTAACCCTGCTTTTTACAACTGTCAAGGTGTCCATTGCTTTCCTGTCAGAGCCTGGTTAGCTGAGGGTTAGGTGGCAGGAGACATCTTACTTGTTTTTTAGTCCCTTAAGTGGATTATTTAGATAGGAATAATTCTCTAAATGTTGAAAATACTTATCAGAAATGGTCTCCAATTCTTTCACTCCATACCATACAGATTCTATATTAACTGTCTCTCTTCTCCCTCCACATATTTCATGCAGCACATTGGGAGTTAGCAGAGAGAAAGCTGATCACCAGCTTCTTTCGGACTTGCTGCTTTTTTCCAAGTGATTGGGATGATGAACTTATTCCCATTAGAACTTCAACCCAGCACTCCTTTCTGATTTTCACCTATGTTTCCTGAGCTTTTCTGTTGATGCTAAAACTCTCTACGAAACAGTCAATGCCTCCTAATTTAATTATCTTATTTTTTCCTGGTTTTCAAGAAGAAATTTATTCCTGACACTCCTCTAACTTAGCTGAGATTTACTTTTACAGAAGTACAGAATTAGCAACATTACAATCATTTAGTATTTGACTCTGATTTTGGAAGATAAAAAATATTTATCATATTTTCTTAGCCATTTAACCAAGAGAATTTTATTCTATTGATGCTCCTAGACATACGTAATTCATTATTCTCTTCACCTTTCAGAATTTATGTTATACTATCACCAAGACTTACTTAAAATTGAAATAAATCAGAGACACTGCTAAGAACATTGTCAATCATTAATCCAGAAATCTTGAACTTCCTGTTTTATATCCCTAAAAGAAGTTGTTTGTGAATAGCCTGGTTACAGATTTTTTTTAAACTCAAGAATTTTGATTCTTCTCTAATGCAGAAAGAAAAAATTGATAAAGAGAATAACCTGGAAAAAATAATTTAACAAAACTGAGACACATTCTTGGCTAGCACTATGTTTCCGTACTAAATTTAGGAGATACGGAAATGTAGTTTCCTAAGTAAAATAAGACAGACACAGGAAGAAAATACTTTATGGTCTCACCCATATTTGAAATCTATTTTTAAAAGTTGAATATATAAAACCAGAGAGTAGAAAGGTGATTACATTAGCTAGAGTGGTTGGAAGAACATAGGTAGGTGAAGGGCAGTAGCTGTAAATGTGCACTCATGTAGGATAAATGAGTCTCATGTGCAGCCTGTAGGTATTTTTATAATAGTGTATTATGTTGTGTTTGGAAAATATTCTGAGGGACTAGATTTTTGGTGCTCTTATAAAAAAGAAGCGTGGCTAAGTGATATGATGGATTTCTTAATCTGCCTGAGTTTAGTCATCATTTCATTATGGATATGTTTCTCAAACAACATATGCACCTGAAAATATAAGACAAAACATAATTTTAAAGTAAAGGTAATTTTGTTCTTGTATGTAAGCTGAAATTAAGACTGGGTCAATAATAACATTATTTTGCTGAATTAAGATTCTAATAAAATATTTTTAGTTGGAAAGCTATGTGTATGAAAAAATGTGATTTAAGGCTGGCTACAGTGGCCATACTTATAATCCCATTGCTTTGGGAGGCCAAGGCAGAATAATTGCTTGAGGCCAGGAGTTTGAGATCAGCATGGACAACACAGAAAGGCCTTATCTCTACCAAAAAGAGAAAGAAAATTAGCCTTGTGTGGTTTGTGCACCTGTTGTCCCAGCTCCTCAGGAGGCTGAGTTGGGAGGATCACTTGAGTCTAGGAGTTTGAGACTGCAGTGAGCTGTGATTGTGTCATTGCACTCCAGCCTGGGTGACAGAGTGAGAACTTGTCTCAAAAACAGCAACTCAATATTTTATGTAGCCATTTTACCTGAAAGGTATCATTCTTTGTTCTACAATCAATAAATCTACATATGTCTAGGTCCGTTATATCAGGCAGAGCTTGTCCTCTAGTTCCTATATCTACAGAAAAATCGGACAGTTACAAGGAGGCTCTAAGAAAAAGATTTTTTTTTCTCATTCTGGACTTGGATTTTATAATTCTTTAGACTGGTTTTCTGTCTCAATGGTGGATATCACCATAATCTGAGATTTTAGAAAACACAAAGTTTATAGAATCTATATTTTCTTGAGCCTTAAAAATCTCCAGGGACTCAAGGATACTATTATGTGGAAACTTGGGCCTTCTACTGCATTGTTGGAGGAGCACATTTGAGACTCAGAACTGGCTTTCAGGAGTCTGTTAACAGGTCTGGACAATGAGTGATGACAGCCCAGCTAATTCTGAGGAAGGCTTTCTGCTTTGTAAGGAGGATAATCATTGCAGAAAGCAGCTGAGCATCTGTTCATGACTTTCCTGTGCTGTTTTACTGAAGAGGCAAGTTCTCAGTCATCATTCTGGGATTTAGTTGCTGTTTTTGAAATCCCAGCATTTTGGGAGGCTTAGGCAGATCATTTGAGGTTAGGAGTTCAAGACTAGCCTTGCCAACATGGTAAAAGTCTGTTAACACACTGCCACACGTGTACCTATGCAACTATCTTGCATGTTCTGCACATGTACCCCAAAACCTAAAATGCAATAAAAATTTAAAAAAATGTCTGTTTCTACTTAAAATACAAAAATTAGTGAGGTGTGGTGGCAAATGCCTGCAATCTCAGCTACTCAGGAGACTGAAGCAGGAGAATCACTTTTCCCTGGAGGCAAAGATTGCAGTGAGGCGAGATCATGCCACTGCACTCTACCCTGGGTGACAGACTGAGTGAGACTCTGTTTCAGTTAATAAATAAATAAAATCATATCTTGAATGGAGGGTGAATGAAAAGTATGACATGGGGCCTTTAGGGGGAAAATGTGCATTGCAAGGAAAGAACGTACTTAACATGCCAGTGGAAGACGGAATACTGTGAAGGAGCTTCTAAATAGAATACTTTTGAGAACTATGATTAATTCTCAGTATAGAAAGATGTACCCTTTGAATGACATTAAAAATTTACTAGAAGAGTGAAGAATAAGTTATGTCACATAAGTAACAAAAGTCTCAAAACAAAGTGTTCTCAAACATTAGAGTTTAATTAAAGTCCATTTTTGAGATAGAGAAAAGAATAAAAGTTCATATATTAATCTTTTTTTTTGAGACAGAGTTTCGCTCTTGTGACCCAGGCTGGAGTGCAATGGCGCGATCTTGGCTCTCTGCAACCTCCGCCTCCTGGGTTCAGGCAATTCTCCTACGTCAGCCTCCTGAGTAGCTGGGATTACAGGCACACTCCACCATGCCCAGCTAATTTTTTGTATTTTTTGTAGAGTCGGGGTTTCACCATGTTGACCAGGATGGTCTCAATCTCTTGACCTCGTGATTCACCCGCCTTGGCCTCCCAAAGTGCTGGGATTACAGGCTTAAGCCACCAAGCCTGGCCTCATATATTACTCTTTATTATGTAAAAAAGACTTTTATAAAAATTTTACATAATAATTGAGGCTATAAATTACAATCATTAAAATTTGCAAGAGAATAAAATCGTTAAAATAAATTGTGAAAAGTTTAAAAGCATAAAATAGAAAATTATTTAATTTTTAATCCCAAAATCAGAAGTAATTTTATCAATGTCCTTAGAAAATTAAAAGAAAAAACAGTAATGTAAAAGAAGGTCTGTTTCCCTCAGGTTGGAGCGCATAAGCCATGGATTCTATGGGGACACAGAAGCAAAAAGTAGGGACTTCAGCCGGCGCCCCTCACCCCGCTCTCCCTGCCTGCCTCTGGCCGCTGGCCTTCATGGTGCTGCTGACCTGTACCCCGTCGGAGGGTGGCAGGAGGTGCTACATGACTCCGCCACCGCCATGCCCCCCACTCAGGGCGTGAAGATTGAGGGCAGCGCTGGCTAAGAAGAGTTCCAGGACTTCTGGAATCAGCCCTATGCCCGCAGCAGCATCGCCTTGGATGACTCTTTCTACTCTTTCCAGCACAAGGAGGAGCAGGGCGTCCAGAGCAACCTGGAGAGCGTCCCAGAGGCGGGGGCTTGCTGCGGAGGCTGGGCCCATGCGGGTGAGCATTGAGGAGGCACAGGAGACTGATCACAATGGCCAGACCGGCCTTATTGTTGCCTGCTACCACAGCTTTGTGGATCCCGTAGGGCCTTAGCTGAGTGCCCCCACATTGACATCAACCACAGGATAGCAAGGGGAACACAGCCCCGATCACAGATGCACAGGCAGGGGCCGCCCTGGCCCCGTGGGCACAGGTGCATTAGACACTGGCTCTCAACCTTGTGCTTCCGGCGTCAGTATCGCCTGGGCTGTTTCATTTGAGCTTTAACACAGATCCGGTGGAAACACAGGCTGCCAGGCCCTGCCCCTGGAGTCTTTGAATAGGCCTGGGGTAGGGTCCAAGAATAAGCAGATCGACAGATTTTCAGGTGAGGCTAATGCCCTGGCCCAGGGACCCCACGGTGAGGACGGTGGGTTTGGAGGTTTTCATGGCTGATGAGGGCCAGGGCCCCCTCTCAGTGGACATTGAAGAGCAGCAGAGCCTCAGACCCCAGGAGAGATGTCAGACAGGCACAGAGGCATCGCGGAATTAAAGTGAAAATGAAGCAGCCGAGTGTCTGTTCATGACTTTCCTGTGCTGTTTTACTGAAGAGGCTGTTCGGACCCAATCAGGGCAAGCAAGATATCATCACGGACTCCTTGTTGAACTATGTTCCCGGTCTTGACCTTGAAAGAAGGGATGCGTTGGGGTTCACCACCCTGATGAAAGTCGCCATGCAGAGTCAAACGGATTGCATCCGAGACCCGATGCTAGCAGGGCACATGTCCACGCGAGGGACCCCGCCGTAGGACGTCGCCGCGGGAGTGGGCCACTTAATGTCCGCCTTGTACACAGGCTGCTGGAGCGCCCCTGACCGGAGCGGTTCCGGGAAAAGTAACCGCCGAAGCTGCCACCATCCCCGGACACAGCGCGGAAGCGCGCCTGCTCCAGGAACTGCCTGCAGAGGCTCCAGGACTGTGTGCTGTCTGTGCTGATGCCACGCTCTGTGCGGGGCCCGGAGGACGGGGGCGCCCTGGACCCCATGGGCAGGATGACGAGGAGCCTCTAACAGCCCCGCTATGGCCACCGTGTGCCAGACCGTGTGCCCCTAGAGCCCCCCGTGAGTGAGGGAAGAGGCGGCTGGGCGGTGCAGGAAATACTGGCGGCGTGGGCTGCATCGGGGCCCCTGGGTCCTGGGATCCCGCAACCCCGCTCCGCGGATGGCCAGCCTCCTGCTCCTGCGGTGCCTGCGGCAGAGCAGCTCGCGGTCCGACTTGGTGGTGCCCAGACGGTGCAGGAAATCCTGGCGGCGCAGCGGCGCGGGGGGGCCCCCAGGCTCAGGAGGCAGCGCGGGCTCCCGGGAGGGCTCCTCGAGAGCCTGCCTCCTGCCCGTCCCTCTGCCGGGTCTCGGGGTCCCGCCGCCCCGCCCCGCGGAAAGCCAGCCTCCTGCCCCTGCAGCGCCTGCCGCGGAGCAGCGTGTGGCCCAGCCTGGTGCTGCCCCGGTCCGCCTCAGCCAGGCGCCTGCGCCCACCTTCCAGACCGAGACACCAGCGCGGAAGGGCGGCACCAAGGACAGCGGCCACTGGCGGATCCCCAAGTGGCCTTACAAGTGGGCCAGGAGGAGAAATGGAAGGCGGAAGAGGCTGAGAAGGAGGCTATAAAGAAGCACGAGGCCGAGGCGCAGAAGGAGAGGCACCTGCCGCCCTGGAATAAGACGATGTGAGGGCCCGCGGGTGCACCGCGCTGGTCCGGGGCCAGGGCGAGGACGCGGTCCTGGGCGCTGTGTGGGAGGCGGCCCAGCTGCACATCTCGCCACTGCAGCTCCCAGGACGACCGGCCAAGCGCATTTCCAGGCTGTCCAGGCTGCTCCCTGGAGAGGGCTGGGGGAGCCACGTGTATTCGCTCAACACCAGCCCCCTCCTAGCAAACAGTACACGTAGCAGGCACGCTGTCTAAAAGGCTTCCTTTAGAGAACCTCAGTTCAGATTATTTTAAAGGTCAATTTATTAAAGGGTGTTTTCTGTGTAATTTTCTAATTTTCAATCATTATCTAATTTGCCAAGTTTTACAAGTGATAGGGCCCCTTGTAGCCAAGGCAGTTTTAATACATTTGCCTGAAGACACACAGACACGCACGTGCAGACACACACACATGCACACACACATTCACATGAACAGACACACGTGCACACACTGATACACATGTGCATGCAGACACACATGCTTGCACGCACAGACACATGCACGCAGCCACACGTGCACACAGTGCACAGACGTGCACAGTCACACATAGACACACGTGCACACACACACAGATGCACGCAGGAGAGAAAGCCTCCACCCAGTCCTGCCTCTAAAGCAGGGCCCCACTAGTGAACATGCACAGACTCAAGACACTAGAGGCTTTGGGGATTTTCCTCCCTTCTGCCCATAGGTGCCTGCACTGCAGAAGACTCAGGCCCTCCCTGGCCGGGTCAGCAAATGGATGGTAGCAGCGTTCCAGGACTGCAGTAGAGAAGGAAGGAAAATTAGACTTCTGAGCCATCACAAACTGTGAATAAGTGCGACGTCCTCAGGCCAGCCCTGTGTGACCTCAGTTCCTGATCGATAGAATCAGGACAGTGACTGAGGATGCTGGAGCCACCTCACCTGCACCCCCGAGTCAGCCACAGAACCCACAGGACTTTGACTCCACCCCAGGCCATGGCCCTTGACCAGGGAACCACAGCTCCTCATTCTGATGGGGTGGCTTGGTGCATTTCTTTCTCAGGCTTGCTTTTAGGTGGCTGGAAATATCACTTTTCATCAGCACACTGTATTATTTTCATCATCCTTGCCATCGATGGGCACCATGTCTTTTTTTCTTTTTGAGACAGGGTCTGTCATCCAGGCTGGAGTGCAGTGGCGTGATCGCAGCTCACTGCAGCCTCAACCTTCTGGGATCAAGCAATCCTCCCTCCTTAGCGCCCTGAGTAGCAGAGACTACAGGTGCATGCCACCACACTCAGCTAATTTTTATTCTTGTAGAGATGGGGTTTTGCCATGTTCCAGGCTGGTCTCAAACTCCTGGGCTCAAGCAATCCTCCAACCTTGGCATCCCAAAGTGCTGGGATGACAGGTGTGCACCACTGCACCTGGCCAGCTAAAAGGTTTTAAAGGCAGATGAACAAATCTTGTGTAGAACCTCAATTTTGGTTTTTGGTTTTATTTTTGAGACAGTTTCCCTCTGTCACCCAGGCTGGAGTGCAGTGACATGATCTTGCCTCACTGCAACCTCTGCCTTCTGGGTTCAAGTGATTCTCCTGCCTCAGCCTCCCAAGTAGCTGCGACTACAAGTGCACTCCACCGTACTCAGCTATTTTTTTGTATTTTTAGTGGAGACCAGGTTTCACCATGTTGGCCAGGACGGTCTCAATCTCTTGACCTCATGATGCACCCACCTTGGCCTACCAAAGTGCTGGGATTACAGACGTGAACCACTGCACATGGCCTAGAACCTTTATTTTTTTAAAAAGTAAGAGGGTGTGTGTAGATGTCTGGGGAAAGGATAAAGTGCTGTGATTGTGGATGATTCTGCTTTCCTTATGTGATTTTCAGATTTTGTAAAATGAGGTTGTAAGTTACATAGTTTCCTTCCTTCCTTCCTTCTTTCCTTCCTTCTTCCTTCTTTTCTTTCTCTCTTTCTTTCATTTCTTTTTTTTACTTTGTTTTTTTTGAGACAGAGTGTTGCTTTGTCACCCAGGCTGGAATGCAATGGCACAATCTCTGTTCACTGCAACCTCTGCTTTCTGGTCTCAAGCAATTCTCCTGTCTCACTCTCCCAAGTAGTTGGGATTACAGGTGCCCAACCACCATGCTCAGCTAATTTTTTTTTTTGTTTTCAGTAGAGATGGATATTCACCATGTTGGACAGGCTGGTCTCAAACTGCTGACCTCAGGTAATCCACCCACCTCAGCTTCCCAAGTGCTGGGATTACAGGTGTGAGCCACCGCACCCAGCCAGTTATATTCCTTTCATAGTCACAAAGAAGATATATATATTTTGATGTATTTGATTCTCATTATTTGTGGTAGTTTTGTTCTGTGAAGTCATCACAAAAGCTGAGTTGGTGAGTAGTGAATTATTGCGCCTAGAGGATATTCTTGCAGTTACTTTCCTTTGAGTTTCAGAACTTTCAAAACTTTGCTTTATCTGATTCATACGTGACCTTGTTCTGTAAGTGTTTCTTTTTCTTTTTCTTAAATTGAGACAGGGTCTCACTCTGTTGCCCAGGCTGTATGTAGTGCAGTGGCACAAATCTCAGCTCACTGCAGACTCAATCTCCTGGGCTCAAGTGATTCTTCTGCCTTGGCCTCCAGAGTAGTTGGGAATACAGGTACCCACCACCACGCCCAGGTGATTTTTTTTTAAGTGGAGTTTCACTCTTGTTGCCCAGGCTGGAGTGTAATGGTGCAATCTTGGCTCACTGCAACCTCCACCTCCCAGGTTCAGGCAACTCTCCTGTCTCAGCTTCCCGAGTAGGTGGGATTACTGGTGCCTGCCACCACACATGGCTAATTTTGTATTTTTAGTAGAGGTGGGGTTTCTCCATGTTGGTCAGACTGGTCTTGAACTCCTGACCTCTGGTGATCCACCCAGCTCAGATTCCCAAAGTGCTGGGATGACAAGCATGAGCCACCACACGACTCTAATTTCTTTCTCTCTGCACGTGTCCCAGGATGACAGGGAAAGTGCCCCAGGCGTTGATTTGGGG
>CM052653.1:119259369-119269676 GCA_028533165.1 Leontopithecus rosalia | reverse complement strand
TAAAAATAAAAGCTGCCATATGAAGAAAAAAAAATGAGTCTCTTTACATGTTGCCAAGGAAACCCTGTGTCTTTCACACTTTGCATTAAACTTTCCATTAATAACTTTCTCACCATATTTTTTTCCAGTACCATTAACTGTCTTTGCTTATGTTATTGCACTTTAGACCATCATCCAATCCTATTGTCTTCATAATTCCTACTTTCTGAGAACCCCTCAAATACCTGGAATACAGCAGTGGCCAGTAGGAATGAAGTTTCTGTTTCCTTTGTGGTTATTAGCATAGGGCTGTTCCCAGGTTCTAGAGGCCACCCAAATTCTTTGGCTTGTGGCCCTTTTCTGCCATTTTCAAAGCCAGTAATAGCACAAGTCCTCTCAAGTTTTCCATCTCTCTTGCCTCTTCTTCCATGATCACATCTCTCTATCCTACCATTCTGCTTTCCCTTTTCCACTTTTACATGCCCATGTGATTACTTTGGACCTACCAGGATACTCAAGAATAGTGTCAGCTGACTATTCATCTTAATTCCATTCCACCCATAAAGTTAATTCCATTTGCTCTGTAATGTAACATATTCACAGATGTAACATCAGGGTCTCCAAAATCCTTCCTATTTTTTTATCTCAGTAGTTGTTTATTTATTTATTTAGGTAGTTTGTTGTGCACATCTTTGAAAAGTGTTGACTTATAAAGACATACATTGAGTTTACAATTTGTAGCTCAATATATCTTCAAAGAAAATGGTGGCTGTTAGTTATTAAATAAAATAAACATTCATTCTTGCCATTTTAATACTTTCAGGGCAGGAAACAGAACAGACAGTGTGACTGTCATGAGGTCCATGAACCTTTAGAATACAATTAACCCATGGAAGCAATGATGGTTAATGCAGCCCCACTCCCACCCATAAATTGTCTTATTTCCACAGGAAACATCAAACCTCCCCAAATAACAATCCTCTAGGCAGAGGTCACTTATTAAATTCACAAAGCAGGTGCAAAAAAAAATTCTGAGACAAATGAAACACTTGAAAAATTCTATTTACTAAAATTCAAGTAGCTAAACTACCTCCTAGGTGAAATCACTGAAAACCCTCACACACTGCTCATTTAACCTTATTTCAATCATAACTCTAACATACTTCCCATCTGGTTTCCATTTTTCAGCAAAAGAAAAAAAAGTTAGATATGGTCAAGTATTAGCAGAGAAAGAAAAATCGCTATGAAGTGGCAGCTGTCAGGAAAAAGGGAAACAGCTACAAATCCAAGTAAAACTAGAAAACAGCCATGAGAATGTGGAAAAGCCACCAACTTCTCACTTGTATAGAGCCACAAAGGAATCACTGTGTAACTGATGTTCTTAATGATGATTCCAAACTATCAAAGTTGTACTGTATTCAGAATAATTTAATGTAAGTCTCTAATACATGTCAAATATTTTTATTCAAAATTAAAAAGTGCTATGTTCAAAAAGATAACCTTTTGCTAGTTGACAGATTTTTCTCACAAGTCACGTTGAGCCTTATTCTTCAACAGCAAAGAATAAGCCAATTTTATACAAGACACAGATACATGAAAACATAAATAACTTTAGTGATTTATGGTAAATTAAAAGGAAGCTTGAATCTATGATTAAAAAATAAAATAATTACATATATTTCTACACAGAAGATACAATCACAAGTTTCAAGAGCTTAACACAAACTAACTGCTGTCAAAATAAATATTTAAAGAAAGCAAAGATGAAACTGCTTTAAGGGGAAAAAAGGAGGGAGGGCTGATAAACCAAGGTAATGAATGAAGAAAACTGAGCAAGAGACTTCAAAGGTGTCTTTACCAACAGGAATTCAGTTGCAAGGAACAGACACAAACCTGTCTCAAATGTGACCTATGAGGCAATAGAAAGTGGCTTGAAGTCAGTTCTAAATAAAAAATGACAACCAAAATCCCAGAGAGTCTTCAATGATTTAATCTAGACATTAGCTAACCCCTCGGATTTTTGCTATGGTGTTCATCATTCTCCATCAGAACGAAACATGGGACAAATACATTACTTGTTGCAGACAGTGTTTCAGAGCTAATTCATCTATCAATGTCAGGGTCAAAAGGCCATTTTGTTCACACAAATGTATTTCTTGATATGAAAAAACAACATATCAAAGAAAAAATTAAAGCAAAATGTATTTTCAAATGATAAACAGAATCTCAAACTTTAAAGTCAGTACATCTTAAGATGCTGATGAACTTCGGAGATTCTCAGTATTTTAAAACCAGGGATATTCTATTTCAGTAGTTATCAAACTGTTCTCTTCTGCTCATGAGGGACCAAACTGGAAGGTCTCTCAGTGTCTCCTTCCCCAAGCCTTTAGTTGTTTAAATATATTCAATATTCAATGTCTAAGAAGGAATTATTAAAGAATTCTGTTTCTTAAAAAAATGTTTCAAAATAGAGCACCCAGAGCAGAGTAACCTCCCCCAGTCTGGCCATTCTCAGGGGTATCCTGCCCACTCACTGAGGCCTTGCCTGTTTGATATTAGTAAGCCCTCCCCCTCCTACTTCTGCACTTACAGTATGACCTTTTGTATGTTTTGGAAAAAAATCTAAATCAAGTAATCACCAACTTCTGCTTCCAGGCCAACCTAAAAACTTTTAAAAAAACTTTACAAAGGAAGAATTTAAGACTTTCAAAATTATTTTAGAAGTACCAACAAGGTCTACCAGAATAAGACTGCTTCTTAAAGTAATGACGTTGGACTGACAATTCACTAGACTAGTCAGACCTTCTGAAAACTGATATTAAAATGTGTTAAAATGTTCTAAGTATATACATATATGTAGTAGATAGTTATAAATTGACAGTTATAAGCAAATGTACAGAATGAAAAAATGTACCATGAACTCAGTATTGATTTTTACCACCAAAAAAAATGTTAAGAATAAAATCATGATTTCCTGGTGAATATACAGGATAAAAAACAGGGATAAAAGTGTAGAAACAGACCACAAAGTAAATTATAAGGGAATAAACCGACAAAATAGGATAAAGACAACTGCAGACAGGAGAATTTAACATGTATGGTGGCACATTTAAGATCAGATACTCTGTTTTCAATAAAGCCAAAATAAATTGATAATATTCTCTGTTTACTTAAAAAAGGCACGTTTTTATAATGTTGGCAGGTATAGATTTTAGTAAGTGATGATATCACTTGTCTATTTAACCATGAGTCTGGTATCCTCTCATTAATCTTTGGTACCCAATAATCTGCATAGAAAGACATGATGAATCAAAAAACATGCCAATTTTAAAAAGAAAAATTCTTAAAAGCAATTTCAGCATCTAAATGGTAAACAAAAAGTGAATTCCTAATCTGACATTAGACTTTTTGTTTTTAGTTCAAAGACAAATATGAATGACTCTCCCTATTTGTAAACATGTGAACAATTAAAAACAGTACAATACTGGGCTCTCACAAACCATGTGAGTTGAATTTGAAATGCAGTATAATATTCAATTGTCAAGAGGAAGCAACTCAGAGGACATCGCACAGTCTATAAACCAGCTGGAAGGAGCCATCCAGACTTTGCCCTGACGAACCCTCTCTGGGTGATAATTAGACAAATCCTCATAGATGATATACTGTGTGCAGAAGCACTGATCAGAATCGGGTCTGGCATGGTATGCAACTGTATTGATGGTCTGAGTCACGTCACTGTCTGACTTGGGGTTTCTACTGAGGATCTGGCCTTCACCTGCAGTGACAAGCTTAATAAGGTTGTCCTTTGGATGGCATTTGAAGTTTTCCCCCAAATAAAAGTAGAATCCATCAAACAGCTTTGGCAACAGCTGCTCTCTGTTGAGCCTGCTTCTCTGTGGACCTTCAGGAATTTCATACTTTTCTTCTTGTTCACATACTTTTCTTCACAGTCATGCTTTTACCCATTCAAATTTTAGAATCCAGCATCCATTGAGAACCCCAAGCATACACTTCAAGGTACTTTGAATTGCATCACCAGGAACAACAACATGAGTTCTGTACTGTCAAACTCAGTATATTTTTTTAGCCTTAAGAATTGCTGCAAGCTCACTGAGCATTTTCTGTTGTTCTGAATAAAGTCCACTTCCTGTAAGTACAAGAGGTCCATCCTTATGTTGCCCAGTGTTCATTACTGAGCAATGGCTGGTTGAGGTTAATTCATTCTTCTCTGGTAGCAGCAATAGTGACTTCATATCTTAATCATCTGTATAATCCACAGGCCGCAGGCCAAATATGTTAACAACATTCCTGAAGGCTCCACAGGAAAGTAACAGCTTGACTATATCCATGTGCCCATTCTTGGCTGCATCGTGAAGTGGTGAGTCATTTTGATACCCAGTGGTGTTCACCAAGGCCTTATGCTGGAGCAATAATTCCACTACCTTCAGGTGCCCATGATTGCAAGCTTCATGCAATGGTGTCCATCCAGCATGGTCTTTAACATTTGGGTCACTTCCATTTTGTAAAAGGTATTCAACAGAAGGTATGTCACCCTTAATAGAAGCAATATGGAGCAAAGTCTCTCCTCTATGATTTCTTTTCACAGCCATATTGGGTAACAGCTTCATTACTGAGGGGCTAGATGTCACTCGTCTGTACCTTGAACTATTTAATGTAGAAGGTGGTGTGCCTGGTGAAAGACTAATGAATTTGTCTGATATATTACTGTTTTTCCTCCCCAATGTACCACAAACTTTATGTTTACATGAAGGTGGCGAAGAAGTTTCAGGTAATGGAATATCTTCTGAGGGCACCATTTGCTTAACAAAATCTCCACTGGCGCTCAGAATGCTGCTTCTACATCTCTTAGAAATGGAACTGGAACGTCTATTGTGTTGGCCATGTTTTCCATTATTTTCTAATGGCAAAGATTTCTTAGATGTAAGATAATTTTTGCAGACCTTTTCAGGAGTCACTACTTCATTCCTGCTCTTAGTGTCTGGAGACTATTTGCTCAGCCAATGGTAAAGAGACTTCAGTTAAACTTCCAAAACATTCAGATTCTGTCAAGGAGCCACTTGCTAGTAAGTCTATTTCACCATTTATCTCAGGGTTGGTGATAATGGATGGTTGGCTACAGAAGGATACCAGCTTTTGCTTCAATTCCTCTTTGGAGTCAAATTTGCCATCTTCTTTTTCTGCCTGTAAATTCCATTTTTGGTTGATTTCAGCTAAAGTTTTCTTTGTTTGCTTTTTTAGAGATCTTGCAGAAGACATTTTAGCCTTCTCAGGAACATCTGCAGGAGGAGTTGTGGAAACAAATTCATACATTGAGTCTTGCTGAGCATTTACATCTTTTTTTATTTCAGGCTGGGTCTGCACTGAAACATTACTCACAACACATCTGACTTTTTTACTTCGAGGGCTAAACCATATTTTAGTTGAATTCTTCTTGTTTTCTGCATCATTAAACAGCCTTGTCCTAGGTTTATCTTCTTTCAAATCTGAGAGCTTATTGTCATGTAGCAAATTTCAAAGCTTACTACAAAGTTGAATCATGCTGTCCAGTTGTCTATTTATCTTCACATCTTGTATCCAGGCTGGGGTGTAACACACTGGATATTCAGTTCCAACACAGTCACTTACACAATTACTACAGAAGATGTGCTCACATCCTTCTAAGCACACAGGCTCTCTCAGAATATTAGTGCAATGCGAGCAATGCAGCAGCTTCTCCAGGCGTTTGAGTGTGGCTCAACTGTGGGCCCACACCTCGCCACCGGCCGGATCCATGGTGGGTGCAGAGCAAGGCTCGTTCCCAGAGTGGACCGTCAGCTGCCGGTTCTCCAGCATCGCCCTGCCTTAGTGTGAAAGGCTTCTCGGAGAGCTGGAGGCAAGGAGGTCTCGGGAAACCATAGAGAAGCTGCAGGCCAGCAACTCGACCCCTGGGATGGGATAGTAAACAGGGTAAAAAAAAAAAAAGATAACAATCAATGAGATCACCATAAACGCTTTCCCGACATCAGGCCAGTGAAGTGACCGCTGAAAACCATTCCTGAATTTGTGATCAATGGACCCAAGTTTAGGGAGAGGAACACCTTCAGTCCACAACAATGGTTTGAGTCCCAGTCTCTAATTACTTCTTTCCCAAGTAAGGGACAATATTTGGTGAGATGTAGCCATTTTGTTGGTTAGCAGGAGCTAAGACTCGAGAAAATGCCACAGTGGTAGAATACAGCATCAACCTTGACAGCAAGCCCATCACTGGAAAATCCCAGATCATTGTGCCAATCAAGCGGAGGAGGGACTTTCATTTAGAGAGGCTTATTTGAACCTTATATGAGAAACTTGTCAACCTGCCTCTTTGATTTTTGTAGCCATACTATTTCTAATACTTGGATGCTATCTTTTAGAGACCCTTAAACAGCTAAGACATGACAGTACAAAGGAATCCATAGAGATGTTTAAGGATATTAACCTCACTCTTGGCATGCTGAACGAGGAAGATAATGTTAACAAGGAAGACATTTGTTTACTATCAATCCCATTGACCCACTTTGTCCAGGCAATCCTGGTCTCTGTGGGTTTAAAGATACTGCTCTCTAGAAGTAGAACTTTGTCACCAGAAGACACATAAAAATTCTCATCAAATTTTAAATGGGGGGCTCTGTCCCCATCCTTGCAGATCGTTTGGCGGGGACTACAGGGATAAGGCTGAGGAACCTCCTGACTCTGAGGGGCACGCCACTGCCACGTCTCCTACCAGTCTCTGTTCCTTCTTTCTCTTCCGTCAACAATTGAAAACAAAGCGAGGAACAGCAGAGGAGCTACTGTATACCGAGCCCTCAGCATTGTTGGCAATCTGAGCCTGCTAACAGCCTTGTGAAGAAGGTGTCATTCTTTTCAACTCTTTACAGATGAGGACGCTTGAGGTTCGGAGACGTGGAGCCTCTTGCACAGCTGATTAAGTGGTAGAGCCGAGATCTGCACCCTCCTAACCATTCTCTTCTGCCGCTTACTGTCTCTCCCAGCAGAGATGATTTAACGGTTGCTCAGGGTAGGGCCCCTAGGTGTCAGTAATTAACACTGTGGATACCTCCCATGAGGACATGATTCACGATGCCCAGATGGACTACTATGGCATGCGCCTGGCAACCTGCTCATCAGACAATCTGTCAAAATCTTCAATGTGCGCAATGGAGGGCAGATCCTCTTCACCGACCTCAGGGGTCATGAGGGTCCTGTGTGGCAAGTGGTCTGGGCTCACCCCATGTACGGCAACATCCTGTCATCATGCTGCTATGACCAGAAAGTCATTATTTAGAGAGAGGAAAATGGCACCTGGGAGAAGAGTCACGAGCACGTGGGACACGACTCCTCAGTGAACTCGGTGTGCTGGGCCCCCCATGACTATGGCCTGATCCTGGTCTGTAGGAGCTCAGATGGGGCCATCTCCCTGCTGACTTACACCGGGGAAGGCCAATGGGAAGTAAAGAAGATCAACAACGCTCACACCATTGGCTGCAATGCCATCAGCTGGGCCCCTGCTGTTGTACCTGGAAGCCTCATAGACCAGCCATCGGGGCAGAAAACCAATTACGTCAAGAAGTTAGCATCAGGTGGCTGTGACAACCTCATCAAGTTGTGGAAGGAAGAGGACGGCCAGTGGAAGGAGGAGCAATAGCTGGAAGTGCACAGTGACTGGGTTCGAGATGTGGCCTGGGCCCCCTTCATCGGCTTGCCCACCAGCACCATCACCAACTGCTCCCAGGATGGTCGTGTGTTCATTTGGACCTGTGATGATGCCTCAGGCAATAAGTGGTCCCCCAAATTGCTGCACAAGTTCAATAATGTGGTGTGGCATGTGAGCTGGTCCATCACAGCCAACATCCTGGCCATGTCCAGTGGAGACAATAAGATGACCTTGTGGAAGGAGTTGGTTGATTGGCAGTGGTTGTGCATCAGTGATGTCAACAAGGGCCAGGGCTCCATGTCAGCATCAGTCACAGAGGGCCAGCAGAATGAGCAGTGACAAGACAGGTGGGGCCTGGCTCCCCACCTGCCAGCTCCAGGACTGCCCCTTCCTGGGCCAACTGACCAAACAAACAATTGGGAAAAGCCCTCAACTCCAACAGGATCATTTTCCCAGGAGGAGTTACAGATGCAGCCACAGATTGATAATCTGCCTTAACATGATCAGAGATTCAGAGATGCTTTGTAATCTACTGTCCAGCTGAAAGCACTCATGAGGAAGAAACTACAAATGATGTTCAAATCTATTTTAAACTATTTTGGGCCATCTTTATGTACCTTTGGGTTCAGGCATTATTTGGGGAGTTTTGTTTCCAAAGTAACTAAATAAAGCCATATTGCTTATTAAAAAAAAGAAAAAAATTTAAACTGTAGTCACTATTTTGGTCACTGCTGACTCCTGCTCAAAGCAGAAAGTGAAGGAACCACCATCCATACAGGGCAATTGGCCCTGATGATCAAAGGGCATAGAACTATTAATATACGGTGAAGATAGTTTGACAATAAAGCCATTCTTGGAGGCATATTCCTCTATTTCTTTGCCCAAATGTGAGAGTAAATGGAAAACAGCAGCCACAGTCTGTACTGGCTCAGACTCCTGAGGGATGAGGTTCTACATCACACCATCAGGCAATCCATTTAGAGCTGGTGGATTGTGAAAAGAGCATAGAATAACTAGCAGAAAAGAGGCATGCTGAACATCTGCTGCAGTTGTGAGACCAGCTGTAGCAGTGGAGTCTGTAGATTATTCCACTACTTTCCTCTCATAGATTTACCCCAAAAAGAAATCAGCCAGAATTCTGTAGGATCCATTTTTAAACAAGATAAATTTTTAATGTGTAACAAATGAATCTAAGTGTCACAGCATAGTAGCATTTAGCATTTCTGCGAGACACCAAGCAGATGCACTCATTCATCTGCAATGAAGGTGATATAATTCCAGGATAATTTTCCTCAGCAGAAGAGATCTGCCAAACCAAAGGTAATCCTCCCTTCCTGGGAGAAGTTCATATTCCATGACGGGTCAGTTGGGGGTCCAAAGGCCAGCCACGTTGCCTCATTTTGGAACGCCTCTGCAGACCATCCCAGTTCTTGTGTTCCTCCCAGAAGCAGCCAACGTTTTTATTCTGAATGGATTAGTCTTCAACTTTGCTCAGTTCTACTTCCTCTATTCTCTCACAGGTCTTAAGCCCTTGACCATTTCCCAGTAAACTTCCTGAAAGCAAATCTCCAGCTCAGAATATGGTTTCTGAGAAGGCTGACTTAATACATCTTGTTTGCTTATTGCAATGCTGTGTTTGTAGATGTTCCTTCAAACACGGACTTTGGAAAAATTTGATTTTATGTTCCTTTGGATAATACTTTTAAAAATGACCAAAGCCTGTTATTTTAATACTAATAAACTATGTAAGCCAATTGACAAGGAAACATTAAATATCAAAACATCACGCTTTGAAAAAATGTTTCTATTGACAACAATTTTGGCAAGGTGTGCTTCCTAGTGGTATTAAAAATGATTTTCATGCCAATTCCTTTCTGAAAGGGGTGGGGCTACTTGTAGCAGCAGAACCTTTTCTACTGAATTCTCATTCTGATTTTATTTGTTAATAAGATTCCTGAAGAAACAAAGAAGCCATCTTAAATCAGTTTTGGAAATATGCCTGGTAAAAATAACAAATTTTTTAATAAGTAGAGAAAATATATTATAATAAAAGTAGAAGCACACTGGGAAATGAGGCTTCAGGCTTCCCTCTTCTTTTAAATGCAATTATTAGTAAGCATGGCAGTCAGATAACTGTCAAACAGAGAGATAAGCAATTGAGTATGAATGCCTGGCTAAATGACATATTTCTCAAGTTCGTAGAATATTACCGACATAGTCGTATGTTCCTCAAGCACTAATACAATTCCTTGCCCAGGTATAGATATTTTGACTCTTTGAATCTGTATAATTCTTGGAGAAGTCATGTAATATTTGTTTTGAATTTCACCAAATAAAGGTAATAGTCTTGTTGAGAGAATATAATTTGTAAAATATTTATTATAGTTTACCACATGGTAGCCAATAATAATTTTAGCTGTAATTATTATTTTCACTTCAAGCATTTTTTTTTAATTTTTATTGCATTTTAGGTTTTGGGGTACATATGCAGAACATGCAAGATAGTTGCATAGGTACACACGTGGCAGTGTGTTTTGCTGCCTTCTGCTCCCTCACCCATATTTGGCATTTCTCCCCATGCCATCCCTCCCCCGCTCCCCACCCCGCTGTCCCTCCCCTATTTCCCCCAATAGAC
>CM052653.1:119225534-119258869 GCA_028533165.1 Leontopithecus rosalia | reverse complement strand
GCCTTCACTCTCCATGTGAAACAGAGTCCCTCTTTCTTTTTGCTTTTTGTAAGTGAAGCAGATTATATTGTGGGGCTTTTGTTGTGATGGTCATTGATTATTGTGTTTAAAGACGATAATGTTCAGCACTCTAGGCTGGGTGATGGAGTGAGACTGTCTCAAAAACAAAAACTTAAATGGTTCTCTTTGATGGAATTTGTAGTACTTTGCTTTTACTTTCTCACTGACCTTTAATGAGACAGCAACTAAATGTGCCATCCTTGCCTTCTTCCCCAAAAATGCTCAATAACTTTTCATTGCATTTTTCTTAGTATTAAGCCTCCCAAAGACAGGGTTCTTGTCAGACCCAATTTTGCACATCTGATGCTTATACTAAATAAATGTTTGGTCAGTAAGTGAATCTAACTAGGCCCATCTGCGTCAAATTAATCTCTTGTTAATTTGTTTCTGCAGATTACCATCTTACCTTTTCATAAAAATGTAATCCAGTTGCCCACGTGACTGATGTTTTCCAGCCTTGGAATTCCATATCATGAGGGACTTCTGAAAGGAACGTTTTCTGGTAGTCTTTCCACATACACATCATTTGCACATGCTTCAAATTTTTGGTCTTAAAAAAGATCTTCAAATATCTTAAAAGATAAAGCTTTGTTTTTCTATACCCTTAGGAAGAGAAGAAAGAAAATTATTATAGACAATAAAGAATACAGCCTAAATAGTATTGTTTTTGTGAGATGGAGTCTTGCTATGTCACCCAGGCTGGAGAGCAGTGGCATGATCTCAGCTCACTGCAACCTCCACCTGCCAGGTTCATGCAATTCTCCTGCCTCAGCCTCACAAGTAGCCAAGATTACAGGCACCTGCCACCATGCCTGGCTTATTTTTGTATTTTTTAGTAGAGACCAGGATTCATCATTTTGGGCAGAATGATCTCAAACTCCTGATCTCATGCGGTTCACCCATCTTGGCCTGCCAAAGTGCTGAAATTACAGGCATGAGCCATCGCACCCAGCCTGTAAATACTATTTGGAAGCAGCCTTTTGCTACTATCTGCTGGTGACCTTTAATATAACCCTCCTCCATTGGCTGCTGAACAACGGCGCATTTCAGGCTACACTTTCCTCTGCACCGAAAGGATGAGATCAATGTTCTTTACCCCTTCAACCTTGTGAGCATGCTATTTTAAAAGAAATAACTTTCCACAAAGAATTCATGGAATGTGAAATAACAATAGCAAGCAGAAGCTGGTTTAGATTAAAAGAGGAGTAATAACCAAAGTTAGCACAAGATTGTTTGGATACAGATATAAACCAAGCAATGAGCTGACACCAAAGAACCATTGTTAATTTTGTCAGATGTGAGGAGATAGTGGCTGTTTAGGGATGCACACTGAACAGGTAAAATGACGTGAAGACTGTGATTTGCTTCACAATATCACTGCAAAGGTAGGAAAAGAAATAGAACAAAATGTAGGACAATCTTAATGATCACAGAAATTGAGGAATGGGTATTTTAGCGTTCATCATCCTATTTTCTCTACTTTTGAATAGGTATAGAAACTGTAATTTAAAAAGGTAAAAAAAAAAAAAAGCCAGGCACCGTGGCTCATGCCTGTAATCCCAACACTTTGAAAAGCCAAGGCAGGTGAATCACTTGGGTCAGGAGTTCGAGACCAGCCTGGCCAACACAGTGAAACCCTGTCTCTACCAAAACAACAACAACAACAACAACAAAAACCAAAAACTGGATGTGGTGGCAGGCATCTGTAGTCCAAGCTACTCAGGAGGCTGAGGCAAGAGAATCAGTTGAACCCAGGAGGCAGAGGCTGCAGTGAGCTATTGCACTCTAGCCTGAACATAGAGTGAGAATCTGCCTTAAGAAGAAAAAGGAAAAATGAATTTACTAATTCCTGCTCTGAAGCCACATCCAAACAGAACTCTAAAGAGAAACATTCAAGCAATTTACATGGTGCTATTTATATACAGATCTCCCATGCACCTCTGAATGTAACATTTAAATATTCTGCAACATGATGGTTGGGAGTGGCTCAAACCTGGGCATGGTGGCACATGGCTGTAGCCCTAGCTACTAAGGAGACTGAGACAGGAGGATAACTTGAGCCCAGGAGTTCTAGCCCAGAAAACATAACACAACCCTGTTTCTTTAAAAAGAAAAGTCAGTGAGCCGTCAGGGAACTCACTGAAAAATTATTTTAGTGCTATCAACAACTGCTATCAAAATACGACTACAAAATCCAGAATTATATCTATCCAGACCTTTCTCCTTACTTCCAACCTCATTTACCAAACTGCCTCCTCTACCTCCACAACTGGAATGTCAACTTGAAATTAATTAATTCATTAATTTCTTTGTTCTTAGATTGGCTTTCCTCTAACTTCTAAACATTTGTCTTAAATTCTTACTCATGTTATTAGCATCAAATATGAAGGGCTCTAGTATAGCAGCTCTTTGACATAAGAAACCCATGTGTTTTTGAGAAACCACGCAAAGTGAAATAATTATCATAGCTGTAAAAAGAAATGTGCCCATAAATAAATAACAGTAAAGGATTAGAGGCTTTCAGTCCTACTAGAGAGTGATGTCATATAAAATTATTCTATTAACTCAGCAAGAAAATATATAAACCTAATTCTGACAAACTTTCTATAAAATAAAAAAGAACCATCTGTTGGGGTTGAGAGTGAAAACTGAAGATTTAGGAAGAAGTGAGGCCAATTGCAGAATGTGCTCATCACGCATCATCAAGGCTGTCCCAATCACACCCTCTGCCTCATTATCCCCCCTATTCCACTTAATTCTTTCCTAGATCATAACCCCTTCTTACATAGTAAATATCTCCTACTTACTACACATTTTCCCACTAGATTAAATGCTCCAGAATGCATGGGGCAGGACACTGTCTTCCACACTGCCCAGTTTCCAACATCTGACTCACAGGTATCAAATGACTTCAGATTATAAGGTTGGAAGTAGTGATTATTTCCTCAATGCTTGCAGTGGTTCACAGCAATGACAATCCTAAGATTTCCTCTCTCCCTTTCGGGGACCATAAAGAAAGCAGCAATATTGTCAGAGGCAGTTGAACCAGAGCAACTCCATCTAAAATAGAAGCTGGGTAAAATGAGGCTGAGACCTACTGAGCTGTGTTCCCAGATAGTTAAGGCATCTAAGTCACAGGGTGAGAAAGGAAGTCAGCAGGAGATACAGGTCATAACAACCCGGCTGACAAAATGGGTTGCAGTAAAGAAGCCAGCCAAAACCCACCAAAGCCAAGAGGGTGACGAGAGTGGCCTCTGGTCATCCTCACTGCTACTACACTCCCACCAACACCATGACAGTTTACAAATGCCATGGCAACGTCTCAAAAGGGAAAGCAGAAAAATAATCCATTCCTGGCTGGGCATTGTGGCTTACACCTGTAATCCCAGCACTCTGGGAGGCCAAGGCAGGTGGATCACGGGGTCAGGAGTTCAAAAGCAGCCTAGCCGATATGGCGAAATCCCATCTCTACTAAACAAAAAACAGAAAAATTATCCAGGCATAGTGGCGGACATCTGAAATCCTAGCTACTCAGAAGGCTGAGGCAGGAGAATCACTTGAACCAGGGAGGAGGAGGTTGCAGTCAGCCGAGATCGTGCCACTGCACTCCAGCCTGGGTGACAAGAGGAAGACTATCTCAAAAAAAATAAATAAAAAAGGAAAAAGAAACAGGGCTCAGGATGAAGCTGCCGGTTGGCACTCTGCAGTGTAGAGAGGATGAGGGCAGGGGCCTCAAGAGACTGAAAATGAGACAAACAGGAGCCAAGGAAGAGTCCACAAGATTTGAACATTTTTATAAAAAAAAGCTTTAAAAAGAGTATTGGGGGGCAGAGGACAATAACTTAGAGCTCTGCTGAGAAGCAAAATAAAACTGGGGCAGGGAGCAACTTTGGATGGCAAAAGATGTTGAGTGAAAAATTAAAACTAAGTATTTTGAAGTGTTGATGAAGTGTTTAAGGAACAAGCTAGAAAAGACAGGTTGACTGAGACTGCAACTTCAAATGCCCAGCAGTGGCTACTGCCAAAGCTCTCTCTCTTACTATAGAGCAGCACCCAGGCACAGGCAAAGCCCAAGGAAAAGAGGCTTCCCAATGGTGTCAATCCTCCTACAGAAAATCTTTGACTGTACAGAAAAATTTACTCAGTAAAAAGCATATGGGGTTCCATTACCCAACTCTCTCCTCTTATGTAGGATTAAAATTTCCATAATCCATGCATATTAAAAACTGTGGAATGGTCAGGCACGGTGGCTCAGATCTGTAATCCCAGCAATTTGGGAGGCTGAGGCAGCCGAACCACCTGAGGTCAGGAGTTTGAGACCAGCCTGATCAACATGGCAAAGCCCTGTGTCTACTGAAAATATAGAATTAGCCAAGTGTGGTGGTCATGCCTATAATCCCAGCTAGTCAGGAGGCTGAGGCAGGTGAATCACTTGAAACTGGGAGGCGGAGGTTGCAGTCAACTGATATCCTGCCATTGCACTCCAGCCTGGGTGACAGAACGAGACTCCATCTAAATAGAAAAAAAGAAAATAAGAGCCGGGCGCGGTGGCTCATGCCTGTAATCCCAGCACTTTGGGAGGCCGAGGCTGGTGGATCACGAGGTCAACAGATAGAGACCATCCTGGTCAACATGGTGAAACCCCATCTCTACTAAAAATACAAAAAATTAGCTGGGCATGGTGGTGCGTGCCTGTAATCCCAGCTACTCAGGAGGCTGAGGCAGGAGAACTGCTTGAACCCAGGAGGTGGAGGTTGCAGTGAGCCGAGATTGCGCCATTGCACTCCAGCCTGGGTAACAACAGCAAAATTCCCTCTCAAAAAAAAAAAAAAGAATCCAGGTGTAGCGGCTCATGCCTGTAATCCCATCATGTTGGGAGGAGGGTGAATCAACCCAGGTCAGAAGTTTTAGGCCAGCCTGGCCAAAATGATGAAACCCCATCTCTACAAAAAATATAAAAATTAGCCAGGCATGGTGGCAACTGCCTAGAATCCCAGCTACTTGAAAGGCTAAGGCAAGACAATCACTTGAAGCTGGGAGGCGAAGGTTGCAGTGAGCCAAGACCGTGCCACTCTGCACTCCAGCCTGAGCCACAACACTGAAACTCCATCACCAAAAACAAAAACTAGTAAGAGAAAACTGGAGCTGAGTCCTACTCATTGTATTTACTTTCCTAAAATAAAACATTATAAAAAACATTACCACTAGGTGTGGTGCCTCACATCTGTAATACCAGCACTCTGGGAGGCCAAAACATGGGAATCACAAAATGAGGAGTTCCAGACAAGCCTGGCCAACATGGTGAAATCCATCTCTACCAAAAAAACACAAAAATTAGCTACACATGGTGGTGTGTGCCTGTAATCCCAGCTACTTGGGAGAGGCAAGAAAATTACTTGAACACAGGAGGCGGAGGTTGCAGTGAGTCACTGTACTCCAGCCTGGGTGATAGAGCAAGACTCCACATCAAAACCGAACCGGACCGAACCGAACCGAACCGAACCAAACCAAACCAAACCAAAAGACATTACTCAGTAATATACTTTAGTTAAAGGAGAAAAAAACACTTACCACATTTTTTTGCAGAAAAGCTGATCCACCGTCTTTCTTAATTTTTGTGATTCTGGCACACCCTTCTTCCTTTACTGTGAAAATTACAAAAATACAAGCTTTCTCAATGTAATGGGTTTAATAACTTGGGTTATTAAATATTATTATAAAACAGGCAGTACTATTTTTTCTTTCCTGTGACTAAAATTATTTCTAAGATTCCAGAATGTATTTATTACTGAAACAATGCTAACACTGCACAAAAAAAGGAAGAACCAGACATTCATTAAAGCTGGAAAAAAAGCAGAACTTGGTGTGCTCAAGAACAGCTACCAGGCCGGGCACAGTGGCTCACACCTGTAATCCCAGCACTTTAGGGAGGCTGAAGCCGGCAGATCACCTGAGGTCAGGAGTTCAAGACCAGCCTGACCAACATGGTGAAACCCCATCTCTACTACAAATACAAAAATTAGGTGGGCATGGTGGCAGGTGTCTGTAATCCCAGCTACTTGAAAGGTGAAGTAGGAAGATTGCTTGAACCCAGAAGGTGGGAGGATGCAGTGAGCTGAGATCATGCCACTGCACTCCAGCATGGGCAACACAGCAAAACTCCATCTCAATAAATAAATAAATACAGCTAGCAGGCGACATTTGCTATAAGGAGACTAGGGACATGATCTTGCTGGCAATCCTCCCATTTTAGTAAATCTAAACAGTGTGATTCCATTCTGTTTTGTCCTCACTCCATGCCAGAGCCAAAACTAGTGAGAAAATCAATTCTATTTCTTTGAAAATACATCTAAGATTAAGACATGATATGCATGGCTCCATACTCTAAAAGGAAACCTTCTTATGTCCTGGGTAACATGGGCATTTGATGAAGGCTTGTTCAGTTGACTGGCATAGACTTCAACGATAAACTGTTCAATGCACTATGCCAGATAAATCTTGCATCTCAGAAGTAGGATAAAGATTATTTTACTTCTGCCTACCCATTAATCCAATATCTACATGTATGTATAATGGGTTAATACAAAGAAAATGAGTTGACTGTGTTAGAGAGTATTAGAATTTTGACAACATGAATTCTTTTATCCTAGCAAATAACAGAGACATAGTATTTCATGTGGAAGGTACCATTAAATAAATCAGTGATCATCATTAAATGATTATTGCATATAATCTTCTCATCTGACTTAAGACTGAAGACCTACCTCCTAAAGCTGGTTTATTAAGTTGTAAATCTTCAGGTATTAAATTCCTAAGTTCATGTCTGAAAGGTGAGAATAAATATTTAATATTCATTAGGCAATGTTTAGCAAAGTAATATCCATTAGTGCATGTTTAATATTAAATCACCAAGGGTGGTTTTGAAAAGAAAAGACAGGCTGGGCACAGTAACTCCTGCCTGTAATCCCAAAACTTTGGAAAGCTGAGGCAGATAGATCACAAGGTCAAGAGTTTTAGCCCAACCTGGCCAACATGGTAAAACTCCATCTCTACTAAAAATACAAAACTTAGCTGGGCATGGTGGCAGGCACCTGGAATCGCAGCTACTCAGGAGGCTGAGCTGGAGAATTGCTGTACCCAAGATGGGGAGGTTGCAGTGAGCTGAGATCATGCCACTGCACTACAGCCTAGGTGACAGAGCAAGACTTCCTCTCAGAAAAAAATTAAGAAAAGGCAATCTGAATGCTTGAGCACAACTAAATCTTCAGTTGGGCTTTCTACAGAGCAACAACAACAACAAAAAATAGTAACTGCAAATTGTCTCATAAGTTGCTTCATGGAGCATGTGTCCTCACAAGTAAAGTGGTAACTTGGCAACACACAGCTCTTTGAAGCATTCTACAAAAGTCTCAAATGGGATCCTTTAATATTGTATTGCATTCAAAGCTATCTTCCCCTACATATCTACAAAAACAATCATATATTCCCACATATGCTTTAAAAATGGATACTATTTTCTTTAGCAAACGCAGCAGAAAATTGTAAAAGAAAATGTAAGTTGCATGCCAGTCAGGTGTGGGCAGTGTTCATGTTTCAAAAGCTAACACTGGCATGACTGACTCAAAGTTGGGACTCAGATAAATTCAAAACAAGAATATAAAAATACATAAAATAGGCTGGGCGCAGTGGCTCATGCCTGTAATCCCAGCAGTTTGGAAGGCCAGGAAGATGTATCACAAGGTCAGGATTTTGAGGTCAGCCTGGCGCATACGGAGACTGAGGCAGGAGAATTGCTTGAACCCAGAAGGCAGAGGTTGAAGTGAGCCAAGATCATGCCACTGCACTCCAGGCAAGGTGACAAGAGTGAAAACTCCATGTCAAAAAGAAAAAAATATTTCTTTGGGAAGTCCTTCTACATAAAAATCTTCAACATGAGACTGGAAATAAGGGGTATAGGATCATCAACAGACTTTTGGCTTTTACAGTTTGAGCTATAAGGACAAAAATAAAAAGGGAGATCATTTAAACACACTCTGTATTGCTCTTTAACTTTTTATTTTTCAGATGGAGTCTTGCTCTGTTGCCAGGCTGAAGTGTAGCAGTGCAATCTCAGCTCACTGCAACCTCCGTGTCTCAGGTTCAAGTGATTCTCCTGCCTAAGCCTCCCGAGTAGCTGAGACTAAATGCACCCGCCACCATGCCAGCTAATTTTTATACTTTTAGTAGAGACAGAAATTCACCATGTTTGTCAGGATGGTCTCGATCTCCTGACCTCGTGATCCACCCGCCTTGGCCTCCCAAAGTGCTGGGATTACTGGCATGAGCTACTGAGCCAGGCATTGCTCTTTAACTTTTATAATTTCATCTTGACTTCTGTTATTGTAATTCAGTCCAAAGAAAAATCATGTGAGGAAAATAAAAAGAACACCCAAATGCTAATATTCTGCTTATCGGTTTGCAGTGAAATATCCCATTACAGCCAGGCAGGGTGACTTAACTCTGTAATCCTAGCACTCGGGAGGCCAAGGCAGGTGAATCATCTGAGGTCAGGAATTGGAGACCACGCTGGCCAACACGGCAAAACTGCACCTCTATGAAAAATACAAAAATTAGCCAGTTGTGGTGGTGGGTACTTGTATCTTAGCTACTTGGGAAGCTGAGATAGAAGAATCACCTAAACCCAAGAGGCAGAGGTTGCAGTGAGCTGAGATCATCCCACTGCACTCTAGCATGGGTGACAAGAGCGAAACTCCAGCTCAGAAAAAAAGAAAAGAAAAGAAAAAAGAAAAGAAAAGAAAAGAAAAGAAAAGAAAAGAAAAGAAAAGAAAAGAAAAGGGGGAGGAGACGGAGGGGAGATACCATTACTTTAAGGCAATATAGATACAGCCAAACTTTCTACAGAAATCTGAACCACATTATAAAGTGAGAAAAACATACCAGCTAATATTATTTAATACATATAGTACTAAATGGAAGAGGTAATGTTTTCAAAACAGAAACATTAGTGTAACTAATCTTATCGGACTTATAAAAATAATTTTTTTAAATAACAGATACAGAAGATTCCCTTAACTGCAACTTTTAAGCTAGCATTTATTTACTCAAGATTAAAATAATACAACAGCTATAAAAAGTCAAGAGCTGGGCTGGGCATGGTGATTCAAGCCTGTAATCACAGCATTTTGGGAAGCTGAGGCAGGCAAATCACCTGACAGTTCCAGACTAGCCTGAGCAACATAAAAAAACCCTGTCTCTAATAAAATATAAAATTAACTTTGGCACGTGCCAGTAATCCTAGGTACTCTGGAGGCTGAGGCAGAAGAATAGCTTGAACCCAAGAGGCAAAGGTTGCAGTGAGTCGAGATTGAGCCACTGCCCTACAGCCTGGGCAACAAGAGCAAAACTCCGTCTCAAAAAAAAAAAAAAAGTCAAGAGCTAGCCAGGTGAAGGTGGCTCACACCTGTAACCCCAGCACTGTGGGAGGCCAAGGTAGGTGGATCACCCAAGGTCAGGAGTTCAAGAGTAGCCTGGCCGACATGGTGAAACCCCATCACTACTAAAAATACAAAAATTAGCTGGGCATGGTGGCACTCACCTGTAGTCCTAGCTACTAGGGAGGCTGAGGTGAGAGGATCAATTCAACCAGAGAAGTGGAGGTTTCAGCCAGCTGAGATCACACCACTGCACTCCAGCCTGAGTGAAAGAGCAAGACTCTGTTTCAAAGAAAAAAAAAAGTCAAGAGCATGGGGAGTATTAAAATCAAAAGTCTCCCATCAAAACAGCTCCATTTTTTTGCTATCATTATGTGTTAAGGTCTATTTGCTAAACACTGATATTTGTACTAATGTTTCAAGTGCACCATATATTAGTGCTTAGATTTAATATCCTTTGCTGCACTCAACTTGCATATCATACTTTTATATTACAACAAAAGTATCTTTCCCTAAGGCAATTACCATTAATATTGCTTTAAAATTATAAAATGTGAAGATTGCTTTTATAATTTCACTTTTTATAATTTCACAACAGCTGAACATCATTGTCTTTAAACAAAATAATCTAATAAACTACCATCACAACAAAAGCCCCACAACATAATCAGTTGCACCTTATAAAAGCACTAACATTTATAAAAATTGTCATAATTAATAAAAGTCAATTCAAAAAACTTTAATAGCAAATGATTTTTACTCAGAATAGTATTAAATTAACAATATCATAAAAACATAAGCCAGGTATAGTGGATCACACCTGAAATTCCTGCACTTTGGGAGGCCAAGGCAGGTGGATCACCTGAGGTCAGGAGTTCAAGACCAGCCTGGCCAACATGGTGAAACCCTGTCTTTACTGAAAATACACAAATTAGCTGAGCCTGGTGGTACACGCCTATAATCCCCACTACTTGGGAGGCTGAGGCAGAAGAATTACTTGAAGCCATGAGGCAGAGGTTGCAGTGAGCCAAGATATCATGGCCACTGCGTTCCAATCTGTGCAAAAGAGCAAGAATCTGTCTCAATAAATAAATAAGTAAAAAGATAAGGAGGAAGCATTTATTATGTATTTATATGCCTAGTATTATGTGAAGTACTGTAGAATCTCATCAAATCTTCAAGATAGATCTTCAGTTCTCATAACCACAAGAGCATACTAAGGCTCAGACAGGATAAGAGACTTGGCCAAGCTGACCTCATGATCTGCCTGCCTTGGCCTCCCAAAGTGCTGGGATTACAGGCATGAACCACCATGCCTGGCCAAATACCAAATTTAACAAAGCAGACAAGGAGAAACAATTAGTTTAAAAGAACAATATTAATTAAAACCCTAAGATCCAGGACTTTGCAATAAATATGTAAATAAATCATGAATATCCATGCTGAAAGTTTAAAAGAAACACTGATAATTTAAGATAAACTTTTCCTTAGCTTTGCAGTAATCTAGAAACAAAGAATGTTTCTAATATTTAGACAGACACTACAAGATGAACAGTGACTCCACTGTGTAGACACTGATGAACAAAGAATTACAGAACTTTTCCAGTTTAAACATATCCTATTTTCTTTCAGTAATTCTTCAACATGTTTACATAGATCAGCAATACGATCATTCCACTTCTCTGAAAACTGAGCAAAGGTTGATTCTCAATAATACGTCCCTAAGTCAGAGCAGAACTAACATATAATGACTTATTTCCCATATTTCACATCTCAACAGTCCATATCATTTTACTGCTTTGGAAATAATTTTTCCCTTTTTTGGTGGTTCTTAGAATTAGTTTAATTGGAGAATTAGTTTAATAGAATTATTTAATTGGAGACTTAGAATTAGTTTAATTGGTGGTTCTTAGAATTACTTTAATTCTAGAATAGAATTAGTTTAATTAGTTTAAAGTTTAGTACTTCTTTTTCCTTTTAATTTCTGAAAAGGAGGAGGGCAGAAAAAATCAATCAAATTAAATAAGAAAACAGGGAGGCCGCATGAGAAGGTCTCCAGGGATCTTTTAGCAAACTTCCTAAAACATGTCTCAGCTGCGTGGAAATAAGACTTTAGAGCAGTCAGTGAGGTGATGCAGGCCTGTAATCCTAGCACTTTGGGAACAGAGGTAGGTGGATCACTTGGAGCTCAGGGCAACAAAGCAGAAACTTCCATCCCCTCCCCCACCTTCCGCTACCCCCTCCTTGCCCCCATCTCCTCCAAAAATACAAAACTTAGCTAGGCATGATGGCAGGCACCTGTAGTCCTAGCTACTCAGGAGGTTGAGGTAGAAGAATTGCTTGAACCCAGGAGGCAAATGTTGCAGGGAACCGAGGTCGCAGCCAGCCTGTGTGAAAGAGCAAGACTCCATCTCAAAAAAGAAAAAAAAAAGTTTAAGAGGGATCCCAAAGCAAAAAATCCCAACCCTTTTTCTCCCAATCACTGAAACACCAGGAAGGTGTGTAATAGTTTTGCAGCATACCTGGAGTAGGCTGATAGGGAACCCCCCCAAGATGCTCATAGCCTAATCCCAGGAACCAGTGAACATGACCACATATGGTAAAAAGGGGATTTGCAGATATAATGAAGTTAAGGATCTTTGGCTGGGAAGATTATTCTGGCTTGTCCCAGTGGGGTTGATGTACCCACCTGGATCCTTGTAAGAGCAGAGCAGGTGATGGAGAGCGGTGGGAAGTGTGGTGATGGAAGCAGGAACCTGGAATCATTCACGAAGGGCAACACAAGCTGAGGAGTGCAGGCTGCCTCCAGGGCCAGGAAACGAGTTCTCCTACAGAGCCTCAGAGGGTACCTACCCTGCTCCCACCTTGAGTCAGTGGGACTCACTTTAGAACTTTGGCCTTCAGAACTGTAAGAGAATACATCTGGGTTGTTCTTTTTTTTTTTTTTTGAGATAGAGTTCTGCTCTTTTTGCCCAGGCTGGAGCTCGATGGCACCATCTTGGCTCACCGCAACCTCCACCTTCCAGGTTCAAGCAATTCTCCTGCCTCAGCCTCCTGAGTAGCTGAGATTACAAGCATGCACTACCACACCCAGCTATTTTTGAATTTTTAGTAGAGATGGAGTTTCTTCATATTGGTCAGGCTGGTCTTGAACTCCCAACCTCAGCTGATCTGCCCGCCTCAGACTTCCAAAGTGCTGGGATTAGAGGCATGAACCACCAAGCCTGGCTACATCTGTGTTGTTTTAAGCCAATAAGTGTGGAGCAACTTGTTGCAGCAGGAACCGGAAACTAGTATTGTAGTGAAGCCTCAAAACCCACCTGAAGGGGCTGGATGCAGTGGTTCACGCCTGTAATCCCAGCATTTTCAGAGGTCAAAGTGGGCAGATCGCTTGAGGTCAGAAGTTCAAGACCAGCCTGGTTAACATGGTGAAACCTTATCTCTGCAAAAAAATCAGCTGTGTGTGGTGCCACATGCCTGTAATCTCAGCTACTTAGAAGGTTAAGACATGAAAACTGTTTGAACCTGGAGATGGGGAGGCGGAGGTTGCAGTGAGCCAAGATTGTGCCACTGCACTCCAGCCTGGGTGAGAGAAGCAGACTCCATCTCAAAACAAACAAACAATGCCACCTCAAGAAAGTTTCCAGTCTGTCAGCAGTCCCCCACCCAATCCCCAGAAGTAGGCATTTCTTCTTCATGTTTTTTTTTTCCCCCTTTGGAGATGGAGTTTCACACTGTTGCCCAAGCTAGAGTACAGTGGCGTGATCTTGGCTCACTGCAACCTCTGCCTGCCTAGATCAAGCCATTCTCCTGTCTCAGCCTCCTGAGTAGCTGGGATTACCGGCATGTGCCACCACACCTGGCTAATTTTTGTGTTTTTAGTAGAGATGGGGTTTTGCCATGTTGCCCAGGCTCAACTCAAACTCCTGGTCTCAAGTGATCCACCTGTCTCAGCTTCCCAAAGTGCTGGGGTTACAGGCATGAGCCAGGACACTCAGCACTCGCCAAGGCCTTTGATAGCATGCTTTTCCAGGTGATCAGTCCTTGTCTGGTCTGGCTCTGCCACGCTCTCCACGTCACCAAGTTGGAATCCCTAGCTACTTTTCAGAACAGGAGAGTGTGTACTTTAAACCCAGTTTGGTATGGTTCAGATCTGCATTTAACTCATGGAACCTGGCTGTGCCCCAAGCCCTGGAGAATAAAAGGGCCTCTCTGTGGGTATGATACAGGATGAGCCAAGATCATGCCATTGCACTCCAGCCTGGGCTACAACAGCGAGACTCCATCTCAAACAAAACAAAACAAAAAAACCCCAGATTCCATCTAAAAGAAAAACAACGACAAAACAAAAAACAAATGTGGCATGGCAAAGAAAATAATTGCTGTGTTAAAGACAGTTTCATAGAAAATAAAAGACAGTACATTTGGGTTGATTCCAGGTCTCTGCTATTGTAAATAGTGCTGCAAGGAAACACCGTATATACTCACTCATAGGTGGGTGATGAACAATGAGAACACATGGACACAGGGAAGGGAGTACCACACACTAAGGTCTACTGGGAGATATAGGGGAGAAACAACATGGTGGGGAGCGGGGGAGGGATGGCATGGGGAGAAATGCCAAATATGGGTGAAGGGGCAGAAGGCTGCCTATGCAACTATCTTGCATGTTCTGCACATGTACCCCAAAACCTAAAATGCAATAAAAAAAATTAAAAAATTCAAAAAAAAAGACAGTACAATGAGCTGTCTTTTTAGATGAGTGTATTTGTTATTCTCATTTTACAGGTAAAGAAATGGGCTCAGGGCAAGCGTGCTGGCTCACACCTGTAATCACAGCACTTCAGGAGGCTAAGGCAGGTGGATCATGAGGTCAAGAGATCAAGATCATCCTGGCCAACATGGTGAAACCTCATCTCTATGAAAAATACAAAAATTAGCTGGGTGTGGTGGTGCATGCCTGTAGTCCAAGCTACTTGGGAGGCTGAGGCAGGAGAATCACTTGAACCCAAGAGGTGGAGGTTGCAGTGATCCAAGATGGCACCACTGTACTCCAGCCTGCCAAAAGAGCAAGACCCCGTCTCTAAAAATTAAATTAAATAAGTAAAAGAGAAACAGGCTCAGAGAATCTTATTTGATTGGACCATGTTGTATCTCTAGACAGTGAAGCTGAGATCAGACTTCATGTGAATAACTCCACTAGCCTACCAGGGTGCCTCTCATAAAGGTAAGATGTATAAATCTGGCCTAATATACAAAGATGCTGGAACACTCAATTCTACATGCAGTACTTCCATGTTCATCAAGGGAAACCTTAAGGGAAGGTGAAAATGCTTCTAGAAGGGCCTGGACACCAGTGCCCTTACTTGTTGCCTTTGGGCTTCTCCTCCAAGGCCAAGAGTGACCTGAAATTACTGACTGTTCCAATCAACTGGAGAAAATGGTACCAAGGTCACCAATGTCAGGCAAATTCACTTGAGGACCTATCTCTGTGCTCTGACAGACAAAACTGTTTTTGTAAAGGATACTGTATTTCAGGAAAACATAATCATATTAACAACTAATAACACTGTAAAATGCTAATGTGTTGAATGCTACTTTAGAAAAATATGCTCAAATGTAGGAAAACAAATTCTGATAGAAAACCATGTATCAATTATCTGGCTAGCTATCTAGAGACATAGTCTCATTCTTTTGCTCAGGATGGAGAGCAGTGGGATGATCATAGCTCACTGCAGACCTGCTCCTGGCCTCAAGTGAACCTCCTGCCTCAGCATCCTAAGTGGCTGGGGCCTGTCTTTTTTATTTGTTTGTTTTGTAGAGACAGGGTTTCACTACATTGCCCAGGCTGGTCTCAAACTATGGAGTCTCACTCTGTCATCCAGGCTAGGGTGCAGTGATGTGATCTTGACTGACTACAACCTCTGCCTCCTGGGTTCAAGCAATTCTCCTGTCTCAGCCTCGGAGTAGCTGGGACTACAGGCATGTGCCACCACATGCGGCTAATTTTTGTAGAAACTGGGTTTCATCATGTTGGCTACACTGATTTCAAATTCCTGATCCCAGGTGATCCACCTGCATTGGCTTCCCAAAGTGCTGGAATTACAGGTATGAGCCACCAAGCTGGGCTAAGCACTTTGTTATTGAACAGCCTAACCCAAGTGGGCTGTGGTGGCTCAAACCTGTAATCCCGATGACTCCGAAGGCCAAAGTGAGAAGATGGCTGTACCCTGAAGTTCGAGACTGGCCTGGGCAACATGGGGGCAAGACCCCTCATCTCTACAAAAAAATACAAACTATTAGACCAGGCATGCACCATGCCTGGCTAATTTTTGTATCCTTTTGTGGAGACGGGGTTTTGTCATGTTGCTTAGGCCAGTCTCAAACTCCTGAGTCCAAGCCATCCTCCCGCCTCGGCTTCCCAAAGTGCTGGGATTACAGGGCCCAGGCAGCCTCAATTTTTCTTTAAGCAGTCCCCCAATGTCGCACACTTGGATAGTTTTCTTACTTTTTTAGACAGGGTTTACCTCAGTCTCGCAGGCTGGAGTGCTGTGGTAGGATCATAGCTAATCGCAGCCTTGAACTTTGGGCTTCAAGTAGCTGAGAGGCTGAGGTGGGACTACTGGACTGAAGAAAACTTCCCGCCGCCACCAGTTAGAATGGCGTTCATTAAAAAACTGGAAAATATATATATAAAAAAAACTTCCCTCCGCTACTGCGCCCAGACACAGTTTTCCTTTTTTTTTTTTTTTTTTTTTTTTGAGACGGGGTTTTGCTCTTGTTACCCAGGCTGGAGCGCAATGGCATGATCTCGGCTCACTGCAACCTCCATCTCCTTGGTTCAGGCAATTCTCCTGCCTCAGCCCCCGAGTAGCTGGGATTACAGGCACGCGCCACCGTGCCCAGCTAATTTTTTGTATTTTTAGTAGAGATGGGTTTCACCATGTTGACCGGGATGGTCTCGATCTCTTGACCTCATGATCCACCCGCCTCGGCCTCCCAAAGTGCTGGGATTAAAGGCGTGAGCCACCGCGCCTGGCTCCAGTTTTCCTATTTTTGACCCACATAAACACTGTGCTGGGTCGGAGTCTGTTACCCACCCTTCTCCAGCCAGCAGCACACAGGACGCAGTGGGAGCTGGACGTTACCAGGCACTGCTCTGCGGAGAACACAAGCCAGCTCCGAGGAAACATACTGCAAAGTCAGGTGGCCGACGGTTCTCTTCTGTGACGTCGCCAGAGGCCCGCTCCTGTGACGTTGCTAGAGGCGCGCCCCTGTGACGTTGCCGGAGGCGCACCATTGTGATGTCGTAGAGGTCCGCTGCTCACTCGGAGCCAATCGGAAGTCGAGGCAGGGCTCCGGGTTCGTCCAGAAGCGCGCATGCCCGGGCGGGCGGTTGACGGAAGCCGCTGTGGAGCCGGCACTTCCGCATTGACAAGCTCTGGCCTGGCTGCAGTCACCTATAATCTCCGAAGAGGAGCAGCAAGAGCAAAACTCCATCTAAAAAAAAAAAAATTTCCCCTGGGCGGGTGGATCACGAGGTCAAGAGATTGAGACCATCCCAGTCAACAAGGTGAAACACCGTGCCTGCTAAAAATACAAAAATTAGCTGGGCGTGGTGGTGCGAGCCCGTATTCCCAGCTACTCGGGAGGCTGAGGCAGGAGAATTGCTTGAACCCAGGAGGCGGAGGTTGCGGTGAGCCGAGATCGTGCCATTGCACTCCAGCCTGGGTAACAAGAGCAAAACTCAGTCTCAAAAAAGAAAAAAAAAAAAAGATTTCCCAATCTGCAGGGCCGGGAGCAGCAGGAACCTGATGCAGCTAGCAGGTGCTGCACATGAGCCTCCCGGTGCCTGGCTGGCGGGAGCATAAGGTGACGCAGAAGAAGCTCCTCAATAGCCAGTGCAAGGGCTATCAGAGCCAGTGCTACACTGACAAAGTATTTGCCTCGCTTCAGCCTGGGTTCGTGCGACCCCCAACACCTTTCCCAGCCAGGGCTCCGGGAACCCCCGGAGCATCCTTCACTGCTGCTGATCCTGGGCAGGGTGCCGACCCTGAGGCTGCCTCCCATTAGGGAGCTGCACTCTGCCAGCCTGACCTTTCATGGCCATTGCAGTAGACTTAAAGCCTTTCCAACTTTGTAGCTGCATACTAGGGAGCTAGGAAACAAAGAAAACATTGTGGAAGACAGTGTGGCGATTCCTCAAGGATCTAGAAATAGAAATTCCATTTGACCCAGCAATATAACCCAATACTGGCTATATATCCAAAGGATTATAAATCATTCAACTATAAGGACACATGCACATGAATGTTCATTGCAGTGCAGTTTACAATAGCAAAGACCTGGAACTAACCCAAATGCCCATCAATGATAGACTGGACAGGGTAAATGTGGCACATATACACCATGGAATATTATGCAGCCATCAAAAACAATGAGTTCGTGTCCTGGAAACCATCATTCTCAGCAAACTGACACAAGAACAGGAAATCAAACACTGCATGTTCTCACTCATAGGGAGTGTTGAACAATGAGAACACATGGACACAGGGAGGGGAGCCTCACACTGGGGTTTGTTGGGGGGAAATAGGGGAGGGACAGTTGGGGGTGGAGAGTTGGAGAGAGATAGCATGGAGAGAAATGCCGGATATAGGTGAAGGGGAGGAAGGCAGCAAATCACACTGCCATGTGTGTACCTATGCAACAATCCTGCATGTTCTTCACATGTACCCCAAAACCTAAAATGCAATTTAAAAAAGAAAAGAAAACATCTTTATAAAAATCTAAGGGATTGGCCAGGTGCAGTTGCTCAGGCCTGCAATCCCAGCACTTTTGTAGGCTAAGGCAGGTGGATCACGAGGTCAGGAGTTCAAGACCAGCCTGGCCAGCATGGTGAAATCCCATCTCTATTAAAAATTAGCCAGTGTAGTGGCAGGTGCCTGTAATCTGACTACTTGGGAGGCTGAGGCAGGAGAATTGCTTGAACCTGGGAGGATGAGGTTGTAGTGAACAATGATAAGGTAGTGATGCTGTTCTTTGTTTGTTTGCTTTTTGAGACAGGGTATTGCTCTGTTGCCCAGGCTGGAGTGAGGTGATACAATCGTGGCTCACCACAGCCTCAACTTCTTGGGGGGGTGCAAACAATCCTTCCCCTTCGCCCCCCCCACCCAAGTAGCTGGGATTATAGGTTCATGCTACCAAGCTTGGCTAATTTTTGTATTTTGTATAGAAACAGGGTTTCACCATGTTGCCAGGCTGGTCTCAAACTTCTAGGCTCAGCTGTCATCCACCCTCAGCCTCCCAAAGTGCTGGGATTACAGGTGTGAGCCACTGTGCCTGACTATTGCTGTTCTTTTCAAATGAATTTTTACCTTTTTTTTTTTTATTGAGATGGAGTCTCAGTGTTTCCTACACTGGAGTGCAGTGGTGCAATCTTGGCTCACAGCGGGCTGCTCTAACTCATGAACTCGGATGATCCACCTGCCTCGGCATCCCAAAGTGCTAGGATTACAGGTGTGATCCACTGCACCTGGCAATTTTGCTCATTTTAGATATTAGAACCTTTTTTTTTTTTTTTGAGACAGAGTCTTGCCCTGTCACCTAGGCTGGAGTGCAGTGGCATGATCTCAGCTCACTGCAACCTCCACCTCCTGGATTCAAACAATTGTCCTACCTCAGCCTTTCGAGTATCTGGGATTACCAGTGCCTGCCACCACATCCAGCTCATTTTTGTATTTTTTTAGTAGAGATGGGGTTTCCCCATGTTGGTCAGGCTGGTTTTGAACTACTGACCTCAAGCAATGAGGAACCCCTGCCAACCTTGAAGTAACCAAGTTCCAACACCAGTGACCAGCAATATGGGGGAAAAAAGGAAAAATACATTCTCTACATTACAGTGTTGAATTTCTTAATGTAATTTTGAGAAATTTTATAGTTAATCTCTCTATAAATTAATATTAGTAGTTAAGAATATGGAGTCAGATATATTGAATCTTCACAAGAGAACCTCAGCAATTTCTAACTCTGTAATCATGAACAAATTGTTCACTCTTTTAAAAATCCAGTTTTCTCCTTCATGAAACTCAGGTAATAACACCACCTTCTTTATAGAAGGGACGCGGTGGGACTTAACTCTGGAGTTTGACTTTGGATACCAGACCAAATTGAGGACTAGCGAAGGAAGTAGAAGTAGCCTTCCGTGAGAGACAACCACCAGTGTGCCATTTCAGTTGGCTATTGCCATGGCAACTGCTGGGAATTACCACCCCTTTCCATGGCAATTACCTCAGAATCCAAAAGTTAACTCTCTTTTCCCAGAAATTTCTGCATAAAGTAGTCCTTAATCTGTATGTAATTAAAGCAGATACAAGTATGACAGCAAAACTGCCCTGAGCTGCTGCTCTCTACCTATGGGGTGGCCCTGCTCTGCAGGAGCACTCATGGAGCTGTAACACCATGGGAGCTGTAATGCTGCTGTTTTCTTCTACCTCTGGCTTGCCCTTGAATTATTTCCTGGGCAAAGGCGAGATCCCTCCTGGGCAAAGTCCTACTTTAGGGTTCAACTGCCCTGCTTCAGAATCACTGGGAGAATCAAAATAAATAACTGACATAAAGTATTTATTACAGAGATTGCCATGTACTAAATAGTTAATATATGTTAGTTGTTAACATTCTCGTAGTGCTTGGAATTACTTGGACATTGAAAACCATTTAAAATACAATTGAGCTTTTAGAATGTGACAATTCATATGCTGTCATAATGTTTAATTGTTATATTGTAATAGTGTTTTTAGAGTTCTGAGAAGGAAGAAGTATGAATTCATATTGATGTATTAGATTGGTGTAATACATATTGTAGAACATTTTCATAGCGATCTCACGTTTAGTATATCACAGCATCTTTGTAATAGCATGGCACACTTGCTAGGTCAAGTACATTATCACATCTCTGTTTAGCTACATAAGCAGCAGGGGGGCACCTGAAATACAGACAACAGCAATTACATATGATCATTCAGCTTGTTATTGGCACAGTATCTTCTGATCATCTTCTACTGCTGAACTAATAACCAGGCTGATTAATTATAATCATTCTCATAATTGTATAACCCATTTGGAGACCGAAGAACAATTTCTGAGATAAATTGTGTTTTTTTTGCAATAGATTAAAACACAGAGATAGCAATCTTGATAGTGTTTCAGGTCAGTTAGGTAGCCTCGTTAGGTGACTGCATCAAGGCAGAGGCTGCCTGCACTGGTGATGGTTGAACAACACTGTTCATGACTTGTTGGCTCCTGTTCACTGATGTGGGAAACCTTACCAGCCAGGCCCATTGAATCATATTTTCAGATACAGCTGGTAAAATCACAGACTGCCACACATTATATTACCTGATCATCTGATCAAGTAGCATGAAATAGACCAGGCTGTGTTTTGCAGGGTGGAGGGCAAAGGTGCACAGACCAGCCTGCGCTTGTGTGGTAAAACAGATATGTGGAAGAATAATATGCAGACTTATTTCATAAATGGAAAATAACTACTTTAATTTAATATTAATAACGAATGAGTTAAATGCCTTAATCTAAACAAAGATTATTTGTTCTCAGGGCAAGACCTATTTTTTCAGTAATTTTATCTATTTTCTACAGTATTACTGTGTTAAAGGGAGGTTTAACTTGTTCAGAATTATTGTAATGCACAAATGGTATTAAATAGACATTATCTGTGAGTGAATTTATATTTGTTCTATTGTCTTTATTACTTTAAAGTGATATTTCTTATTCTTCTTTCTTTTCATGGAACCATTTTTGTATGCAAAACATTTACTGGGCTGTCTCATTTTTAGGATGATATTTCCATGTCTTATTTATTATCTACATGGTTTTTTAAATATGCTATTCTAGACTTCTCTGCAGAGCTGAACTGTGGAGTCATGTATAGAAACAGCTTCTCACAATTGACTAACTGAGGCAAGAGAGGCTAAGTGGCTTGCACAAGATCACTGAGCTGTTTGAAATGAATCTGTTCAATTCACTATCTAGTTTAGTGATCCATGTGCTTTTCATGAGATCATTGCTTCATATAATGACACATAGTTACAAAATGGTGCCAAATATATGATAGATTGATCTTGCCTTTAAGGCACTTTCACATTCCTTTTCATCTGAAGTCCTGGACTTTCAGAATCTCAACTGAAATGCGTCAAAATATTCATTTGGGGGAGGAGGATCAGTAAGTTTCCTGACATCAAGCAGAGAGAATTTCCTTGGTAGTTATTAGCTTTCATGTCTTTATCTTCTACACTTAAAATCTCCCCAATAACTAGATACCTAAAGAAAGAAAAAAATCTGTCACCAAATTACATCTCTTAATTTTGACATTTCATAATAAGTTAAGGGATAGCTATTTAGTTACAGTCCCTATAATGTGTTTTTACCATGTGCTAGAAATTACTTATATTCAGCAGGAATTCTGTGAAGCAGCGAGCCTAAATTGGGAAAATAAATACATATTTCTGTATTTCTATTTTTATAACAGTTATCTTCTCAGAAACCTTATTGCAACGTTCAGGTGCTGCATTCATTTTCTGTATTCTGAAATTGTTTTTATGATACAATCTCCTTATTAGACTAAAACATACTGGAGAGAGAAATGTGCCTTCTTCAGTTTTATTTCCCCATCACTGAATAAAATGTTTTCAATATGATCAGTACATAAAAAAGACTTTTTGAGTTAAACTGCTGATGGGTTAAATAGTCCCATCTGAGCAGAGGACGCTGACATCTCCATATGCACTCCCATACCTGAACCCACACCAGTTACCTGGTAAATGGTGTCTACTGAATATCATATTATATCACCAATTTTAACATATCTATCATTTCCCATTTCCCACAGTATTTACTTTTCAATCCTGAATATACACTTTGAGAAGTCACTTATATTATCTTAGACACTATGGTTTAAAATAAGATAAAATTGTCTGCATTACACTCCATTATAATCACACAAATTTTTCACTTATGCTTTTCATTCATTTACTCATTAGTTTGTGAATTCTTCTACCACAAAATATCTGAGTGCCTGCTATATGACAGAGGAAATAGCACATGCAAAGGTCGTGTTACATGGATATGCATGATACATTTAAAAAGCTGAAAAGAACAAGGATGCAAACTCAGAATAGCAATATGATTGTGAAATGAACTTTGAGAACTTGTTCAGGGCCTAGCCCTCCAGGGAATTATAGGATATATTAAATATTTATAATACATTCTGCAGGATGTATTAATGACTTTGTCCTCTATTTTAGAGCAAGGATGTGAGTATGTTGGATTTAATTTGTAAAGATCTCTCTGGCTCCCTGTTCAGAAAATACCAGTCAAAGAGTTTGTTGCACAATACATGCACAGAAAAAATTTAGGAGATTATTACTTGTCATCAAATGATGGCGATAGAGTAGGGTGGTGGTGACAGTGAGTCCCTGAAGTAGTCATTAATTACAAAGAGGGTTAGGATAAAAGAATGCACGAAAAAGCATTTGATTACTTCTTTTCTGTTAGATATTTGGGTTGTTTTCAGATTTCCTATCACTTCTCTAGGTACATAAACCTTTGACAGACCCCAATCTTTGATAACTTTCTTAGGATGAACTCCTATAAGTTAAATTACTGGTAAAGTATATTGATATTTTTAATATATGTGGGCATATTCTGACTCTTGTCTTCCAGAAAGGGTGTGATAATGTGCATTTGCTTTAATTGAGTAAGAAAATGCGTCACAGTATTACATGTCCATTTTGTCAAGTTTTAAATCTTTGCCAAGTTTGTAGATTAAAAATCATTATTTTAATATACCTTTATAAACATATTTTGAGAGCTGTCTTCTTGAATTGCCATTTTATAATAGTAACCAAATATCTGTCTTATTTGTTACTTTTTTCAAAATGTTCATTTGTCTTTTGATTTTGTTCGCGTTTTTCATATACAGTGTCAATTCCTAACTCAAATCTTTTCCTTTCGATGAACTTTAACTAACTTTGCTACTCTATATTGTGACATAACTGACCCTTTTATCATTCTCTATATATTTTCTCTATAACCCTTACCATCATCTAAAATAGTACATAATTTAATATATGTATATCCTAATGTACATATAAGAGCAATGACCTTTGTCCAATTTATTCATTGAAGTGTCCCAAATATTCAGAAAAACACATAAATGCTGATTAATAAATATTTGTTAGTCAAATATTAAATTTTATTTCTTTAAAAACTTTTTCTTATATTTTCTTTTGCTATATATATCAATGAACATTTCACTTCATCTATGAATTTGACAAATACTTAAGTATATTTTAATTATTGTGAGCACATATTATTTTAGTTCCATTATGGTGATAGAAACTCTCTCTCTCTTATACTTAGTCTTATGAAATTTGTTCATTAGACAAATTATTGCTTAATTGTCCATTAGATAACATTAAAAATGATATTTGCCTAGTATCACAGAAAATATACCTCAAGTTTTGATTGGAGTAATGGCATGTTTGTTAATTCAGTTAATTCGTAAAACTTTCAACACCAGAATTTTGCAGAGGATAGTGGAATAAAGCATTTGAGTTATACCCTAATCTCATAGACAAATTTTCACAGCTTCACAATTTTATAAAAAAGTATATAGAAAAATAAATACTTAAACATTAGAAACAAAAGCTTGAAACTTGAGAACTTAACTTTAAAATGTACAGACACACTGATAACCACTAGAATCTTCGCAATAGTATGACCAGTAAAATAATATGGGCATAGTCACACTTGGTATAAACATAGATTAAGTCTGTTTTGACTGCAGTAGAGAACTTTTCTATAACCAGAACAGAGATGCTCAGCTTCTTCTAAATAATAACTGTACTAATACCCCAATAAATTAGAGAATAATATCAGAGCCACATTATTATTGTTCACATAAACTATAAGTGTTGCCAATTTGGTTAATAGAAATAAAGCTATATAAATATGAAGTATGTTTCATGGATATAAATAGAAGCTAGAAGCTAGACATGCTTTCAATACATTTTATTCCTTAAAATCTTTCCATGTCTTCCCATTTTTCTTAAAATAAAAAGTTATCAGCATGGCCTACTGGGGTTAGTATTATTTAGCCTCTGAGAACTTCTTCAAACTTATTTGATATTACTGTCCCCTTTGATCACCACTACTAGACAAATTGTTCTCTGTATTGATCCTTACCTATGGTGGACACTTTCTAATCCCAATGCCTTTGCATATGTTCTTCAGTGAGGCTTTCTTAGCCATTATATCAAAGTTGCCCATTCCCCGAACTTCTAGTTACTAACTCTTCATCATTCGCCCTTGGTATTTTCTTCATGATACTGACCATAATCTGACATTATCATGTTCGTTTAAGGGAGAAAACTTCATGAAGTCTAGTAAATTCTTTGGAAATATTAAATGATCTGATAGCTTAGCCATAATTAATAATTTATCCAATATTCTGGAGGTGGAACATTCAGGTACTTTTTAAATGTCTTGTTAACTTATGGACGTAAGTGAGGCTAAGATGTCAATTCCATTTTTTTTGGTCTTTCTGAGTGGCTTTTTGTTTCTACTTCTAATCTCATATAGTTTCCTAATGCCATATCTCTCATTCAAACTCATTAAATTAAGGAATCAAAATTGTTGGGCAAATCTCTCACATCAGCTTTTTCTTTGGTGCACAATGGAGTCTATAATTGTGTGCCCTTGCATCAAATGTTCTTTCTTTTAAACAAGCAGTCATGACCACATTAGGAAACAATATATTAAAACTTCCCAGGACTGCCTCAACTAAGAGGTATAATGAGAACAGTTACCTTTAGGAGAAAATGGTGGTTAAGCAGTCAACTAAAGCAAAAAACAACTGTTCCTATTATAGTGAACAAGTCTTATTATATGCTGAAAGATGATCAGGGAAGAGCATAGTCCAGTGAAGAGCTTAACTAAGCTATCCCTTACTACACTCTTGAGCAAGCAAGACTTTGAATCTATTCTAAAGTAAAGTCATAAGTAAATATGTTAGAAAATTTTGTTTCATGGTAGTCATCCGAGTTTTCTAATAACCACACCATAAGACTGTGATAAGGTAAGTGTTATCTAGCTGGATGTATTATTCATAGATTTCATGAAAAGTGGTTTAAAAATAATACCAAACATATCATTTTTGTTGACATCTTTTTTAAAAATGGTGAGGCTCATTGTGAATTAAGTTGCATGTCTCTCCATTGCAAGAGTTAAATTCTGCAGAGCATCTTTATAAACCACAATACAGGCTGGGAACCATTTTCTTTTGCCTTTTGAGGACTAAGAGTGATTTATCCAAATGGCAATTCAGTCGTTACAGTAGAAGGTACTAGATGGATATAAAGGTTCACACATCTGTGTTGATTTTGACTACACAAGTGAAGTAGTGAAGCATGGAAAAGCCAGCATTACAACAAATAACATCAGACTGTTCTGATGTGGCTGTGCAAGTAAAATTGCTCCACTGGGTATTCAGGAGGCAGAGAAATATAAATACTTCCTTATTTGAGTTATTCGTGGAAGAAGAACTTGAACATACATTTCAAATCTTGGAGATTGATGTGTATTTCTATTTTATATTACAAAATATTCATTAAGTGAAGGTGCAAGTGCCTCAAACATATATATTATATTATATATGTATATAACTATATATCTTATATATACACAGGTTACTTTATAGATAGCTAGATTTTAAAATTACTCTCAGAAATGATAACAAAAGTAAGATAGTGAAAAGTCTTTGGAAGTAGACTTAGATTCAAACCTTTCTTTTACCCATTTACATATTGAATCTGAGATTTGGTAATTTCACCCCATGAGCCTTTTTATCTTGAAATCAAGATTCCAAGTTCTTTTGTGAGATTCTAAAGTTTGAGGAATAGCAAATATAAAATATTAAGAACAGTGTCTGATCCTCAATATCTGAAAGCTTTAATGAAATAGAATATATGGGAATTGCACTTGGCTAATGTTCAAGCATTTACAGCAATATCAATCATATTTATCCTCTAAGGTAAATATTTTCTAATTCATTTGTTTTATTTTGTTTTTTTTTCTTTTTTTAAAACAAAACCAGATTTATTAAAATTTCTCTACAAGTTAGAAACGGCCAGCTCACTGTTCACATATATACACATATGTACAGGAAGAACCTAGTGTTTCTAGCTTTCCTGGCAGAAGCCTCTGCCAACCCAGCATCCTTAGCCAGATAATGTATCACAGATACAACAGTCGAGCAACCATGAGAGCATTCTAGACAGAGGCCTCTGTCCTCCCTCTTCTTCAAGGTAATATTGCCAATAATCATTCACATTTCACATGGTTTTAGACACGCAGGTTATTCAGACAGACACAGACAACAAAATAAACCTCAAAGCCACAACAAAACAAAACAAATCGGACATAGGTATAAAAGGTAAAATATATGTAGAAAGTACATAGTACGTGAGGTATACATGGCATTCTCACAATGCATGTTAGTAGTTTGCCTAGGCGTAGCCCTTAAAGATAACTGCCTATGTTTGTGCCATTTCTCAAAATACAGTATGTTTTTGTTTACCCGTTTAACCACCTGATTTCAGCATTGTCCAAGACAGTTACTGATATTTCATCTGAACTTGCTTTTTAATGGAAGTTGCAGTTCTCCATTAAAGCTCTGTCTTTTGAAGGGAGTGAGTTCCCATCTCTGGACGTATATAACAGAGGCTGGATTCCCACCTACGAAAGAAGCTGAAGCGGGGATTTCTGCCTTGGGTGGTGGCAGAAAGAGAAGAGATTGGACCGGATGATTTTTGAAGTCCCTTCCAACTTTAAAGATCTGGGGTTTGCTGTTTCACTCCAGAAGCCGATTGCACAGATATATTCATAAACAATACAATTTGAAATATTAACAACCCATCATGCAAAACTGCAGATGCACACACAATGCCAGAGGCGGACCATATCTGGGAGGGTTTAAAGTGTAATTCTGGAAGTTAGCGTGAGAATCAGAAGACTATCCGAAATTCACTCTCTTTAAAGCTCAGAGATGTTTAAGTCTGCTCTTGGGAGAGCCGGGTGGGAGCCTCCTTATCTTCCCCCTCCTGGACAGAATGCTCCACCCTGAGATGGTCTTGGGGAAAAAGTAAAGGGTGGGTAAAAAGGGTAGGTACTAACATATTTGGAAGGAAGTTAAAAAGCAAATAGTTTCCAAGCACTCAAATTACTTCCTAAAATCTGGAGTCTCTTTGAGCTCAGAGTTCTGAAATCCTGGGGAGGTGGAATCTTTTGTGATGCTGTTCCACGTTTGCTTTTCCACGTTTCCCCCTCTAGCTATAAGTGCTTTTATAGCTAGAGGGGTAAAGTGTCAAGGTCAGGGAGAAGGCATTAGCGCAGATGAGGTCGTGGCAGGAAACAGAGGTGAGTCTGGGTTCATGGTTTCATCAGGCTCCTGAGCAACTTAAAACAGTCTGCTCCAAAAACGGAGCAGAGTCATTGGTAAATGTGAGTGTGAAGAAAGAGTGAGTGTTAAATCAAAAAAGGAACCTTCCCATCAGAGAAGCTGCAGTAGCATGTCTAGCTACCAGAGATGAGTTCAAAGATGGCAGACTGTATGGCCCAATGTGTCACCATGTTAAAATACGGTTATTGCCCAAAATATGTTATTGTGTGATCTGCTTTCTCTCCCATTCAAATGCTCGAGTTTATGACACACTTGACCACCTAGTGTAGGATGTCCATACTCCTGCCGTCCATAAAAAATGCGGAACTCCCAAAGAGAGTTCCTTAAGAGAAACAACTTTGTAGGGCAGCCAATCACAGCGCATGCTGCTCAAACCAATAAAGTCACTCTTCCCAACAGATAAGAGGTGGCACCCTACCGAGTTCAGCAACCTTCACCCTAACTCATTATCTGGTTGATACCAGCCAAAGGGCCTGTCCATCTTTCGAAATGGAAATACCAGGTGTAAGAATTATGAGGTTTCTGAGGTTTTGGGGATTAGCAGAAGGAGGAACTAATGTCACTGTCCTCCTGGTACTCTGCAACAATCTGGTCTGAAGTTCCTATTTCTGAGTCAATGTACCCAGGTTCCAAGATGGACTCAAACCAGGAATGCAGTAAGATCTCAGGGGCAGTGAGTCTCTCAGAGGTCTCCCGTCTCAAGAGGCTGCGAATGAGGCACCTGGCTTTGGGGGAAATGTGTTCAGGAATGCAGAACTGCCCATGCCGGATTTTGGAGAAAAGGGCACTGGGGTCCGAGGCATAGAAGGGGTATCGTCCAACCAGAAGGGTATAGAGCATCATCCCTAAGCTCCAAACATCTACAGCCTTTCCAGAGTAGGTCCCGGTGGTGTTGAGGATCTCAGGGCTCACATAGGCTGGGCAGCCGTGTTTGTCTGACAAAGCGTCATCCTCCCCCTTGATGATGTGTGTTGTCTTCCAGACTTTCTAGTCTTCGGTGGAGAAGACGAACTTTCTAAGCTTCAGGTCTCCCAGTACAATGGCTGACTGGTGGCAGTGGGCGACGGCGGAAACAATCTGCTTGAAGAGCCGAGCGGCTTCCTCTTCTCACAGCCTCTTCTGGCTTCGCACATAGGAATGCATGTCCCCAAAGTCCTTCTCAAAGAAGACGTAGGCCTTGGGTTCCCCAAGGATCACTTCCACGATGCCGGTAATGTTGCTGTGTGATGGCAGCTGGATGTAAGGCCTGATTTTGTCCTGGTAGTGTTTAATGGGGAACACCTTGCAAGCCCGAGACACATGCTAGTGCTCGGCTAGGGGCAGCAGCAGGTAGTCGGCGATGCGGCTGGGCCCTGGCACTCTCTCAGAGCAGCCGTCAGCCTCCGGCGCAGCGGACGGGGGCTGCGGGGTGCACGGCGAGCCGTGGGTGCTGAGGTAGTCCGGGGGACTAGAGGACTCGGAGAGGCACGGGCACTTGGCCGCCACAGCCACCGAGTCGTCCGCGTCCAGCAGGCGTTTGGCCGGGGCACCTCGGGCAGCCGGGAACAGCAGGGCCGGCCTCGGGGCTGCGAGGAGCCGCCCATGGCAGAGCGCACCGGACCGACCTGCATCCCGTCCTGGGCGGGGGCAGCCCCGGCTTTGTAAGTCCCGGAATCCGCGGGGGAAGGCGCTGCGGGCTTGGTGCCCGTGCCACAACTTCTTCCACCAGGGGGGATGGAGTTTGCAGACGGGGCTGGGCTTGGCTCCCACGAAGGGCAAAGCAGGAGCCGCTCCCCGGCGCTTGCGCTGCACGCGGGGACCACGCTGGCTGCGCGTCCGGGAAGCGGAGGCAGGCTCGGGTCCCCGGACACCCGCAGGCAAGGGCTCCGGTAGCCTCGCTGGGGGCGGCAGCCACTATTGTTGCGTAGGCTGCGGACAGACAGTCCGGGAGGCAGAGGCGGCGGCGGCGGCGGCGGCGGCGGCCAGGGATCCCGGGGTCGTGAGCCGCCAGGACAGGACTCGGCAGGGAGGCTCGGCAGAGTCACGAAGCAAATGCACTACCCAAAGCGATGAGTCTCCAGCACAAGCCGGGGGAGCTTTTTGGCGGCGTTCGGGATCCTGCGCGCTCCTGGGCTCCGCGCGTGTGTGAGAGCCAGCAAGACGAGCTCAGAGAGAGTGACTGCGAGTGAGTGTGTGCACTGCACGGATCCCAATGTATTTGTTTTAAATTGTTCTTCTATAACATTAAATTTTCAAGACCAGGCTTTGGCTTTCTAGACTTCCTTTTGTTTTTAATAGGTGATTTATCCATACACACACAGGCCTCACTATAGCTAATGGGTCTACATGATTACTTGTGGTTCAAATTCATTTATTCAAAACTTCTCCAAATGGTCAAATACTTTACAGTAATTAGTTTAGTCATTACTTTAGAAAAGAACATTGAACCAAAAATGTGTTCTTAACATTGGCATAGACATATACATGTACACGTCTTAACTTTCATCAAATACAGTACATTTGTTAACATTAGGACTGAAGGTATTATTTTGAAGTGACTACATGACAAGAGGTTAATAATTTAGAGTTAAATTATAGATACACTTGTTATTGTTTTTGTTTTTAATGTAGAGAAGTATTTACTTTGGAAAACCACTTGAATTTGTTCAATAAGAACTATTAACTTTGTTTTAAATATCTTTTTAAAATCGTGAAATACAATAAATATAGATAAGTATTTTAAAATGTACTGCTCAGTGATTTTTCACAAAGTGAACACCATGCAACACAACACAAAACAATAATAGAACGTTATTCAAGTGCCATTCTCCTTCCACACTTATCACTACTCAGAGATAACCACTATTCTCACTTGCATTTTTTTATCTTAGTGCATTTGGGCTGCTGTAATAAAAATACCCTTAATTAGGTGGCTTATAAACAATTCTTTATCTTAGTGCATTTGGGCTGCTGTAATAAAAATACCATTGATTAGGTGGCTTATAAACAACAGAAATTTATTACTGTTAGTTCTGAAGGCTGGGAAGTCCAAGACCAAGGCAACAACACATTCAGTGTCTGGTGAGGCCCTGATTTCTTGTAGACTCCTATCTTCTCATTGTAACCTCACATGGAAGAAAGTACAAGCAAGCTCTCTAGGATCTCTTTCTCTAAGGGCACTAATCCCATTCCAAAGGACCCCATGACTTTCATCTCCTAAAAGCCTCATCTCTCAATAACCTCACCTTGGCAGTTAAAATGTCAACATATAAATTTTGGAGGTATGCATACATTCAGACCATATCATTCATTAACATAAATCTTTGAAACAATAGTTTTAAAAAACATGGCTAGGTGTGGTGGCTCAGGCCTGTAAACCCCGCACTCTGGGAGGCCGAAGTGGGCAGATCACCTGAGGTCAGGAGTTCGAGACCAACCTGACCAACATGGTTAAATCTCATTTCTACCAAAAATACAAAAATCAGCTGGACATGGTGGTGCATGCCTGTAATCCCAGCTACTCTGGAGGCTAGGGCACAAGAATCGCCTGAACTTGGGAAGCAGAAATTGCAGTGAGCTGAGATTATGCCACTGGACTCTAGCCTGGGCTATAGAGTGAGACGCTGTCTCAAAAAAAATTATAAAATAAAATTAAAAATATATATACATATATATACACACACATATGTATGTATATTTGGAATCATAATATGTATTTGTGTCTAATGTGTTTTCATCAACATTTTCATGAGTTGCACTCATGTTAACTGTGTATATACATAGGTGGTCCAATTATTAATCTGTATTTTATCTCATCTTAATTGGTCTAGGTAAAGAATTGGAAATTTTGTTGTTTACAAAGAAATACTTTTTGACTTTATTGATACTCCTTATTGTATTCTCTTTCATACATTTCCACTCTAATTATTATAACCTTTCTTTCTTCATGTTGTCTTACATTTATTTTCTCTTCATTTTTCTAAATTCCCAATGTGAAAGCTTTAGATTTTGACTGAAGTCTTTTTCCTTTTTTAACATATACACTGAAGATGTAAACTTCTAAGAAAACCTTTTGCTGCATTCTAAACATTAGTAATTTTTACAAATTCTAATTCAATCTAAAAATTGTATAATTTATGTTATTTTTCTATCAGATGTGTTTTATTTAGTTTATACAACTTAATCCTAAATATTTAGAGATATCCTGGATTCCTACTGTTATTATTTTCTGATTTAATATGATTATGGTCAGATCTAATACTTTGCAAGAATTTATTTTTTGATGCTACTTGGTGAAGGTTCTATGTGCACTAAAAATACTTGCATTCTAAAATATCTTAAAACATTCAATTATCAATATAAAGTTTTTTATAGTTATATTTCAAATATTTGACATCTTTTCTGATGCTTCTATTTACTTGATTTTTTTAATTGCTGAAAGATAAATATAAACCCTCATATTTTTTTACTGTGATTTGCTTTTTTCCCCCTCTCTTTAATTTGGTCAATTTTTCTTCATGTATTTAAATGCTGTTTTTAGGTGCTTATACCTATAGGATTATTACATATTTTAAAATTTTTACTATTATAAAATATTTCCCTTTAATGTTTCAATACTTTCTGTATTGAAATCTACTTTTTCTAGTATTACTGTAGCCAATCTAGTGAATTCATGTCTAGTATTTGCAGTTATGTCTTTTTCCTCACATTTATTTTCACACTACTTTTATATTGAAATTTTGGTTTTTATCGAGAGCATGAAATTGGGGCTTGCTTTTCTATACAGCTGGAATTATCTAGTTTTTCAATGGAGATTTAATTCAACATATTTTAATATATTTATTGATATGCCTCTAAACTAGCTATTTGTTGTTACATATTTTATTCCTCTGTACCTCTTTTTCTAAATTCAATTGTGTGAATTGTATAGCATTAGCAATTCATGCTATCCATTGTATTTTTTTCTTAGTTATACCTATTTTCTTTTTTTTTTTTAAAATTTTTGTTGCATTTTAGGTTTTGGGGTACATGTGCAGAACATGCAAGATAGTTGCATAGGTACACACGTGGCAGTGTGCTTTGCTGCCTTCTGCCCCCTCACCCATATTTGGCATTTCTCCCCATGCCATCCCTCCCCCTCTCCCCCCCTGCTGTCCCTCCCCTATTTCCCCCAATAGACCTCAGTGTGTGGTGCTCCCTTCCGTGTCCATGTGTTCTCATTGTTCATCACCCACCTATGAGTGAGTATATACAGTGTTTCCTTTTCTGTTCTTGTGTCAATTTGCTGAGAATGATGTTCTCCAGATTCATCCATGTCCCTACAAAGGACACGA
>CM052653.1:119208319-119225034 GCA_028533165.1 Leontopithecus rosalia | reverse complement strand
AGTCAGATGAACATAGCAATCTGCCCTCCCAAGTCTCAAATTACCAGTTTAACAGGGCGCCGAGACCCTTGTGTTTTGTGCGCTGGCTGCTGCGGCGGCGCTGGCTGCCTGGCCGCGCCAGCGGAGAGCGCTGCGCTTGAGTCCTGTGTGCCTTTTACACCTGGGCTTTTCCCCTGCTTTGTGGGCTATAAGGATCCGTCTGAAAATGCGGTGTTTGCTTACCCTCTGCGTCTTGACTGAGAGCTGCAGTGGTGAGTTGCTTCTAAAGCGCCATCTTCCTCTCCGGCTATCCTTGCCTTTTTTTTCTACCCATGTATACAACTCACTGTAACACAATATAAACCACAATAGTGTGCAAGGTCAACATCAGATTACAAATGCTAGAGATCATGGACTTCTTTGAAGATATTCAAGACATGCACAAAAATACTCTGTCCTGAGTAAGTTAAATTTTCACTGTGTGAAGGCAGGAACTAGAACAATGCATTTTTGACATGTGATATTTTCCATGACATCATGGAAAGACTAGGGTTAGTTCAAATTAAGGCTGTAGCCTTAATTTTATTCCAGTGGTGGAATAAAAGTTTTGCTAGCTGATACATCCAGCATGTGTTAAAACAAGCAAGACATGTTGTATTGTCCAGAAGAGTTTAATAGATTTGCTGTCTGTATTCTTTATGACACTTTCCCAAAAGAAAAGATTTCATGTGTGGTTGTGCAGGCATAACATTTTCCCAGTCAGTCACACAAAGTTCAGTCCTTTGCAGCTCTCCTGAAATATCCCCACACCATGCCAAGATCCATGAGGGCTGAACACCTTCCAGATCCTCAGACCATGCCCAGACAGAGGCAACTCCTTCCTCCACAAGGAGTGTGGAATGCTCATCAGAGCTGGGTACAACTCAAATTAGAGGTTTCACCTCTAATTTTGGAACTGGAAAGTGTTTCTTTTTGACAAACATGGACACCCTTTAGACAGGTCTATTGCACTAGGCAGACACTGAACTAGAAATAATGACAGAAATTGGCTTACATAGAAAAAGATCATTGTCTTTCTCATCATCCACCATCAACTATGACTTTTGGTAAATTGTCAAAACAATTAGAACAAGCACTGGAGGAGATGATGGGCTGTGTTATTCTTGTGGCCCTGAGCATATGTCATACAAAGGAAACCACCCAGAGCAAACATTATAAGATTTTTGAGGCTATGGAAACAGACTAAATAAAAATATAAAACAAAATTTTACATGCTGGTCAATTTTTTTCCTTATTCTACATCATCCCTTTCTCATTGAAAACCTAGGATAAGGATATATAAGCAGCCCTAAGGAACTAGGTTCCGTGTGTGTGTGAGTGTGTGATTGTGTGTGTGTGTGTATGTGTGTGATTGTGTGTGTGTATTATTATTATTCTTTTTTGAGACGGAGTTTCACTCTTGTTACCCAGGCTAGAGTGCAATGGCACGATCTCAGCTTACCACAACCTCCGCCTCCTGGGTTCAGGCAATTCTCCTGCCTCAGTCTCTTGAGTAGCTGGGATTACAGGCACGTGCCACCATGCCCAGCTAATTTTTTGTATTTTTAGTAGAGATGGGGTTTCACCATGTTGACCAAGTTGGTCTCGATCTATTGACCTTGTGATCCACCTGCCTCGTCCTCTCAAAGATCTGGGATTAGAGGCTTGAGCCACCTTGCCTGGCCGTGTGTGTGTATTATATATGTACATATATATATTTATACATATATATATTATACTTCCATATTTCTTCCATATATATTATATATAAATATATATACTTCCATATACATACTTAAATAAATATTTTATATATATATTTTTTCCATGTATACATGGAAATATAAATATAGAGCTAGCTAGAAATAGACATGTTCTATTTTCAGACATGGTATATGGACATTATGGATGAATACGTTGACTAATTAGAACAAGCTTATCAATTTCTTTGAGAGCCTTGGTAGACAAAGTAAAGCAATTCAGGGATTCAATCCAGACTAAATAGTTTGGCCTAATAGATCAAAACCTTGCAAGAAACAAGGCTATAGAAAAATAATAGTGTAAATACAAATATGATTTCAATATCTGCTTGGCAGCTGTCCTTCCTTAGACCACTAAAATTCTGTGCGATCAGATGCGTTAATGATGAAACATTGGTCACTCATTGGGGAGGTGGGAATGGTGCAAAGCTTTTTTGCCCATAGATTCAGGGGAACTTCTTATAAACCTGAAATGCATTCAGCTGATGCACCAGACATCAGTTGCTAAAGAAGCAGAGGTGATGAACTCCCCTTAGCAATGACCTTGGTGGATAAATGCATGGCAAAGTGCTGAGTTACTTCAACAATGCAGACACACCCAATGTCACAATGCCACAGAGCTACATGGTATTGCAAGGCTAGGACTGGGTTTCTGTGAGGCTCTCTTAAGGCGGTGGGATTTCTGATGGTTCTGTCTGCGTAAGCATATGTCCCCACATGCCACTCTTACTACTTACTGTATGAAGAGCAAAGTAACATTTATACTGGGTAACAATGACAAAGAATCCTCAAGTCCTTATGCAAACAAACAGTGCTGAGGCCGCACAGTGGCCTGAGCAATGTACACATGGGTAGTAACTGAGAAGACATTTCCAAGGGATTGCTATCCCAACAGACATGGGAAAATGCTCAACATCACTCAGCAGAGATGAGGTACCAGTGCCATCACACACTAGTCAAAAGGGCCATTTGTCCAAACTCGAAACATAATATGTTGGCGTGGCAGCAAAGAAAAGCAAACATGGCTATGCTGTCGGTGGTAATGAAAACTAGGTCATACTGTGGGAAGAAGTTTGAAGATTTCTCAAATAAAAGAAAAAAAGGGGAGGGAAAACAGAACTACGTTTTGACCCATCAATCTCACCCTGTGTACCTACCCAAGAGAAAAACACATGTGTCTCTCAAAAAGACAGATACGCACATGTTTTTGGGAATGCTATTTACAGCAATAAAGATGTGAAACTGATCTAGATGTCCACAAACAGAAAATTAGATTTTTTTTATGGCATCTTTCTCTGTCGCTAGGCTGGAGCACAGTGGCACAGTCTCAGCTCACTGCAACCTCTGCCTCCGATTTTCAAGTGATTCTTCTACCTCAGCCTCCCAAGTAGCTGAGGCTACAGGTGCGTGCCAAATGCTGGGCTTATTTTTGTATTTTTTTAGTAGAGATGGGGTTTCACCTGTTGGCCAGGATGATCTCAATCTCTTTTTTTTTTTTTTGAGACAGAGTTTTGCTCTTGTTACCCAGGCTGGAGTGCAATGGTGTGGTCTCGGCTCACCGCAACCTCCGCCTCCTGGATTCAAGCAATTCTCCTGCCTCAGCCTCCCGAGTAATTGGGATTACAGGCATGAGCCACCATGCCCAGCTAATTTTTTTTTGTATTTTTAGTAGAGACGGGGTTTCACCATGTTGACCAGGATGGTCTCGATCTCTTGACCTCGTGATCCACCCGCCTCAGCCTCCCAAAGTGCTGGGATTACTGGCATTAAGCCACCGAGCCTGGCTGAAAAATCAGATTTTTTAAAATGCAGTACTACACCACAGAATACTAAAAAGCCACTAAGGAAAATCAATCACAGAAACAAAATCATGCCCTTGGTAGGAACATGGGTGGAACTGGAGGCCACTCTGCTAAGCCACTGAGGCAAGAACAGAAGACCAAACACCACAGGTTCTCACTTATAAGTGGAAGCTCAATACTGAATACACACAAACATAAAGATGAAATTAACAGGTGCTGGGTACTGCCAGAAAGAAAAAGGAGGGAGACAGGGAGACTTGGAGGAAGAATGGCCCAACTGGTGCTGTGTTTACTGCCTGGGTAATGGGTGCATTAGGGCTCCAAGCATCAAAATCCTGCTGTATAGCCATTTAGTGGAGTGAACCTGCAGGCATACCCCTTGATCACAAGTAGCTATAATTTTAGAAAACCAGCTTTGGACATAAAAGCAAAAAAAAAAAAGAAAGAAAATACAAGAAATACACACATAACAAAAAACAGCCTATAGTGACCCAATCCATTCTCCCGGTAGCATGAATGCAGAAAGATAACTGAATTGACACAACAGAGGAGCCAGATAATCAACCCAAATTTATATACAGTGAACATGTGGGTTTCTTGTTTTCCCCCCAAAAGCACACCAAAGGCAGAATGGTTGAGAAAACTTGGGGGTAATGTGCAAAGGACTGAAATAAACCTTTCCTTTGCATAAGACACAAAAGGGACACAAAAGCTACTGAACACCTAAACGCAATCCTGAAACCAAAATCTCCAAAGAAAATACATAGGGTGCGTGTCTATTGTGGGGAAACTCAAATCTGTGCAGCTAAGCTACAAGCAGCAAAGGAAGACATAGAAACCAGATACCCGCAGACCATACAATGGCTTTACCATCTCACTTTTCTTCTCAAAAGGACACAGAAATCAATGCTAACAAAGGCTAATGTAACCATGTGAGCCTAAGGACATCTTCAGAGCTTCACACAGCGTGAACACAGGAGAGAAAATAGTAAACCCAAATCAAAGGTATCCTACAGACTGGGAGAAAATCATGGAAAATTTTGGATCTGGAAGGGCTTCTTATCTAACATATTCAAGGAACTAATGGGCCTAAGTGGACAAAAACACAAAAACCAATACACGTGCTAAAAATGCCCAAAGGACTGTCACAGACATTTCTGAAAAGACCTAAACAGACTCTCAGGTAATAGAAGTTTCTCCATATCAGTAATCATCCCCCAAATGTAAATCCCAACCACACTCAGATACTGTCAAACTCCCCAGAGAATGTGTGTGTGACCAGAAACAGTAATAAAACTTTTTGAAGATAAGGGCAGTGTAGATTTGTAGAGAGAGAACTCTTACATACTTCTGGTGAGAATGCAAATTTGTATACCCACTGGGAGAGACAGCAGGAGTTTTCTGAAACAACAACAAAACTACCAGTTCCTCTAGCCATCTCAACACTGAGTATTCCTGCAAAACCAAGGAAACCTGGACCTTAAGGAGATGTCTGCCTTCCCATGTTTTATGAAGTACTCTGGACAATAACCATGGCATGGAATCAACCTACCTGTCTTTCCACCAATGAAAAAACTGCAGGGATTAAAGGATATATGCACAACGGTATACTCCTCAGCCATCAAACGTCTGGATATCAGCTCAGTACCAGCAAGGTGGAGAAACCTAGAGGGCATTACATTAAAGGAAATGAGCGAGGCAGAGGAAGACAAACACAAGACTTCACGATCTCATACATGTGGAATCTAACAAAGTGAATCTAATAGAGCAGCCGTGTCAATGGCTGGAGGGAGGATTGGAAATGGCTACAAAGTGATGCTCAGATGAGATGCAGGTACTCTGGTATTCTACGGCACAGTAGGGTGACTAGGCTTAACTATCATAGCATGATATTCAATATTGCAGCAAAGGATTCAGAATGCTCTCTCCACCAAGAAATCTCACTGTAGCCTGAAACAGAGATGCTATGTCTTCCAGTTTCATTGATCCATATGTCAAAAGGTCCCTTGCACTTTTTTTTACTGTATTCATTTTTATTTTTATGTTTTTGTTTATATTAGGATATTGTACAATTTTCAAACTAATAACAGAATCTTTTTGTATGTATATTTAAAGCATAACAAAATAAAAGTATTTCACAAAAAGATGTCCATATTACGGTACTATTGAAATACGAGGCACAGGGTAAGTATGTATTTGTGGGTTATAAACATAATACACTCATTTTAAAGAATAAGCATTTAATGTGAATAACATTTTCGTTAAAATAAATGCCATATTAAATGTTAACAGCAACCCCTGAAGTATATGGATACAAGAAAGGTGTTTTGTAATAGACACTGTGTAGAATGGTAAAGCATTCACGAAATGGCTGAAATATCTTACTAAATTCATAATCATTGCACATTATTGAGCACTTTATTTGTACAGAGACACCCTTCACCCACCATTCCTAAACTTTACCATGCAAAACAAAGTTACTCCATATTTTCACTGAAGTAACTGGTACCAATGTCTAAATAAGGTTTAGAGTCCATATAGCTTTCATTTTACAGCTCGTCAAATCAATTCAAATGTTTAACTTAATCAATATACTTATGAACACATATAAAGAACATTTTATAGGTGACTATATAAATTAAAGCTTCAAATCATCTTCCTAATTCTTTGAAATTATCCCATTCAAAATTAAAATTTGATTTTTACACAGTGGTTTCTTTGGAAAAAATTTGAACATTTAGATTAAAAAGATATAATATTCAAAGCAAAATGTTTCCACATGTAGAAATAATGAATTTCCTTGATCATTAAATTCTTCCCAGCTATTTCCTTCTAGCAGATAGATTCACTGAGAAGAAAAGTCTAAATATGTACTTAAAAGTCACTTTAGGGGGTCATGCTAATAAATTTTAGATCCACATATTCTTAAAGATTGCAAGAAAAAAAGTGAGTATCTGTTCCAACCAGAGAACATTTCATCTCAATTACATTACATTCAAATGAACATGATGTTAATGGTCAACAAGAATAATTCTTCTCATACTTCTAGGAATATATCTATGGATGCTCAGTATACATGTTAAAAGTCACTACAGTGTGAGAAAAACAATGCATCTAGCCCTCAGGAAAAAAAGAAAAAACAGATTTCCTTTACCTATTCCAAATAAAATTACCCTTCCGAAACCATACATAACTGATTAGATTTCAAAAAACAAGAGTATACTTCTTGCCCTTTAGACATTTTTTAAGTTTACAGATAACTTGAAAGCATTCAAATGAATGTAAGAAAAACACATATGAAAAACAAAACCAGCAGTTACATTGGCTAACGGGAAGTGTTCTTTGAACATGAGGTTTTCACGTTGGCAGCATAATTCATCCTAAGGTTGTAGGGTGGCACGGAGTCCTTTAGCAGTGACTGCCTCTTGGCCTTTGGGCTTCACAAGTCTGTGAGGAGCTGGTCGCCACTAATATGAAAGCATTCAGGGAAAGCACATCTGCACAAGGGCATTTACTAAACTCTGCCCATTTCCTTAAGCCACAGGAAGTGTTACCATCTCAGTCATCTTTGTGAACAATAGAAATGTTAATCTCATAACAATTCTGGCTGTAGTAACAGCTGGTTTTCATTTTATTACACATATTCTAGAATTACAACCTTGTCAAATGAATTGAAACTGTATCAACATTCACAGGTACAGTACAACACACATCCTCTCTTCCTCTTCAACAAGACCAAACACATGCACACAGGGTGACCCAAATTTTAAAAAGTTTAAAAAAATGTTTTCAATCCAGCAAAAGTGTTGGTATACCAAATATCTTTTAAAAGGGCATCAGGCTTTCAGAAAGTATGAAACAATAATGGATGAAATGCACATACAATATATATAAGAAAGTAACTTGAAGAATAATATTAAAAGATTTCTGAAGGGGACCAATCAGAACTTCAAGAAAACCTATGATTAAAAATTTAGGCTTATACTATAGTGTGCAATTACAAGATAAGGAATGCAAGTGCCACTGGTTCCTCAGTTCCAACCACAGAAGGCTCACAACCGGATATGGGCTATAACACATTAGCCAACTTTCGAATAGAGAAGAAAATTGGTCGCAGACAATTTAGTGAAGTTTATAGAGCAGCATGTCTCTTGGAGTACCAGTAGCTTTAAAAAAAAGTGCAGATATTTGATTTAATGGATGCCAAAGCACGTGCTGATTGTATCAAAGAAATAGATCTTCTTAAGCAAATGTAATAAAATATTACCCCTCATTCATTGAAGATAATGAACTAAACATAGTGTTGGAACTGGCAGATGCTGGCGACCTGTCCAGAATGATAAAGCATTTTAAGAAACAAAAGAGGCTAATTCCTGAAAGAACTGTCTGGAAGTACTTTGTTCAGCTTCGCAGTACACTGGAACACATGCATTCTCGAAGAGTCATGCATAGAGATATAAAACCAGCCAATGTGTTCATTACAGCCACTGGGGTGGTAAAACTTGGAGATCTTGGGCTTGGCCGTTTTTTCAGCTCAAAAACCACAGCTGCACATTCTTTAGTTGGTGCACCTTATTACATGTCTCCAGAGAGAATACATGAAAATGGATACAACTTCAAATCTGACATCTGATCTCTCAGCTGTCTACTATATGAGATGGCTGATTACAGAGTCCTTTCTATGGTGACAAAATGAATTTATACTCGCTGTGTAAGAAGATAGAACAGTGTGACAACACCTCTTCCTTCAGATCACTAATCAGAAGATCTACAACAGTTAGTTAATATATGCATCAACCCAGATCCAGAGAAGTGACCAGACGGCACCTATGTTTGTGACGTAGCAAAGAGGATGCATGCCTGCACGGCAAGCAGCTAAACATGCAATATCATGAAAAGTGTAACCAAAGTAATTAAAGTATTTTGTGCAAGTCATACCTCCCCATTTATGTCTGGCGTTAAGATTAATATTTCAGAGCTAGTGTGCTTTGAATCTTTAACCAGTTTTCACGTAAGCTTCGTTTTGTACCAGTCACCTAAATCACGTCCTTGCAACACCCAAATGACTTTGGAATAACTGAATTGCATGTTAGGAAAGAAAATTAAACATGATGCATTTGAATGGCTAACGGTTTTTAGAATTACTTACAGTTTTCTGCTGATAAATTGTGTTCAGATAGACTATCAGTGCCAAATTGAAGCTGCAGCTTGCACACATCAAGGTAGACTCAGACCTGAGAAAAAGTATCTGAACGTGTGACTTGTTTCTTTTTTAGTAATTTATGGACATTAAAGCAGACTCACAATTGTGAACTTTTGTCATAATTTTGTTTTTAAACGTTTGAAGTACTAGTTTTAGATCTTAGAGTAGTTTTCAAATATAATTCATATGATAACTGTAGACATAAACTATTTGAGAAATGTTTAAAACTCTTAGCTTATACATTCAAAATGCAACTATTAAATGTGAAAAGATTTGGGGACAAAATGAGTCAGACACTGAAGAGTTTTTTGTTTTGTTTTAGTATTTTTGATATTATCTTTGCATTGAAATGGTATAAATGAATCCATTTAAAAAGTGGTTAAGATTTGTTTGGCTGTTGTGATAATAATTTTTAAAGTTGCACACTGCCCAAGGGTTTCTTCGTGTGTTTTTATCACTGTTTGTACATTTGAAAAATATTATTTGAATAACCTTGCAGTATTATATTTCAATTTCTTTATAAATTGAAGTGCATTTTAACCCTTGCACTTTTTAACTAAAAACACGGACCATGTGAAATTTTTGTTTTCCAAACAGGATCACCACACAGTACTAAAAATCCCATGGGACAAATGAAATGTCCCGCATTCCCAAAGCAGTTCCTACGCATACAAAGTCGATAGAGTGCCATCACACACTTCCATTTTAAATTACTTCCTAAAGCTTTAGTTACCCAAATGATTTGTGACAAGTATTGACAGAGAAACACAGGCCAAAGGACACAGTGTATGAGGGTGCCTGGGGGCGAATTCAATGAAGGTCGCAGTTAATTTAGAAAGTTTATTTTGCCAGTGTTGAAGACATAACTTGTGACACACTCTCAAAGTCATGACAACATGTGCCCAAGGTGATCAGGGCACAGCTTTGCCTTATACACTTTAGGGAGACATGAGACATCAATCAATAAGTATGCTGGTTTTGTGGCAGAACAACTTGAAGCAAAGGCAGGAAAACGTGAAACAAGAAGGAAGCTTTCAGGTTACAGATCAGTAAAACACAAATGGTTACATTCTTTTGAGTTTCCAATTAGCCTCTCCAAAGGAGGCAATCAGATATGCATCTGTCTCAGGGACCAGAGGGGTCAGTTTGAATAGAATGGGAGGTAGGTGGGCGTTAAGCAGTTTCCATCCTGAGTTTTCCTTAGTGATTTTAGGGGTCCAAGAACTTTTCTTTCACATTTCCCTCCTTATCTTTTTAAAAAAATCTTTTGGAGAAAACATTTTACAAGAGGCCGTGGCGGGTGGATCACGAGGTCAAGAGATCGAGACCATCCTGGTCAACACGGTGAAACCCCGTCTCTACTAAAAATACAAAAAATTAGCTGGGCATGGTGGCGCGTGCCTGTAATCCCACCTACTTAGGAGGTTGAGGCAGGAGAATTGCCTGAACCCAGGAGGCGGAGGTTGCCGAGAGCCGAGATCGCGCCATTGCACTCCAGTCTGGGTAACAAGAGCAAAACTCCGTCTCAAAAAAAAAGGAAAGTGAGTTTCTGATTTTGGGTTTCATCTGATCTCTCATGGCTAGGAGGGTTTATTCCTAATGGGTAGGTCCCAAAAGCTCCTTTCAGCAGGTTGTGAAGTCTCACATCCTGTGAAGTTAAAATATGGGAGAGAAGAGCCGGGCGCGGTGGCTCACGCCGGTAATCCCAGCACTTTGGGAGGCTGAGGCAGGTGGATCATGAGACCAAAAGATGGAGACCATCCTGGTCAACATGGTGAAACCCCGTCTCTACTAAAAATACAAAAATTAGCTGGGCATGGTGGCACACACCTGTAGTCCCAGCTACTCAGGAGGCTGAGGCAGGAGAATTGCCTGAACCCAGGAGGAGGAGGTTGCCCTGAACCGAGATCGTGCCCTTGCACTCCAGCCTGGGTAACAAGAGCGAAACTCCGTCTCAAAAAAAAAAGGGAGAGAAAACAGCAACAAACAAAAGAACAATCCTGGAAAAATTGATACAAGACATCAATTACTCTGTAGTCCATACATCAGTAGGCAGGTATGAAAATGGCTTATGTATGTAAACAGGTTGCTGTTATTTTCTTCTGAAGTTTAAGTTGTGTGGCTTCAGTTGTCAGGGTTTTTTTGTTTTGTTTTGTTTTGTTTTTGAGACGGAGTTTCACTCTTGTTGCCCAGGCTGGACTGCAACGGCGTGACCTTGGCTCACCGTAACCTCCGCCTCCTGGGTTCAGGCAATTTCTCCTGCCTCAGCCTCCTGAGTAGCTGGGATTACAGGCACGCGCCACCGTGACCAGCTAATTTTTTGTATTTTTAGTAGAGACGGGGTTTCACCATGTTGACCAGGATGGTCTCGATCTCTTGACCTCGTGATCCACCCACCTCGGCCTCCCCAAGTGCTGGGATTACAGGCGTGATCCACCGCGCCCGGCCCAGTTCTCAGGGTTTTAACAAAGCACAGCTTAGGTTTCAGTGACTCCAAATTAGGAAAAATTGAGTGAAAAAAATTGAAAACATTATTTTGAAGACTTGTAGCCAAGAAAAATGAAGAGTTCAGTCCAAACACTAGAAAACAATAAAAATTAAAACACACACACACACACACACACACACACACACACAAAACCACCTTGGGCAAGACTAGAATCTAACAACAGGTCTACTGTAGTTTTGAAACATAATTTTTTCTCTCTCCAGTTTCCCACTTTTACTAAAGACAAATCATGTTGGGACTGATTTGCTTTATTATACCTGGCCCAATTATTTATATACAGTGCAGCAACAATATTTTTGATATAGGCTTTTTAATTAATTGGCTTTGACTGAACTTTGTTCCATAGGAGGAATCTCAGATAAGACTTTTTTAAAGCTGAGCCCAGCCATGGATTTGTGCCATCAAATACCTATGAGTTAGGTGAATTTCCTCTCCTCTTGAGATTCCATGATAAACCCGGGGCTTCTGCACTTGTCACAAAGTGACATTCTCTACTTACCACAGGTCAGAAACCCTGTACAGGAACGTTGTACACAAAAATATGAGGCCAGTTTTTCCAAGGGCTTTCTTGGCTTCGTAAGTAAAGTTTGATTCCTTAAAGCACACCATTCCAGTCAAAGCCTTGGTAAAATAACTAAATTCTCCAACTGTGTCCTATTGCAAAAGAAAACAGATTCTTACTGAACTTATGCAAGTAACTATATTGCCATAAATTAAGAAACTTAGTTTCCAAATACTGGAGAAACTAGGTAGAGAGAAACAAATATAGTAGAAATATTATTCACAGGAATATATTGTTAAAAGCTGTAAATAACTTAAAAGTTTCCTTTATTCTAAAAAACTAAAAGTATCAGCAATGTTTTAAGCAAAAGTCAAAAAGATTACTTCAGTTTTCTATTAGTTCAATTATTTCAGTTAACTTCTGTTCTGTTTGATAGTCAAGAAGGTTTCAAGTCTCCAAGAGAGATCTGAAATCTTTTCCTTTATTCCAGTGTAACAATTTCCAAAATTATCAGAAAACCTGCATTTAAGTGCACCTGTTAGAGAACTATAGCTGATCATAAATCCATCTTTTAAAGAGAGTTTAAAACAAGACAACTCTCTGTGGATGAAAAAAAAGTTAAGGCAGCCATAGTTAAAAGACAAAACTGACAGGTAAATTTGTCACCTCTGTGGCACACAATAATTTTAACAACGATTATGATTATTACTGATAACATACACTAAGTTTTATCTGAATTACAGGAGTTTCCCATCATTTTGGAATACATACCAATAACATATTTATACAAACAGGCCAGGTGTAGTGGCTCATGCCTGTATTCCTAGCCCTCTGAGAGGCCAAGGCAACCAGATCACCTGAGGTCAGGAGTTTGAGAACAGCCTGGCCAACATGGTGAAACCCCTTCTCTACTAAAAATACAAAAATGAGCAGGGCATGGTGGTGCATGCCTGTAGTCCCAGCCACTCAGGAGGCTGAGGCAGGAGAATTGCTTGAATCCAGGAGGCAGAGGTTGCAGTGAGCTGAGATAGTACTATTGCACTCCAGACTAGTGATAGAGCAAGACTCTGTCTCAAAAAAAAAGAAAGGAAAAACAAAAAACATATTTATAAAAATAAAGCCAAAAGAAAACCATTTCATATTTGACAAAAGTAAACCAAATTATGTCATGTTTGGACTTTAGGAAACCTAATGTCTTAAAGGATGAATTAGGATAGAAAAATACATAATATATCATTTGATTTTGGAAAGTTTGTCAAATATAAAATGTTTTTTAAAAAATAAGATTACAGGTCATTGTATAGTCATTTATTTAACCGAAGTGATAATTCAAGGATTTTTTTTTTAAGTGAAAAACCTTCATTCTTTGAGACAGGAGACTTAATTTTCTAAGCAAGAAGCCCTAATAAAAACAGCATTAAGCCAATTACATTTATTTTTTCAAAATTCTGTAAACAATCTATAAAATGTAATCTTGATTATAAATATAACTTTCATAAGCCTTTTATAACGTTTATTAAGGAGTTGGGTAATGCTTCAAGAAAACCTTGTTAATCTGACACAAGCATCCATATACTGATTTTGCATCAGTGTGTCTTTGACATTAATAATTAATTTATAGAGAAACTGGACTTATCTTTAAAAATCAGCCCTTACAATCTTAGGCTCCCACCTCTTTTGCAATAGTACCTGGGTCTTGAAAAGTTGAATAGCTTTAATTTCTTGCCCTGTGTCTCAAGAATGCAGTTTGTTTTGACTGGCATCTTCTACGGGCCTGAATATGAGGTTTTAGTTGCTGCCGGTGTTTAAGATTTAACAGGACTTGGTGTCTTTTTTAGACCGAAGGGTTAAAAGCTCTGTAACTCAATGTTACAAGAATTTTGAAAGCATATACAAGAAGATACATGGATGTAATAACCTTAATTTTTAAAAATCTCCATTTTGTTCCTAAGCGGATAAAAACTTAATAATGACAACTTGATTATATAAAAGCTTTTGGGTTTCTTAAGTATGTAAGTTCTCTTATTGTTTCTTACGTTGACTGTTCATGACACGGTCAGACTTTTTGATTTGTTCTGAAAATCCCTTCTTTTTAGACAACCAGTTATTTTATTTTAGGACTAAACTTACTATACAGAATTCTTTCCTATATAATGTTATTTCTCTTTAAGCATTTTTTTTACCAAAAAACAACTTCTTTATTTGTATTACTTTCTTTATGTCTTTTTTTATTTCCCAGTTCCTTTTATCTTGTTTTATACATAGCCTTTAAATATGCTTTGAATTAGAAAAAAACTTGCTCACTTTTTTTTTGATAAAAAAACACACTTTTTATTTTGGCAAGAATGTTTTCCTACAATATATGCTTATTGGAAAATACTCAAATAATGAAATATCTATTAATTAACTTTATATTCTGAATTATGACAAGTTTGTAAGTATTTATCCCATTACATTTACCTAATTATTTTAATTGTTTACCTGGATTATTTATGAAAACTGATAGTCATTATTTAAAGTCATGAAATTGCCATTGCAAAATTATAACTAAAACAGTGAAAAGAAGATTTGACCTAATGGGCTCCATTTTGCTTATAACCTCCAAGTGGTCCTCATTCATTCCCAGGCAGAGGCCAAACTAACATTGGGAGGAACTTGGTTTACAATTTAGCTTTGAAACAAAGGCAGTAACAGTCCTTTCCTTATTGTCTGTGCACTAGACTGCCAAAAGTCACTGGATTAGAAGTGCTAGTAATTTTAGCAAATTCAAGATGCAGCTATTTTCATTGAACCCGTATCAATGTCTTACTAAAAATTACTCAAGTAAAGATAATTCTTTTGGGGGCTGGGTTTACAGTTTTGAAACCCCAATGCCACATTTTGACACCTTATAGTATTTGACAGGAATATGTATGAAATTGCTTGATTACTTAATGTAAACAAAAATGTATGCTGTCAATTCTTAAGACATTTCTAATATTATTTTACCAATAATTTTAAAGCTAGCTTATCTATTAAAGATTCTACTTAAGTTACATAAACTTAAAAAAGCATTTAATGAGTCTTTTTTAGTATCTAACTTAAGCCCTTTTATTTTTCTTTAAGCCGGTTAATTAGAGCTCTTTTATATGTTTTTAATGGTGGAACTTTCTGTACACAACACATAAATACATATAAAAATCTATTAGCCATGCCCATGGAAGTACAAACTGCCTTTGCAAAATTGTAACTGAGGAAATTATGAGAGTGAAAGAAATCAGACCTAACCAACTCTATCGTGCTTCTAACCCTTAAGCTGTCTTTGTTCATTCTTGGATGTAAGCTGAACTAGCTTTGGGAAGGAATTTAGTTCACGGTTTTACTCTGAAACCAAATTGGTAACAGCCTTTCCCAAAAAGAAACCCCTTGCCTGGGGACCAACCTGCCTTTGCGAGACTAACATATTAGCTACAAGATTAGAAATTAGTTTAGGGATCATGCAGTCTCTGCTCCAAAAGTCTGAACCTCCTCAAATTGCTCCTGTGGGTAACATCACAATTGTAAAACCTAAGATCAGTGCTTGATACATGCTGCAGACCCTGCCCAGGCAGGTAATCTGGCCCAACAACCAGTTGTGCCATCATACCCATGAACAGAAGACAGCAAGAAAACATAACTCCGGCAAAGTTGAAGACCACATCTCCGGGGGAGGAAGATGGCGCTCTAGAAGCAACTCACCACTGCAGCTCTCAGTCAAGACGCAGAGGGTAAGCAAACACCGCATTTTCAGACGGATCCTTATAGCCCACAGAGCGGGGGAAAAGCCCAGGTGTAAAAGGCACGCAGGACTCAAGCGCAGCGCTCTCCGCTGCCGTGGCCAGGCAGCCAGCGCCGCGGCAGCAGCAAGGCGCACAAAACACATGGCTCTGGGCGCCCTGTTAAACCGACAATTTGAGACTTGGGAGGGCAGATTGCTATGTTCATCTGACTGAATGGGTTTTGGACGGTGAACTAGACCAGAAGATTTCTGGGAGGTGAATTGTGAACTAGCGCAGTGGGTGGCTGCACAGGAAATCACACAGATCCCGGTGCCCTTTCGGCTAGCGACTGAGGCACCTGGGAGAGAGTGAACCCTACAACTTAAAAAGAAAAAAAAAGCAAAAAGGCTCAGAGTCAGCAGGGAGACAATTGATCAGGCTCGACGGGTCCCACCCCCACAGGGACAAGCAATAAGTCGATTTGGAGTGCTGGGGGTTGAGAGTTCCACTGCGGGAAGAGCAGAACACACGACTGTGCAGCTCAGTGGGGGAGGGGCGTCTGCCATTGCCCAGAGCTTCGGCCCCTACTGAGGTACCCACCCACTGCTGCAGTCAGCCGTTGCCAAGGCAACCCACAATAACAGAGAGACTCCACCTACAGGGCAGAGCCCACGTCAGCAGGGCGGAGCCCACGTCAGTAGGGCGGAGCCCAAAACAGCAGGACGGAGCCCACAGCAAAAGGGCAAACCTCATGCCAGCATGGCGGAGCCTCGGCAGCCAAATAGTGTCTAGACTACCTCCTAGCTGGGCAGGACAGCACAACGGATACTCACAAATAAAGCCCTAACTCCCCGAGACAGAGCATCTGAGGAAAAAAACCAGTTGCATGAGTTCTGCCACAACAGACTTAAATGTACTTGCCTAGCAACACTGAATGAACAACGGAGCTCACAGAACAGCACTTGAGCTCCTATAAAGTACAGATCGTTTCCTCAAGCAGCTCCCTGACCCCCGTATACCCAAAGAATCACCTCAAAAAGGACTGATCAGACTGACATTTGGCGGGCATCATTCTGGGACAAAGATAGAAAAAGAAACTGGTAGCATCCCTCACTGTTCCGCAGCTGCTACGGGTGTACCCCAGGCAAGCAGGGCCTGGAGTGCACCTCAGCAGTCTTACAGCA
>CM052653.1:119177988-119207819 GCA_028533165.1 Leontopithecus rosalia | reverse complement strand
TGCAATAAAAATTTTTTAAAAAGAAAGAAACACTATAAAATATCCTAGTGCCCTTTGATAATGGTGGCAGAAAGCTGGTTCTGGAGTCAGATGACTGAGGATCAGACTGCAGCTCCCCACCTGCAGGTCAACTTAGACAAGTTTCTCAAACCCTTCAAGCCATCGATAACATTTTCTCATATACAAAATGTGGAAAAAAGTAGTATCTACATCACAGAATTGTCTTAGGAGAATAAAACAGATAATGTATGTAGAATGTTTCATGCTATACTTAATCCAAAGTGTTTAATATAATAATAGATATCAGAGGTATTAGTTGAATAAAATAATAAATAATGGAAATATCAATGTCATCAAATCTGCTAATTTATTACTCAGTCTCTGCTAGGGCTGCCATTACAAAGTACTGCAATCTGGATGGGTTCAGCAACAGACATCTATTTTCTCACAATTCCGGAGGCCAGATGTCCAAGATCAAGGTGTCAGCAGGGTTGGTTTTGTTTTGTCTTTATTCTTGGCCATCTTATCCTTGCACCTGCACATGGTCTTTCCTCTGTACCTGTCTGTGTCCTAATCTCCTCTACTTATCAGAGCACCAGTTATATTGGATTAAAGCCCACTCAACAAACTCATTTAACCTTAGTTATCTTTTTTAAAACCCAATCTTCAAACATAGTCACATTCTTAGGCACTGAGGGTTAGGATATCAAACACAATTTTTTGGGGAGAAACATAATTCAGGCTATGATAATCAGTAATAGATATCATACCCATTATAAGTAATATCTAAGTTAATCATGATCAACTGTATGACCATAACAACAACTCTCTGACCCTTCTTTTTTTATTTTTGGAAACAATATCTCGCTATGTTACCCAGGCTGGAATGCAGTGGCATGATCTCGGCTCACAGCACCCTCGATCTCCCGAGCTGAAGCGATCCCCCAACCTCAGCCTCCTGAGTAGCTGGGACTATAAGCGTATGACACCACATCCAGCTAATTTTTATTTTTTTGTATTTTTTGTAGACACAGGGTTTCTCCATGTTGCCTAGGCTGGTCTCAAACTCCTGGGCTCAAGTGATCCACCCACTCTGGCTTCCCAAAGTGCTGAGATTACATGCATGAGCCACCGTGCCTGGCCACTTGCCCTCATTTTATGATTGTATGTCCTCAACTTCTGCAATTTGACCGGCAGTGCCTCCAATGAAAGTGATAAATATTCATGCCCCATTGCCATCAGACTCAGCCATGTGACTTGATTCCGTCAGTGCAAAGTGAGCATGTGTGCACACTCCACTTCCAAGCAGAAGTTTTAAGAGCCATTGATTGTTTTCTTTAGCTATCTTACTCTTTTTCCTCTACTGCAAGGGCTATATATCTCACATAAGGGCTGCTTCTTCAGCCCAGTGCCTGGAATGAGCACTTCTCAACTTTCAGTGAGACTGATCAGGCAGAGCTGCCTAAATTAGGAGCTACTGCTAATGCGTGAAATCAAGTGACAAGTATGTGGTTTTGGTTAAGTCACTGGGATTTGGAGGGATTATTGCCACACCGAAGCTGCCTAATGTGATCACCAACAATACATAACCCACAGATGCATGTATAGCTTACTCCTTTTCCTTACAGAAGGCATAAAAACCTGATATGCCATTGGTCAGGTAATTCTAATAAACCCAAACTGCAGAAAGAGGAGCAGAGTGTCAACAATTTCATGAGGGACCAAAGATTAATTTATTAAACATTCTTAGTACTTTTTCCATTTATATGTAAGAACATGGCACCTTCCCTCATGCTTACATTTTATCTCACATATAAAGAAATTACAGATTTCGCAGTTGGAAAGGCAACTTTTGCGGCCTTCCTTTCCCTGTTGTAGAGAGAAATTCTCTTCTGTTCTTTGAGAATCACAGTGGATACAGAAAATGAGAACTGTTTGCCCTCACTTGGCAGTATAACTTCATTCACAATAGTGTCACATGTACCAAAACACACGCTAGGTTCACAACTAAATAACCATCCTTTAACTTTCTTCTAATTCCCAGTTTCTGGGTGAAGGTGACAACTGAGCCAGACTGTAAGGAATGAGCAGGATTTTGGCTGGTGAAACAGGAGGAGGACATGGAAGGCAGATGGTGCAGTTTAAACAAAGGCAGAAAGTGTGCTGGAATATAAACAGTTGAGGGTGGTTATGGCAGAGGGTGGAGGAGTGGCTACAGATAGGACTGACAATGGGCTGGAAGGCCATCCTCAGAGCCAGTGTCCTTGATTCTACCCCACAGAAAAACTCAAGAAACCACAGGTAAACACTTCTAAGTTTTATAGACCATAAATGTATATATTCCTGATTTTAAAATGGCTTCTCTTTAATACATTACTTTGCATAGCAGTTAAAAACATGGGCATTTTCAGCAGACATCTCAATTTCATACTAGAGCCCTGCCATTGGTGTGCCCTATTCATCCTGGGTACATTGATTAACCTGCCTGACTGAGACTCTTCCGAATAATGGTGACAATAGTGATCATCATTCTTGTAAATGAGGATCATTGGCTATAAAGATGCACGTAAATTCTTGCCAAAATATTTGAGTCAAAAGTTAAAGGTACAGACATGGCACTTTCTGAAACTGTTATCAAAATTGTTCAGAAATGAAAGCTTAGTCATATGTCCCCCAGAGACTTGACCACCTACACTACACCCCTTAGTTGTGCTGACATTCTAAACACTGCTTCTTGTCTGTTCTAAAAGGTGCTTAAGACAAAACCAGAGAGAGACATGATAATTCAGTGATTGGTGTGGACTAAATGGAGAGCCACAGTTATGCCTCTCAGTGCCTGTCTCAGCTGAAACAGGGCTAAGCTCACACAGTTCAAAGCCAGCTGAAGGCATGACTTTCTTTGGTGACCACACCAGCTACAGGCATGGAGCAGGCAACAAAGAGAATGTGCCTGGCAACTCCTCCTCTGGAAGCTCTCTGGGAATTCAGGACTCTTGGCCACTATTAAGGCAATGGGGGTGGCCGGATATGGTGGCTCACACCTATACTCCCAGCACTTTGGGAGGCTGAGACAGACCAATCACCTGAGGTCAGGAGTTCAAGACCAAACTGACCAACATGGAGGAACCTCATCACTACTAAATATACAAAAATGAGACAGGGGTGGTGATGCACACCTGTAATCCCAGCTACCTGGGAGACTGAGGTAGGAGAATCGCTTGAACGTGGGAGACAGAGGTTGTGGTGAGCCAAGATTGTGCCATTGCACTCCAGCCTGGGCAACAGAGCAAAACTCCATCTCAAACAAACAAAAAAAAGGCTCAGAGGACAGCTTAGATTTGAAAACTGTGGTGCCGCATTCACAGGCAACTTTCCTCCATGAAAATGTTATTTTTGCTTTACTTACTGAATTACTGGCTTCATTATTTTGGGGTATACTTGGGAGAGGAATTTCTGTCTTTCCCATGCTTAGATATGGTTCCTTTGTATATATGCCATTTGGTAGGGTTTTGAAGAAAGGAAGGAATGAATGGGAAAAAAATGATAAGGATAAAACCACCAGTTGGTTTAGTTATCCTTAAATATACTCTTAATTTCAGGTGAAAGTATTTGATAAATGGATCTTTAAAACAATATTATTGTGTTGTGAGGACTTTGAGAGAGTGTTGTCACAGTCATCAGGAATGTCACTATTCAGGGTCATTTTTCCCTTTTCCCACTAAAATTAAAACATGAGCACATGGCTTGAATGGATAGTAACACTGGCATTTGTTTTGATTATGTCTCCAAAATTCAAACAGAAAAGCTACTTCTCTTATCAATCAAATATTATTAATAAAATATATTTGACTTAGTTTATGAGATGGAATATCAATTTGAGTGTCCCAGCTGCTTTTCATTGTTGATGGGTTGAGTGTTCCCCTTAAATAACACATTTCTATTGGGTGATACTAATTATTCTAGATAATGTTTTTAAAATAAAATTATTACAGCCATTAGTTCTCTCGCTTCCCCTCCCCACCACACTGGTCTCCTCCATTTTCCTCTGTCTCTTCTTCCTTTTTCCTTCTGTCTTCTTTCCCAAATTCTTTTGCTTATCTACCATTCATTAATTTAATCTACACACTAGCACTTAAAGAAGCTTCCATACCTCCACCAAGATGGCAAAATTGGAACTGCTCTATAGCACAGTTCCCAGTGAGAGCAATGCAGAAGGCAAGTGATCTCAGCATTTCCAACCAAGGTGCCAGGTTCCCCTCAATGGAACTGCTTGCACTGTAGGTGTAGCCCAAGGAAGGCAAACTGAGGCAGGGTGGGGCACTGCCTCACCTAGGAAGTGCAACTGGCTGGAGGACCTCTCTCCTACCCAACAGAGGCCATTGCGGGACTTATCCAGCCACTCCTGCACTTCAGTTGAGATACTGCACTTCTCCCATGGTCTTTACATCCCGCACCAGGAGATTTTAGCTGGGCCAACAAGCACTTTGGGTTACCAGCACAAATCTGAGAGGCCATTTCAGCCAGTGCCATGGGTATTCAGCACAAACCTTGGTGGCTGTTTTGTCTGGCACCTGGAATGCCTGCAAGACAGAGCCTCCTACTCCCCAGAAAAAAAGGGGAGCTGAAGGCAGGTAGCCAAGTGACCTGGTATGGCAGGTCCCCCCACAACAAAGACCAGCAAACTGAAGCCCTCTGACATGCGAGTTTTGCAGTCAGCACAGCAGTTTGAGCTCCACCTGGGAGGATGGAGCTTGGTGGGGGGAAGGGCATCCACTGATGCTGAGGCAGTTCTAACCTTACCTGTGTAAACAAAAGCAAAGTTTACACAGCATCTGGACTGAGCCCACAGCAGCTCAGCAGAATCTCTACAGGCAGAATGTGACTAGACTCCCTCCTTGCTGAGCAGCACACCTCTGACAAAAAGGCAGCAGCACATCAGGGACTTATAAATAAAACCCCACCTTCCTGGGACAGAGCACCTGGGAAAGGGGTGGTTGTGAGTTCTGCTGCAGCAGACTTAAATGTCCCTGCTCAGCAGCTCTAAAGGGAGCAACGAAGCTCCCAGCACAACACTTGAGCTCAGATAAGGGACAGACTGACTCCTCAAGTGGCTCCCTTACCCCCATATATCCAAAAAGATACCTCATAGAGGAGAGCTCTGGCTGACATCTGGTGGGTACTCTTCCAGGATGAAGCTACCAAAGGAAAGAACAGGCATCAATCCTTGCTGTTCTGCAGCCCCCACATGGGATTCCCAGGCAAACAGTCTCCAGTGGACCTCCAGCAGTCCTGCAGCAGAGAGGCCTGTTAGAAGGAAAACTAAAAAGAGAGAGAGAGAGAGAGAGAGAGAGAGAGAGAAATAGCTTCAACATCAACAGAAAGAATGTCCACTCAGAGATCCCATCCGAAAGTCACCAACTTCAAAGACCAAAGGTCGAAGAAGATGGGAAGAAACCAGCACAAAAAGGATGAAATCACCAAAAACCAGAATGCCTCTCCTCCTCCAAGGGATCACAACTCCTCACCAGCAAGGGAAAAAAACTGGATGGAGAATGAATTTGATGGATTGACAGAAGCAGGCTTCAGAAGATGCATAATAAACTTCTCTGAGCTAAAGGAACATGTTCTAACCTAATGCGAAGAATAAAAATCTTGAAAAAAGGTTAGATGAAATACTAACTAGAATAACCAGCTTAGAGAAGAACATAAATGGCTTGATGGGGCTGAAAAACACAGCACAAGAACATTGGGAGAAATGTCTCATGTAGGTGATGGAGGGATGGAGGCAGCAAGCCACCATGGCATATGTGTACCTATGTAACAATCCTGCAAGATCTGCACATGCACTTCAGAACTTAATTAAAAACAAAACAAACAAAAAATCCCTCCTTACCATGGGAAGGGAAATCATAGGAAAAGTGAAGAGAAATAGATCATGAACCCCAAGGATGCAGTTTTAGAATAGATTCTCCCTTACTTTCAGGTTTATTCGTCCCCAACTAGGAGACTTCCTCTCTGGAAGACAAATTTCAACATGGGTACTAATTCCCTAAGTCTAGTCTTATAAAGAAAGTATTTCTAATCCTATGTTGGAAAGACATGGAAGAACAAGTGGCATAATTAATAAAATTTGCATTGGGATTTATTTCCTAATGAAGTATTAAAAACAAACAATTTCGAGGTAACTAGAGCTTAGTTTTACTGAGCTCTTCTAAGCATTATAATATGTTACAAGATCATGAGTTGTCAAATTAGAATGAATAATATTTCCTCTGACTTAAGTGCTTCAGAAGATAGGAGAATGAATACATTTAATATTTATAGTCTTCACCTCTGAGATATGTGTAATCTTTATAAATATTAGTAACATACATGAAATATTATGTAGAGAAATGTTACAGTACACAATTAAATGCTAAATTAAAACTGATATGAAGACAAATACTATGAGTCCTTACCTAAATATATATTTTCTTCAAATTTGAATATTGTTTAAGTGTGTTATATAATCTCCTGTTAAATTGAAACATTTGATGGCAATCTAATTATATGTATATCATCAGTTCATTGTGAAAAAAAGGAAAAAAAACAAAAACTGGCAAATGAAAAATCTGACAACTACTGGATCTATTCTGTGTATTTTTATGTATTGTGTTTGATGTTTATACATAATAAAGTTCTCTACTTGGCTTTAAAATAATGAATGCTTAAATCAAATTAATTTTTTCAGAAAAATAAAAACTGTAATACCTTTTAGTTCACATGACTTTAGTAATATTTGAGAAATAAAGATAGTTTTAAAGTTTATTGGTAAAATAAAGACATTGGGTCTAAATTAGGCAGGTCAGATACTAGGTTTGTAAAATGCTTTAAAGTAATAAACTGCTTCTTTTGACTTTTAAAATTTGTTCAACTTACCTGCTTTGGAGTCATTAGATTCTAGGTAAAGTCTGGGAACATGTGGAGTTAGCCGTGCCCCCTGGCTATGCTTGAAAAAGTCAGACTTGCGGTGAGCCGAAATTGCGCCATGGCACTCCAGCCTGGGTAACAAGACCGAAACTCCGTCTTAAAAAAAGAAAAGAAAAGAAACAGTCAGACTTTATCTGCACTTCTATCTGGTGTCCTAGGCTCCATACCTAGTACATAATTAAAATCACTTACCTGCCAGGTGTTTCGCCAAAAAAAAGAAAAATTACTAAGAGTTAACATTGTAACATGTAATTGAGTCTACAGAAAAAGGTTTTACATGGAAGCTTTGTGGAAAAAGTGAAATCTGCTTTCAGTAAAACATTACAAGGCATTAGAATGTAAATTTTTGCTTAGTTCAGAAGGTTAAAAATTGTTTTGACTTAGAATATAGCTAAAGGTTTCAGCAAGTTGTGGAAGGTTTGTGAAATAGTCATCTTATAAAAGAAACACTGTGTGTGAACACATTGGCTAAATTTAAAGGGGTATTATCCAGTTTTTCCATAAATTGAACATTGGAATAAAAACACAACAGAGTTTTTTTAGAGCACTAATTTTGCTTTAACACAAATTTGTAAAAGGTTATCAAAAAGCTTATAAGAATTTCAGCTTAAACTGAGGAAGACTGGATGAATTCATCTTTAAGGTTTTATTAAAACTTAGAGTTGACATTAATAGTACACTAATGCAAGAGTGAAATTTGGCTTTCTCTCTTGAATAAGATTTTAATGTAATAGTAAAGAATAATAAAAGATTTCTGTCTCTCCTCAAATAAACTACAGGAAAAAGAAGGGAAAGGCACACTTTGCTTGAAAAGCTAAGCCTTCTATCAATGAGTAAAGGCTTTTGCCTTAAAACATTTTTAAGTTACCATTTTGGCTAAATGAATGACTTACTGTGACCTGGCATTCCATTTTATATCAAGTGTTTTAAGCCTTTAATATATTTATATCAATGTTAATATATTTGATAGGCTTCCCAAAACCCAATTTCATCTTCAAAATTAAGTCTTTTTGGCCAGGTGTGGTGGCTCAAGCCTGTAATCCCAGCACTTTGGGAGGCGGAGGCGGATGGATCACGAGGTCAAGAGATCAAGACCATCCTGGTCAACATGGTGAAACCCCGTCTCTACTAAAGATACAAAAAATTAGCTGGGCATGGTGGCACATGCCTATAATCCCTGCTACTCAGGAGGCTGAGGCAGGAGAATTGTCTGAACCCAGGAGGCAGAGGTTGCGGTGAGTCGAGATCGCGCCATTGCACTCCAGCCTGGGTAACAAGAGCGAAACTCCATATCAGAAAAAAAAAGTCTTTTTGACTTCTAAACTTGGGATGTGACAGAGGGCACTGAAGAATCCAAAAGAGAAGTATATGGAATTATTTGACATGTTGTTACATGAGAAGCACTGTCAAAATAAGAAATATTTTACCTTCTTCAGATTATATTCTAATAAATGTGAATATATGTTTGAAAATTGTATGAAATTCCTAAAATTCTAATATGTCTAAATATATGCTATCAATTATATTGTTTCCATGATAAATTGTAGAACACAGAAATGAACAAATTTTCTTGTCGGTCATGTAACTATAACTATTTAACATCATTTCCACAGCTAACTGCTTAATACTGATGCAGTTTCTGAAAACTTCACAAGCACAAAACGTCCTAGAATATGGTGTCTTTTAGGAGGTTCCTGAAATAATGGAAAGACCCTGAAAAAGAACTCTTGAATACAGATTTCTGCAAACTTTAGAATCACATCATTTGTCAAATAATCCCATATACTTTAAGGACTGTGTAAGATTTCCTGGAATTTTAATGAAAAGACTTACTTGTTTTTAAAACTCCTACCCAAGTAGAAGAAAAATTAACTGAATACCAAGAAAACATTTTGTCAGACTGTCATTCTAAATCAGCCAATACTGAAATTGTTTATATATACAATTTGAATGAACTCCATGGTCTAAGTCAAGTTACCTATGACAACCCATCAGTTACAACTGCTGTGAACCTAAACTGGAGAAACAACTGGTATTTAAGGGGATATAAGTTCAATGTTAAGCATGGACTCATGGAGAACTAAGTCAGCTGCCTTGTCCTTCCTGGGTCCATGCTTAAAGTTCTTCTTAAAGGAGAACTACAAACCACTGCTCAAAGAAATAGAGAGGTCACAAACAAATTTTTAAGATCCATGCTCATGGATAGGGGGAATCAATATTATAAAAATGGCCACATTGTTCAAAGTAATTTATAGATTCAATGCCATCTCCATCAAGCTACCATTGACTTTCTTCACAGAATTGGCAAAAACTACCTTTAATTTCATATGGGATGAAAAAAGAGCCCGCATAGCCAAGCAAAAAGAACAACGCTGGAAACATCATGCTACCTGACTTCAAACTATACTACTAGCCTAGAGTAACCAAAACAGCATGGTACTGGAACTAAAACAGATGTATAGACCAATGCAACGGGACAGAGCCCTCAAAAATAATGCCACACATCTATAGCCATCTTATCTTTGACAAAACAGACCAAAAAAAATGGGTAATGGATTCCCTATTAAATAAACAGTGTTGGGAAAACTGGCTAGCCATATGCAGAAAACTGAAACTGGACCGCTTACTTACACCTTATAAAAAAAATTAACACAAGATGGATTAAAGACTAAAACAGAAGACCTAAAACTATAAAAACCCTAGAAAAAAACCTAGGCAATACCATTCAAACATAGGAATGGGCAAAGACTTCATGACTAAAACACCAAAAGCAATGGCAACAAATATCAAAATTGACAAATAAGATCTAATTAAACTAAAAAGCTTCTGCACAGAAAACAAAAATCAAACAAAACAAAACTATCATCAGAGTGAACGGCCAACCCACAGAATGGGAGAAAATTTTTGCAGTCTATCCATCTGACAAAGGGCTAATATGCAGAATCTACAAAGAACTTACATTTACAAGAAAAAAACCAACTCCATCAAAAAGTAGGCAAATAATATAAACAGACACTCCTCAAAAGAAGACATTTATGAAGCCAACAAACATATAATGAAAAGTTCATCATGACTTGTCATTTTAGAAAAACAATCATTAAAAAAGTCAGAAAACAACAGATACTGGAGAGGATGTAGAGATACAAGAACTCTTTTACACTGTTGGTGGGAGTGTAAATTAGTTCAACCATTGTGGAAGACAGTGTGGTGATTCCTCAAGGATATAGAAATAGAAATGCCGTTGGACCCAGCAATCCCACTACTGGGTATATACCCAAAGGATTATAAATCATTCTACCACAAAGACATATGCACGCATATGTTTACTGTGGCACTGTTCACAATAGCAAAAACTTGGAACCAACCCAAATGCTCATCAATAATAAACAGGATAAAGAAAACGTGGCACATATACACCATGGAATATTATACAGCCATGAAAAAGGATGAGTTCATGTCCTTCTCAGGGACATGGATGAAGCTAGAAACCATCATTCTCAGCAAAGTGACACAAGAACAGAAAACCAAACACCAGATGTTCTCACTCATAAGTGGAAGTTGAACAATGAAGGTACATGGACACAGAGAGGGGAACATCACACACTGGGGCCTGTCAGGGTTGGGCCTAGGGGAGGGATAGCATTAGAAGAAATACCTAAGGTAGATCATGGGTTGATGGGTGCAACAAGTCCCCATGGTACGTGTATACCTGTGTAACAAACATGCACGTTCTGCACATGTACCACAGAATTTAAGGTATAATAATAACAAAAAAAATCTGCTTTTAATTATAAAGCTCTTAAAGAAAACTCTTTTGAATCTCTTACTACCACATCACAGCTGGGACAAACTGCTGATATTTTAAAAGTAACAAATTCCAAACCAGAAAGGACTAGACTTAGGAACCAAACTCAGGTTGCTGTAGGGAACCGAGCAGAATCTTAGGATTGGAAGGCCACCACTGCTCCTTCAGTTTGGCCTTGGCTGGCAAAAGATGGCCTTATATGGACAGAAACGCTTAGATTAAAAAAAAAAAGGAATTTCTCTGCTAACTAGAAAATACATACTTGGCAGCTACAAGAGTTTTAGCCAATTCAGATGACTTGCTTCCCAAAATTTGGAACAGTCCCTTGGATTTGACCAAGTCAGAAAGATATGGTCATACTTGATGGAAGAAAAGTGAAATAACAACAAAATCCCAAACATAAATAAATAAAAAGTTAAGCAAAATAAACAAATGCACAATAAATATGACTACTGAGTGTCATAATGGTAAGGAGAAATTAAAACCAACTGGTTGGTAATCTTAACTTTTAGTCATTAAGAAATAATTTTAAGACAAATCTTTAATTTAGCCACTTACCTGGAAGTAAGGCTCAGGCTGATGACTGTTCTCTACCATCTTAGAAGCAGGAAAAAATTCACACTCACCTTTCCTGTCAGAAGCAAGCTGAAACTCAAGAAAGGAAGTGCCTGCTCTCCATCATCATGGAAGCAGGAAAACTTGCCTTCCTTACTGGAAATGAGTAAAACTTCAGAAAAGGAGCTGTAAAGCAAAATCAACCTTAGCTCTCAACCAAATTTTGGGAGATCAGGAACTCTCTGGAGGGCAGAAGCTCCCAAACCTCAGCAAATTATCTATCCTATTGGTTTGAACAATAAGGATAGCCCAGGTTGGTATCAAGCAATAATGACATTTATCAAAGGTCAGGGCCATATTTGTAATGTCTTTCTCCTTTTTTTTTTGAGACAGAGTCTCATTCCATTGCCAGGAGCCAGGCTGCAGTGCAGTGGCAAGATCTCAGCTCACTGCAACCTCTGCCTCCTCAGTTCAAGCAATTCTCCTGCCTCAGCCTCCCAGGTAGCTAGGACTACAGGCGGATGCCACCACGCCCAGCTAATTTTTTTTTTTTTTGTATTTTTAGTAGAGACAGTGTTTTACCATGTTGGCCAGGATGGTCTCGATCTCTTGAGACCTCGTGATCTGCCTGCCTCGGCCTCCCAAAGTGCTGGGATTACAGGCTGGAGTCACCATGCCCGGCCCATGTCCTTCTCTTTTTATCTTTACTGGTATAGTCTGTTTTGTCAGAAACTCGGATTGCAACACCTGCTTTTTACTTTTTACTCCCATTTGCTTGAAGATTTTTCTCCATTCATTTTGAGCCTATGTGCGGGAGTGCATGTGAGATGGGTCTATTAAAGACAGCATACTCAGATGGGTCTTGGTTCTTTATCCAGCTTGCCCTCCTATGTTTTTCGATTGGAGCATTTAGCCCATTTACATTTAAGGTTAGCGATGATATGTATGGATTTGGTCCTGTCATCACTCTGTTAACTGATAATTTTGCAGACTTGTGTATGTGCTTGGTTTTTTAGCATCACTGGTCTGTGTAATTCAGTGCATTTTTGTAGTGGCTGGTGATGATCTTTTCTTTCCGTATTAAGTGCTGCTTTCAGGAGCTCTTGTAAGGTAGATCTGCTGGTAATGAATTCCCTCAGCATTTGCTTGCCTGAAAACGATCTTATTTCTCCTTCACTTATGACACTTAGTTTTGCTGGACTTGAAATTCTGGGTTGAAATTTTTTCCTTTAAGCAGTTGAATATTTCTTCTGGCTTGTAGGGTTTCAGCTGAGCGGTCCACTGTTAGTCTCATGGGATTCCCCTTGTAGGCGACCTTGTCTTTCCCCCTAGCTGCCTTTGACAATTTTTCTTTCATTTTGACCTTGGAGAACCTGATGATTATGTGTCTTAGGGATGTTCTTCTCGTGGCATATCTGAGGTTCTCTGGATTTCCTGAATTTCAATGTTAGTCTGTCTGGCTAGGTTGGGGAAATTCTCATGAATGATATTCTGAAATATGTTTTCCAAGTTGGTTCCATTTTTGTCATCCTTTCAGGTAGAGTAATAAGGCATACATTTCATCTTTTTACATAATCCTTTATTTCTCAAAGGTTTTGTTCATTCCTTTTCATTCTTTTCCCCATTCTTGCCTCTTTTCTTTCAGAAAGCAAGTTTTCAAGCTCTGAGACTCTTTCCTCTGTTTGGTCCATTCTACTAGGTGGTCTTGCACATGAGATGAAGCTGGTCTGACCTCAGCACTCCTTAATCTGCTTGCCTCTCCCAGGACCCAGCCTGGCCACACCTGCTTACAGGGCACCCTTGGGTGCCCACACATACTACAAGAATTTTCATAATGCAATCACACACAATTACCATGTGGCTGCATTATGAAATTTTTGTAGTGTGCTTTTCAGCTCTGTCACGTCAGTTTGTTCTTTTTTTTTTTAATTGTACTTTAGGTTCTAGGGTACGTGTGCAGGTCATGCAGGACTGTTGCATAGGAACACACATGGCAATGTGGTTTGCTACCTCCATCCTGTCACCTACATATGGCATTTCTCCCCATGTTGTCCCTCCCTGACCTCCCCATGCCCCTGCTGTCTTTCTCTTGGCCATCCCCAAACAGACCCCAGTGTGAGATGCTCCCCTCCCTGTGTCCATGTATTCTCATTGTTCAACACCCACCTATGAGTGAGAACATGCGGTGTTTGATTTTCTGAGAGGTGGTATCTCAATGTAGTTTTGATTTGCATTCCTCTAATGACCAGTGATGATGAGCATTTTTTCATATATTTGTTGGCCTCACATATATCTTCTTTTCAAAAGTGTCTGTTCATATCCTTTGCCCACTTTTGGATGGGTTTTTTTCTTGTAAATCTGTTTTAGTTCTTTTTAGATTCTGGATATTAGCCCTTTGTCAGATGGGTAGATTGCAAAAATTTTTTCCCATTCTGTTGGTTGCTGGTTCACTCTAATGATTGCTTCTTTTGCTGTCCAGAAGCTCTGGAGATTAATTAGGTCCCATTTGTCTATTTTGGCTTTTGTTGCAAATGCTTTTGGGGTTTTAGTCATGAAGTCCTTGCCTATGCCTATGTCCTGAACGGTTTTGCCTAGGTTTTCTTCTAGATTTTTTATGGCATTGTGTCTTATGTTTAGATCTTTAATCTATCTGGAGTTAATTCTAGCGTAAGGTGTCAGGAAAAGGTCCAGTTTCTGCTTTCTGCACACTGCTGGCCAGTTTTCCCAACACCATTTATTAAACAGGGAATCCTTTCCCCATTGCTTGTTTTTGTCAGGTTTGTCAAAGATCAGATGGTTGTAGATGTATGGCATTGCCATCAGGGCCTCTATTCTGTTCCATTGGTCTATATCTCTGTTTTGGTACCAGTACCATGCTGTTTTGATTACTGTAGCTTTGTAGTATAGTTTAAAATCAGGTAGCATAATGCCTCTGGCTTTGTTCTTTTTGCTTAGGATTGTCTTTGCTTTTGGTTCCATATGAAGTTTAAGGTGGTTTCTTCCAGTTCTGTGAAGAAGGTCATTGGTAGCTTGATGGGGACAGCGTTGAATCTATAAATTACTTTGGGCAGTATGGTCATTTTCACAATATTGACTCTTCCTAAAATACAGAATGCTTCATGAATTTGCATGTCATCCTTGTGAATGGGCCATGCTAATCTTCTCTGAATCATTCCAATTTTAGTACATATGCTGCCGAAGCAAGCTCTGGTTATGTTCTTTACACTGACTATATTGCCTGTTAGCTCATGTGATGTTTTACAATGATTTTTGGCTTCCTTGCATTGGATCATGACATACTTCTTTCACTCAGTGAACTTGTTTCTACCCACATTCTGAATTCTGCCTGTATCATTTCAGACATGTCAGCCTCTGGCCAGTTCTGAAAACTTGAACAGGCTGAACAGTTGATGTAATCATCTGGAAGAATAAAGGCATGCTGATTTTTTGAGTTTTCAGTGTTCTTGCACAGATTCTTCCTCATCTTTATGAGCTTATTCACCTTGAACTTTTGAGGTTGTTGACCTTTGGACAGGGTATTTTTCTTTTATCATATTTGATGACCTTGAGGGTTTGATTGTGGTGTAAGGTAGATTCAGCCAACTGGCTTTGGTTTTGGAGGACTTTAGGGGGCCAACATTCATCTCCCAATTCCTGGACTGTGTGCTTTAGCTCTAGGAACTTGTATTGTGTCTCAACTTTGGCTCCTCAAAGTTTGGAGTCTACTGCACTGAGAGGCACCAAAGCGTGGCAGCTGTGGCAGAGTGCTAGCAGATGCAAAAGTGCCTGCCTCCTGTGGGCATTCACCCAGTGGTGGAGGCAAGACAGCTTGGGTGGGGGCCAGGGGACCCCTTCTGTGTGTGCTGTTGCACTGGAGGTAGTGTTGGTTCAGGGTGGAGTGCTGGCCTGTGCAGGTCTGGGTGCCTTCTGTGTGACACCCTTAGCAGCAGTAGTCACTCAGGGTACATTATGGTCCCTTTTTTGTGCACAGCATTAGCTCAAGGGCAAGGTGTTGGCAAGTGTGGTGTTTTTGGTTCTGTGCCCATCATGGCTTTCTCTTCAATGGCAGTTGCTGTGGGTTGAAGTGTGCGCTACACTCCCAAGCGCTGGTAGGGCAAGTACAGCAAAATCCACTCACATAAACACACACACCAGCAAAGTGATGTAGGAAGTTTGTGTATAAAGAGCTGCAGTATGGAGAGGCAATGTAGAGGCTGGTGCATGCCTGGACGGGCCACGTTGCTGCATCTCTCCACTGCTCAGGCATGGTCCACTGGCACAGAAGCTATGGTGTGGGCACCTGAGAGTGCCCTGTAGGCAGGTGTGGCCAGGCTGGGGCCCTGGGAGAGGCAAGCAGACTAAGGAGTGCTAAGGTCAGACCAGCTTCATCTCATGTGCAAGAATGCCCAGCAGAGATCAGGTCTCAGAGGAGAATTCTCTGAAAAGGAAGCTCCAGCACAGCACAGCTGTTCTACAAAAATGTGGCCAGACTTCTTTTTTAAGCAAGTCTCCTTTCATTATGAGGGAAACTCTCACACCTGATCTCTGCTGGGCAATCTTCACATGAGATGTGGCTGATCTGACCTCCACATTCCTAAAGTGCTGGGATAAAGTGTCTCATGAGACCAAGTAGAGCCTGGAGAGATAGCTGTCCCTGCCCTCTGGGCTTCACATCAGCTGGCTTGCTGCTCCACCACTTTGCTTGTCTCCTGGGGGCTCCACCCCAGAGAGATGTGAGTTAGCCATCACTTAGTGTAATCAGCCCAGGATGGAGGGTCTGTGCTGTGGGCCCACGCCAGGATTCCTGTCTGGTGATAAGCAGTGGGCGGGGGGGGGTACCCGCAAGAGACGGACTTCCTTGTTCCTTGGGTTAACTGTAGCTTGTTAGAGGTATCAATATGGCACTTAGGGTCTTTGCTTTCTTGATATTCTGAAGATAAGAAAGACAGATCCACCGCAGAGGCAGTGGCAGAGAGGATTTCAGTTGATCTTGGAAGCTCTGTCCAAGGAATTGCCAAGTTGCTACTGGCTTGATGGCTTCAGTGGGGGCCTGGCTAAAGACCCAAGCCAGGAGGACCTGCTCATCAAGGAGATACAGAAACCGGCACCCATGTAATGGTTCAGCCACTTTTCCATAAGGCTGCTATGGTATGCTGGGGGTCCACTCAGTCCCTAATCGCCTCATATCTTGCCTGCAAACAGGCAAAGATGATAGCCTGCCTCTTCCTCGGGGAGCTCTCTACCACTGAGGTACAATCCTGTTGCCAATCTGAACACACCCATAGGAGGTGGCTGGAGACAAGTTCAGAAGTCTTGTCTAGTTGGGAGGAACAAGAACAGCAACTTGCTTTGAAAAAAGTCTGGCCATATTTCTGTAGAGCAGCTGTGCTGTGCTGGGGGTTCACTTCAGCCCCCGGTTGCCTCAGACACCCTGAAGCCCCAAGGTTGAAATGGTGGAGTCGCCCGAACAGCAAAGACGACAGTCTGGTCCTCCCCCTGGAAGCTCTGACTCAGGGAGGCCTGAAACATCTGTCAGCCAGAGAACAGCAGTGAAGGCAGCTGGAGACCCTGGTTGAAAGGCTCCACCCAGGGATTAGATATGTGGTTGGGGACTGACTTCAACAAGAGTCTGGTCATGTTTTTGCAAGGTGGCTGTGCTGTGCTGAGCTACCACTTCCACCCCTGGTCAGCTTGGGCTCTCCAAAGCCCACAGGCCAGATCAGCTAGTTACCCAAACAGCAAAGTTGGTGGCCCGCCCCTCTCTGTGGGAGCGCTAAGGAATGTTTCAAATCTCCATTGGCCAGGGAACACTGGTGCGGGTGGCTGCAGGCCCCAGCTGGGAGGTCCTGTTCAGTAAGGAGGAGCAGGATCAGGAGCCTGCTTACAGAAGCAGTCTGGCCATGATTTGGGAAAGCAGCTCTGCTGTGCTGCGGGACGTCTTCTGCTCCTGGTCAGTTTGTACTCTCCAATGACTGCAGGCTGGAATAACTGAGTTTCTCCAACAGGAAAGACCGCAGCCTGCCCTGTCTTTTCTCTCAGAGTTTATCTCATGTGATGGAACTGAACTTTTAGGCTGTTAATTTTAGAATAAGCATTAGGGTTGTTCAGAAAGAATCTTGCTGTTATCTTTCGGTTAGATCTGTGAGAATTCATTGTCTCCTGTTCATGTCTTTTCTCTGGAAAGAAGTCTCTTTCTGCTATCTGGCTTTGGTCACAGTCATGTAGAGCAGTAGCCAGTCTACAATGGCATGACCACATTTCCATTTCCAGTGTTCCCTAGTTGTGTCTTACATTCTCCAATTCAGAACTGACCATCCTATCTTTGTTGTCAAATGCTAAGCTGCCCACTGTCCTTAAATACTGTCTTTGTTCATTCTTCCTTATCCAATTTTATAGCCTTTAGAATGTTAGCGTTCTTTTCTTTCACACTTTCAGTGTCCTCCAAAAATTTCTTTTCCCTTAGCTGGTTCTGTTTTATCGTGTCAAGTTCCAGTCTTAGCATGGCAATTTTTTCCCACAACATGCTATTTTCATGCAAAAGTTCTTTTTCTTTCTTATGGGTAAGAGAACTCTCAGTCAACAAAGGAAAATTTTAGTTAGCACACAATAGAATAACATATCATAATTTCTTCTGAAATTAAAGAATAATGTGTACATCTGTATAATGAAAGAATTCCCATGGTGAATGTTTAGCTGAAAAAAAAGTTGGACAAGACTTCAAACCTAATAGAGTGTATATTCCAGAAAGTTTAAATATTGATTTAAACACCATGAAAAATAAATCACTAGAGGATTTCAAAGAATTTCAGAATTGGAACAGCCTTTCTCTGAATTACAAAAAAACCCATAGGCATAAAATATCAGATTAATACATTTGACTACATTTTTAAAATTGGATTTACACTCTGATATCTATTCTATAAACCACACCATTGTAAGAGCCTTAGCTATGCATATATGTGGACAGAAGCAATTCCTCAAAGTTTTTAAGTTCCTTTTTCTGAAGAATGCTTTATCAATATATGACTTTTCTAATATTTTTATAGTCAGTTATAAGAATTACATTTATTCATAACTGTTAAATCTAAGTATTCTATCCTCCTATATGTACACATCTGCATCTAAGCATTGCACTTCTACATACAACTTTGAACTCATTTTAGATCGGGATTCTTAAAAAGAGAAACAAAAAAATATATGTGGCTGGGCACTGTGGCTCATGCCTGTAATACCAGCACAGTGTAGTGTTCAGTGTTGTATGTAGCACTGCACTTCTACATGTGGTGGGGTGCAGTGGCTCACACCTATAATCCCAGCTGCTGAGGCGGGTGGATCATGAGGTTAGAAGTTTGAGACCAGTGTGGCCTACATAGGGAAACCTCATCTGTATTAAAAATTTAAAAATTAGCCAGGTATGGTGGTGTGTACCTGTAATCCCAGCTACTCAAAAGGTTGAGGTAGGAGAATCATGTGAACCAGGAGGTGGAGGTTGCTGTGAGCTGAGGTCATGCCACTGCACTCCAACCTGGGTGACAGACAGTGTGAGACTCTGTTTCAAAATAAACGTGTGTGCACGTGTGTGTGTGTATATATATATATGTATATAGGTGTGTATGCGTGTGTGTGTGTGTGTATAGTATACTGTGAAGAATTTTCATCTGATGCTACTTCTAGTGATTCTCCAGAAAATCAGTTACATCTGTGGTGTAAATATATAATACAAAAGAAGCCTTTAATTCAAAATATGAATGATAAATAAGATATGACTTATAGTTTTTCTTAGAAATCATGAGAATAGGGAGGATCCAAGATGACTGAATACGAACATCTCCAGAGTGCAGTTCCCAGCGAGAACAGTGCAGAGGGTGAGTGCTCACTGCATTTCCAAACAAGTTTTCACTGCACACAGACTAGGAGATTCCTGAGTGGAAAAGTGACATGAGTTTTCATTTCAGTGGTTTCAGCCAGTTCTGGGTCAGCACAAACAAACTCACACAAGTTTGGGTGGCTATTTCAACTGGTGCCTGGAATGCCTGGGAGACAGAGCTGCCCATTCAACTGAAACAGAGGGGGCTGAGACAGGGAACCAAGTGATCTGGCTTGATGGGTACCACTCCCACAAGACAAGATATCTGAAACACTCTGGATTAAGAGTTTCATAACAAGCACAGCTGGACCTGGGATGGTACAGCTCAGTCAGGGGAAGGGTGTCCCCCACTACCAAGGCAGTCTGCCACTATTGATGCAGACTACTCCATGCCAGGCAGGGCATCTATGAAAAAAGGCAGCAGCATGAAAAGAACTTATAAATAAAGCTGACCTTCCTAGGACAGAGCACATTGGAAAACAGGCAGTTATGAGTTCACCTGCAGCAGACTTAAAGGCACAAGCCCAGCAGCTCTGCACAAAACAACAAAACTCCCAGCACAGCACTTGAGCTCTTATAAGGGACAGACTGTCTCCTCAAGCAACTCTCTGAGCCCTATACACCCAAGAAGACCCCTCATAAAGGAAAGCTCAGGCCAATATCTGGTGGGTACCCTTCTGGGATAAGGATAGCAGAGGAAAAAACTGGCAGCAACCCTTGCTGTTCTACAGCCCCTGTGGGTGATCCCCAGGTGAGTGGAGTCTGGAGTGGACCTCCAGTGATCCTGCAGCAGAGGGGCCTGACTGTTAGAAGGAAAATAAGAAGCAGAAAGAAATAGCTTCAACATCAATAAAAAGGATGTCCACTTAGAGACCCCACCTGAAAGTCACCAACTACAAAGACCACAGGTAGATAAAGCCACTAAGATGGAAGAAACCAGTGCAAAAAGGAAGAAAACACCAAAAACCAGAAGGCCTCTCCTCCTCCAAGGGATCACAACTCCTCACCAGCTAGGGATCAAAGACAGATGGAGAATGAACCTGATGAATTGACAGAAACAGGCTTCAGAAGGTGGGTAATAACAAACTTATCAGAGCTAAAAGAACATGTGCTAACCCAATGCAAAGAAACTAAGAACCTAGAAAAAAGGTTGTATGAGATACTGACTAGAATAAACAGCTTAGAGAAGAATAGAAACGACTTGATGGAGCTGAAAAACACAGCACGACAACATCACGAAGTATACACAAGTTTTAGTAGCTGAATTGACCAAGCAGAAGAAAGGATATCAGAGATTGAAGATCAACACAATGAAATAAAATGAGAAGGCAAAAAAAAAATGAGAAGGCAAGAATGGAGAGAAAAGAGTGAAAAGAAATGAACAAAGCCTCCAAGAAATATGGGATTATGTGAAAAGACCTAATCTATGTTTGATAGGTGTACCTGAATGTTACAGAGAGAATGAATGCAAGCTGGAAAACACTCTTCAGGATATTATCCAGGAGAACTTCCCCAACCTAGCAAGGCAGGCCACCATTCAAGGAAGTATGGAGAACACCACAAAGATATACCTCAAGAAGAGCAACCCCAAGGCACGTAATCAGCTTCACCAGGGTTGAAATCAAGGAAAAAATGCTAAGGGTAGCAAGAGAGAAAGGTCGGGATACCCACAAAGGGAAGACCACAAGACTCACAGCAGATCTCTCCACACAAACCCTACAAGCCAAAAGAGAGTGGTGGCCAATATTCAACATCCTTAGAGAAAAGAACTTTCAACCTAGAATTTCATATCCAGCCAAACTAAGCTTCACATTCGAATGAGAAAGAAGATCCTTAATGGACAAGCAATTACTGAGAGATGTTCTCACCACCAGGCCTGCCTTACAAGAGCTCCTGAAAGAAGCACTAATCAAGGAAAGGAACAATCAGTACCAGCCACTCCAAAAATGCACCAAATGGTAAAGACCATTGATACAATGAAGAAAATGTGTCAACTAAAGGGCAAAACAGCCAGCTAGCATCAAAATGGCAGTATCAAATTCACATATAACAATATTAACCTTAAATGTAAATGAACTAAATGACCCAATTAAGAGACACAGACTGCCAAACTGGATAAAAAGTCAAAACCCATCAGTGTGCTGTATTCAGGAAACACATCTCATGTGCAAGGACGCACATAGGCTAAAAATGAAGGGATGAAGGAAGATGTATCATGCAAATGGAGAGCAAAAAAAAAAGGAGTTGCAATCCTAGTCTCTGATAAAATGGACTTTAAACCAACAAAGATCAAAAGAGACAAAGAATAGGATTACATAAAGGCAAAAGGATCAATGCAACAAGAAGAGCTAACGATCCTAAATATATATGCACTCAATACCGGAGCACCCAGGTAGTACCCAGGTACATAAAGCAAGTTCTTAATGACCTACAAAGAGACTTAGACTCCCACATAATAATAATGGGAGACTTTAACGCTCCATTGTCAATATTAGACATATCAATGAGACAGAAAATTAACAAGGATGTCCAGGACTTGAACTCAGATCTCGACCAAGCAGACCTAATAGACATCGACCAAGCAGACCTAATAGACATCTACAGAAATCTCCACCCCAAATCCATAGAATGTACGTTCCGCTCAGCACCGCACAGCACCTACTCTAAAATTGACCACATAATTGGAAATAAATCACTCCTAAGCAAATGCAAAACAACGGAAATCATAACAGTGTCTTGGACCACATGCAATCAAATTAGAACTCAGAATTAAGAAACTAACTCAGAACTGCACAACTTCATGGAAACAGAACAACTGGCTCCTGAATGTAGACTGGATAAACAATGAAATGAAGGCAGAAATAAAGATGTTCTTTGAAACAAATGAGAATGAAGACAATGTGCCAGAATCTCTGGGACACTTTTAAAGCAGTGTCGAGAAGGAAATTTATAGCAATAAATGCCCACCAGAGAAGCGAGGAAAGATCTAAAATCGACACTCTATCTTCAAAATTGAAAGAGCTAGAGGAGCAAGGTCAAAAAACTCAAAAGCCAGCAGAAGACAAGAAATAACTAAGATCAGAGCAGAACTGAAGGAGATAGAGACACAAAAAAATTCCTTCATAAAATCAATAAATCCAGGAGTGGGTTTTTTCAAAAGATCAACAAAATAGACAGGTCCCTAGCCAGATTAATAAAAAAGAAAAGGGAGAAGAATAAAATAGATGCAATAGAAAACATAAAGGGGATATCACCACTGACTCCACAGAAATACAAACTACAATCAGAGATTACTACAAATGACTCTATGTACATAAACCAGTAAACCTGGAAAAAATGGATAAATTCCTAGACACTTGTACTCTACCAAGACTAAACCAGGAGGAAGTTGAAACCCTGAATAGACCAATAACAAGGGCTGAAGTAGAGGCAGGAATCAACAGCCTACCAACCAAAAAAAGGCCAGGTCCAGAGGATTCACAGCTGAATTCTACCAGAAGACAAAGAGGAGCTGGTTCCATTCCTTCTGAAACTATCAAACAATAAAAAAGGAGGGAATCCTCCCTAACTCATTTTGTGAAACCAACATCATCCCGATACCAAAACCAGGCAGAGACTCAACTAAAAAAGAAAACTTCAGGCCAATCTCCATGATGAATATCGACGCAAAAATCTTCAATAAAATACTGGGAAACAGACTGCAACAGCACATCAAGAAGCTTTTCCATCATGACCAAGTAGGCTTCATCCCAGGGATGAAGCTGGGTTCATATGCTGGTTCAACATATGCAAATCCATAAATGTAATCCATCACATAAACAGAACCAAAGACAAAAACCACAGGATTATCTCAATAAATGCAGAGAAGGTCTTTGATAAAATTCAACAGCCCTTTATGCTAAAAACTCTCAATAAACTAGGTACTGATGTAATTTATCATAAAATGCCAAAAGCTATATATGACAAACCTACAGCCAGTATCATACTGAACAGGCAAAGCTGGAAGAATTCCTTTGAAATCAGGCACTAGACAAGGATGCCCTCTCTCACCACTCCTGTTCAACATAGTATTGGAAGTTTCTAGCCAGAGCAATCAGCCAAGAAAAAGAAATAAAGGGTATTCAATTAGGAAAGGAGGAAGTCAAACTGTCTCTATTTGCAGATGACATGATTGTATATTTAGAAGACCCCATTGTCTCAGCCCAAAATCTTCTCAAACTGATAAGCAACTTCAGCAAAGTCTCAGGATACAAAATAATTGTGCAGAAATCACAATTATTCCTATATACCAACAGACAAACAGCCAAATCAAGAGCAAATTCCCATTCACAAGTGATACAAAGAGAATAAAATACCTAGGAATACACTAACAAAGGATGTAAAGGACCTCTTCAAGGAGAACTACAAACCACTGCTCAATGAAATAAGAGAGGATACAAACAGATGGAGAAACATTCCATGCTCATAGTTAGGAAGAATCAATATTGTGAAAATGGCCAAAGTAATTTATAGATTCAATGCTATACCCATCAAGCTACCAATGACCTTCTTCACAGAACTGGAAAAACCACTTTAAACTTCATATGGAATCACAAAAGACCCCTGCATAGCCAAGACAATTCTAAGCAAAAAGAACAAAGCTGGAGGCATCAAACTGCCTGACTTCAAACTATACCACAAGGCTACAGTAATCAAAACAGCATGGTACTGGTACCAAAACAGAGACACAGACCAATGGAACAGAAGGGAGACCCCAGAATAAACACCACACATCTACAACCATCTGATCTTTGACAAAAGCGGCAAAAACAAGCAGTGGGGAAAGGACTCCATGTTTAATACACGGTGTTGGGAAAACTGGCTAGCCATGTGCAGAAAGCAGAAATGACCCCTACCTGTCACCTTACACTAAAATTAACTCCAGATAGATCAAAGACTTAAACATAAAACCTAACACCATAAAAACACTAGAAGAAAATGTAGGCAAAACCATACAGGACATAGGCATAGGCAAGGTCTTCATGACTTAAACACTGAAAGCAAAAATCGACAAATGGGATCTAATTAAACTCCAGAGCTTCTGAACAGCAAAAGAAACCATCATTAGAGCAAATTGGCAACCAACAGAATGGGGAAAAAATTTTGCAATCTACCCATCTGACAAAGGGCTAATATCCAGAATCTACAATAACTAAAACAGATTTACAAGAAAAAAACAACCCCATTCAAAAGTGGGCAAAGGATATAAACAGATACTTTTCAAAAGAAGACATATATGAGGCCAAGAAACATGAAAAACGCTCATCATCACTGGTCATTAGAGAAATGCAAAGCAAAGCCACACTGAGATACCATCTCATGCCAGTTAGAATGGTGATCATTAAAAAAAATCTAGAGACAACAGATGCTGGAGAGGATGTGGAGAAATAGGAATACTCTTACACAGTTGGTGGGAGTGCAAATTAGTTCAACCATTGTGGAAGACAGTGTGGCGATTTCTGAAGGATCTAGAAATAGAAATTCCATTTGACCCAGCAATCCCATTCTTGGGTACATATCCAAAGAACTATAAATTGTTCTACTATAAAGAAACATGCACACATATGTTCATTGCAGCCTGTGTACAATAGCAAAGACGTGGAACCAACCCAAATGCCTATCAATGATAGACTGGACAAAGAAAATGTGGTACATATACACCATGGAATACTACGCACCCATAAAAAATGATGAGTTCGTGTCCTTTGTAGGGACTTGGATGAATCTGGAAACCATCCTCTCAGCAAACTGACACAAGAACAGAAAGCCAAACACCCTATGTTCTCAGTCATAGGTGGGTGAGAACAAATGGACTCAGGGAGAGGAACATCACACACTGGGGGCAGTTGGAGGAGGTAGAGGAGAGAAAGTGGGGGAGAAATGCCAGCTATAGTATGCACCTAAAATAAAAGAAAAAAGAAAAAAAAAGTCATGAGGGACCAGGTGCAGTGGCTAGTGCCTGAAATCTCAACAGTTTGTGAGGCCAAGGCAGGCAGATCACCTGAGGTCAGGAGTTTGATACCAGCCTGGCCAACATGGGGAAACCCTGTCTCTACTAAAAATACAAAAATTAGCTTGGCATGGTGGCATGTACCTGTAATCCCAGCTACTCAGAAGGCTGGGGCAGAAGAATTACTTGAACCCAGGAGGCAGAGGTTGCAATGAGCCAAAATTACACCACTGAACTCCAGCCTAGGTGACAGAGCAAGACTCCATCTCAAAAAAAGAAAAAAAAAGTAACTAGAAAAGATTGAGGACTGAGCCCTAGGAAACAGCAATGTGCAAAAGGAGAAAGATGAGAAGCGAGTAAACAAACCCTGATGAAAGGGCTAGAAAGGCAGGAGGCCTGAGGGAGTGAGGTCCTGAAAGCCAACTGAAGACGCTCTCAGGGAGATGTCCTCCATTTGCTTTAATATTGCTGACAGATTAAATAAAATGAGGTATAAGAAAAAATTCCTAGATTTATTACAGAAAAAAATAAGTGATAACCTTGAGAAAAATAACCTTGGAGGAGTGCTGAAATTGAAGACTTACTGGTGTGAGATCAAGACTGAATGGAAAGAAAATCTGAGTTCTTGAGTGTAGATAGTTCTTTTAAGGAGATCATAATTGGGAGTCAGCCATGGAAATGCGAAAGACAAGAAACAGTAGTTTTCAAATTTTATATAGCAATTATATATTTTAAAGGTTATAAAAATTATACACTTACAGAGTTAAAAGATGCTAGACTGAGATATTAAATTCTTAGAATTATAGAACTAAAAGACCCCTTGAACATTACTAAATTACATAAACTGGTTATCATATTTGTGCTTACACATAAAGACCAAGGAATACTAAAGTTTCAAAGAGAGTATTTCTTGAGTAAATCAGCCAATTCTAGGATAGTGGATACTCATCAAATATACAAAGTAATTATCACAGTAAAATACTGAATGCTATTAACAGGAATAAAATAGAAGAAAAGCAGAAAAGAATCTTATTTTATAAATGAAATGTTAAAAATTATATGAAGTTACTGTTGAGAAATGTGGTGAGGTGACTACTTAAATATATCCTTATTTCAAAGGAAGAAGAATGTCACACATGCAGAGCATTTTTACAAATAAGATTCACTGCATTAGCAGCACCTTCCTTTTAGCACAAGGATAGCCAATTAGCACTTGTGGGCCAAATCCAGCCCACTGTGTGTTTTTGTAAGTAAGTATCTTGGAGGACAGCCATGCTTATTCATTTTATAGTCCATAGAGTCCATTAGCTGGTTGTGATGTTGCACACCTGTGGTCCCACCTAGTAGAGAGGCTGAGGCAGGAAGATCACTAGAGCCCAGAAAGTCAAGGCTGCAGTGAGCCATGATCATGCAACTACACTCCAGCCTGGGAGACAGAGTGAGACCGTGTCTCAAAAATATAAATATATGTAGCCCACAAAGCCTAAAATATTTACTAACTGAGTCCTTGCAGAAAAAGCTGGCCAGCTCCTGGTTTAGTGGATCAAAATTCCTTTGATGTATTTTAATAAAAGTTTTACCCAATATACTGAAATGTTTATATTAAATATAGATTTCTATCTAGTTTTCTCATCCAGTCCCTAAATTCTAAGTATAATCCTGGTTCTCACTCTCAAGTTTACATTAAATCCTAGCCTATACAAAAAGCACTCTTCCTCTTACTTTTTCCTTTTTGTTATTTACATGTTGCTTTGTTTCAAGAAAGAACACAAAAATGCCCTGCTAAAGGGATTCTGTTTGTTCACAGGCTGCAAGAGGGGAAAAACACAAAGCACGTTTTGCAGAAAATAATTTGTTACAAGTCAGAACGGTGACATGAAGCCAAGCAAGACACTCTAGGACTGAATTTGCTGTGCTTCTTTAATAGGCTCCTTGCTCTCTTTTCTTTTCTGGCAGCTGTGAGTCACACAGGTCATAGAGAATATCAGTCCCTAAGAGAAACACAACTCCGACATTCATCTTTTTCTATTAAGTTCACCTGTCCCAATTCTGTGGAAGCTGACTTTCAGTCATTGATGATACACATGGACATTTATCAATTTTCAGATTCTTGGATCTTTGACAAGTCTTATTATTGAGAGGAGGCACATTATAAATGCTGATTATCCAATTACCTACTCAAAATATCCTGTATGAACATTCCATTAAACATGCATAGAAAAAAACTAGTCACTCCCACTAATCTGCTACTCTTTACTCTTCTGTATTCACCAGAAAATTTCCTACTCCTTCCTCATATCCAGGTTAAATGCTAGTGTATATCTGGAAACCAGTGCATCATCTGAGATTTCTCTCTATCCCCCAAACTTGTCTTATTCAATTATCACTAAATCATATTGACTATACCTCTATTCTGTCTCTGCTTTATATTCCCACTGCCACTTGGAACACAAACATTTAGAAAATGGCTTTTATTTAAATAAAAATGGCCAACTATTAATGTTAATGAAAAAATTAAGCGAAACAAATGAAAAAGATGTAACACCACAAAAAAAGGCCAACATTTTAAAATGAGTAACTGAGATTCCTAAGTTTATTTTTTTCACCATGCATGGGTGAAAACCTCAAAATACACTGACACTAGTTCAAGGATGTGTGACAAGGAAACTATTGCTAACTACTGCAAAACTTCCTTTGTCTCCTGGTTACCTTCCGTCAATCCTTTATAAGGAGTCAGCAAAGTACAGGCCACAGGCCAAATCCAGTCTGCCTTATGGCTTTGTAAATAAAGTTTTCTTAGATCTCAGTCATGCCAATTTGCTCACATGTTATCCATGGTGATTTTCACACTACAACAGCAGGGTTAAGTAGATACAACAGAGACCACATAGTCTAAAATATTTCCCACCTCATCCTTTACAGGAAAAGCTTACTAACCATTATTATGCCATAACCAGAATGCTTTAATACTCAAATTTAATCTTGTGACTCCCCTACTCAAATTTCTCCAATGAGCCCCTGCAGCAAACACTGCTGGCTCCCTATCAATAGCCTTTCCTTATTCTTTCTTGCAGAAGAAACACAAGTCTATTGGGATGTTTATTATCACAATTCCCCTCCTCAGGTTCAGAAAGAGAAATGAGTATTCTAGGCTAATCACTTATCTGCTTTCCCAGTGTCTGGTTTTGGGTGTGACCCATCCAGTGAAATGTTACAGGAAGCGCCTTGCATGCTTCTAAGTTTTCTCCCCATTTAAAAAAAACTGGGAAGAAAAGCAGCCCTTGCGATGTTGTGTTGTGAGAACAAGATGTTTGGAGCTGTTGTGGATTAGCCAACTATGAAAGAAGACAATAAAACACTGCCAACAACACAGCTGAAAGAGGGACAAGTGGGATCCTAGGATATCACTGAACAACCAAACAACTCTGGTTCCTACTGTTTTAGCCACTGCTCATCTAGTATTTACAGTCCAAAGAATTCTACTGGTAAAATTCCCATGGCCCACAGGATAAGACCTACTCATTTCATTCATTCATTCATTCATTCATTCATTCATTCATTCATTCATTGAGACAAAGTTTTACCCTTTTGCCCAGGCTGGAGTGCAGTGGCACAACAGCTCACTGCAACCTCTACCTCCCAGGTTCAAGTGATTCTCATGCCTCAGTCTCCCAATTAGCTGGGATTACACATGCTGGCTACAACACCCAGCTAATTTTTATATTTTTAGTAGAGATGGGGTTTCACCATGTTGACCAAGGCTGAAGACCTACTCATTTCTATAGTATTAAAAAGCCTATTATAAACTTGCCTTAGCTAAGTATTCACCTCATTCCCAACCTCTCGTATCTCACACTTTTGGTACTAGCAAAAGTGAACTGCCCATAAACCCTGCAAAGCTCACTCAAGCATCTTGTCTTCTGCACTTGCTGCTCTTTCAGAGGCAATCGCCTTAGACGTTCCTTCTGGCAAACACACAATCTCGTTACCTCTTCCTTCTGCAAAACATCATTCTTCTGCTTCTTTACCTTGAAACATTCTACTCAGTCTGCATGCTTACCTTAAATCCTACCTACCTTTTTTTAAAAAGCTTTCATTCCTCATCAGTTATATCTGGCACATAATTAATATAATAAATAATCATAACTATAAGCTTCTAGTGGGCATCTAGGACACAGCAAGCACTGAATAAAGTAGAAAAATAATTTTTAAAATGACAATGATAATAACGAGCTCCTGTTTGTATTTTTACTTGTGTTCTGCAGCATTAGGAAAAATGTATCTAAAAAACATTTCATAGTTATTTGTTAAGTGGACAAGTTAAAACATAAATAAAAATGTTTTCTTTGTCAATTCTGTTGAAAAAGCACAGAAATGAAATAGAGACAATTCTGTTATGAGCACCTTAAAGAGCAAAACTACATAAATTTCATCTTTGTCTCCTTGTTATCAAAAGCTCTCTGATAAATAGATAGCTAAATTAAAGGTGTCCTCATACAGTCTGGATTGTACGAGGTATTAGGTGTACACATCCAGGTAGCATACTAGCATTTTTGTTATTGTGAAACATTTTGTACTTTTATTATAATCTGCTGAGCTTAAAGTTGGGCAATTTGTGTATTTATTATGGCAATCTATTTTTTTTT
>CM052653.1:119161671-119177488 GCA_028533165.1 Leontopithecus rosalia | reverse complement strand
GGCTCTGCCCTGTAGGTGGAGTCTCTCTGTTATTGCAGGTTGCCTTGGCAACGGCTGACTGCATCAGCAGTGGGCGGGTACCTTAGTAGGGTCTGAAGCTCTCGGCAATGGCAGACGCCCCTCTCCCACCGAGCTGCACAGTCATGTGTTCCGCTCTTCCCTCAGTGGAACTCTCAACCCCCGGCACTCGGAATCGCCTTATTGCTTGTCCCTGTTGGGGTGGGACCCATCAAGCCTGATCACTTGGCTCCCTGCCTCCGAGCCTTTTTGTTTTTTTTTCTTTTTAAGTTGTAGGGTTGACTCTCTCCCAGGTGCCTCAGTCGCTGGCCGAAAGGGCACCGGGATCTGCGTGATTTCCCGTGCAGCCGCCTGCTGTGCTGGTTCACAATTCACCTCCCAGAAATCTCCTGGTCTAGTTCACCGTCCAAAACCCGTTCAGTCAGATGAACATAGCAATCTGCCCTCCCAAGTCTCAAATTGTCGGTTTAACAGGGCGCCCAGACCCGTGTGTTTCGTGTGCCGTGCCTCTGTGGCAGCACTGGCTGCCTGGCCACGCCAGCGGAGAGTGCTGCGCTTGAGTTCTGCGTGCCCTTTACACCTGGGCTTTTTCCCCGCTCTGTGGGCTATAAGGATCTGTCTGAAAATGTGGTGTTTGCTTACCCTCTGCGTCTTGACTGAGAGCTACAGTGGTGAGTTGCTTCTAGAGCGCCATCTTCCTCCCCCCCTTAAGTCTCATTCTAATAAAGTTTACAATCCAGTGAATGACACATACTCACCAAAAAACACACATGCATGCATACTTATAAATTGGGAAGAGTACTAGAATAGAAAGAAACATGATTCTATAAAATTAAATAATTTGGCTTGGCCAGGTGCAGTGGTTCACATCTGTAATCGGAGGCCAAGGCAGGTGGATCATCTGAGGTCAGGAGTTCGAGACCACCCTGACCAATATGGTGAAACCTTGTCTCTATTAAATGGTGAAACCCCGTCTACTAAAAATACAAAAATTAGCTGGGCGTGGTGGCAGATGCCTGTAATCCCAGCTGCTCAGGAGGCTGAGACAGGAGGTGGGAGGTTTAACCTGGGAGGTGGAGGTTCCAGTGATCCGAGTCGTGCCATTGCACTCCAGCCTGGGTGACAGGGGGAGACTCTATCTAAAAAAAAATTAAAAGAAAAATAAAAATTTGGCTTGACCTGGATTAGCCAGGGAAAGTTTTAGTGAGGAAATGATGCTTCATCTGTGTTTGGAAAGATGAATTAAAGTGCACCTTAAGGAAAGAGTAGTCCAGGCAGAGAAATAGCCCATCCAAAGGCTCTGTGGTAGGAGAGAACATGGTGTACTGGGGAAAGGAGAAGAAAGCCAGAGAGTTGGCAGTGGGAGAATGGGAGTGATATGACATGAGGTTGAAGGGCAATTTGGGCATTGTGAGAAATGTAGGAACTTATCCTAGCAGAAACGGGACACCACTGAAAGGCTCCTCTCTTGTCCCCAACCTGTATATCAATCTATATTGATATATGTATCAATCTATATCAAGCTAACTTGCTAGCCCTTCAACATCTTGACATTGTTAGCCTTGATTCGTTAGAGATACTACTTTATTCTGGCTGTGCTCCCATTACTCTGGCTTTGCTTTTTCAACTTCATTTTTCTCTGTCTGCTCCTTTTTTTTGAGAGGGAGTTTCACTCTTGTTGCCCAGGCTGGAGTGCAATGACGTGATTTCGACTCACTGCAACCTCCGCCCCCACTGGGGTTCAAGCAATTCTCCTGCCTTAGCCTCCTGAGTGGCTGGGATAATAGGCACCTGCCACCATGCTCGGCTAATGTCTGTCTGCTCCTTAACTATTGCTTTCCACTCTCTCCCTGAGTGATCTCACCCTGTTGCATGGTTTCAGCTATCACCCTCTTATAGATACCTCCAAAACTTCCCCCCAGGTTACAGTTGCTTTTTTTCATCTGCTTATAAAATAAATAATGTACAATTTTGGTCAGATGAATATATATATGGTCTGCCTAAGCCCTGTTCTGTAACTCTATAGGTAACTGCTTTTTAGAGGATGTTTCCAAACTGGTATCATTTTAGCTAATAAGACAAATTTGCTATAGGGCAGAGGGAAATGTGTCACCTCTGAAGAGGCGTCAACAGTGACTGGTGGAGTGCTGTCAGCAAAGCCTCCCTGCTCACCCCTGGAAACAACTGACAGACAGTCTGCCCTTGGGTGCTCTCCTGATTTATAAAACGCATGCTTAGAATTTGCTGAGGTTTCCACTCACCTTCTCTAAGGCACCCTGACTCAAGACTTCAGTTGCCCGCTGCTTACTAACATGTGGGCATAGAGCATCCCCCTAGCTGAGATGGCATGCAAGGAAACCAACAAATTAATGCACTTGAAGGTCACTGTGGCAATGTCAGAAAATCAGACTGCAGTGAACAGCTTGGTGGGTCTGATTCTCAGGCAGGGATGTTTCTAAGGTGTCTACTGTGGAAGATAAAGAGGAGGAATAGAAAAAGAAAGAAAGAAAGAGAAGAAAAGAGGCAGGGAGAACAAGATGCCAAAAATATTTGCTAAACACTGTGTGATTTACTTTCACAGATGTAGTTTATTTAATCCTCCCAGACAGCCTGGCAAGGTATGTTTTTGTTGTGTTTTGGTTTTGGGGTGCTTTTTTTTTTTGAGACCGAGTCTCCCTGGAGTGCAATGGTGCGGTCTCTGCTCACTGCAATCCCCTCCTCCTGGGTTCAAGTGATTCTACTGTGTCAGTTTCCCAAGTAGCTGGGATTACAGGTGCCCACCACCATACCCGGCTAATTTTTGTATTTTAGTAGAGATGGTGTTTCACTGAGTTGCCCAGGCTGGTCTTGAACTGCTGAGCTCAGGCAATTCACCCACCTCAGCCTCCCAAAGTGCTAGGATTATAAGCATCAGTCACTGCATCCAGCCCAAGGTAGGTATTTTTAATACTTTAATTTATATAGGCTCAGAACCATAAACATGTCACCTGAACTAAAAAAATAAAAACTAGTAATTTGTTCAACAAGTTGGGAATCACTCATTTTTGCTTTCTTTTGAATTTGATGTTCTTTCAACGATACAACAAAGCCTTTGTCATTGCTTTGGTGAATTAGCCAGAACTTTTGAGTCATTCTGGGTTCTGTCACTCTCATGAGGACTCAGCTACCATTGAGTCCTCTGTGCTTTTTTTTTTTTGCACAACTTGTCCTGAACCTGTACGTTTAAGTTGAATCAACACAGCCAGAAACCCAAACCAAATAGCTGAGAGCAAATACGTGTAAGCCTGGGACCCATCAGTTTAACAGAGACAGTCTCCTCTGTCCTATCCCCTAAATTCCTCCCATTTAATTACAATTCCTTTTTCTTTCTTGTCTAGATTTCTCAACTTGATTGGGCTCAGCTCATATTCTTGGACATGTGAGCTGATTTTTACTGGCTTTAACTCAATACTAATTAAGGATTTGCCTCCTGGGCCACCCTTTGATCTTCCTGGACTTACTTCATGTCCTTGAATGCTTTATGACCCTACCTGAAATCAAAATTCTCATTGTCTATCTGGCTGGCACTCAGATGCTCCAAAGTTGAAACCCTCTAGGGTTTCTAGGTCAGGAGAGAGTTCAGAGAGGACAAGGGGAAGAGAATCCAATTACAGAACAGCCTTTGGGTACTCCAGCACTGGCTCTCATAAGCAGATTGTACTTACCCTCTAGCAGGAATGTTATATTGAGAATTTGAAGGCAAGTTTGCTTGCAAGAACTACCAGCTCTAGTCATCATTAATGGTCTATATTGGGCAAGCAGTCATTCCACCAAATTCTGGTATGTAGGGCAAATTCCTTTCTGTTCAACTCAATAAGTCATTCTATTGTGGGGAGACTCCAAAAGGTTTTGTACAAACCTACATTAGCATACAGTAATCACTCCCCAACAGTAAGTTTCTGTGATGAGCAATTCCAATCAATGTACCTGTACTTCTGGATTTTTTTCCCAAAATGCCCAGAATTTTGCCGCCATTACCTATGCACTGTGAATTCTTGGAGAGGTTTACATTTTCATAATCACCTCCAGCCGTGACTTCCAAACATTGCCGAATCATTCTCTGCTACATGCTTGCTGTTATTTCTTATCATTCACATCTTGGTACTGATGGAACATAGCTCCAACCCCTTTCTATTATATTTACAAATAAACAAATTACTTAAAGTCTTTACTGCAGTTTTAGGCAGATAAAGGAGCTTATAGTCAGTATGGGCTGCACCATAAGACTGGACATAAAAATTTCTTAAGATTCTCACGGAAATTGTCTGCACATGGCTTGGCCACCTCTTTCAAAAAATCTCTTTTCTTTTTTTGTTTTTATTATACTTTAAGTTCTGGAGTATATGTGCAGATCTTGCAGGATTGTTGCATGGTACACACATGGTGTGTGTACACACATGGTGTGTGTACACACATGGTGTGCCATGGTGGTTTGCTGCCACCATCCCCCGTAACCTACATCAGGCATTTCTTCCAATGTTATTCCTCCCCAACCTCCCCAAACTCCACTATCCCTCCTCTAGCTCCCACCCCCCAACAGACCCCACTGTGTGATGTTCCCCTTCCTGTGTCCATGGGTTCTCATCATTCAACTCCCACCTATGAGTGAAAACATGTGGTGTTTGGTTTTTTTTCTTGTGTCAGTTTCCTGAGAATGATGATTTCCAGCTTTATCTATGTCCCTGCAAAGGACGTGAACTCATCCTTTTTTATGGCTGCATAGTATTCCATGGCATATATGTGCCACATTTTCTTTGTGCAGTCTATCATTGATGGGCATTTGGGTTGGTTCCAAGTCTTTGTTATTGTGAACAGTGCTGTAAACATACGTGTGCATGTGTTTTTATAATAGAATGATTATAATCCTTTGGGTATATACCCAGTATGGGATTGCTGGGCCTAATGGTATTTCTAGTTCAAGATCCTTGAGGAATCACCACACTGTCTTCCACAATGGTTGAACTAATTTACACTCCCATCAACAGTGTAAAAGCATTCTTATTTCTCCACATCCTCTCCAGCATCTGTTGTCTCCTGATTTTTCAGTGATAGCCATTTTAACTGGTGTGAAATGTTATCTCAATGTGGTTTTGATTTGCATTTCTCTAATGACCAGTGATGATGAGCTTTTTTTTCATATGTTTGTTGGCTGCATAAATGTCTTCTCACACGAAAGCTCCTGCGGTTTGGGTGAAGCAGCCTGAAGCAAGTCAAGGTGTCACTGCAGGGGGCCCAGCTCAGAGGCTGACAGGGAGGCCCGGGTCTGGTTCCCTGGGGTTCACAGCATCCTGTTACCCGGATCTGCACATGGGGGTGCCTTTCTGCATCTTGCCATCAGGTAAGTGCTCCTCCAAGCCCCCTCCTGCCGGCCTGGAGACAGAGGCCTGAACCACACCCCCTACTGCATGCCAGCAGAGCCCTCCAGACCAGAACCCCCACAGCGGTTAGCCCTGGCTTGGACACTGGGCCTGGGGCACCAGAGCGGGAGCTGGCCGCCCAGCTCCAATCCTGTGGCTCCTGAGTGCCTCGTCGCCAATAGCCAGGTGTTTTGGTTGCAGATGGGTTGCAAAAGCGCCTCAGGCAGGGTCTGGGCTCCGTGGGCTGCTTGTGCTCACGATTTTGAGGTCATTTGCAGCAAGCTCCGACAGCCCGAGCTCCAAGCTGCAGCCGCCGCCACCTGCACCAGCACCGCTGAGATTGTCTTGGGGGCTTTGTTCAGAGGAGGCTGTCAGCATCCTCAAGTTGCAGGCGCTCTAGCCCCAGCAGTGCTTCAAGAGGCTTTTTCTCAGGAGCGGCCTCCTCTTCTCAATGGCCTGAAACCTCCATCAATTCCCACGAAGTTTACAGGGAACACAAGGCTGTCACTAACATCGGTGGCGCCATCGGTGGCGCCAGGACTTGCGTGTGTGGGTTGCACACGTCGGTCACTGACCCACGTGCAGTGACGCCACCTGAGGTGCGCACGCCGCACGCGCGCACTGCACGCGCACGCCGCACGCTATGGCTTGCCTGTAGAGGCTTGGCCTCGCGCACGCCACACGCGCATAACGGCTTGGCTTGGCTTGGCTGTTCCTCGCTTAGCGTGGTGGTCCTCGCTTGGCTTGGTGTTCCTCGCTTGGCTTCGTGTTCCTGGCTTTGATTGACGTTTCTTCCCTCGCATTCCTTTGCTGGGCTTGACCTTTTCTTTGCTGAGCTTGGCATTCCCCTGGCTGGGCTGGGTGTTTCCTTGGGTTGGAGTGGGCTCTCCCTGGGTGGGCGTGGGCTCTCCCTGGGTGGGGTGGGCTGGGCTGGGCTCCCCTCCTGCGGTTGGCAGGTTTGGGCTAGGATTGACCTTTCTCTTCAGAGTGGAAACCCGGAGTTTCCCGCTAGTTGTCCAGCTGGTTCGTAGAGGCGATCTGCCCGCCTCTACTGGCCTCCCCTAGCTGTTAAAAGCAGATGGTGGCTGAGGTTTGTTCAAAGCCGACTGCCTCCGCTATGAAGAAGCTCTTTGGTCTCAGGAGTAAGATGGGCAAATGGTGCTGCCACTGCTTCCTCTGCTGCAGGGGGAGCTGCAAGAGCAACGTGGGCACTTGGGCAGACTTTGATGACAGTGCCTTCAAGGAGCCAAGGTACCAGGTCTGTCGAGAAGACCTGGGCAAGCTCCACAGAGCCGCCTGGTGGGGTAAAGTCCCTAGAGCCAATCTCATCGTCATGCTCCGGAGCACTAATGTGAACAAGAAGGACAAGGAAAAAAGGTAACTGAGCCTCGCTGAGAGGAGGTGGGATGGTGGGGATGTGCCCTACTGGTGTGTGGGTGGTGGTGGGGTGCCTGGCTTTATCGTCTCTGCAGGCCCCACACCACCCTGGGTGTGAAAACCTCAGAAGGGTCAGGGCTCAGGCCTCTTTATGAGCAGGAACATGAAAACAAAACTTTAACTGATCTCCAATCAAATTATAATTTCCCTCATAGAACACTAATAGACTGTCTTAAAGTGATTCAACTCGCAAAATTAAATCATTGCAGCAGATTATTTTTAATGTATACATTTTAAAACAATGTTATTTACATTATAGAAAGGTATATATTGAGAGCTAAGTCCCATAGTATGTCAACTTCTGTCTAAACATTCTTCAAATAAATTCAATATGCATTTCATATCAATGTATCCTATGTAAATATGTTATTTACTGAGAAACCTTAGAAGGAAAATAAATGGGAAGATGGTTTGTGTCTTTAAATAGGAAGACTCATTTCTCTTAAGATATGAGCTCTTTCTGTGTTTATCACTTTTACCTAAGCCAAATGAAAATAGTAAAGTTTTAGCGTTTTTAAATTAGGCATACTGTCTGTTATTGTGATAAATTAATTTTTTTAGCAGAATAGAAAAAAATTTGCTTTTCCAGATGTCAAAATTTGCATGTGCTATTTCCACAAATTGTTTACTAACAGCTGAAAAGACATAAATGAGCAGAACAGAATAGGAAATACAGAAATACCCAAATGTATGTAAGAATTTAGCCCTTGATAATGGTGATGTTTTATATTAGTAAAAAATTAATTATTCATAAGTGAAATGCATACTGTTTGGAGAAATCTAGCTAGATTTTTATGTCACAAAAATTAATTCCTGGAGTATAGATTAAAAAACTTTAAATACACAAAAGGTGAAAAGTACCAGAAAAAACCCACAAATGTCTATTTATATATATGCATATATATAAATTTATATGTATATGCATATATAAATATTTAGGTGAAGTCTTACTCTGTCACCCAGGCTGGAGAACAGTGGTGTGATATCGGCTCACTGCAATCTCTGTCTCCCAGGTTTAAGCCATTCTCTGCCTCAGCCTCTCCAGTAGCTGGGATTACAGGTGCCCGTCACCATGCCCGGCTATTTGTTTTTGTATTTTTGGCAGAGATGGGTTTTATCATCTTGGCCAGGCTGGTCTTGAACTCTTGAACTTGTGATCCACCTGCCTTGGCCTCCCAAAGTGCTGAGATTACAGGCGTGAGCCACTGTGCCTGGCCTGTACATGCAGATGTATTTTTATGTTCACAATGACCTTCCTAGGAGCCTCCCAAGCAAGTATTCTCAAGGTTGGTTTGGCAAAATAAAAAAACACCCATATATAGGAAAAAAATTGACAAAGATCCAACATCCTTACAAAACATGTATTTTCATTTTACAGAGAATTCTTTCAAATCAACCAAAAGACAACTAAATAAACTGAATTTAAAATTGGGCAAAGTACTTTTTTTGTATATCTACTGGTGATCTATGCACATACAAAAACATAGCGTTCCTGGTAAGAGAAGGAATTTAAGTTAGAAGAGGAATGAAATACTGTTTTCTATTTCGCTTAGAAAAGGAATGACAGGCCAGGTGCGGTGGTTCATGCCTGTAATCTCAGCACTTTGGGAGGTCAAGGCAGGTGGATCATGAGGTCAGGAGTTTGAGACCAGCCAGGCCAGCATGGTGAACCCTGTCTCTACTAAAAATACAATAATTCGCCGGACCTGGACCTGGGGGCGAGTACTTGTAATCTCAGATACTTGGGAGACTGAGGCAGGAGAATTGCTTGAACCTGGGAGGCGTAGGTTGCAGTGAGCCAAGATCGTGCCACTGCACTCTGGTTTGGGGGACACAGCGAGACTCCCTCTCAAAAAAAAAGGAATGCAATACGGTTTTCTATCCACAAAGTTTGTGAGGATGAAGAACAGTGGGACTTACACAGTTGCTTAAAGTTTAAGTTGCTGTGACTTTTCAAATAGATACTTTGGTGGTAAGAACTGTATTTTAAAAATGTATATGCCTTTTACCCATCAATTTCATTTTACCCATCATTTCTGAAATAGCTTTAAGAAATGAATACATCTGTTTTCCTTAGTATTGCTTATAATAGCAATGTATTGAGAAGAACTCATATGAAGATTTTATGAACACATTTCAGTGCATCCCTGGGATGGAATAATATGTAACCATTAAGGGTGTCAATAGATACAGAGATACTTTGACATGCAAAGATGTAATTTGGTATATAAAGTGAGGAAAAACTCAGTTTGTTTTACATATACACAATCTGCTTTTGCATTAGCTGAAAAGATATAGAAAATATGATCAAATTTATTTCTGGGAATTTGTGAGTGCAGTTTTTCCCTTTCTCTTATCAGTGATTTCTGCAATGAACATCTCAAAAACTTTAGTTAAGTTTCAGTAGTCATGAAATAATCCTTGGGAAGAGAAGAAATATGCTACTTGCATAGATACAAATAATTTCTCACATTCTATTATTTATTTTTATTTCTGTGGATGGATATCTTCTGTAAACTTTTACCCTCTTCAGAAGTAGAGGGGAATCTGTTTACCTGCTCCTGTAGATTTTATTGTATAGATATTTTATTATATATTTATCTTTTCCTTATATATAGATTAATGTGTGTAAAAACTATGGATTAATGATTTTACTTTAGTTACATATGAAAATTAAAATAGCAAATATAACTGATTATTACTATCACAAATGTATTCCTTTACAGGAGTTTTTTTTTCTTAATATCAAACTCACCAACTGTGTTCTTTCAATCTATTTATTCATCAAACATAAGCCAGACACCTATTATGTGGCAGGCATATTCTACTATCTCACACCTACTACGTGGCAGGCATATTCTACTATCTCTCAGGGTCCTTCATCTTTGAAAACTTCATTTTTACATGCTAGGGCTGAGCAAGCTGAGAGATTTAAAATTGGGGTATTAGAACTTAATCTCAATTGAAGCTTTTCCTCTCTTCTTTCAAACAAAAGGGTTTCTGAAGGTAGAAATAGTAAAAAGATAACCTTTAATTGTCCTTTAAAATTTACAACAGTCTTGGATAAAGACTGTTTTAGTACTTTTAAGAACTAAAATGTGATACATAAACAGCAGCCACAAAAAAAGAATGAGAGCATGTCCTTTACAGGGACATGGATGATGTTGGAGGCCATTATCCTTAGCAAACTAACACAGGAACAGAAAACACCAGATACCACCTGTTCTCACTTACAGGTGAGAGCTAAATGATGAGAACACACAGACACCTACAGGGGAGCAGCACACACTGGGCCTATCAGAGGATGGGGGTTGGGAGGAGGGAAAGCAGCAGGAAATAGAACTAAGAGGTAGTAGGCTTAATATCTGGGTTATGAAAGAATCTGTACAACCCCCCTTGGCACACGTTTACCTATGTAACAAAACCATGCATCCTGCACAGGTATCCCTGGATGTAAAAGTTGAAAAAACTGCACAAATAGTTTTCTAAATCCTTTCTTAAAAAAGAAAATTGACAATAGTCTTAAATCCTAATATTAATGATTGGAAATATCTGATTTACATACATTCTGTAAATCTGAGTATTGAAAAAAATGAGCCATACCTAGTCATTTAAATCTCAAGTTTTCTTTGGCTTAAAGTTTTTTGAAAACCAAAGAATTAGTTTATTTTAGAAATTTGTTTTTGTTTTCACCTCAGCCTTCTTTTTCCATAGTTCTTTTAAGAACTAAAATTTATCTAAATGCCAGTCATTGAACTAGAACTGCACCAGACCTGTTATATTATAACATAGCCTACCTACTGTAAGGCACCAGGGATTGTAAGATGCCCCATTATTTTATGTCCCAATAAGAGAATTATTTAAATGCCACCAATTACAGTAATAGTAAATCATGAATTATAAGTGGTATTCCAGTGTAAGAAATGTTCAAACATGGAATCATCTTAGAATCACTAAAATAGAATATTACCTGTAATCTTTAAAACATACCTCAGAGTGTAGGTATAATTGTATTGTCTCACAATTCAAATGTTGTCTCTAGCAGTAGTAGTAAAAATTATAATATCTAACAATTATTGAGCTGTTATTTGTGTTAGGAACTATTCTCTATCTTTTGTGTAGCGTCTCATTTAAGTATTACAGTGGTTTTCTCTGAGAAAGCTACTATTTTCATTCCTATTTTATTGATGAGGAAATTGAGATACAAAAAGGCTAACCAACATCTAGGAAGTGACAGAGCCCAAGTTGAATGGAATCCAAGGGCTCTGCTCTTTCTACTCAAATAGGCGCTCTTTCATTCATACTGTGAGTAAGGAGGGGTAATACATAGTATACTTTCTTCAAAGGAAAATTCAATGTTTGTTTTGAAGGCAGAGTAATAGCAGACTGTTCAGTGTTTGCAATGGCTTGAATTGTTGAGGTGGCTGTAGATAGTGCACTACATTTCCTAAAAGTCTTCTCACTCTCACAGAACTGCTCTCCATTTGGCCTCTGCCAATGGGAATTCAGAAATAGTAAAACTCCTGCTGTACAGAAGATGTAAACTTCATGCTTTTGACAGCGAAAAGAGGACAGCTCTAATAAAGGTATGCAGTAGCTAACTATATCGGCATGAGATGGATTTGATTTCAATATGTAGAATAAAGATGAGTTTTCTCATTTAAATATAACTAGTTGGTGAAACCTGTGGAATATTTATTTTTAATTCCTAGGATTTATGATTTGTTTTTGTTCTAATACTGACAGGCCGTACACTGCCAAGAAGATGAGTGTGTGTTAATGTTGCTGGAACATGGCACTGATCCAAACCTTCCGGATGTGTATGGCAATACCGCGCTACACTATGCGGTCTACAATGAAGACAAATTACTGGCCAAAGCACTGCTCTTATATGGTGCTGATATTGAAGCAAAAAACAAGGTATAGATCTACCCATTTTATTTTTAAAATACTGAAATGCAATTGTTTTAACGCTGACCTCCTGTGTAAGGGTTAGTTCTCTGTATTTGGAAGCTCAAGCATACCTGAATGAAAATATTTGAAATGACTTAATTATCTAAGATTTTATTTTAAATATTGTTAAATTTAAAGAAGAATTAGAGGGTACAGTTTTTTTTAAATGTACTTGTGGTAAATATTTTTTTTTGAAAACACCAAAATTGTAAAAGATAATTTTTTTCAATTTTCCCTTTCAGGTTTTTTTTTTCCTAATGACTGTAAAATAATAAAATTTGCCCTGGAAATAGGTTTTACATTAAAACTGCAAGAAAACAAAAACATGTTTCAGTGAATAGAAATCTTGCTGCTTTGGCAATTTTCTAAAAAACGTAATAGATATGAAGTAATGTATGTGGCAAGGCTTAAGGTAGCTCTGATTGCTCATGAGGGAGAAATGGAAAGGAGAAAAGAGAGCAATCAGAAATATCAAGGCTAGTTTGGAAATTAGGTAATGGCGGGGAAAGACCATGAAAAGGTGTTGTGTGTGTGTGTGTGTGTGTGCGTGTGTGTTGGTATTCATTCGTTTCCTTTGTATGGTGAGACAAGGTTCTCTTCAGTTTTAGAGAATGAGTTTTCAGTTTGGGAGAGGGAGTTTGTTCTAAACTGCCTAGAGATCAATGTTAGGAGGCCTCCGAGGAACCAGATTGGCAGTGAATAGGTGGTAATGTAGTGGGAAACCCTTGAGCAGAGGGAATAACAAGTACTTAACCGACTCATGATTCTATTCTGGTAGAAATATCCAACTAGAGTCTCAATTCTGCTTTCTAATCTAGAATGTCTTGATGGGAAGGTGGGAGATAAGGAGCTTATAAGTAACAAGATCAAGTAGAATTTTGAGTTTACTAGACCCTGTTCTTCTCTCACCCAGGAAAATTATGTGGTGTTTTCAGCAAATAAATCTCTCTCCTACTCTTCTCTCTTTTTGGCCAAATACTCAAATGATAAAGGGAATTGGTCATGTGGCTAAGAGAGGACACTGAAGTAATTATCTGTTGTACTAGTTTTCAGCTAGAATTGTGCATCCCAGTAACCTGAGGAAAGTTTTAAATAATCTACAAGTCTAGGCTCTCCCCTGAAGATTTTCATAAAGTAAGTCTAATAAAGCCTGGACATTATGTTTCAAAATGTTTCCTTGAAGCCAGGCATGGTGGTGCACGGCTGTAGTCTCAGCTGCTAGGGAGGCTGAGTGGGAAAATTGCTTGAGCTCAGGAGTTTGAGTCTAGCCTGGGTAACATAATGAGACCTTTTCTCTAAACAACGATGACAGATTCCTCCAAATCTGGATACACTCCTGCTTAAGAATCACTGAATAAATAAGTGTAATATGTAAATTCTTACATCTCAGAAATTTGATAGCTCTAGGATAGTTAGAGTTGGAGTTGGATATGTGCTAATTCCTTTATATCTTTCATTTCCTATAATACTAGTTTGACTTTTTTTCTTTTTTGGGACAAGGTCTCTGTTTGCCAGGCTAGAGTGCCCTAGTGCCATCATAGCTCACTGCAGCCTCGACCTCCCCAAGCTCAGGTGGTCCTCCAACCTCAGTTAATATATATATTTTTTCTGAGTAGAGATGAGTTTTTTGTCATGTTGCCCAGGCCAATCTTGAACTCCTGGCCTCAAGTGATTCACCTGCCTCAGGCTTTCAAAATACTAGGATTACAGGTGTGAGCCTCGATTCCTGGTCTAATCTGACTTTTATCTCTGTGGTTGGGATGTTAAAATGAGTATTATTGGCAGTATCAATCTGCTTATGGGATAATACCTTCTCCTTCCTACCATCAGTTATTCACTGCCATTTAGAAGGTCTTTAGAAATTTGCAGTGAGTAGTTTTCAATAAGTAGAGGATGGTCCTCTCAGGATTTTGTGTCTCTTTGTTACCATTCAAGTGCTTAGATCAGTAAGTTGTTATTAAGATCAGAGTCTTCTCAATTAGAATTGTAGCTAATTCTAAACCTCTTTGGACAATTGAAGCTATATTATTGATTATCCAGTATCTCTCTAAATGGTATTCGGAAAACTGGCTAACAGTGTGCAGAAAGCAGAAACTAGACCCCTTCCTGACACCTTACACTAAAATTAACTCCAGATGGATTAAAGACTTAAACATAAGACCTAACACCATAAAAACCCTACAAGAAAATCTAGGCAAAACCATTCAGGACATAGGCATGGGCAAGGACTTCATGGCTAAAACACCAAAAGCAATGGCAAAAAAAGCCAAAATAGACAAATGGGATCTAATTAAAATTCAGAGCTTCTGTACAGCAAAAGAAACAATCGTTAGAGTGAACTGGCAACCAACAGAATGGGAAAAAAATTTTGCCATCTACCCATCTGACAAAGGGCTAATATTCAGAATGTGTAAAGAACTAAAACAGATTTGTAAGAAAACAAACAAACCCAATCAAAAGTGGGCAAAGGATATGAACAGACACTTTACAAAAGAAGACATACGTGAACCGAACAAACTATGAAAAAATGCTCATCATCACTGGCCATTAGGGAGATGCAAATCAAAACCACATTGAGATACCATCTCACGCCAGTTAGAATGGCGTTCATTAAAAATCTGGAGTCAACAGATGCTGGAGAGGATGTGGAGAAATAGGAACACTTTTACACTGTTGGTGGGAGTGTAAATTAGTTCAACCATTGTGAAAGACAGTGTGGCGATTCCTCAAGGACATAGAAATAGAAATTCCATTCGACCCAGCAATCCCATTACTGGGTATATACCCAAAGAATTATAAATTGTTCTATAATAAAGACACATGCACACATATGTTCATTGTGGCACTGTTTACAATAGTAAAGACCTGGAACCAACCCAAATGTCCATCAATGATAGGCTGGATAAAGAAAATGTGGCACATATACACCATGGAATACTACACAGCCATAAAAAATGATGAGTTCGTGTCCTTTGTAGGGACATGGATGAATCTGGAAACCATCATTTCAGCAAACAGACACAAGAAGAGAAAACCAAACACCACATGTTATCACTTATAGGTGGGTATTGAACAATGAGAACATGTGGACACAGGGAAGGCAGCATCACAGATTGCGGTCAGTTGATGGAGGGCTAGGAGAGGGACAGCAGGGGGATGGGGAGGGTGGGGAGGGATAATGAGGGAGATATACAAGATAGAGGAGATGGGGGATGAAGGCAGCAAACCACCTTGCCATGTATGTACCTATGCAACAATCCTGCATAATTTGCACATGTACCCCAGAACCTAAAGTACAATAAAACATAAATAAATAAATAAAAATAAAAAGTTTGTAGAGCATTGGGTTAATCAGGATGGCAGTTTTAAACACTAAAAACCACAGAGTTATTAAGAATATGTATAGGAATTCTGTAAATTTAGTTTCAGTAGTCCTATGAACTGATTATTTATTTAGCTACCAATCTGGAAAACTTAAATACAAATTGATTTTAAATGAATAAGTGTTAGAAAAATTGTTGAAATGGGCAGAATGAGACCGAATAGCAATATTTATTGCACATTGGAGCTTGATCTTTTGGTAAAACATGAAACTAAAGAAATACTTTATTTATTTATTTATTTATTTATTTTAATTTTTATTGCATTTTAGGTTTTGGGGTACATGTGCAGAACATGCAAGATAGTTGCATAGGTACACACGTGGCAGTGTGTTTTGCTGCCTTCTGCCCCCTCACCCATATTTGGCATTTCTCCCCATGCCATCCCTCCCCCGCTCCCCCACTCGCTGTCTCTCCCGTTTCCCCCAATAGACCTCAGTGTGTGGTGCTCCCTTCCCTGTGTCCATGTGTTCTCATTTTTCATCACCCACCTATGAGTGAGTATATATGGTGTTTCCTTTTCTGTTCTTGTGTCAATATGCTGAGAATGATGTTCTCCAGATTCATCCATGTCCCTACAAAGGACACGAACTCATCATTTTTGATTGCTGCATAATATTCCATGGTGTATAT
>CM052653.1:119123812-119161171 GCA_028533165.1 Leontopithecus rosalia | reverse complement strand
AGGGAAGGGAGCACCACACACCGAGGTCTATTGGGGGATATAGGGGAGGGACAGCGGGGGTGGGGAGCGGGGGAGGGATGGCATGGGGAGAAATGCCAAATATGGGTGAGGGGGCAGAAGGCAGCAAAACATACTGCCACGTGTGTACCTATGCAACTATCTTGCATGTTCTGCACATGTACTCCAAAACCTAAAATGCAATAAAAATTTAAAAAAAAAAAAGAATGAGACTTGAGAAATTCTTAGCACAGCAATATTTTAACTAAATACCAATGGAATAAAGTTTCCCACTGGAATAAAGTTTGATGTAGAAACAGACATCCTGTACTTTCTTCCCATTAGTGTATGCCTAAACAACCCCATCAGAATGGATGGGGTTGGAACCTGGAAACCATCATTCTCAGCAAACTGACACAAGAACAGAAAATAAAACACCACATGTTCTCACTCATAGGCAGGTGTTGAACAATGAGAACACATAGACACAGGGAGGGGAGCATCACACACTGAGGTCTGTCGGGGGGAACTAGGGGAGGGACAGTGGGAGGTGGGGAGTTAGGGAGAGATAGCATGGGGAGAAATGCCAGATATAGGTGATGGGTAGGAAGGCAGCAAACCGCATTGCCATGTATGTACCTATACAACAATCCTGCATGTTTTTCACATGTGCCCCAAAATCTAAAATGCAATAAAATATATATTTTAAAAAAGAATTACTTTAGTGTTTCTCCATGATCTGACACTCAAGACATAACGTGGCCCATCTCAAGTCTATGAGCTTGTTGTTTAGGTTGGCATAGGATAAGCCATAATGAAGATTTTATAGTCAATAGTTCCTAGTCTTTGGAAGGGCCACAGACACCTTTACAAATCCAGTGAAATCTAGATTCTGTTATGGGTTGAATTGTTTCTCCCCAAAAAGATGTTGAAGTTTTAACCCCAGTGTCTATGAATGTGACCTTATTTGGAAATAGAATCTTTGCAGCTGATGAACTTAAAGTCATTTGGGTGGGCCCTAATTCCATATAACTGATGTCCTTATATAATGGGGAAACATGGGCACAGAGATGAATACGTATGGAGGAGACACAAGGAGATCACCATCTATAAGCCAAGGTGGCCTGGCACTACCAGAAGCTGGGAGAGAAGGATGGAACAGGTTCTCCCTCACAGCCCCCAAAGGAACCAGTCCTGCTCACACCTTGATTTCAGACTTCAAGCTTTCAAACTGTGTGGCAATAAATGTATGTTGTTTAAGCCACTCAGTTTGTGGTAGTTTGTTAAAGCAGCCCCAGGAAGCTAACAGAGACACTTTCTCTAAAAATAAAATTTCTTGAAAGCATACCCAACTTTGCATGTAATTTCCAGGTGTTGACAGATCCACTGAGGACCAGGTTCATCATTTTAAAGCATCAAAGATGCTATAAAATTTCCAAACTAAAATCCCGCAGGATAAAGGCAAAGGAAAGAAGAAAATTGGCAAAAGCTACTATTGGCTATATGTTTGACTCTTGCCTAAGCACCTGCCGTATACTACTTCACTGAATACTCATAACCACTCTATGAAATAAATGGAAATACAGACCCAGAGAGATTGAACATCAAGCAGAAATTCACACATCTAGAGACTGACTGTGCTGGGAATAGGACCTGAGATTTCTTTTACTCTGAAACCAGTGCTTTTTCTGTTCTTGCCCTGCCTTTGAGTGACCTGTGAGAGCCAAAGCACTTGATATGTGGCTTCCTGGGCTGTGAGGTTACAGCGAGACCAGGGTTGTGTGAATGTCAGTGACTTAAAGGGAAATTGGAGAAGAGTTTTCTTTAAAAAGTAAAGCTGGGCATGATGGCTCATGCCTGTAATCCCAGCGCTTTGGGAGGCTGAGGTGGGTGGATCATGAGGTCAGGAAGTCAGGAGACCAGCCTGGCCAACATGATGAAACCCCCATCTCTAATAAAAATACAAAAAATAATTAGCTGGGTGTGGTGTCAGGTACCTGTAATCCCAGCTACTTGGGAGGCTGAGGCAGGAGAATTGCTTGAGCCGGGGAGGCAGAGGTTGCAGTGAGCAGAGATCGCACCACTGCACTCCAGCCTGGGGCCCAGTGACAGAGTGAGACTCTGTTTCAAAAAAGAAAAAAAAATCTGTGAAGTCATTATCAGGATCCTTGATTATATACGGATGAAAAATCAGGTTCAGAAAGGTCTATAGTATAGACTGGACCAGAATTTCACAGGGGTCATTTGACTTGAAAGTCGGTGGCTTCCCGGCATTCTCCTGCAGTTCAGCTCATCGCTTTAAGCCGACAGCTCCGCATAGTGGTTAGAAACTGAGCAACGTGAATCCCAGCTGTGTCACTTCCTGGTTGACATTGAAAATGCTACTTAATCTCTCTGCGCTTCAGATTTCTCAACTATAAAAAATAAAATAAAATAAGACTGTTATAAATTAAATGAATTAAAACTTGTCAAATACTTAGGACAGTGCTTTGTGATTTGTAAGTGCTATGAACAAGTTAGCCATTACTATTACTATAACTGGAAAGGGTACCACAGTCCCAGGTTCATCAGGGGAAAATAGGATATTACCCAATGTCTGGGATAAAAGTAAATCCATATATAACCACATAAATACACTTTTTAAAAAGGAGACAAAGAACATTTAATACCTAATCTCAATAGCTTTTTCCAATAAACCTTCCCAAAAGAAAGAAAGAAAGAAAGAAAGAGGAAAGAAAGAAAGAAAGATCTTGAGGCCGATATTTGAGAAATGTTGACTTTAAAAATTGTTTTCCAGGCAGAGCGAATTCCTTTATTTGCATCTGTCTCACTGCCCTTCTCTTGTCCTGAAACCTTATTAAGAACTGGGATGAACTGAATAATACCACCCTTATCCTGTGATTACCATTATTCTTGGCATCCCAAAATAAAACCCATCCAGGGACTCTTAGAGGAGCTTTATCACCATTAAAATCTTTAACCTTGAAGTTTATTCAACCTATCAGCTATAACTGGGATAATGGAAAGGGATTTAGCGACAGTCTTTAGCTGGGCTAAGCACTAAATCCTAAATTCTACCTATTTAGGATTTAGTGCTTAGCCCGGTTACAGGTCCAGAACTTTCTATGGACTCTCTCTTCTCGGCATATGTTTGATTTATGGGTTCAGTTCAATTAGTAAATCTCTAGTGATCCTTTACTTGTGCAAATAACCCTGGTGAATTCAAAAAGTGTTTAAGATGGGAATTTGCCCTTGAGGAAAATAAAGCCTAATTGGAAAACCAAGGGCTGATTCACATTAAAAAGTAGTAAGTGACTGTCTGAGTCTGGCTAGGATATGTCTCACACACTGGCTGATACTTACTTGAAATTGTTCTATCATAGTTTCATGTTTTTAATTCAAACTTTTGCTCCCTCAAAATCCAAGTGACTGCCCATCCCACTCACCTTAGAAACACTTTCCTCTAGGCCAGTGGTTCTCCACCAACATCAGCGTCACCTGGGAGCTAATTAGAAATGTGAATTCCCAGGCCCTGCCCCAGATCTACTGAATCTGAAACTCTGGGAGTGGGGGAACCAGCAACCTGTTTTACCATCTGTCTCAGGTGGTTCCAAGTCATGCTACAGCTTGAGATTCACTGGTCTAGGAATTTTACTCTAATCCCTGAAATTGGACTAAAGGCTTGTGGAGGACACAATGTAGTTTTGCCCAAGCATGTGTATTTCGAAGGAATGAGAATCAAAAGATTCAACTGCCGATAAACAGAAGACCCTCAAGGTTTCAAAAACCCATTGGCTTGAATTAATACCCTTTGATGGAAGACTAAAAACAGATGGATAAAAGATTGCCCCAACTCTCAAAGATGAACTAAGGAAGGGCCAATGTTTTCTGTAAAAGTAATATGGAGGTGATTACAAGAAATGGCCAAATGATTCATTACAACTTAAAAGTTCTGGCCAGGCGCAGTGACTCACACCTGTAATCCCAGCACTTTCAGAGGTCAGAAGTTTAAGACCAGCCTGGCCAATGTGGTGAAACCCCGTCTCTACGAAAAATACAAAAATTAGCTGGGCATGGTGGTGCCTGCCTGTAATCCCAGCTACTCCGAGCCTGAGGCAGGAGAATTGCTTGAACCAGGACCCAAGAGGCAAAGGTTGCAGTGAGCCGAGATCGTGCCACGGCACTCCAGCACTCTAGCCTGGGCTACAGAGTGAGACTCCATCTCAATAGCAACAACAAAGAACGTAAAAGTTCTACAGCACACTTCTGGACTGCTGGAATTTAGCTGGAAATATGTTTAAAGTTGGCAATACTTAAATGTCCTTCTCACTAATTGGAGGGTGGGAATGGATGGACGATGTCCTAATAAATTTTATAAGGCTTTCAATTTTGTATCATCAAAATGCTTTTCAGAAATGAGCCAAAGAATAGACCAGCCACATAAGAGTAATATAACGGACTCTGGGGACTTGGCTGGGGGGAAGGTTGGGAGTGGGGTGAGGGATAATAGATTACATATTGAGCACAGCGTACACTGCTTGAGTAATTGGTGCACTAAAATTTCAGCAATCACCACTAAAGAAATTCTCCACCAAAAACCACCTGTACCCCAAAAACAATTTTTTAATTGTTTTAAGTAAAAAAAGAACAGGCCAGCAATAGCGTATGAGAATACTTATCAACCTTTTCACATCCCTGGGGGTTATAAACATTTTAATATTTATAAATCTCAGAGGAAAAAATGGCATTATATCAGTGTTTAGCATGCATTGCTTTGATTACTGGTGAAGTTGGACATTCAAAAATAGTTATGAGTTTTTTGTCTTCTTTTATGAATGCTTCCTTGTATCTTTTACATATTTTTAATAGCTACATTTCAATTGCTTAGTAAAATGTCATGTAGAAAATACAAGATTTTTCTCTAGTTGTTTTTAAGCTCCTAGCTGTATACACACACACACACACATGCACACACACATGCACGCAAACGCACATGGGCGCACACACACACATATAGACAGCTTTATATTGTCAGTTCTCTTTTTTCCCATATGGTTTCATTCAATGCTTTCTTTTTTCTTAAAATTTTTTAAACCAAGATTAGAATATGTTTGCCTGCATTTTATTTTAGTGTCCTTAAAGAATTCCGGAGTGGTTTCACATTGTTTTTACATTTATCTCTTTAATGTACTATAACTTATTTCAGTGCATGGTGTGAGTTAAGTCTCCAGCTAGACTTCTTTCCTGGATGAAATAGATGACTTTCCAAATACTCTTTGGTAAGAAAACCTATCCCTTATACAGCTTTAGGATGCTTCGCTGTGAAATGTTAAATTCATGTTTCTGTTTCAAGATCATTACACTCAGCAGTTTATCTGTGAATTCTAGAGTCTGTGCAGCTTTCTAGGAATGCATTTTGAAATGCATTCAAAACCATGTTATGAAATACCTAGCATTTCACAGGGAGCATTCACAACTGCGCTCCTTTTTTCCCCCAATCTCAACTGTTTCTTTATCCAGATGAACTTTGAAATTATTTTGTCAAATTGCAAAGAAAATCATTTTGGGATCGGAATTAGACATTTTAAACCCTCATATTAAGTTGAAAAATTCATATTTCTGTAAAATATTTAGTAGCTAGATTCAAAAATTAGTTAAAAATCATTACGTATTGCTGTCCATTTACAAAGTGTATGTATTTTTTAAGTAGAGGTTACACAACTTTCTTGCAAGGATTATTCCTAACAGTCTGTTTTTCTAATGCTGGTGTAAATATAATTTTTTGGTTTTATTTCTAATTATTTCTGGTATTTAGGAAACTATTGATTTTTAAAATATTTATCTTCAATTTTTTTCTGTCTAAGCAGATGCTCAGGTGAGTAGCAAGATGCTAGTCTAGCCAAAGGACAGACAAACATACTGTTTCATGAGTAGAGTGGGCCAGGGATGGCAGACCCGTTGTTTGGAAGCTGCACACACCCAGTGAGACTTCTCCCTTCACCATCCTTGGCTTCCAGGAAGGGGGAGGAGTTACACACAGGAGTGTGGTAGAATCAAATCTTCATTAGTGCCTCTCAGTAAAGGCAAGAGGTGGCTGCTTGGCTTTGAACCATGAAAACAGAAAAAATATATTTGATATTCGATTACATAGCATCACAGACAGACACAAGCATTCACATATACACATTCTTTCATAATTTAATAACATTTTCTCCACAGCTCTAATAGCACACATACACATTAGTCCCCTAGATACTAGATTGAGAGATTTCTTCCTGCCACTGTTATCCAGTTCTCTGAATATTATGTAAATTTAATCATGACCAACACTGAACTGGATTTCCTCAACTCCTCCTACCTCCCTCACCTTGCACAGCTATTCCATCAACAAGTCCCACTGACTCATCTTCCAAACACCCCCTGACCCTGGTGCCTTCCCCCCACTTCTCTGCAGCCTCCCCCATGCAAGCCACATGGTCTCTCTCCCAAGCTGCTGCAGTGCTCACTGGGGCTCTCCCTATCTGTCCCACACCCCTACCATCCATTTCCACACACAGATGGGAGGATCTTGTAAAACAGAAATCAGATTTTGTGACTCATCAATGAAAACCTTCCAACAACTTCCCACTGGCCTTGGAATAAAGTTCAGGCTTGTTGCTGTGGCCACCCTGGCATGTGAGGTCTCCCCTATCTCTTTTGCCTCATCTGAGCCACTCTCTTTGAAGGTCTCAGCCACCAAGCTCCATCTACTTGGCCTGTACAGTTCCTCCAACAAGATGAACTCCTTGCAGTCTCAGCCTTTGCTTTCCCTATTCTCTCTACCTAGAATGTGACCCATTGGAACTTACGGCCAGCTTCTTCCACAAATTCATAGTATTGCATTGTATGGATGTACTGGGATTTATTTAAATATGCCCCTCTTAATGCATATTATTTCCTATTTTCTTGTTATTCTGGCAAATGATGCCGAAATCGAGATTTTTTTTTTTAAGAGATGGGATCTTGCTATGTTGCCCAGGCTGGTCTCCAACTCCTGGTCTCAATCGATCCTCCTGCCTTGGCCTCCCAAAGCACTGAGATTACAGGCATGAGCCCCTGAGCCCGCCTGAAATCGATGCTTTTATAAAGATATTTGCACAAATACGGCCCACACCCACTTGCTGTCCTTTGGCTTGGTTGCGCTGCAGGTGAAGGTAAATTTGGTGTGGTCATCGTCTGCTTCTCAGTCATGTCCTTGATGGCTTCTGGGCTTTGTTTTAAGGTTGAGAAAGAATTGCCCTGGGAAATAGTAGAGTTAGAGGACTCATCCACATCCTCTCCCAGTCCTTTCTTGGTTTCAGGTTTCAGGTCCATGCCTGCAGGGGGCCTGGTGGGGAAGTCCTGGCGGGGTGTCCCGACTTCCTCGCCTGGAGAAAGGCCCTGTCCTTTCTGGAGCTCGGACCCCGCAGGCGCGGCCCGGGAGCCGCACCGGGAGTCGGTCTCTTTCCCGCAGCCACCCTCGTGGGACCAGAGGTCGCAAACAGTGAACAAATAAATGGTCCAAGTGCCCCATCTGCTGCTGGGGTCGCACTGTGCCTGGCTATGGCCGCGGGGAGCTCCAAAGCTGCGACTCCGGGGAAGCACCGGGCCCCCTCAGCCCGCCCGGTCCGGGACAGCGATCCGAGGTGGACCCAGACCGGGTGGGGCGTGCGGTGGCGGCGGTGGCACTTGCCGGCCTGCGATCTGGAGCCGGCCTGCGGGTGTTTGAGTCGGTCGTCGGGCCCGCCTAGTGGCCTTTTTAGGTACTTTCCCCGGAGCGTGGCGGGGGGGCCCTCCTTAGCGCATTCCCAAGTCACCTCCACGCGCAGTCTCATCACTGCGATGGGGGCAGCGTTTCTCTCCCTCCCTCTCGAAAGTTTAGGACCACTTGAAAGTCCTAAACATGTTTCCAGTAAGACCTGTTAAAAGGTGAAGCCTTTAAGGATAGAGACGGAATGGGCGTCTCAGGCAACATGGTCCTAAGTGGCAAGGTATTTGGGCATGAGACAGATACAGGGGCCGACCTCCTGTACCTCCGCGGGTCTTTCCACGCCACTCTGGGAAGAGGGCGGGACAGGCGTGGGCTGGGTATGGGTCCGGGCAGACAGCGACCACAGGGAGGGCACTGCAGCCAGGCACAGGCTGGAGACCGTCCAGGATCCGGCAAATCAGAGCATCCTCACTACCGGAGCCAGTCCGAGACCATACGCTGGTCTCTTGCCCATGAGTTCTCGCTTTTTTCTTTTCTTTCCTTTCCCTTTCCTTGACGGGTTCTCGCTGTGTCGCCCAGGCTGTAGCGCAGTGGTGCGATCTCAGCTCTCTGCAGCCTCTGCCTACCGGGCTCCCGCGCTCCTCCCGCCTCACCCGAGCAGTTGGGACCACAGGTGCAGCCACCACACCGGCCTCTGCATCCGTGTCCTGTGCAATCCCCCGCGAGAGGGGGGTCAGAGACTGCGGCCAGGCCTCCTGGTTCTGGGTAGCACAGCAGGGCCCTGCCGGGCACGCCCCCAGGGCAACCTCCCATGCTCTCGGTCAACGAGCAGGAGCCGTCGGCCTGGTTATGCTCCCAGTGCTGAGATGGGACCCAGATGCCGGCCGCCGTCTTTCACGTGGGAATTGTTCCAAGTTCCCCTTCCAGAGACAAGGAAGGGTCTCTGCATATGCACATGAGGAGGCCAGGAAATGCAAGCGCAAGCCAGCCAGGGTGAGACCTGGCGTCCCGTGGGGCAGTCACATGCCTTCCCCCTCCTTCAGGTCCCTCCTGAGGACCTTGGCCCAGTGGTCGGGTGCCCCCACCCCCTGCAGCCGCTTCTTTTCCTGGCTGTGTCCCCAAGCTGGCCTCCAATTCGAGCCTCAGGCCCTCCTCCTACCTCAGCCTCCCGAAGTGCAGGGATTCCAGGCATGAGCCACCACACCAGAGCTGGACGCCAGTATTTTAATCTGTGAATTAGTCTAGCACTCTGGGAGAGTCTCCTCATCCTGTATCCCAGTGTCCTAAATGACCCAAGACTGAGTCCTGTCTATCCTTCCTCCAGTAGGAATTCCCAAAGGCTTGTCTTCATTTCCACGGCCCCCAACCCACTGGGCCCTGAGGGGATGCACTACAGGCAGGGGAGGGGCAGCCAGAAGCCAGCTCACACCTTTGTGACATGATCCCAGAGAGTCACGCAAGTTCCCCTCCTGCTGCCAAATTGCAGAAAACCCAGAAACCTACCCAGCACAGCCCTGGCTGGGGTCAGCCTGGTCCTCTCCTGTTGGGTGAGGACAAATGAGGTCATGGAGAGGTCAAGAGGCCACACATGGGATCAAGGTCACAGAAGGACCAAGTCAGTCTTCTGCCTGGGAATCAGGGGCTCCCTGGGGGAGTCTGTTTGGTCTGGAGAGATAGTTTCTAGTCCAGTGGGAGGGGACAAAAGTCAGAGCTAACAGGGGTCACTCACTGCAGCTCCTTAGGCTCCTTTTATGCCAGCAGATCCCTGTGACACCAGGAACAAGAAAGAGTCGGTCACAGCAGGGGAAGGACAGGGCTCAGAGGAGTGCAGAGGCTGGGTCCTGAGGCCACAGCAGCCCTGGTTCCTACAGGAGAGGGAGGCCTGAGGAAACCCCTGGACATTGGAGCCCTGGAAGTGTGGGGAGGAAGCACTGGAGGCGTGAGGACAAACGGGGACCCTGTGGACTCAGTGTGTTATGCTGGAGGTCATATGAGGGAACAGTGGAGTTCCCCATTTAGTGGAGGAACAGAGGCCGTGCTCACAGGGAGGCCAAAGGGCCTCAAGGACCAGTGGGGCTGGATGCTCCTGGGGTACCCTAGGGAAGGTCCCTAGAGAGAGACCTGGCTCAGCTGGGCCCTCCTCCCCCTCCTCTCCAGACCAACTGCTTCCTCACCCACAGCTGAGTTTTAACCCCACCCCCACCACCATCTGAATCCCCACCCTTCCCCCTCCCCTCCAGGACCAGGCCCTCCACTTACCTCTCCCTTTCTGTCCAGGGGAGCCCTGAGGGCCAGGAAAGCCCTGATCCCCATTCTCTTCCTGCTCCCCCAGGGGGCCCAATCAGTCCAGTGAGACCTGTGTGGCCCCTACAGTTGGGAGCAGGTGGTCAGGGGGATGTCATCACATGGACAGTGGAGAAGGACCAAGACACAGAGAATGCCCCAGGCACAGGGTCTGTGGGTGTCCCTGAGCAGGGACCCTAAGGCCTGGGGCCTGGAGCAGAGCAGGACCCTCCAGGTCTCACAGGCCTCAGGGCTGAGGGTGATGGGAGGCACACCAGGCTGTATGGCTGTCACTCTCCCTTTCTCTCCCTCAGCTCAGCATTGCCTCCAAGGCCAGGAAGCCGTGGGGTCCCTCTGGGGAGACGGGAAGTCCCTCTCTCCAGGGAGAGGTGGAAACCGTTCTCCCATCGTCTCCCACTTCCGGCAGGGCGTTGGCTCACCCCTCACCACCCCATCCTGGTCGCTTATCACAGGACCGGAAGGCCCAGCCCGGCCCGTGGCTCCAGGTTGGCCTTGCTGACCCTGCAGATTCCAGGGGACCTTAGGGCTGGGGAGAAGCACCCCCACACTGCAATCCTCCCAGGCTGTTCACCCGCCTCCCCAGCCACAGCCCTCCCTGCAGTGACTCACACTGAGTCCCAGAGTCCCTCAGACCGTCAGCGCCAGGCCTTGCTGCTGGGCCTGTCTTCCCCAGGGCACCCACGGCACCCAGAGGCCCTGAAACACACACAGGGAATGTCTGGAGGGCAGCAGAGGGGTTGTGAACTGAGGCAGGGGTTCAAGGTGGAAGGGGTGAGCCAGGGAGGAGGGGCTGAACCCTGGAGCCCCGGGGTCACCAACAGCTATAGGAAACCCTGTGCCCAAAGGGGCTTAGCATGGGGCAGGTGGTGGGGATGGGTGGACATCTGGAGACAGAGGCGCCTGAGGGGCAGGAAGGCAGAGGGGAGGCTCCAGCACCCAGGGGTGGCCTCTCCCTCACCTGGGCTTCACTCCTCATCACCTTTGGGATCCAAGCATGCCGGCGGGCCCCCGCAGGTGGGATGGGAAGGGAGAGAGCATGAGGCCCTGGGGAGCCAGGCTTGCTCCACACTTCCCCTTCCTGTGGTACACACACACGCACACACACTGCACAAATGAACACACTGTAGACACATTACACACACGCACAGATGCAGAGGCCCCACTGTAAAATGGGCAGGCATCTCCCTGCCCATCTCACCTGCCATTGCCTGTTCTCCACCACACAGGCCGGGGATGGCCTCCCGAGGTCCCAGAGCCCACCTCACTCACCCACCTGCCAAGTGGTCCAGGGGGTCCATTCTCCCCAGCAGGACCAGAGGATCCCTAGGGAAAGCGGAATTGGGGTGGGTGAGTGTTTGGCCTCTAGCCAAGGGACCCCTCAGGAGTGAGGCACAGAAGAGGAGTAAGGGGCTGACGGCTGGGGCTCAGTGGGGGTGGCGGGGTCACTGGTCATTCACAGGCTGCCCTGGTTCACCGTCCTGGCTACAGTCACCCTAAGCACTGTCCTGGCACTGCAGGGGTGAAACAAGGCCAGAGGTGGCCCCAACCTGGCTGGCATCACCTCTAAACTGCCAATCCTCCCATCGCCCTGCTGGTCCTGTCATATCCCCAGCTTCCCAGCACCCAAGCCCTTTAACCACACGGAGCCTCCTCACATAAACCCTACCCTCCTTAACCCTTCCCCTCCCTTGGAGGTAAGAGAGGAAGAGGTAAGAGGGGAAGGTCTGGAACAGTGACTCCTGGCCGCAATGGAGCTCCAGCTCAAGGAGGTCACAGGAAAAGTGGGGTGCAGTGAGGGGGTGAAAGGAATTGGGGGGAAGTAGAGCCCTGGAGCTGTCACTCACCTTGACACCTGGCTCACCCTGGAGATCCCGACTCTCCTGGCTCCTCCTGCAGAGACTGAGGTCAAAAACCTCTTTCCCCTCTTTCAAAACATTTGGGTATTCCACACATCTCATTCTTTTCTTGTCTCCCCAACCAAAGTTGGCAGAAATCCAACTTTCATCCCTCACCCAAAATACTTGTTCATTCACCCTTTCCCAGTGACCATCTCTCCAGGGGGACCCAGATTCCCAATGCCTCCCAGGGCACCTTGTGGCCCTAGAGGAGACACAGAAATAGAGGTCATTGCTTAGGGGCCATTCCTGGGACAGAGGCTGGGATGAGAGCTCCAGGGTCACTGCTGTGAGACAGGGAGGCCTTCCCAGGGAAAGGGTTTCTCTTGACCCCTGAGAAAAGACTATAGTGTATGACCTGGGGAAAGGGAGGCAGAGGGTCACACACATCAATCAGGAGGACCCTAGGGACAGAGGTGGGCTGAGTCAGGAGCATGGGGCAGGGGCTGGGGTTCCCGCTGGGGTGAGGAGGGAGCTGGCTCACCCAGACTCCCGGAGAGCGTGGAGAGAGAGGACACTCACACCACACACGCCCTCCCTCTGGGGGACCCATGGGGGCCATCACCCCCGATGTTCCCCATGGGGGAAACAGAGAGGGGGAGGAGCTTCTCCCCAGCTGTCCCCAAGGTCAGGGGCTTAAGGGAGAGCTGGGGCTCTGTGAGCAGGGGGCAGAAGGCCCACTCATCTTAGCTCCAGACTTCCCAGTGGCACCTTGGGGACTCCGCTAACCCTGTGGACCCTAGAGTGGGGAGTGGGGTTGTCAGAAAAACCCAAACAAACCCCTTTGGATGTTGAGCCCCCGTTTCTCTCTCTTGCACTTACCATGAGGCCCTGTTCTCGCCAAGGCCCTGGTGGGAAGAGAGTGGACATCCCCTGGGGTACCACTACCCACAGAGCCCCTCCAGCCCCTCCCACCCTTCCCCTGACACCCTCTCCTTGCCCCCCCAGCTTCCCCAGGCTCCCTTCTCCCCACTGACTCCAGGAAAGCCAGGAAATCCCAGGAGCCCCTGTGGGATGGAGAAGTGGGGAAATTGAGAAGTTAGGAGAAGTCCGACTCAGGAAGGGGCAGAGGACGCCGGCAGAGGCCATGGAGGCAGCGGCATGGAGGCCCAGGTGCTGCCCATAATGAGGCAGCCAGGGACAAACCCCTGCTGCTCTCGGGGCCTCTGTCTTCATCTGTAGATTGGGGCCGGCTAAAGGCTCTTGAGGGCCTCCTGCTGCTCTGCTAGCCCTGGAATCCGAAGTCAGGAAAGTAAAAAGGAGGAGGGGCACACACCTGGTGTCACCCTGGGTCCTGGCATCCGTGGTAGCCAGGCAGACCAGGAGAGCCCAGCTTGCCCTGTGGAGGGACAGGGAGCAATTAGGAGAGAGAGGAGGCCCAGGTGCCACTCCACTCTGGAGACCCAAACCCTCACATGTGAGGGCCATGACCAATTCCTCGATGCACCCCCCCACGCCCCAGCTCCTAGTCCCTATCTCCTGCCCCACTGCAGCCTTTTACAGTCTCTCCTTCCAGAGAGCGAAGTTTCCCCTATTCTAGTACCGGGATCCCGCTTCCCTGTGCCTGCAGTTCCGTCAAGTCCTTCAGGGTCACTGCAGCCCACCTCTGACCTCAGCACCACCTGTCCCAGCACCCACTCCTACTCCACCAAGACGGTTCTCCTGCAGGCCCTGCCCTGTGTCCACGTGGCACATCACCCCAACTCCCCACCTGTCTTCCTCCTCCTGATGCTACAAGCCTCCTCCTGCCCAGGCAGCTGTGGGGCGCCCAGGGTTGGGAGCAGCGATTCTGCAGGCAGATTTCCCTGGCTCAGTCCCCTGCCTGCCTGTCACTGGCCATGTGATGACCACACCTCACTGGGCCTCTGAAAAGTCTCACGTGCAAAACAGGACCAACCACACCCACCTCACAGGATGGAAAGGACATGTCAGCACAGCGCCTGCACCCGGTGACGACAGCAGGGAGCCAGCCCTGGAGCCCACAGGTCTCACTACTGTTGGAGGCTCCCTTCTCGAAGCTGCTGCTGCTCTGAGTCTGGGCATGTTCACGTTGCCTGCAGCCACCCTGTGCCTCATCTCCAGTCAACTCTCCACATCCGTGGCTTTTCCGTGACTACTTCTATACCACCTCAACCCATCAGCATCCAGAAGGTGAGCTCTCTGTACCCTTCACCACTTCCAGACCATTACTAACCCGTCCTCTTGTAGAAAGCAGTCTTCCTGTGAAGACCAAACCATTCAACCAAAGTTCTAGCACCCTTTGTTGTGCCATCTAACACATACCCTACCTAATTACATTCTTCATTGACTAGGGACTTTGGCACTCAGCTCAGCATTCCTCTTCATTCCAAGACTGCCCTTGAAAGAATCAGTAATGGCTGGGTGCGGTGGCTCCCAGCAATCCCAGCACTTTGGGAGGCTGAGGTGGGTGGATCCCCTGAGTTCAGGAGTTTGAGACCAGCCTGGCCGACATGGAAAAACCCCATCTCTACTGAATATACAAAAATTAGCAGGGTGTGCTGGCACACAACTGTAATCCCAGCTACTCAGGAGACTGAAGAAGGAGAATCGCTTGGACCCGGGAGGTCATTGCAGTGAGTCAAGATTGCGCCACCACACTCCAGCCTGCATGATAAGAGCAAGACTCTATCTCAAAAAAAAAAGGATCAGTAACTTCAACATCCAAATGGAACACATAACCAACCTCTCCACTGACCTACAGACCCACATAACCATTTTTACCTTGAATTCCTTAACCAAGATGGCTCAAATTCAACATTTATAAAACTAAACTCATGGAACTGGGTACAGTGTCACACACACACACACCTGCAGTCCCAGCTACTCAGGAGACTGAGGTGGGAGGATGGTTTGAGCCTAGGAATTGAAGTCCAGCATGGAAAGCATAGCAAGACCCAATCTCTTTGTGGCAATTGTGAATGGGAGTTCACTCATGATTTGGCTCTCTTTAACTGTGTTATTGGTGTATAGGAATGCTTGTGATTTCTGCACATTGATTTTGTATCCTGAGACTTTGCTGAAGTTGCTTATCATCTTAAGGAGATTTTGGGCTGAGACGATGGGGTCTTCCAGATATACTATCATGTCATCTGCAAATAGAGACAATTTGGCTTCCTCCTTTCCTATTTGAATACCCTTTATTTCTTTTTCTTGCCTGATTCCTCTGGCTAGAACTTCCAGTAGTATATTGAATAGGAGTGGTAAGAGAGGGCATCCTTGTCTAGTGCCAGATTTCAAAGGGAATGCTTCCAGTTTTTGCCCATTCAGTATGATATTGGCTGTGGGTTTGTTATAAATAGCTTTTATTATTTTGTGATATGTTCCATCAATACCTAGTTTATTGAGAGTTTTTAGCATAAAGGGCTCTGCATCTATTGAGATCATCATGTGGTTTTTGTCTTTGGTTCTGTTTATGTGGTGAATTACATTTACAGACTTGCGTATGTTGAACCAGCCTTGCATCCCTGGGATGAAGCCTACTTGATCACGGTGGATAAGCTTTTTGGTGTGCTGTTGCATTCGGTTTGCCAGCATTTTATTGAAGCTTTGAAAATATCTAGGAATACAACTAACAAAGAATATGAAGGACCTCTTCAAGGAGAACTACAAACCACTGCTCAAGGAAATAACAGAGGACACAAACAGATGGAAAAACCTTTCATGCTTATGGGTAGCCAGAATCAATATTGTGAAAATGGCCATACTGCCCAAAATAATTTATAGATTCAGTGCTATCCCCATCAAGCTACCATTGACCTTCTTCACAGAACTGGAAAAAACCACCTTAAACTTCATATGGGAACCAAAAAAGAGTGCCCCATTGCCAAGACAATCCTAAGCAAAAAGAACAAAGCTGGAGGCATCATGCTACCTGACTTCAAACTATACTATAAGGCTACAGTAATCAAAACAGCATTGTACTGGTACCAAAACAGAGATACAGACCAATGGAACAGAACAGAGGCATTGGAGGCAACACCAGACATCTACAACCAACTGATCTTTGACAAACCTGACAACAAGTGATGGAGAAAGGATTCCCCGTTTAATAAATGGTGTTGGGAAAATTGACTAGCCATGGGCAGAAAGCAGAAACTAGACCCCTTCCTTTCACCTTACACAAAAATTAACTTCAGATGGATTAAATATTTAAACATAAGACCTAACACCATAAAAACCCTAGAAGAAAACCTAGGCAATACCATCTAGGTCATAGGCATGGGCAAGGACTTCTTGGCTAAAACACCAAAAGCAATGGCAACAAAAGCCAAAATAGACAAATGGGATCTAATTAAACTTCAAAGCTTCTGTACAGCAAAAGAAACTATCATTAGAGTGAACCAGCAACCAACAGGATGGGAAAAAATTTTTGCAAGCTACCCATCTGACAAAGGGCTAATATCCAGAATCTACAAAGAACTAATGTGGATTTACAAGAAAAATCAACCCCATCCAAAAGTGGGCAAAGGATATGAACAGACACTTATCAAAAGAAGGCATATGTGAGGCCAACATATGAAAAAATGCTCATCATCACTGGCCATTAGAGAGATGCAAATCAAAACCACATTGAGATACCATCTCATGCCAGTTAGAATGGTGATCATTAAAAATCTGGAGACAGATGCTGGAAAGGATGCGGAGAAATAGGAACATTTTTACACTGTTGGTGGGAGTGTAAATTAGTTCAACCATTGTGGAAGACTGTGGCGATTCCTCAAGGATCTAGAAATAGAAATTCCATTTGACCCATCAATCCCATTACTGGGTATATACCCAAAGGATTATTGTTCTATTATAAAGATACAAGCACATGTATGTTCATTGCAGCACAGTTTACAATAGCAAAGACCTCGAACCAACCCAAATGCCCATCAATGATAGACTGGACAAAGAAAATGTGGCACATATACACCATGGAATACTATGCAGCCATAAAAAAAGATGAGTTCATGCCTTTGTAGGGACATGGATGAATCTGGAAACTCATTCTCAGAAAACCAAACACCGCATGTTCTCACTCATAGGTGGGTGTTGAACAACAAGAACACATGGACACAAGGAAGGGAACATCACACACTGGGGTTTCTTGGGGAGTGGGGGGCTAGGGGAGGGACAGAGGTGGATGGGGAGATTGGGGAGGGATAACATTGGAAGAAATGCCTGATATAGGTGACAGGGGATGGAGGCAGCAAACCACCATGGCATGTGTGCACCTGTGCAACAATACTGCAAGATCTGCACATGTATTCAAGAACTTAAAGTACAATAAAAATAAAAGACCCTATCTCAAAAAAAAAACAAAACTACCCACTTCCAGCCCAGTTTAGTTTCCAGTTTCTGCAGTGAAAGGCACAAACAGCTATACAGTTGCATGAGGCAGAAATCTAGAAAACAGCTTTATTTGCTCTTTCACGCCTCACATCCAAAATATTGCAAGACACACTAATTCCACCCCATGAGTATCTCTTGAACTCACCCACATTTCTTCATTTCTACTTTCACCCACGTAACCCAACTATCACTGCTCTGCCAGTGTCCAGGGCTTCCCATTTCTGAATCAACTGCATGACTTCCTTGGGGGTCTCGGGCAGGGCAGGGAGAAAGTGTTCCCTCCCCCTTCATTTTTTATTAATCACTGTGCCAGAGGTCTCCATGGGTGTGAGTCCTTGTGCTCCACAGGCTCCAGGGGACAAACTGTGTCAGCCTCAAGGCAGACAACACCATAGCAGTCTACAAATGCTAGCAAGGACTCACTGGGTGCCTCCCGGAAGAGGCTGCGGGTGCACCGACCCCGTGAGCTACCAGCCCCAGGGCCATCCTGGCAGTGCGGTCTCCCGTCGTACTGTGGAATGGGCCTCAGAAAGTGACTGCGTTGCCAGCCACGTGTCCGCGTTGCCTTATTGGCCACTCAGAGGACTCCATGGCACTGGAGGGGAGCCACACTCCCTCCTCGCCCCTTGCCCGCTTCGATGAGTCTTTTGACAACCAGAAGTAGCCAATTAATTTGAGCTGCCAGCAGCACTTGATATCTTGGTTTAGGAGAAACTCCAGAAGACCCAAAGTTTCACAATTTGTGGATAAGATTCACCAGACACCCTGTAGACAGCAAAAAGCAGCCACCGCCCCAGGCTGGTGCTGCCACCTGGTGGGGCCAGTTGGTAAGCAAGGGTGGCCTAGTGGCTGTCATTGCAGCTGGCCAAACCACCCTGCTTGCTGGCCCACTGCTTCAATAGGCTTTGTTATTATTTAGGTAACGTTATTCGGATTAGGAAATGAATGATACTGAAAAGATAGGACATGAGTGACGTTGAAACATTTTACTCACAGATCTCGAGAGAGCACGTGTGATGGGTTAGGGAGGGATTGACTGGGTCAGGTGTGTAGAGCCCAGAGTGAGGCAGCCCAGTGGTTGCCATATGAACTTAATTGGCTGCTCAGGAAGGGAAACTGACCCCTAGTCAGGGCCTCAAAACTGGCTCGAGGCATCATTTTTGAAATTTTAAGAATCCATGGTTTTGCAGTTTGTCCCTCCGAGCGCTCTGTCTTGGGTTGAACAGTGTCTCCCCATCAAAAAGAAAAAAAAAAATCATGTCTACCCACAACCTCAGAATATGATGTTATTTGGAAATAGAATCTTGCAGATGTAATTAAGTTGTGCTGATTTGTACTGGATTAGAGGAGGTTCTGTATCCAGTGACTGCTGTTCTTGCGGGAGGTGGAGAGGACGCATGGATACATATGGAGAGGAAAGCCACGTAAAGGATGGAAGGATGGGGTCAGAGATCAGAGCGATGTACCTACCACTCAAGGAATGTGAAGGACTGTCAGAGCCACCAGAAGCTAGGATGAGCAGAGAAGCATTCTTTCTTCCCTGGAGCCTTCAGAGGAAACACGGGTCTGCCAGCACCTAGATTCCAGACTTCTTTCAGAACTGTGAGAGGATAAATTACTAAGTTTGTGTTAAATTACTGTGGCAGCCTAGGAAACTAATAGAGTCATTGTTGCCAGGAAGTAGGATGCTTTTGTAACAAATACTTAAAATGTATTTTTACGTTTTAAGAAGGAGCTTTGGAATATTTTTGGAATTTTTACATTCCAAAGAAGGAGCTTTGTAATCAGGGAGAGGCTGGAAGAAGTTTGAGGCATGTGATAGAAAAAGCCTAGAATCCATTGAGGAAACAGTTGGTGGAAATGTGGACAGTAATTCTAATGAAAGGTCAGAAGGAAGTGAGAAGAGCTATAGAGGCTTCTATCCTCTTAGCAGGGGTTCCCAACCCCTAGGCCAAGGACTGGTACAGGTCCCTGGCCTGTTAGGAACCAGGCCACACAGCAGGAGTGAGTGGCCAGCAATCCAGCATTACTGCCTGAGCTCCACCTCCTGTCAGATCAGCAGGGGTAACAGATTCTCATAGGAGTACGAATCCTATTGTAAACTGCTCATACCAGGGATCTAGGCTGTGCACGCCTTATGAGAATTTAACTAATGCCTGATGATCTGAGGTGGACCAGTCATCCTGAAGCCATCCCACCATCCTTTCAATCCCCCACCCATGGTTCCTAGTGCCAAAAAGGCTGGGGACTGCTGCCCTTAGAGAATACCTATATTGTTATAAGCAGAATGTTAAGTAGAAACATAATGTTGATGGTACTTCTGGTGAGGGCTTAAAACGAAATGAGGAGCATGTTCTTTGACATTTGAGTGAAAGATCTTTATCATAAAGTGGTAGAGAACTGGACTAAATTGTGTTCTGTTGTCATATGGAAAGTAGACATGGTAAGTAATGAGCTTGGACATTTAGTTGAGGAGATTTCTAAGTGAAGTGTTGAAGGTACAGCCTGCTTGCTGCTAATAGCAGGTGATTAGCTTGCTGCTAATAAAGGTGAGAGGAAAGAGGTACATTGAGTGAAGAAGAGTCAAGCAGAAAGGAACTGATACTTGATGGTTTAGGGGCGCTTGGTATGTCCAGATTACAAAGGATACAAAAATTAGGAAACTCACTGTTACAAAGTGTACTCTGGAAAGAGGACCAAGGCTGTGGCCGGATAACATTTTTCTAAAGAAATTGACATGTGACTCATGGAACCATTCCACCATCTCGGCAGAAACAAGAAATAGAGATGGGGTTACCCAGGAAAGATCTGTGGAGGACCCCTTCGTCCGTTGGCTGAAACCTCATCGATTATGCAGGAGACAGAGGTTTTGAGACTCTTACAGCAGTAGAAACATGGCAACCTGGACTCTAAGGGACACAGATGGAATGGAATAAAGGAAGGCCATGGGGCTTCCAAAATTCCAAAGGCAGGAAATTGGCTGACAGAGGCATTCTGCTGCAGAAATGTTTTATCTTCCATCTTGTAATTTTTTGTTGAAAGCCAAACATAATGCAATAAGGTGAGAGGAACTGAGGCAAATAGGCTCAGTTCTAAGGAGCAAGACTGTTTCTTGCTTGATGTAGCTGTAAATGTGAGAGGCTAAAATTTCCTCTAGTGTTCTTGTTTTTGCATCCCCTGTTGCCTTTGGGTTTCCCTAGAGGTTGCTTCTTACATAAATTCTGGGCCTTGGAGTTCTTTCAGCTGTAATCCCCTGTTAATATATAGGACTCCTAAGTGATGATGGCAGTAAGATGGGGGGACAGCAGGTAGGGATCTATAAATCCGTGATCAGTCTTTTCATGAACCAGTGATACCTAGGCTGTGCCCCTCACAAGTGCTTCTCAACTTTTTTTAATGTGAGATTGGAAGATTAGAGTGGGCTGGAGAGGGATATTTTCCTTCCCTTGGGTTGAGTATGCTCTGGTAGTTGCTCTGACTGTAAGCCTTTGTTAAGGAGAACAGAACACTCTGTGTGCATTTCAAAGTGGTTACTCTTCCCTTCCTTGCCAGAAGCTCCAGCAGATTCTTCTCTGCTTTACACCCAAAAACCTGATAGAGTTCCTGGAGATAAAACCCATCAGAGTGTGGGGGCCCCTTAAGGCTAGGTCCCTAGCAGTTTTTCTCTCTTATGCTCACATGCCCAGGGTCCAGAAGTTAGTCAATTACCTTGTAAGTTTCCCTAGCAGTTGTTGGCTGCAGCAGCAACTTCTGTGCCAGGTAAGCTGTGACTCTGTATTTGCTTTTCCTTCGAATTTTTAGTGGAGTGGTTTGCCCCATGACCTCAGTTTTCTGAAGGATCTAAGAGTTGTTGATTTTCCAGTTCGTTCAGCTTTTTTCTTGTTTTAAGAAAGGAAGCAATGATTTTGAAGCTCTTTATGTGCCAGAACAAAAATTTTCATTGGTATGCTTAATGGCAATAATTATAGAAATAATTTATTTAAACAGCAAAGATATGGATGAATGAATGAGTGTGACAGTAAATCCTGAAGACAGGACCTCAGCCCTGCATATAATGTCTCTGGATTAATCAAGCAAGCAAGCCAAAAACAATGTCTTTTATAGATAAGGGTTCTGAGTCTGTGGCCCAGGCTGGAGGGTACTGGTGCAATCTCGGCTCACTGCAGCCTCAACCTCCCAGATTGAAACGATCCTCCCACCTCAGCAGCCTCAACCTCCCAGGCTCAGGTGATCCTCTGGCCTCAGCTTCCCAAGCAGTTGGGAACCTGCCTCGCCCAGCTGGGTTCTCCTTTCCATGGGAGGTGTGTGTGTGTGCATGTGTGTGTGTGTATGTGTGTGTGTGTGTGTGTGTGTGTGTGTGTGTGTACTGGCACAGAGCCATCGTTGGAGTTTGGTTTTCTGCTCAGGGAGTGGAGGCAAGCAGAAAACCCCCACTTCCCCAGTGAGAAAACAGGAACTCGGCAACTGGACCAAAGCAGCAGCTAGGGAGAAAGGTAAAATCTTCCAGAGTGTTTGCTCCCCGTAGACTTCCTAGGACTTCCTATTTCCACCTCTCAGAGTTGGCTTATGGACTGAAGGCAGCCCCTGCCAAACTGGGCGGGTGCACTGAGGCGACGGGGGCCAGTGGGGCCTGCCTTCTGCAGGATTCCACAGCAACACATTTTGAATAATTTCAAACTTATTGGGCATTTCACTATTTCTAATATTCACACCTGTGATGCATATGGCATCTAATATACTCAGTAAGCTGTTAAAGGTCAAAACAGCTAGCTAATGCCGTGATGAAAATGGTCACTGCCATCAAAACACACAGCGTTGGGATCCTGATCTCTCTGGGGCTGTTATTCCAAGTTCAGATGAAGAGAAAATATCCAGTCTGGCCTGGCGCGTTCTAGTGGTGAGAAGCCAAAATTCTGGCGAACACTTTGAAGTTGAAAGAAAATGTATACGCCCGCAAAATGTCTCACTTGTTCCCATACCGGGAGTCGAACCCGGGCCGCCTGGGTGAAAACCAGGAATCCTAACCGCTAGACCATATGGGAACTGCGGAAAGATGGCGCCACAATCTCTATATATGTAACATGCATCACCTTCGCACCAGCCCCTCACAACAGCAGTGGCAGTGGCAGCGGCGGCGCGGCATTGGCCTCCTGCTGTCCCTGTGGAAACTCGTGTGACTGCAACCGCACCAGACTCGCTGCCTGGACCCCTCCCGACTTATCCTTGGTGGGACAAGCCGCCTCCCCTCCGCAGGCAGAACCCACTTTCCTGACGGTCTCCCTGAGAGCTGGAGTCAGAGCAGAAGGTCAGGGCAGCGAGTCAAGGATCCTTTGCTGAAGATTTGCTGTCTTCATCAACCCTGTTTACAGAGCCAGTGGCCTCGCCCTGACAGGAGCACGGCCACCTGAGAGCCCAGCCCCAAGCCAGGGATGGGAGGTGCATGCCCACCCTGGTGCCCACCCGCCACCAGCAGCGAAGGGTGTGCTCCACGGGGTCGCACCTCCTTGGGGAAGAATTTGTGGCCCCAGCAAAATTAGCTTATTTTTTTCCTTACTTTGGCTTCAGAATCTCACTAACTGACACCTCATGGATAGCATTTTATGAAAGGCAACCTTTGGTGAGGGTTGGAGGCAGAAATGTTTTTCCTGCAGTCACGGGGGTTCCACTTGAGCTCCCCATTAGTCTTTTCCCTGGCAACTCAAGGTCAACAGGGCCAATAATCGACCCCTCAACCCAATGACAAATGTGCCCTATGGAGATTATGTTAAAGGTTCACGATAAGAAACAGTGCACTGGTGTATTGACAGTAAGGTCCACGAAACAGAATGAAAACCCCCAAATTACATTGGGTTTACACTGGGAGTTAGCAAAACTAAGATTAATCGACACAAAGCATGTGGGTGGATGGTGGAAAAGCTGGACAGGACTCACTGGACATTTCAACTGAAACCAGAGGTTCTTTAACCTCTGGTTAAAGAACCAGTGGGAAGTAGAAAAGTTCCTTTTTGAAGTTTCCTTTCTTGTTAAAAAATAAGTGTGCCAATAACTTTCCCACTCCGGCCAGCAAGATGTTAAAAAAGGGTCAAGGTATGTCAGAAAATTGTAAGAGAATGTATGAAAGAGAACAAGACAGGAAGTAAAACTAAAGAAATAATGTAAAGAGAAAAGAGAGAGAAACTTTGCTTTTCTTTTTTTTTTTTTTTTGAGACAGAGTCTCACTCTGTTGCCAGGCACCAGGCTGGAGTGCAGTGGCACAATCTTGGCTCACTGCAACCTCCGCCTCCTGGGTTCAAGCAATTCTCCTGCCTCAGCCTCCCCAGTAGCTGGGATTACAGGCACGCGCCACCACACCCAGCTAATTTTTGTATTTAGTAGAGACGGGGTTTCACCATGTTGGCTAGGATGGTCACGATCTCTTGACCTGGTGATCCACCCGCCCCGGCCTCCCAAAGTGCTGGGATTACAGGCTTGAGCCACCGCACCCGGCAAGAAACTTTTTCTTTTAGAAACTTGTGCAGAATAACTAGGCCAAGACATGTTAAAATAAATAAATAAATAAAGGAAAATTATAAACTAAAAGAAGAGGGAATTGTGGGAAGTAGAAAAGTTCCTTTTTAAAATTTCCTTTCTGTTAAGCCCTATCCTATGTAGGTGTTTAACATGCCATGCTTACGGCATGTAGTATATTCTATGTTTTTGTACTTTAACCAAGATATCTGTGCTGCATGTGCTCACAGGCATGTCTCAGCTCCCCATTGCTTTTACCTGTTTAGAAAAGTTTTATGTTATTAGCCAACTGGGTTTTAGTTTAGATTGTGAGGTCTGGCTTCAGCCAACAGACATCAGACACAGCACTAAGGAAAACCCCAAATGTGTAAGAAATAAATCTGTGTGTTCTCCTTTGTTCTTCATATTCTCGTGGTACAATGGCTACCGGGAGTACCTTTCCCGCAGTCCAGGAAGCAAAAATCGCATTACTGAAAGATCCCTTGTCTCAGTGCTAATTTTTCTTTGCGGCACTGAGCATCTATTTCCAACACTGGAGAATTCCCTTTTTGCCTTATCAAACAACCCCAAATTCAGAAGTCATGTGACAGCTGGATACATTCAACTCTACATACATATACTGATCAAAAAACACATAAGTTGGATAGTGGTTAGCATGCTTTTACCAGAGTTATTCATTAAGCTATTCAACTGTTTTGTGCAGTTTGATGTGGCATATTTTATTTCACAATAAAAAGTTAAAAAAGTATAAGCAAAAAAATAAACTGGAAAAAAATTTACATCTCATATATATGAACAAAGGACTAATTCCCCACCAAACATAAACAGCTCCTAGAAATTATTGCAAAGATCAACAACCCAGTAGAAAAATGAATGAAGTTCCCACAATAGAAAACACAAGTGGCCTTTCAAAAAAATGAAGAAAGGCTCAGCCTCTTATGGTAAGACAAAGAGGCAGGATTTTAAAAACTTAGGTCTCTTCCTCTAGTTTCCTTAAAAATCTAGGCCAGGTTATTTTGACTTTCTGGCTTAGACCCTGCCAAGGGCTGCCCATCTACTCAGGTGTTTTTATCTTTGTTGATTCAAGTCATACCGCCCTGATCTCTCGCCTGAGTATGGTTTTCTCCTCCAGGAAAGTCAATTTGGAGGGTGTAGTAAACAGGAAGCACTATGTCCTGTCCTCCCCTACCTCTCTTCTCAGTGTCCTATCATCCAGCCATGAATGCACAGCTGAGTGACCCAACAGGCAGTTCCAATTGTTGACTGACGTGTACCTGCCCATGTGAGTGTGTTGTATGGGAACCCAGGCCTCGGAATGGTTTCAAAGTGTAGTGGCTTTCAAAATTAGTTTGCCTCTTCAAACTTCACACCTAAGGAAGATGGAAACATGCAAGGCAGGGGGACGGAGGGGGCATCAGCTGGCAGGGGGTAGGGGCAAGAGTTATTTGTAAAGGAAGAAGGCCTGAGATCAAGCAGTGACAGCTGAGAAGAGCTGTGCTCGCTGCCCTGCCTCTGTGCACGCATGTCAGGCAGCACCAGGCTCGAGCTTCTTGAGTTTCTCTTGGAGTCCCCGGAGCTGGTTTCGACCCCAGTCGATGCGGTTCTGGAGGCTGGCTATGTCTGCAGCCAGCTTCAGGCCTGGAGGAAAGGAAGGAAGGTCACCATGGCATCTGTGGTGTAAGACACGACCCAGGAGGATCTGGACATCCCAGGAAACTGGAAAGCCTCCAGGCCTCTCTGACCCCCACACTTGTCCAAAACATTCCAGGTACAGCCCTGCACTGGCTGCTCCAGAACCTCTGCAGCCTTACACCCCCTTCAAGTCTTTGCTAAAATGTCATCTCAGACTTCCTGGACCCATTATATCACCCACCAGGAACTAAAAATTCAGTGAGTAATAGCATCTCATGCCCTCATTTCCTCCCTCCCCCCATTATTACAGCCCCTCGCTGCCCTCACCTGCTCTCCCTCCTTTTCTTTGCCCCAAGAGTGGTCCACACTCTGGTTCCACCTCTGGGTGGCTTATGCCTGATGTCTCTACTGGAACAGCTGCTGCCCAGGCCTCCAGGCAGCCTTCAGTCTTCAGTCTCCTGTTCAGCAGCAGGGCTGACCACTGCTCCAGGAAACACTTTCTCTTCTTGGCCTCCAGGACACCTGTCCCCCAGGTGTTGCTCCTCAGTTTCCTTGACTGGCTTCTCCCCTCTTCTCCCTCACCTCCCATCCATACTCCCCAGGCCCTCTTCTGATCTCATCCTATCTCAGCTTTAAAGAAGTGTTTGTGTCAACATCTTTGAAATTTAAACAACAGTGCTATGCAGTGGACTCCCAAATCTCTCTCCAGCCCAGGCCTCTCCAGGACTCCAGATTTATGTGCCCAAGTGCCCACTCAGACTCTCCGGCAGGGTGTCGGTGGACACCACACAAACCACATCTACTCCTGCCTTCCATCACGTCTTCAGCTGCCCACAGCGGGTGAGGGTCGCTTCATTCTCCCAGGGGTTCTGGAGTGGAGACCGCTGGCTCTCCTGGACTCTCCTTTCCTTCCCTTACTTCCATCTTAGCTGTCAGTAAATTCTGGGGCTTCTACCCTTAAAACCTGTGCAGGTTCCCACCACTTACCCCCTCCTCCGGTGACTCTACCTGCTTCTCACACTGGCTGCTTCCTGACCCCTGCTTCCTCCCTCTGCTCTGTGTCCCCACTCAGCACCCAAGGATTCCTGTGACCCTGTGCATCCAGCTGCACCATCCTCTGCTCAGGGCCTCCCTGTGTCTCCCAAAGTCTTCATCAGGGCCTACATCACCTGACTCTACTCTAGCCCACTGGTCGTGGCACATACCAGATCTATCTGGCTTCAAGGCTTTCATCCTGACTGGTCCCTCCATCTAGAGCACTGTTGCCCAAAATCACTCACAAAGATTTTCCTTCACCTCTTCAGAGAGACCTCCCCTGTCCCACTCTATTCTGTGTTTTTCCTAACAATTTTCACAGCCTGACTTACGTTAAGGGCCTACTTAGTTATTTGCACATTGCCTTTCTCTGCTCCTAAACATTACATGGAAGGTGTTTGTCTCTTTTGTTCCCTGCTGTCTAACCCTAGAAGCTAGCATGAACCTGAATGCTAGCCTCTTGGCCAACAGCCAATAAATGCTTTTTGGTAAAAAACAATAGGTATACAAGAGAAGTTTGCTATGGAAAAAAAAAACCTGCAAAGACTTTCAGAGACTAACCGCAGCCATGGCAGCAGTGCGCAAGTGCTTCCTGTGGATAGAGGGTCTGAATTTAGCCCAGGGCCACCACACAGCCAAATGGCAGGGTGCACTCACCATCCCGGAAACTTGCTTGAGCCTGGCGCAGACTGTGAGGAACCAGGATTCCAAACCAGTTCAGGGGGTCCTGAGGGGCCTCAGAAGACTGTGGCTCTGGGGTCTTAGCAGGGCCCTTGCGCCTGCGCAGAGCTGAGGAAAGAAAGGCTGGAAGAGGCTGGGCTCTTACTCCCTGCCTTTATCATCTTGGTGACAATGCTGAGCTTGATCTGAGCTCATGGTTCTAGATTCCGGGAAACAGTTTACCGCAAAGCACAGCCCTTCCCTTTGTGATTCAGATGAGACTGTCCACTCTTTCCCATGACTCCTGTGAGACACACGGGTGACCCTGTTTGCCCGTGACAAGGCCACACACTGACCTTACCCACTGTACCTGAACACGCTGATAGGCCAGTCACAGACCCTCCAACTCCCCCCTTCTTTGTCTCACGAATGATTAACTGGGATTAGAAGTTTGTCCCTCTGAAACTAGCTAGGCACACAGATGAATATTTTCTGTTCAGCTGAGATTTCCATGATTGTCAAACTATCCCCAGTGTAAAGCAACTCAACTTCTCTAATCCTCCCAATAAACGTCTAAGGCAAAACCACCCTACAGAAACATTCTGTTCTTCATCTCTGGGGCGCGGTCTTCTTCGCAAAAACCTAACTAAAATCATCACCTCAATTATTAGCATTTTGCCTTTGACACTGGGAAGGGGCGCTGCAGGAGGTTGGGGCTCACCTGCTTCGCCAGGCCCCACCTCCTCTGGGGTGTGGACGCCAACTCTCACCACCTCGAACTTCTGGAGTCCCTCCTGGGTCTCGCTGAAGGACGAGAAGGGAGGATGGAACTCTGGCAGCCCAGGCCTGGAGCGAGCCCGCCTACCCGCCCAGCGTGTAAACTTCCTCACCTGGTGTGGAGGCAGACCTGGGGTTCCATGTGGGAAGCATACTGCAGGGGACCCACCGACTTGGCGCCCATCGCGTAGCGAGCCTTGGCCAGCGAGAGCCAGCCCTGCAGGGAGAAGAGAGCGGTGAGACTTAGTTTACGGCCGTGTGCCCTCCCGTCCGCCCCAGCCACCTACCTCCTCCACCCGGGCGTTCAACGCCGCTCGCTTCCCTTCCAGCTCCTCCAGGTCCCCAAGAAGCTGCAGGAGCAGTGAGTCTATCACCGCTCGCAGGTCAGGCGCCGCCATGGCGACACATTCGGGTCTGGAGCCACCTTCTTCCTAGTCGCCCAATCACCGCCCCCAGTTTGTCAGGACAGCCAATTGGCATACAAGATCTTCTCTCAAGGGGCGTTCCCAGCCGGGGACCCAGACGCCGGCCTCACGGAGGCGTCCGGGTATGCTCGTTTAAGGGCAGGCGGCCTTAGAGAAGCATTACGGGAGCAACCGATCGACGGGTTTCTCCAAGTAGTCCCCAAGTGGATCAGCCAGCTAGACTGCCGCGTAGGGTGAGAGGTGGTTCTGAGTCGCTTCCGGAAGCTGCGGAATCTCAGAAGTCGGGCTACTGCTGTGGCGATGGAAGATAGGCGAAGCTGTACAGCAACCATTTCGGTTAAGGGAAGAGTAGTTTTAAAGTTAACTTGGGAAGGAGCCGGCAAGCAACCTCCAGATCAGTCCGTGTGCCGTTTTTACAATTAATGAACTGTTTAGAGCTGCCAATTATGATTGTTTTAGCGGTTCAGCATCTCAGAACTGCATTCCGCACAGGGGTGGTGGTGAAGTTGCAGGCGGACATCTTCATTAGCTGCAGTCGTAAGCCACGTGACAACATTCTGTATCCAGTCTATTGGTTGTCAAGGAGTACGCGCTGCCGGAATGGCCAATCGCCTTGCGACGCCCGCCCCCCCACCCCGCTCTGCGCTGTCGCCATCTTAACATAGGGCATTCGCGACAGCTGCAGGCACCCTTGAAGTGTCTAAGGGACTTTCTTGGTTGAGGGCGGAAGTGAGGACTATTCGCACAGGCGGAGCCCACAGATTTTCCCAGCCCCACGTGGAAGCGGCGCTCAAGATGGTAAGAGGATGCTTGAGCTCCTGTTTCGGAGGTCCAAGGCGCGCGAAGTGTTGGTGGTGTGGCCCTGGGGCCGCGGGGCACGGGGCTTCCAGGGGATCCGGGGCTCGGGAGCGAGTGGTGACCTGGCCCGCTGTTCTCATAGCTGCGCCGCGAGGCCCGCCTGCGCCGGGAGTACCTGTACCGCAAGGCCCGCGAGGAGGCGCAGCGCTCGGCCCAGGAGAGGAAGGAGCGGCTGCGGCGCGCGCTCGAAGGTAGGGCGGTCGTCCCGGGGGCGTCTGCGCGGTAAGACGCCCGCAAGCGTTTGCGTTCGGATAGCCGAGCGTCTTTCCAAATGCTTGCCGGCCATCTTCCTTACCCGTTGGGTTCTCTTGTTGGTTTTGAGAGTGTTCCTTCCGTGTGATGGTGTTAATTACTTGTCATTGACGCTGCAGTACCCGGGTTTTTGCAGCTTGCCCACCGCGTACAGTGTGTCAAGTTTTTCCCAAGTTTTAAAGACTTTACCTTGTCTTATAGAAATTCTAGAGACTATCTGAATAGCGCTGGTGTTGCAGACTGTGCTGCCCATCCTCCCTGCAGGAGTTCGTTCAGGCGCCTTAGACAACAGTGCTGGCCCGGAGTGCACGCCTGGAGCGCCGTCCTTTGCGGTGGGCAGCCTGCGGCTCAGGGCCGGCTGAAGCCGTGCCCTCGAAGCAGTATGGGCATCTTGACCATACGTTTTGCTGTCTGAGAGCTTAAAGGCCTCCTCTGGTCCACCTTCATACATACAGAACAGTCTATATTTCTTTTGAAAAGTAATTTTTAAGGCTGGATGCCGTGGCTCACGCCTGTAATCCCAACACTTAGGATCACTTGAGTCCAGGAGTTCGAGACCAGCCTGGCCAACATGGCAAAACCCTGTCTACAAAAATACAAAAATTAGCCGGTATAGTGGCACGTGCCTGTAATCCCATCTACTTGGGAGGCTGAGGCAGAATAATCGCTTGAACTTGGAAGGCGGAGGTTGCAGTGAACTTAGATTACGCCACTGCACTCCAGCCTGGGCAACGGAGCTAGGCTCTTCCTCAAAAAAAAAGAAAAAGAAAAGCAATTTTTAGATTTTCATCTGATAATTAAAACAATATAATATGTTAATAAAGTCCTCAAGTCGTGAGACTCAAGAAAATGAAGTCCCAGTAACCACTGTTAATGGGTTGGCCAGTAGACAGAAAATTTTGTCACCTCTATCCCTGCTGTATCCTAGCCCAGAAAGGACGGAGGTATTTTTACTTGAAGTGTGTACAGGCTTGTAAGCTGCAGTGTATTGCATGAGCTAAGGGCTTCATACTTACGACCCACTCAACTCTTCTCTCTTCCCCCTGCAGAAAACCGCCTGATTCCCACTGAGTTACGCCGGGAAGCTCTAGCCTTACAGGGGTCCCTGGAGTTTGATGATGCTGGCGGTGAAGGTAACTATACAGGGTAGCCCTCTCCAACGCTGAGCAAGCTGGTCTCCACTCCTTCCTCAGACACGCCGGGCACTGTCCCATTGGAGGAAACTGCTCCTGGAACTGTCCCCCATGCCCTGTGACTGCACAGATGGCATCGCAGGGCTCTCCCTGAGTGTGCCCTGCCCCACTTACATGGCACCCATGGGAGTGCCCCACTGACTCCCCGCCTTGTTTGTTAATTATCTCCCTCACTGGAATGTCTGCAGGGCGAGACAATGTCCCTCACACATCATTGGTGCCCGTACGTTCAATTCACTGCATTCTTCAGGAAACGAGAAAGGAGTCCCAAACATTATAGATACTTGTTATGAGGGAAAGGAGTTTGTCACCATTGGCCTTAGTGGTGTGTGAACTTCGATATCTCATACAGTAGCTGCTAGCCCCATGTGACTAACATAGCTTAAGTGAACTACAGTTAAACAGAAGATTCCGTTCCTCAGCTGTACTTGTGCTTGGCAGCCAGAGTAGTTGGAGGCCGCCCTCTTGCCCATCGTGGGTGTGGATCATTCCTATTGTTGAAGGCTTCATCAGACAGCACCATCCAGGCGGTCTTGGCTGCCCCCAAGTTAGCATTTCACTCCCAAGCCTGTCATTCTTGCCCTTCCCTCGCGGTCCTGACAGGCGTGACCAGCCACATGGATGATGAATACCGATGGGCAGGAGTCGAGGATCCCAAGGTCATGATCACGACCTCCCGAGACCCCAGTTCCCGCCTCAAGATGTTTGCAAAGGTACTGTTAGGCAGGGAGTGAGGGGGCGATGCCCAGGACACACAGTCCCAGTCCTGAGTTCCCATTGCCATCCACATCCAGGAGCTGAAGCTGGTATTCCCAGGAGCCCAGCGAATGAACCGAGGTCGACATGAAGTGGGGGCGCTGGTGCGAGCCTGCAAAGCCAATGGCGTGACCGACCTGCTGGTCGTCCATGAGCATCGAGGCACACCTGGTGAGGCTGGAGGGAAGGAGTGGGGATGGGAGAGGGAGTGGTCTGAGGGTAGATGGGGACTCTGACAGCCACCTTTCCCTGCCAGTGGGGCTCATCGTCAGTCACCTGCCCTTTGGCCCTACTGCCTACTTCACGCTGTGCAACGTGGTCATGCGGCATGACATCCCAGACCTGGGCACCATGTCGGAGGCCAAGCCCCACCTCATCACACACGGCTTCTCCTCCCGCTTGGGCAAGCGGGTAAGTCTGGGGGCCTTTGGGCCAGGGCTGCGGGCCAGGCCAGGCATTTGCCACTCCCTTTCCCTCTCTTTCCTTGTGGTCCAGGTCTCTGACATCCTCCGATACCTATTTCCTGTGCCCAAAGATGACAGCCACCGGGTCATCACCTTCGCAAACCAGGACGACTACATATCATTCCGGTGGGTCCACGGGCCATGCCCCAGGTGTCCCTAACCTGTGTACCCTGTGCTGCTTGCCATTGACCCACAGCTGTTCCCTCCCAGGCACCACGTGTACAAGAAGACAGACCACCGCAACGTGGAGCTCACTGAGGTCGGACCCCGCTTTGAGCTGAAGTGTGAGTTTGAGGCTGAATCCCATGTCTGGGGCTGGGAGGCGAGGCTGGCTTTGCCAGGGCTGATGGCCATCCCTGCCTGCAGTGTACATGATCCGCCTGGGCACGCTGGAGCAGGAGGCCACCGCAGACGTGGAGTGGCGCTGGCACCCTTACACCAATACCGCACGCAAGAGGGTCTTCCTGAGCACCGACTGAGCCCACTCACCACTTAGTCAGGACGTGGACTTGGAACTCAGGATGGGGACTCTCGTAGACGGACCCACCAGGAGGGGCTCACCGACAGGCCCACTGAGCTGCGATGTGGAACTGTGGTGGGTGAGGAGGTGTGAATAAACTGTCTGTGTCATGTGGCCCCGCCTCCCTCTGAGTGGTTGTGCCAAGTCTGCAGGGTAAAGCCCATGGGGTCCCTTTGAGTGGGGAATGATGGCTGTGGGACGTTCTCTGGCCTGGAGTCGATGTTGGGGTTAACCTAGTCAGTGATTTGATGCTAATGTCCCCTCAGAAGTCAGGGTCATATGAGTGCCTCAGTAGGCAGGTGCAGGTAGCAGGGCCAGCCTGTGTCACCAGCAGCATAACAAGTTAACTCACTGAGCAGGAGCCACCGGTTTGCCAGCACGGGGGGACAGGCCACACATGGTGCTCAGCAGGATGGCTCCCCTGCCCCTGAAGGGGACATGGTGATGCTAAGGGACTGCCCACTGCGCCTCCAGCAACCCTGCGAGGGGTGGTTATTCAAAGTCACACAGGAGGGCCAGCGCAGCCCAGAGTCTCCCGCTGGCCTCACCACACTCACTCTTCCGTGGCCCCCGTTCCCTGCATGTACTTATGGGCCCTGGTCTTCTACAGAGTGGGTGTTGAGGCCCTGCAGGATGCCCTGGGGTTTCCAGGGAGGGAGTGATGACAGCCAGAAAGGGATCCGCCACACCAAGCAGGGAAAGGCCTGTGAAGAAGAAAGGTGGGGCAGGGTATGGTGCAGGGACAGGGCGGTGGCCTCTGCACGCATGTCCTGGGCTGAGAGGAAGTGTGTGGCAGCAGAGGCCACCTGCATGACCCACGCAGAGGGCCCTGAGGTGGTCAGCGTTCATGAGGTCCAGAACAGGAGCAGCCCAGTGGGAGAAGCAGGCAGGGAACCTCTATGGCACAGTGTTCCAGGAGGGCTGCAATTGGGACTTCGAAGAACCTTTGTGTGACTTCTATCCCCACTCCCATGAATCCACTTCCTTCTGCAGGACCTCCCACCTTGTCATCTCACTCCACCTGTAACAAATGTGCCGTTAGGTTTTCTGTGAATTGTGAACATTTCAAGATACATACGAAAGTAGAATCATATGTCCTGTGTGTGTTTCCTGTGGCTGCAATCAGTTACCCCGGATTGTGTGGCTTAAACAACAGAAAATGATTCTCACAGTTCCAGAAGCCAAAGTCCGTGATCTAGTTGTGGGTTCAATCCCACATCTTGGACTTCTGCCTTCATGTGCTGCCTCCTCTTCCATCCACCAGATCACCTCTGTGTCTCCTAACAGACTTCTCACTGGATGTAGGGCCGTGGGATCATCCAGGATGAACTCTGTTTCAAGATTCTGAACTTGATTACCTCTGCAAAGACCCTTTTTTCAAATGTCACCTTCACAGGCTCCAAGAGTTAGTGTGGATGACATATCTCTTGAGGGGGCCATTTGCCTCACCACCTATCCGCATAACCACCTTCAGTGGCCATATGTGCTGTATACCCGTTAGTGACTCAGCCGCCAACTCAGTCATCACGTCGACAGATCATAAAAAGAGAAGGGGTGAGTACCATACAACAGGATACTTAGAGAAAGAGACCCTATTTACATCACTTATTACAGCATATTGTTAGAATCGTTCTACTCTACTACTGTTAATTTCTTCCTGTGCCTCATTTATAAATTAAACTTTACCAGAGGTATTTATGTACAAAAAAACTGTACATGGGGATTGCTGCCATCCACAGTGTCAGGCATCCATGGAGGGTCTTGGAACTTATCCCCCATGGATGAGTGGGGACTATAAAAGATTTGAGGAAGGACTGTGAATATTGTTGCGTGGTATTACGGCTTTACTGTGGTTTACTTTAGAAAATCTTACTTTTTTAGAGACATGTGCTGAAGTACTGGGCACGAAATATCAGCTTGGTACTTGCTTGAAAATGCTTCAGCAGATGAGGGGAAAGTAGCCAAAGCAAAACACTGTCAGACTCAGGTGACTCATACAGGAAGTTTGTTTCTATCCCTATGTGTATTTTAAAGTTTTCATAATAGGGAATTAAAAGGAGATAATTAAACAATTTTTAATTTGATATTTAATATTTTTGTTTCAAACTATTTAAAATACTCAAAGAAGTTCCCAGTGGAGCCCTGCCAACTGTAATGGTGGTTGGAAGCCACTAAGTGGTGAGCCAAGGGAGGATGGAGTGTGTTCCACCTCTGTGTATTTCAAAGTTTTAGGAGTGAGAATATATTGTTACTAAGTCCCCAAAAAAGTAAAAATTAAAGCTCAGCATGAAGTGCGTTTTAGACATATCTGCGGCCCACTGAACTGGCTCCAGTCAGCTGTCCGGTGTTCTTCCCTAGGATACACTCCTAGAAGCGGAATTTCTGACCCAAAGAGATGCACACATCTAAGACTTTTGAACTATCAGAGAGTTTTTAGCATGAGACTGTTGTTCCCTCTTTCTAATTGGCAAGGATGAAAAAGTCTGAATAAGGTTGGTAAAGGTACTGAGAGGGCCGGGCGCGGTGGCTCACGCCTATAATCCCAGCATTTTGGGAGGCCGAGGCAGGTGGATCACAAGGTCAAGAGATTGAGACCATCCTGGTCAACATGGTGAAACCCCATCTCTACTAAAAATACAAAAATTAGCTGGGCATGGTGGCACGTGCCTGTAGTCCCAGCTACTCGGGAGGCTGAGGCAGGAGAATTGCTTGAACCCAGGAGACGGAGGTTGCGGTGAGCCGAGATCACGCCGAAGAGCAAAACTCTGTCTCAAAAAAAAAAAGGTACGGAAATGAGATTGTAATAGGTACAGAACTTCAGAGGGAATTTTCGAGTAGCCCTAAAAGTAATCCTGTACACTAGTCCTTGATTCAGGAGACAGACTTCTAGGAATGCCCAATGGGCACACTCTCAGGGGTACAGGGGTGACCTTTGTTTGTAGCAGCAAAAAAGAAACATCCTAGATGCCCATCAGCAGGGCTGCAACTGCAAAAAGTCGGGTGCACCACAGAGCCAGGCACTGCAGCTGCTGACATAGCCTTTTCTGAAACATGGAAAAAGCTGTGCATATTGTACGCCACTTGGCAAGTTTGGAATATAATACACTCCTGAAACCACCACAATCTGCCATAAACATCCATCACCTCCACAGTTTCCTCCCACCTATTATGATGATGAGGATGATCATTCTGTGTTATTTTGTGATAAGAACACCACACATAAAATCTATCCTCAGCAAAGCTTAAGTACAGCTAATAGTATCAGTAACTAGTAGGCACTGTGTCGTACAGTAGGTCTCCAGGACGGACTTACTTCATATAATAAACTATGTGCCCTTTCACCAGTATCTCCCTATTTTCCTCTCCCTAGCCTCCGGCAACCACCATTCTACTCAGCTTCTAGGAGTTTGACTATTTTCAATTCCTCATGTAAGTGGCATCATGTGGTATTTGTCCTTCTGTATCTGGCTTATTTCTGCTAACATGGTATCTTCCAGGTTCCTCCACGTTATTGCAAATTACAGGATTTCTTTCTTTGTGAAAAATATATATACCACATTTTCTTACCTATCCATCCATCAGCAGACACTGAGATCGTTTTCATAGTTTGGCCGTTGTGGAAAATGCTGCGACAAACATGGGAGTATAGCTATCTCTTCAGGATAATGAGTTCATCTCCTTTTTTTTTTTTTGAGACAGAGTCTCTGTATTGCCAGGCGCCAGGCTGAAGTGCAGTGGCACAGTCTCTGCTCACTGCCATCTTCCCCTCCTGGGTTCAAGCAGTTCTCCTGCCTCAGCCTCCCAAGTAGCTGGGACTACAGGCACATGCCACCACGCCCAGCTAATATTTTTTTGTATTTTTAGCAGAGATGGGGTTTCACCATGTTGGCCAGGATGGTCTCAATCTCTTGACCTCGTGATCCGCCGCCTCGGCCTCCCAAACTGCTGGCATTACAGGCTTGAACCACCGCACCCGGCCTCATCTCCTTTTTATGTGTATTCCCAGAGTGGGATTGCTGCATCAAATGGTAGTTCTATTGTTAGTTTTCTGAGGAACCTCCATACTGTTTTCCATGAAGGCTGTACTAATTTCCATTCCCACCAACAGTTTGCTGGGCTTCCCTTTTCTCCATAGCCTTGCTAACATTTGTTACCTTTTGTTTTTCAGTAATAGCATTCCTGCCAGGTAGGAGGTGATCTCTCACTGCGGGTTTTGGTTTTGATTTGCATTTCCCTAACAGTGATATTGAGCATGTTTGCATACAATGGGTCTTTTGTTCTTTGTTGTTGACTTGAGTCCCTTATATATTTTGGTTACTGCTGTGGCCTGAATGTGTTCCCCATAAATTCATATATTGAAATCTCATTCCTAAGGTCGACATTTGAGGGAGATGTTTGTCATGAGGACTCTGCCCTGGTGCATAGAATTAGTGCATCCAAAAATGGGCAAAGGAAATGAACAGACACTTTACAAAAGAAGACGTACAAGAGGCCAACAAACATGAAAAAATGCTCATCATCACTGGTCATTAGAGAGATGCAAATCAAAACCACATTGAGATACCATCTCACGCCAGTTAGAATGGCGATCATTAAAAAATCTGGAGACAACAGATGCTGGAGAGGATGCGGAGAAATAGGAGCACTTTTACACTGCTGGTGGGAGTGTAAATTAGTTCAACCATTGTGGAAGACAGTGTGGCGATTCCTCAAGGACCTAGAAATAGAAATTCCATTTGACCCAGCAATCCCATTACTAGGTATATATCCAAAGGACTATAAATTGTTCTACTATAAGGATACATGCACATGAATGTTCATTGCAGCACTGTTTACAATAGCAAAGACCTGGAACCAACCCAAATGCCCATCGATGATAGACTGGACTGGGAAAATGTGGCACATATACACCATGGAATATTATGCAGCAATCAAAAATGATGAGTTCGTGTCCTTTGTAGGGACATGGATGAATCTGGAGAACATCATTCTCAGCAAAT